>JANHMN010000013.1:40010287-40085614 GCA_030674055.1 Rhabdomys pumilio
AGTCAAGCTGTGAGTCCCCTTGATGTCATCCAAGCCTTTTCTTTGCTTTTACTGTGGTGTAACCTATTTCCTGGAATTGTGCTTGCTTTGTTCTTGCTTCACACCCTTTTTTGGGTAAGCATGTCTTCCAGTGTCTCTTCATGAAAGGAAGCATGGACAGTACATTTTTGAGACATCCTAATATTTAAAAACAACAATAAAACAACAGGCATTGTATTCAAACCTTACAACTTGACAGGTGAAGGAGCTGGGTGTGGATTGTAGCCCCTGAGAAGTCTGTATCTTTGCATTTTAGTGTATCCTATTCCTATTCAAAGTCCTTTGTTGTTCTGACTCTTACCACTCTCACTGAAAGACCTCCTGGAAGTATCTGGAATCTTAACAGGTATTGCCTTTATTCTGTCCCATGTTGTTTCACAGTAATAAGGTCACCTAGGGACACCTGGTTCTGCCAGGTGCTTGGTTCCATTCAGTTTGGAATGAACAGTTGACTTGTGCCCATCAACACAAGAAAAAAATCCTCAAGTTATTCCTGTGAGTTCTGTCTCTGAAAGGCCTCTTGTTTGGGTATTGAGCTTCCTGAGATTCCCCCTTTGATCTTTTTCTCTTTCCTATTATTTTAATCTTTGTTGTTTTTATTCTTTGAGCCTAGCTCAACTTTTTCTACGAGCCCTTCTGTTCAGGTTTTGTTTTATTTGGCAATCCTCCTGCCTCTGCCTCCTCGGCGTTTCCTACAGGTGTGCACTATCACATCCCGTTGTCCTTTTCTTTTGAGAAGCCTTTTTGAGTCCAGGGGTGTAGCTCAGCTGGGGCTTCCCTAGCATGTGTGCACCAGGTACTGGCCTCCATCCCCAGGTCCCTTGTAAACCAGCTCAGCACTTAGGAGATCAGGAAAGGAGAATCAGAAGTTCAAAGTGACCATGGGCTGGATGACACACTGTCTCCAGGAACAAATAAAGAAAAACAAAAATCCTGCGATTTCTTGCTCTCCCCCTTTGGGTATTTTGTCTCAGGGAGATGCTAATAATAGACTTTTCCAGGTCCTCTCAGTGTCCTGTTGTAACTTGCTTTTCCAGGCTGCTTAGGCCACTCTCTGACTTCTGTATTAGAGCCGAACTTGTTGTGTGCTCATGTGTAAAATCCAGGGACAAAAAAACTTTTCTTGGTGTCCCTTAACACAGGATGGGGCTTGTTGACAAGTTCTTTCTCTGAGGGTCAGGCAGAGGCCTTTAATAGACGCCCCAGAGGTAAAATGCTTCCATCTCTGCCTGGAGACAGAAATCCCAGATGATGCTTGGCTGGTGAGGAAAAGCAGGACTCTTGCCATTTGCGTGAGGCCAGTGGCTTTACTCACTTGCTTTTAACATGGTATCTACCAGTCCTGAGCCCTGCTGTTGCATTCTTTCTGGTTCTAGTTAGCAAATCTCTGTCTTTTGGGCTTGGGAGCATGGAGGGGAGGGAAATGGTAAAATGAGCTTCGAGACTCTACTTCCTAAATAGCCTTTCAACCAATCAGTTGTCTTTAGCCCAGTCTTCAGTCCTTTCCAGAGCCTGGTACTGCCTGTTCCTGAGCTATTTAAGAGTTTCAGAATATAGGGTTGAGGTCTTTTGTTGTTGGATTTGGGGGTTTGGTTTGGTTTTTGGTTTTTTGTTTTTGTTGTTGTTTGTGGGTTTTGGGGGGTGTTGGCTTTTTTCTTGAGTGATTTAGGATTTTGTTCTCTCTCTCTTTCTCTCTCTCTCTTTCTCTCTCTCTCTCTCTTTCTCTCTCTCTCTCTCTCAATAATACTATCCCTTAACCTTTCAACTTCTTATGAATGTTTTCTTTCTTACTCTATTTTGCCTTGTTTCAATCTGTAACTGTAATCTCAGGAACGATTCCTGCGTGGCATTTACAATATGTAACCAGCAATTTAAGTCTAGTGTGTACTTATTCCATATTCGTCAATATCAATTAAGGATTGTGGGTGATTACGAACGTTTTTGCCTTCAGCTGCCATCTTGACTCCTCTGTTGTTTTCTGTCCTCTTTTGTCTATGAGATTCCATTGGCTTGCATCGGGTAGAGAATGTCAGTCACACAGAGCCCGCCGTGAGCCTGCACTTGTACAGCCCACCTTTCGACACGTGCCATGCCTTTGACCAAAGAACAGGGCATAAAAACAAAGTCACCATGACATTCCACAGCAAATTTGGAATCAGGACTCCATTCGTAAGTATAGTTTCCTGGGTTCAAATGACTTAGAAGGAACTAGAGAGATGGCTCAGGAGTTAAGAGCGCTTGTTGCTCTTGCAGAGGTCCCACATGGGGTCCACGTCATTTTTAACGCCATTTTTAGGAGACCTGATGCCAATGTCCACTTATGATCTCTATGGGCAGGTGTGCACATTGTACACATACATGCATATAAGCAAAACATAAAATAAATCTAAAAAAATACACGACTCAGGAGTTGGCAATAGTGCATTGTGTGCAGGCTTTTATTGATCTAAGTATTATTTAATGTGCTGGAGAGATGGCTCAGTGGGTAAGAGCTAATGGAACCCTTGCAGAGGACTTACATTTGGTTCCCAGATGCACGTGCAGCAGCTTACAACTGCCTTTAAGTCCAGCTCCAAGGAAATCTAATGCCTCTGGCCTCCTTGGGCACCTTCAGTCACATGCAAATACCTACACACAAATTCACACGTACATATTATTTGAAAAATAAAAATAATAAGCGTTAATTAAATATCATAAAGGTAAGATATTCTTGGATGAGGTCACAGGATAAAAGTCCAGTCTCTCCTAATTATTTCTTAAACCTTGAAGATAATTTATTTTTAAAAATTAAATTAGATACAAAGACTATTTTTTTTTTTTGAGAAACTTCAATATATATGTTCATTCCTAAAGAAAATGTTTTCCTCACTTGGGAAATTGAAGTCTTTATTTGTCCTGTTCCCCACTAATATGACAATGTTTGGAGAACTAGTTTACTGGGACATCAATAAATTGCATTTTCTAGACTGTCTGAAGCCTGTGTTTTGACTGGCACATGTGCCAGTTCATTGAGATGTGATGTCCTTAGACCACAAATATACTGGGATATGGTAAGACATCCTTCTTGAAGAACAAGCATTTCCCCCATAGGGCAACCAATATTACAGTGGTAGGAAAGTCTCTGCCATTGATGAAATAAATTGGAAGGGGCTTCATTTAGTCATGAATGAAGTACATGGAGACATGTCAAGAAATAGTACATGGAAACAGGCTGCTAGAATCCTCAGGTATCCTATTGACCTGTTTTGCCTTCCACATTCAGAACTCCAAAAGATTTTCTTATCACAAGAAAAAAGCCATTAGGCTACATTGCCAAGGTTAGGCTTTCAAATTCTGCTCAGAAAACTAAACCACTCAGAGCAGTGGTTCCCAATATTCCTAGTGCTGCTGCCACCCTTTGCTGTGGTGACCCCACACACACCATAAAATTGTTTTCGTTGCTACTTCGTAGCTGTCATTTTGCTACTGTTATAAATTGTACTGTAAATATGAGTTTTCCCATGGTCTTTGGGGTGGGGGGTCATGACCCATACGTAAGCTGAGAACTGATGACTTAGAATACGCTTGTAAACCCTGTGCAAAAGTTCTTACACAGCTTTCTCAAATCCTTTCTTACAGCCAACTTCAGGTTCACTGGAGAACAACTAAGACCTACCAAACCTTCAAAGTTTTACTTCCACGTCCTCTGAATGTCTTACTTTGGACAGAGAGACCACCCACCATTTGCTGTCCAGTTACACAGTTAAATAAGTCCATGCTCCATTCTACTGCAAAGTGTGTGTACTAAGGAAGCGAACAATGCCCTGAGCAGGAGAAAAATCCCACTAAAGAAAAAGTCACTTGATTTTTAATGGTCAAATCACATTGTTCCGGGTCCTTCTGTCCTCTAATTCCATGGAAACTCTACTGGGGGGTTTCAGTGGGGTTTTTTCAGTCGTAGGAAACACTCTCTCTGGTCTCTGAACTCTAATAATCAATAAGTAAAAATAAGAAACCACAAACTATCACATGTCTGTTCTCACACCTGAAAGTCTAAATGTGGAAATCTTTAATATACTGTGTATGTTCTTAATGTTTGACAAGAATTTTTCAAGTTTGGGTTTTTATTTTTTTTTCAACCCTATTTGACAAATTGCTATGCTGTGGAGACTATGGACGCGTGTAGCAGTTTGGTGCTTGGTAGTGAACGGCACAGGCTTAGAAATGTACATGTACCCAGCCCTCCTGTAAACAAAAACTGGAACTCATATGTAATGTGTGCCTCCACCTGAGCTGCCACCAAAATTGCCAAACAATTTTAATAACTTTAATAAAACTGGATTTGAGAAGAACGACACATTGGCCTTTTGATGTATATGTTTTTAAAAAAATCATATAAATGATAGTTTCTTAGATTTAGATAAATTACTGAAACAGTGTAAAAAAGATATTTCGGTTTGAGAGTGTGTGTGTGTGTTTGTGTGTGTGTGTGTGTGTGTGTGTGTGTGTGTGTGTGTGTGTGTGTTGTAGGGGTCAAATTTCAGGTTGTCTTGCATGGTGAGCAAGTACTTCACCACTAAGCATCTTCCCATCCCAAAAGATGCTTCTGTGATATAGGATTGTGAAGGTCAGGAGGTCAAGGGGCCACATTCACAGCAGCTTTAGTGTCTTGTTTTCACTAATTGACAAGAATATCAACACAAGGGTACTGTTGCCTGAAAATGTGTGTTCTTGTTTACATGTGTTCAAATGGGGTTTGATATCTAACATTTAAACGCTGAAAATGTTTTAAAGGTAGATTTCTAACATTTTAAACCTTGAAGTTATCTGGCACCATCAGGCTGGAGTGCATTTTCATCATCGGCATTTAATAGCTCAGCGAAGGTCTCCAGCCTGCCGCAGCCCCAACTCCCCTGTTTCTATTTGTTACCCCTCCTAGTCTACATATACATTTAAGTTTGCTGCCTCAGGTTTAGACAGTTTTCTTTAAAATGTCTCTTGTCATCTTGCAGCAGGCAGTCTTGGGACTCTTGGAAAGTAAAGCTTCTCTGAAAATAGTTTCTAGACCTATCACTCCAGAAGTATTTACATTAAGCTTCTCAACTTTGAGATGGATATTAATACTTATTGAATGTTTACACCATAGTAAAGATTATTCGAAGATACTTGGACATAACACAATTATTCATTCTGGAAAGCAAGGCCTAGTATATTAGATGCTATTACTTTTCTCCTATGGCTAATATATATATATGATACTGATATATAACATATATATGTGTATACAATATATACATGTGTATATATATATTGTATACATATACTATATATGCAATATATAGTATATGTATACAATATATATATATATATATATATATATATACATATATAATCACATAAAATATAATAGCCTAAAGTGATGCAGATGTACAGTTTGCTATCAGCTCTTGTCATAGAAGTCCGTTTAATGGCACTAATCAGAACCTTGTCCCTTTCTGTAGTTTCTGCGTAGGAACTGTTGTTGAAGTCCCCAGCCTCCTGACTGACCCTTTCTGTCTCCAAAGCTAGCCATGGCAGTTTCACCTCTACACGTCATCACAGCTATTACCTTCCACTTCTGTATCTTACTGTGAGGGTCTCATGATTGAATGATGTCTCCATCTCAAGTTTCTGCCCTTGATCATATCTCTTGCCACAGACAATAACATTAGTAGAGCATTAGGATGTTGGTGTTTTGGGCAGGAGCCCTCCTATCTATTCCAGTCTGTTCTCTGGCCCTCAGTGAGCCCAGTCTGCCTCACATGCCAGACATAGTCACTGTGACTAGGCCTCCTCATCCATTGTAATTTCAAAGTCCAAAAGTCTTACCCAAAACTTAAAGTAAGTATGAGGCAGACTGTTATGTGGCACCATTCCCGGGGAAACATGAACAAACATCTTCTCACCCCAGATGGGGAACTGACACTAGACCAAAGTAAGGACCAAGTCCAACTTTCTGAACCAATGAGTTTTTTGGGGATTTTTGCAGGAATGTGGATGAGGGGTTCCTAACAGGCAGAAGTGACCCAAAGATAGTTGCATCACCCCAGCATGGGTGACAGGTCACAAAAGCTGGGAACCTGGAGCTCACTGCACAGCCCACAGTCAGGTCAGTGGGTCTGAGCATCTTCCAGGTGCTTGGCTGGTCTTGGCTTTTTTCAGACAGCCCTGCCCCATCTGCCTCTTCCAGGCAGTTCAGATGTCTGGTCTGAGCCCCTTTAAGGTGGCTCAGCTGGTCTGAGAGGATCTCTCAACAATCATTAATACTTACATATACTTGGAGTGGAAGGAATCTAGTATATCTGGTCACTTTTAGGGACTTCCTGAAACCTTTGAGGTATTTACTGCCTAAGGCTAAAGAGTGTTCTAATAGGAGGAATTGTTTTGCCTCCTTTAAGACATACTGTGCCTTAAGATTTCCTCCAAGATGAAAGCTTTTATATTGCAGGAAACTGCTAGGCAACACTGTTCTAATCCACTCTGCAACACAATTCTTCTGTATATCTGGACCCATTGAGCTAAGAAATATGCCAGAGGTCCCTAAGCAAGGTGTTAGAAGACTGGGATTTACATCCAGGACTGGATTTCGGCAACCTCCTTAACTCACTCTCCTTGTGTTTAGATGATTCACAGGAAAAGCAGCCAGAGCCACTTTCTTTTTCAGTATGTCTTTAAAAATAACTCACAGGAACATAAAGAAACTACGTAAGACGGACTCTCTGTCAGTCGTCTGAAGGGCCTCCTTACACATAGGCACACCCATCTCTAATGCATCTGTGTTACAGATATTTGATTATTGTAACATATAAAACCTAATTGTTAGCAAAATATAAAAAGCTGAAATAGATGTCGATGCAATTAGGTGTGTCCTGAAGAGAGGCAGTTTGGGTGCACCTACTAGAAGCTTCCATAGATTGAGAATGCTAAAGAACCAAAAGTTTCTGCCTATTTTAAGGCAATGTCCTTGAGAGAGGACTAGTGGTCTTCACTCTATGAGCCCAGGCTCATAGAGCTGGGTGGCCTTGAGCTACCCTACCCTAAAGGTTCGGTCCCTCCTGACGTGATTTGGAACCCTCCCACCCTGACCAGAGCCTGCCAAGGGTGTAGGGAGGAGCTCGAGATTTCTTTGATAAGCAATTGGATCTGTGATAGGAGCCTCTCTTTTGGCTTGGAAGAACCTTTAAAGAAGGAGTTCGGAGTAAGAGATAGGGATTTTTCTCTTTGAGCTTGCAGGAACCACAGAGGGAGAGCAGCTGAGAGGACACAGGTAAAACAGGTTTCTGGGAAATGGAAGAGCTCAAGAGAAAGGTAGACTAGCTCGGTAGAATGACACGGATAGAAAGAGATTCTTAATTGTAGGATCCGGCTTGTAAGTGGCCATTTTTTTATTAGTTAAGAGAATAAAGTTACCTCACTGAGCTAGCAGGTTTTTACCTCAGTGTATGCCTCTGTGTCTTTAGGTATTGATATTAGATAATTTAACTGGTTAAACACTACACATCTGGAGCTGAAAAGCCACATGCCAGAGTGACAGGTTTCATGTTTACAAAGAAGTAAAACCAGAACAACTTCTTGATAATAAAGAAGTCCTTCTGAGCCGGAAAGCAGCCCAATGCAACCAAAGACTGATATAGCCTTCTACAGCCAGAGCCCTGACAGGCTTGTCTTAAGTCCCAGGGAGGACGTTACATGATTGTAACGCATCTATACTGAATTCTCCTGACCAAATGTCTAAGAGCATAAATAATATTTATGGAATCTCGAAGGTGAAGGTTTTAGTCAAACAGGCAAGTGGCAAGTGAAGAAGCTGAGGGCGGTGGGCTTAACAAGTGTTTAATCAGTGTTGTGGAGCTGGAGAGATGGCTCAGAGGTTCAATTCCCAGCAACCACATGGTGGCTCATAACCATCTATAATGAGATAAGTAATAATCTATAATAATCTTCTGGTCTGCAGGCATACATGCAGCCAGAGTCTTGTATATATAATAAATAAATAAATCTTTTTTTTTTTAAATCAGTGTTGTGCAGTCATAGGCTCTAAGAGTTCCTAGGGGTTTACATTCAGAAACTTTGCAAGCAAACCAGGGGCTTAATTAGCTGTAATGGGGATTGGGCATGGTGGCGTACACCTGTAGTGCCAGCACTCAGGCAGAAGCAAACAGATCTCTGTGAGTTTGAGGACAGCCAGAGCTACAGAGTGAGACCCTGTCTCGAAAACAAAACAAAAGGTAATTAAATATATATAAATATAAATAATTAAATATATATAAATAAATAAAAATTACCCATAATGGGAACATTCATACTATGGAAATTCGTCAGCACCATAGACTGAGGATGCTTTGGGTTTGTCTGTTTGTTTGTTTGTTTGTTTTTTACTTCGAGAGTTTGTTAGTACTCACCAATCACCCTGGACCACCTGAACCTGTGCTTTGAACCTTTCGTGTTCAGCTGGCAAATATTAATCTGTTGTTTCAGCTGCTTTAGGAAAGTCAGATAATCAGCCACTGAGAGCCTTTCCTGATTGTATTTCCCCTCCCCCATTTTTATGTGAGGACAACATCTTTGTGATCTTGTCCTTAGGGACTAAAGTTACACCAAGCCAGCCTCTCTGGCCCCTTTCTTCCTTTTTTTTAAAAAAAAAAAAATTTGAATATTTTATTTACTTACATTTCAGATATTATCCCCTTTTTCCATCCCCCCCAAACCCCTTATTCTATCCCCCCCTGCTACTTTTATGAGGATGTGCCCCCATCCATCCACCCACTCCCTCCTCCCACCCTCAAATTCTCCCATACTGGGGCATCCAGCCTTCACGGGACCAAGGACCTCCTCTTATTCATAATAGCTAGAAGCTGGAAAGAATCCAGATGTCCTTCAACAGAGGAATGGGAATACAGAAAATATGGTACATTTACACAATGGAGTACTACTTGGCAATTAAAAACAATGAATTCGAGAAATTCTTAGGTCCCTTTCTTCCTAATGTGATTGAAAAGATATGGTGTTGGGGAAGAAGTTGGGGAGAGTGAGGAGGAAGGCTTCTCAAGGCCTTTGTGGATCATAAGTTCATGGGGAAAAGGGTGTGTGTGTGTGTGTGTGTGTGTATACTCACACATGCGAGCACGGTATCTCTCTGTGTGATTTGTGGGTGGTGAGGGGTATCTGAGTGGGTGTGTGTATGATGTGTGTGTAGTGTGTATATGCAATGTGTGTTTATGTACTGTATTTGTGCATGTGTGTTGTATGTGCAGTATGTGTGTGTATTGTGGTGTCTCTGTATGTGTATGTAGTGTGTGTGTAGCATGGTGTGTACAGTGTGTGGTGTGTGGGCAGTATGTATATTTTTGTAGTATATATGTGAGATATATGTGCAGTGTGATGTGTGTGTAGTGTGTATGTGCAGGGTGTGTTGTGTGATGGGTATGTGTTTGTGTAGTATGTATGTATAGTTTATGTGTGTGCAGTGTATATAGTATACATATGTGCTATGTATGTAGTGTGATATGTGTGTGTGTGTTTGCATATGTGGGGGCAGAGACCTATGGTCTACCCTGTTAAGCATTTTGAAAAGAATATAAGGAAAGCTGGTCTCTGGGATCAGCATGTTCTAACCTCATCATAACAGAGGATCTTTCAAGGTATCAGGCAGATTTAAGCAAAAACAAATGTAATTATCAAGATGAATCAAAGCCTAAAGGACTTCCTGAACTTTCTCAGCATTATACTTCCATGCTTCCTCAACTGTTACATAATCTGAGGGAAGGAACTTCCTGAAATAAAATTGAAAATAGAGTTTCCCACCACCCGGTAGATATTGAACTACAGTTAAAATTAGACTTACAGAAAATGAAATTATACAACTCTAGTGGTGCTGAACAACCTAGCTGCTATGGTCTGCATTCAGACTCATAAACTAGCTCTGTATCTGACTCCAGGATAGGAATACACAGGAAACACTTGAGTTTCTATCTCAAAAAAATGTTCAAATCATGAGCAGATGCATACAGACTGCATAACAACATAGGTGTCTTAGTTAGTGTTTTATTGCTGTGAAAAGGCACCATAAACAAGGCAACTCTTATAAAGAAAAACATTTAATTGGGGCTGGCTTACAGTCCATTGTCATCATTGAGCTTGTTGGAAGCATGGCAGCATACAGGCAAACATGGTGCAGGAGAGGTAGCTGAGAGTTCTACATCTGGATCCACAGGCAGAATGAGAATGACACTGGGCTGGGCTTGGGTTTTTGAAGCCCCTAAATCCATCCCTAGTGGCACACTTCCTCCAACAAGGCCACTCCTCCTAACTGTGCCACTTCCTATGAGCCTGGGGGCTGGGGGGGGGGCATTTTTATCCAAACTGCCACGATTCAATCCCTGACCCCCTTAGGCTTGTGGTCACATCAGAATGTATAACAGGCAAAGTTATTTGGAATCAGGTGAACAGTTACAAGTTATAAAACCAGAACATGTGATGTGTCCTACCTTCTTCTGTGTAATAGCAAGTTACACAAAATGGGCATTCTGGGCTTGGCAGGCAGTGGGCATTCGGAGAAACACAAAATGTACATCATCAAAGACACCATAATTGGACTGTCGAGATGGCTCAGATGTTAAGACCATAGACTTCTTTCCAGAGGTCATGAGTTCAAATCCCAGCAACCACATGGTGGCTCACAACCATCCATAATGAGATCTGATATATTCTTCTGGGGTGTCTGAAGTGTACTTACATATAATAAATGAATAAAAACCTTTGGGCCGGAGTGAGCAGAGGCCAGAGTGAGCTTGGCCAGAGCGAGAGGGTGAAGGGAAGGAGGAAAAAAAGAAAAAAAAAAGAAAACACCATAATTAAAGGCTTTTCAAAGTTCTAAGCATAGACATGTTCAAGTTAGAAGATGAATAGTGTTGTGTGATACCCTGTTATTTTAGTAACTGGTTACAGTTGGGAGAATTGGGAAAAAATTCTGAATAAAAGGTTGTTAGTACCATTACTTTTGGAAAAACTAATCTTGGGAAACATTTTCAAACTTACAAAAGATTTATTTATCTTTATTTATGTGTATGGGTATTTTGTATGCATGCATGTATGTGTACAGTGGGTGTGCAGTAAACACAGAGGCTGGAAGAGGGCATCAGATCTCTTGGAGCTGGAGTCACTAGTGGTTGTGAGCAGCCATGTCAGTGCTGGGAACTGAATTCAGGTCCTCTTTGAGAGCAGCAAGTGCCCTTCAGTGGTGAGACTTTTCTCCAATTCTGTCAGATATTATTTTTTATTGGATATTTTATTTCTTTACATTTCAGATGTCATCTCCTTTCCCAATTTCTCCTCCACAGAACACCCTCATCCCATCCCCCCTCCTCCTTTTTGTTTTTATACCATTTTAATTACATGCAAGTATTAAAGTCAGTTCTAGGTTGAGGGACTAGTAATATAATAAATGCAAATAGTCAAGGAACAAGCAAGACAATAAACACAAATAGTAAAAGAACAAGCAAGGCAATAAACAAAATTCTACCAACACTCCCATGATCACTGTTTCTAAGGGCTTATTAGAATGACCAAAATATCTGAGCCAACTTCCCTGTCCTAGATCAAAGTCATTTTCATGTCTGAAGCCTACTTCCTTGTTCTAGCCTAAAATTTAAATGCCTGCCTGAAATTACTTCTTTGTTCTAGCCTAAAATTTAGATTCCTGCCTAAAATTACTTCTTTGTTCTAGCCTAATGTCAGATTCCTGCCTGAAGCCTACTTCCTTGTCCTTAGCCCATGTCAAATTCTTGTGCCAAGCAGCCCCAAAGGCTCTCTGCCTCTGCCCCTTCTTTTATTTCATTAACAAGACTAAGCCTGTCTTAGGTCATTCTGACAAGAATGCCTTCCTTACCCTTCATGGAATATGCATTATCCAAAGCAATGCACTACTGTCTTAGGTTGGGAAGGCTCTGTGCAGAATCTTAGCTTGCCAGCCTGTTAATTTAATAATTCTGTCTAGGGGTCCATTTTCAGGTTCAAGCAAGCCATGAAGCTTTAGAATGATGAGCATGAATAAAAGTATTCCCAGGACAAAAAAGGCTAGCATGATCAAGCTATGTATGCCATTCTTGAAGCTTGACCAAAATAGAAATACTGACCTCAGGCCATGGGTAATTTTATCTGCAGTATATACCGCATCAATACTCAGCAGAGCATCATTCTTGAAATTTATAAGCTCACTATGCAAAGTTAAAACATCCAGAGAGATGTTAGAATTATGCCAAATACACTACAAGTGTCTTTAAAGTTTTTCCTAATTATAATGACTACCATTGTAAATTTTAGAACTAACATGAATCCAGTGGTATTTGGCAGAACACTCGAAATGGCTCCTTACTCTTAAATTCTGGACCTCCTATCAAGAATTTGAATAGAATAAAGAACATCAATCCATTCTTCCAAATGCCTATCTAACTCCTCTTGTATATTCAACACATTAGTAACATTTTTTGCTAAATGATTAACAAAAGTAACTGTCTTAAATTCTTGCATCAAAGCAATTGCAGAAGCAGTGGTGCTAGCAATTAATGTAATTAAAGCTGCTATATCAGCAATAATCAAGCCCACTAACCTCTTGCTTCTGCTTAAAGTTTGACTAATTTCCTCCAGTACTTGCAGGCTCTTTTCAGAATACCAAGGTTCTATGATATTCAGGGCAATACAACAAAAGCTGGTTGATAAACTTCTGTAACTGACATGCCAGATTTCAAAACACTAACACAATTATGAAGCTGTACAACCAATGCAACTTACATTAAATACTGTAGAAGAAACAAAAGTAATTTTAACTTGACAATTAAAAGAGCCTTAACACATGTGCTAACACCTGTTTGAAATCCAGATCCTGCCTCAAATTTATTTCTTGCTAACATAACATCATAGAGAACTGTAGCTAACTTTCAAATATGTCTCTGAAAAATGTCCAGAACCAGACTTCCAAATGAAGACTGTTATTTCTAATATTAGATTGATTTCTAGACCAGTCCATAATTGATTCCAAATAACTGGTCACATAAGAGTCATTATAACTTCTTTTTTTTTGATTTTCTGTTCCACAAGGTCTAAAATCTTGAGCAAGGCAGCTTGTCCCATCAGGGGTATAGGTAAGCAATGGTGGGTCAGGAACATATGTCCAATATAGCTTCCCAGTCACCACTGTTAGGACACTAAGCAAGCACACAGGTCAGCATCATTCTTTGTCCTGGCATCAGCATGTCTCACCAATCACTCTGTCAGCCACCATGCTCCTTCAGCATCCTACACTACTGGGCATGTTAGAGCTCCTGGGAGTCCCACCTCCTCTGGGGTTGAAGGCATTGGGTGCAGAGCTGGTGCACTAAGCTGTCAGATATACTTTTAATAACATAATTATAAATCAAGATGGCAGAAAGGCTCTGTTAATTTGTTGACTTAAGCCAGCTAAATGTTCTGGATGATCATATGAATTGGACTTATGTCTCTGCATATTTCTTATTACTTTAGTATAAATTATGTCTCTGCAGATTTATTACTATAAAATAGCATATATTCATTTTCTCTTTATGGGCTATGTATGTGTTCCAGCTGGGGCCAAGAAGACGAGTTGTACAGTCTCACAGGAGAGACCAGACTCCTTCCCCATAGTCACTTCATTCTGTGGAAGAGACCACAGAAAGAAACGAGGCTGGCTGGAAAGCTTCCTCTCTTTTCAAGAATGGATAAGGCAAACTTTGGGAAGGTATTGATGTTGGATTGTTTTCTTTATGAATATCCTGTCAGGATCAAAGGACCAGACTACATGAGGCTGGGTGGAAGGAAGAATGGGGTCAGGAGATTTCTCATAAACACCCATTCCCTATCAGTCTTTCTGGAAGGAGGTAGATTCTGGCTGAGTGGAGGGAGAACAAGCAGCCATAGATGGAAAAGAGAAGAAAGTTCTTTCCTCTTTATGAGCACTGTAAAATGTTGTCTTAGTGTGCTTTTTTTTTTTTTTTTTTTGTTGCCATAAAAAGCACTAACTAAAACCAAATTGGGAAGGAAAGGGTTTATTTCTGCCTACATTTTATAGTCCGTCACTGAGGGAAGCTGGGCAGGAACTGAGAAGCACTGTTTACCACCTTGCTGTCCACAGCTTGGTCAGCTTGCTTTTTTATACAACCAAGAACCTCCTCCCCAGGGCAGCACCACTGGGTCTCTCACATCCATCATGAGTCAAGAAAATGCCCCATGCATTTGCACACAGGTCAATCTGATGGAGGCGTTTTCTCAACTGAGGTTTTCTCTTTGAAGACCTTTCTAGATTTGTGTCAAGTTAACAGAAGCTAACTAATACAAGTGTGGAGTTGGAACCTTAGCATAAAGGGCCAGAACTGTTTCCTGTCACACACAGGGAGAAGTGGCCTTTTCATAGACCCTGGAATAGCCTTGAGCCTAAGAAGCCATATCTAACCCTACTATGAGTTTGTTCTGGCTATAGTTCATCTCACTGTGTTCCATGACTCATAGTCCATTTCAACTTGGTAGGCTGTGGGAACTCAATGGAAGATTGGGTTGGGCCCTAAAGAGGCCATAGTGTTCTTTCCCTGAGGCCAGAATTGGAAATGCAGTGATGGACCAATGACCAGCCATGTCATGAAGCACTGGCAGCTGTGTTAGGCTAGACAACAAAAGGGAACAAAGGAGGCTGGTTGCACATGTATGAGACAGTCTCAAAGCCACCTGGGAGTGACTTTGTGAACCTGTGGAACTCAGGCTGTGCCCTGCTCTGTGTTCACACATGTTCTGTAAACCATTGTCAGACTGGGTCTTGCCTGAGGCAATTCATTTTAATAGTGGCATCCGACTCCATTTTGAATTCAGATACAGGGGCAGGCTGGGTCCACATCCCATTGTGCACAGAGACACCACCACCTGTCTGTCCAGTACTACACATGAAGCACAGACTGATAAATAACTTATTTCTAAAGAGAAAAAGATAGCATTTATGAACTCATCAGAGTAGTCTAGGCATATGGTGTCATATGAGCACAAGCATGTTAAAACTAAAGATCTGAGAACTTACTGAGCATAATTGGCCGATGAAGGGTGTAACACCCTCACCTGTGCCCTATAAAGAAGACCCCTAAAACTGCAAGAGCCACAACCCCACCAGCTTCTCGTTTGACTACCCAACGTAAGCATCAAGGGACCAATAGAAAAGGAATGGCCAACTAGCCCCAAGGAGTCCTCTCTGTTCAGTCGCCACAGTCTGACCTTTAATGCCATTGTGATCAGGGCCATAGTAACTGGCCATAAAACAACCAAATCCATGCTCCCTGGTTTTATGAAATTCACCTTTCCACATTTCTGAGATTCTGAGCTAGGAACAAACAGGGAGACAGTGTTAGAAGCCAGACAGGATTGAAAATATCACCCTGGGTGTGATTACTCCTGTAATCCCGATGTCTTAACTTGTAATCATTGCTGTGATGAAACACCATGACCAAAAGCAACTTGTGGAAGAAAGGGTTTATTTGGCTTAGATATCCTGAGTCAGTTTAATGAGGGAAGCTAAGACAAGAACTCAACTGAATGGGAAACTGGAGACAGGAGCTGATAGAGGAGTGCTGCTTATGGGCTTGCCCCTCCCAGCCTACTTTCTTTTAGAAACCAGATCTACCAACCAATGGGTGGCACCACCCTCAATGTGCTCTGCCTTCCCTGTCAGCCACTAATTAAGAAAATGCCCTACAGACTTTCCAACAGCCTAATTGTATGGAGGTGTTTTCTCAGTTGAGGTGCCTTCCTCTCAGATGACTAGCTTGTGTCAAGTTGACATAAAACCAGCAAGCACGCCCAAGTACTAGGATAACAGAAATGCAGGGATTACATGTGCATTTGAGAGTTTGAGATAAGCCTGGGCAAGATAGGGAGACCCCCATCTAAAAATGAAGTAATAAACCACTAACATTATTTTTTAACCATAGCCTTTGTTACCATTGTTAAATGTGGCTTTAAAGTTTCAACCAAGTGTTTGACCACTCTGTTACTTTTCAGTTAGACATAGTCACTTAAACTCTGGCTTAGCAGGATCACTGTAGGCTTCCTGCCTCAACAGCTCCCTACCACACAACTGGCCCCAGGTACAAAGCCCTTACTGAAAGAAAGGGAACATCTCCCCTTCTAACATGGGGAAAGTTCCTTTCTCTAAAACTGACTAATCAAACCACACCTCCTTCCACATGAATGAGGAGCATGGAAAGACACCATCCACGTGAGGAGTGCAGTCGATGAATTATAAAGACATAGCTGTCTCACATCTTTCCAGTCTATTATTAAGTATTGTCTTTATTAATTGTCTGCCTTGACCTAAGCAAAACTTCTCATGAGATCCCACCATTTAACTAGATATTTTCTAATATATGTAAGAAATTATTCATCACGGGATTGCTTCAAAGAACCCATAGAAGAAGATAGAAACCACACTTGGAGGTAGGAAACTACAAGAATCTGGTAACACAAAATGAGTAAAGGCCAACTCAGGCAGCCCATCTGAGCGGAGACACAGCCTTGCACTGGTGCCTACGGCAACTTCTGGCTTCTCAGAGCCTCCTTTCTACACTAGTGAGGCTGTGATTCTGCACTGCAGAAAAGAATTTCAGGATGCGCCAGTATGATGCAGAGTTAGAGTCTGTTAAGGAAAAAAAAATGTCATAGATTTAAACAAGGACTTCGTGGAAAGCACCCAGGGAAAGGATTGTATGTACCCAAAGTGATTGTGGGCTTCTCAAGAAAGACTGGTGAACAAAGTGTTTTTAAATGGAGATTTGCAAGGAAGTTAAGATTTTATTTTATTTTATTTTTTATGCCAGATGTGGCTCATGCTTTTAATTCCAGCACTCCGTAGACAAGAGATCTCTATGAGTTCCAGGACAGCCAGAGTGCCAGAGATATATAGTGAGACCCTGTCTCAAAAACCCAAAAAGAAAAATAAAAAGTATGTAAGTATGTTTTTATAGTAAACAAGGGTCATAGTTTTTGTTGTTGTTGTTGTTTGGTTGTTATTGAGTCTTGTTTGCTTGTTTAGTTGGTTGGGTTTGTATGTTTGTTTGTTTGTTTGTTTTTGTAAGAGTCTCAGAATATTGCAAGTTCACAGTTTGGAAAAGAATGTGACCCTAAATGCTTAGACCTTAAATATGACTAACTCGAGACCGAAGGAGTATTGTCTTTCTATCTCCAGCCTTCAGAGAAAATGTGAATTATGCTTAAATTCTGACTCTCAGCCTGTGAGAGGTTTCAACCAAACTCTGGGATAAGGGGCTCCTTTCCCCTCCCTGTCTCCCCTTAATTCTCTTCTATCCTACCTTGCAATGTTTGGTCAGAGACAGCCACAGGACAAAAATTGATACAAAAGAGGGGAAAATGAGATGAACTGTCCCCATCTTTTTATATCTTGGGCTGAAATTGTTACTAAGTGTTAGAGTTCTTGGTTGGCATATGCTGGCCTTTGGTTCAATCCCCAGCACTGAACAAATAAAGAAATAAGAAAAATCTAATCCTCAGGTAGACTCCTTAAGAAGGATTTTCGAACCAGGAACCAACAATTGTATTGCTGTAACAAAGTTTCCTGTTTCTTCCGATAGTTGCAGCATTCTGTGCAGGATGCGTGAGTCTAGGGTGCCTGGCAGCTACTTTTGCCTTCAGTGATAGAATGCCTAGCATAAACAATCTGAGTGAGAAATGATTTGTTTGGGGTCACGGTTTCAGGGCATTCAGTCCCGTGATCTCTAGCCTCAGGCATTTGACAGAATGTTCTGGCCCCGGGAACAAATACAAAAGCATGTGGAAGAGACTCAATTCTGCTTCTTGTTGAATAGGGAAAAGAGAGAAGGAGGGTGCAGGAAAGAGCAGGAATGGACATAGCCCCAAGGGCGCATGTGTAGCAAACTACTTCCTCACCGGGATTCCATATTCTACCTTTCATCAGTCCCAATAAATCTTATATTATAACCACATTAAGCATGAGCCCACTCATTAGTTCAGCTCCCTCACAGTCTAATGGTCTGGAAACAGCCTCCCACCCAGAGGTAAGCTATACTAATATCATAAGCGTTTCTTAATCTCATCGCATTAGTAATCAAGAGCAATCCAGACAGGTCTGGGACGTGCAGCTTAGCGTATTTCCTGTAATGCTACAGGTCTTGGAGGTGAATTTTTGTTGCCTTATTTTTCACTCTCCTCAGCTTTGGCAATGACAGGGACCGTTGGTACCCTTTTCTCTCTACTACTTTACCTTATACCTTCACCTTCCTTTGTTAGATCCCACGGTGGAGAAGTCGAAGCAGAGGGCCAGTCGCAGTGTAATCTCAGAAACACAGCAAGATGAGGGTTCCAGTGTTTGAGTTTGCTCACAGCACTGTTCACAGCACAGCTGGCTCAGTCAGTAGAAAAGGAGAACCTTAGTTCTTTCTTTCTTTTCCTTCTTCCTTCCTGTCTTCCTTCCTTCCTTTCTTTCTTTCTTTCTTTCTTTCTTTCTTCTTTTTTCTTTCTTTCTTTCTTTCTTTCTTTCTTTCTTTCTTCTCTCCTTCTTTCTTTCCTTTTCTTTTTGTTTTGTATTTTTTTGAGACAGGGTTTCTGTGACCTGCCTCTGCCTCCCAAGTACCTGCCTCTACTCCCAAGATTAAAAGCATGTGCCACCACTGCCCAGCAAGATGCTTACTTTTTTTTTTTTAATTCCTTTTACTTTTCTTATTGGATATTTTATTTATTTGCACTTCAGAAGTCATCCCCTTTCCCAATTTCCACTCCTAGAACCCACTATCCTGTCCCCCTCCTCCTTTTTGCTTTTATGCCATTTTAATTACATGCAAGTATTAAGGTCAGTTCTTGTTGGGAGCCGACTTTTAGCAGAAAGCGGCTAGAAAGCAGTTATCTTTGCAGCCATCTGAAACCATTTACCCTGATAGAGACTTGGTTTTCAGCAGCCTACAACAGCTGAGCACACTCTAACAAATATCTTATTTATCCCACATAGCTTGTTTTGCTGTTTAGTGACCCCAGCTGCATGGTGCATGTGGTAAAATGTCTTCACCTGTGTTCTCCTGCGTGTGCTTATAAATACCCAGGGTTTCCTTGTTAATACAGTCAATGAGAGTCAATACAGTCAATATGAGTTAAGAGGAGTGAACAAGAGTGAATATACGCCAGTAGAGAGACAATAAATAAAGAGACAATAAAGGAGACTTGAGACTTGAACATAACCTCTGCTTTGTCTCCATTCTTCGAGATCCTGACCCATGGACCAGAACAGCAGCACATGCCAGGACATTTTGGCCCACAAACCAGGCAGAGTACAGGTCACAACATTTTGGCACCAAGCGTGGGGCAGCTCGGGTCTCAACATTTTGAAGCAAATAAGAGAACGGTCCACAACATTTTGGCACCTGACGTGGGGCTCCAGTAAATGGGTCTCAACAAGCTCTAGGTTGAGAGACTAGCAATACAATAGATGCAAATAGTCAAGGAACAAGCAAGACAATAAACACAAACAGTCAAAGAACAAGTAAGGCATTAACAAAATTCCATGAACTCTCCCAGGATCACTGTTTCTAAGGGCTTTTCAGGATGACCAAAATATCTGAGCCAACTTCCCTGTCCTAGCCCAAAGTCATTTTCATGTCTGAAGCCTACTTTCTTGTTCTAGCCTAAAATTTGGATTCCTGCCTGAAATTACTTCTTTGTTCTAACCTAAGATTTAGATGCCTGCCTGAAATTACTTCTTTGTTCTAGCCTAATGTCAGATTCCTGCCTGAAGCCTACTTCCTTGTCCTTGGCCAATGTCATATTCCTGCCAGGCAGCCCATTTCCTTGTACTTGGCCATTGTCAGATTCTTACCAAGTAGCCCTAAAGGCTCTCTGCCTCTGCCCCCTTTTTATTTCATCAACAAGACTGAGCCTGTCTTAGGTCATTCTGATAAAAATGCCTTCCTTACCCATCATGGAATATGCATTATCCAAAGCAATGCATTTCTGTCTTAGGTTGGTAAGGCTCTGTGCAGAATCTTGGATAGCCAGCCTGTTAATTTAATAATTCTGTCTGGGGGTTCCATTTTCAGCTTCAAGCCATTTTGTCTGCCAACATGTTGAGGTTGTTAAAGACAAGCTTTAACATGATGAGCAGGAATAAAAAGTATTCCCAGGACAAAAAGGGCTAGCATGATCAAGCTATATATGCCATTCTTGAAGCTTGACCAAAATAGAAATACTTATCTCAGGCCATAAGTAATTTTATCAGTAGTATGTGCCACATCAATGCTCATTAGAGCAGCAGAGCAGCATTCTTGAAATTCATAAGCTCACTGTGTAAAGTTAAAACATCCAGAGAGGTGTTAGGATTATGCCAAATACACTGCAAGTATCTTTAAACTTTTCCTAATTATAATGCTATCACTGTAAATTTTAGAACTAACATGAATCCAATGGTATTTGGCATAACACTCGAGATGGCTCCTTACTCTTAAATTCTGGACCTCCTTCCAATAATTTGAATAGGACAAAGAGCATCAATCTGTTCTTCCAAATGCCTATCTAAATCCTCCTGTATAAAAATATCCAATAATAATTTAAAAAAACAAAAAGAGAAACAAACAAACAAAAAACAAGATAATGGAACTGGCTATGGCAGTGGAACATTTGAGACTTTTTGGCAGCAATTTAACATTACCCATGCTACTGGGATTTCTTATAATTGTCAAGGACAAGAGACTGTGGAAGGGGCCCATGGAACTTTAAAACAATATCTTCATAAAATAAAAAAGGGGGGAATACATACCCATACACCACAAATTTATTTAAATCATGTTCTTTTTAATTTTTTTTTTAAAAAATCTGGATGCCAAGGGACTTTCTGCAGAGTGTCTATGGCACTCTACAACTAGGCATACTTATGCATAGGTGAAAGGGAAGAATCCACTTACTGGCCTATGGCATGATCCTGATCAAGTATTTAATATGGGGAAGAGGGCATGTTTGTGTTTTTTTCTGCAGAATGCTGAAGGAGCATGGTGGCTCCCAGAGTGATTGGTGAGACACACTGATGCCAGGACAAAGAATGATGCTGACCTATGAGCTTGCTGAGTGCCCTGATAATGGTGACTGAGAAGCTGTATTGAACATATGTTCCCGACCCACCTTTGCTTATCTATACCCCTGATGGGACAAGCTGCCTTGCCCAAGTTTTTAGACCTTGTGGAACAGAAAATCAAAAAGAGAAGTTATAATGATTCTTATGTGACCAGTTGTTTGGAATCAATTATGGACTGTCTAGAACTCAATCTAATATTCGAAATAACAGTCTTCATTTGGAAGTCTGGTTCTGGACATTTTTCAGAGACATATTTGAAAGTTAGCTACAGTTCTCTATGATGTTATGTTAGCGAGAGATAAATTTGGGGCAGGATCTGGATTTCAAACAGGTGTTAGCACATGTGTTAAGGCTCTTGTAATTGTCAAGTTAAAATTACTTTTGTTTCTTCTACAGTATTTAATGTAAGTTGCATTGGTTGTACAACTTCTAATTGTGTTAATGTTTTGAAATCTGGCATGTCAGTTACAGATGTTTATCAACCAGCTTTTGTTGTATTGCCCTGAGTATCATAGAACCTTGGTATTCTGAAAAGAGCCTGCAAGTACTGGAGGAAATTAGTCAGACTTTAAGCAGACGCAAGAGTTAGTGGACTTGATTATTGCTGGTATAACAGCTTTAATTACATTAATTGCTAGCACCACTGCTTCTGCAATTGCTTTGATGCAAGAAGTTAAGACAGTTACTTTTGTTAATTATTTAGCAAAAAATGTTACTAATGACACCTACTTTTTAATACAGGATTTCCATGTATTCCAAACTGGCCTCACACCCACTTAGCAGCAGAGGATGACGTGGCATGGCACTTTTGATCTTACTGTCTGAATGCTGAATTACTAAGCTGAGTGGTTCATGCAGCACTGGGGATCAAATCCAGGTGACTGGATGACTTTTGTGATAACTTTGTGCCTGTTATGCAAGCAGTCCACTGAGCCATAACCCCAGTTAGAGTATCACACTCTCTTTTAAAATGCTTTGTATTAGCATATGTTAACTTTATGTATTAATGGGTTTCATTTATAGTGTGTGTGTGTGTGTGTGTGTGTGTGTGTGTGTGTATGTGTGTGTATGTGTATTATTCATCATATTCATTCCTCTATCACCAACCCTTATCCCTTGCTATCTCCATGGATCCTCCTCTTCCCAACTGGTCTCTTCAACTTTCAAGTCTTTTTGTATTCATGTATAGTGAGTGTGTATGTATGTATGTATGTATGTATGTATGTATGTATGTATGTGCCTGCATGTATATACCATGTATGTGCAAGAACATGCATGTGTACTTGTATGTTCATGTGAAGACCAGAAGCCAATACCAGGTGTTTCCTCTATCCTTCTTTGACCCATGTTTTTTGGGTGAAAGGCAGTACTTAAGATAGCATTCTGGGTCCAAGAGCATGTTGGAGAGGCGCTCTACCACTGAACTACACCCCAGCCCTTCCACCATATCTTTTGGTAGACAGGGTCTCTAATGGAACACAGAACTCACTGGCTGGACTGCCTGGCAGTTGATCCCCTTGCCCTATCTGTCCTCCTGCTTCTCATAAGGACCCAAACTCATCTCCTCATGCTTACACAGCAAGCCCTTTTCTGACCAGGACGTCTCCCATCTGTGTATTTCTTTTTTGTTTATTTGCTGTGGTGATCCGGTATCATTATTAGGGTCGTTTACAAAAACATGGGTAAGGGGCTATTTACAGGAGCTTAAACCCCTTGCCAGGGACTATACCACTGAAGACAACGTCTCTGCCTCCACCAGTCAACCACTAACCAAATATAAATCCTCAAAGAGGGGTAGGACCTTGGGAACTCCTTCCCCGAACATGAGACTGGGTGAGGACCTTAGAACCATTTCCTTCTGTGGTATAAGCATCAATTAGAAATAGGAAAACATGCAGTTTCTCCATAAAATTCTGTGCCTCCTGGATTGCTCGCACCTGCATCTCTAGAAGGAAGAGAGAGGGGCCTCTGGCAGCCTGCTTGCTCACAGCCACAGGAAGCAGCTTCAGCAGCAGCAGGCAATTGTCCTATGTACCACTGGCCTTTCTCCACCTTAACTGAAGCTGTCTCCAAGGGTGGCGCTGACAGAAGTGAGGGCAGAGCTATGTTACTGCAGCAGCTGGGATCACACAGAAAACTTTGTGATATGGAGTACTGTGCCAGCTTCATTGTCATTTAAAATGTAAGTGTGTGTGTGTGTGTGTGTGTGTGTGTGTGTGTGTGTGTATGTGTGTGTGTGTGTGTGTATGTGTTGGGGCAATGTCTCATTAAGTATCCTAGGCCAATCTTTAACTCACTATCATTCTGTCTGTGTCTCAGACGTTAGAACTACATACAGTCCAGTAGTTCTAACTCCAACACCCAACTCCAGCATAAAGTTTTAATGTGACCAGTTAGGCTGGATGTTGGGCTTGTTGTTGCTCCAGTTTTGGGTCATACTGAGTATTGAACTCAGTCCTCATCCTTTACTACCATCCTTTAGTACTCTAGCCTCTACAGTGCTTTTAGAAGTTAAAAGCCAGTGCCAGCAAGATGATTCTCTGGGTGAAAGCATGTGTAGCACAAGCCAGACACCACATGCTCAACCCTCCGCTGCTCCCCCAAACCTGACACCACATGCATGATCCTCCCCTGCTCCCTCAAAACATGACACAACATGCATGACCCTCCTGCCCATATCATATATACACACAATAGTAATAAAATAAGACGAAAATAATAATTCAAAAGTCAAGTGGCAGCACCAGTCATAAAGACAGGTGTGTGGCAGACACATTCTGATGAAAACTACACTTCTGGGCCTTGTCAGAAAGGCCGCTGTGGGAGGGTGGGGCTCCCCATTGTCAAGTGTAAAAATTCAACGGAGGAAATTTCTATACTAGAGTTTTCTAGACCCACAGCCCAGAGGACCTGATGCTATAGGAGGCTGGAGTGAAGATCACACTCCCAGAGACCTGGAGCATTCTGATGCACAGGCTTGAAGAAATGCCACACCACAGTGCTGGAGAACCATGCTTACTATGGTGTGTATTTTTCCCTGACCTGTATTACTGTTTCCCCTATCTCATCCTCTCCTAGCTTCTGCCCATCACAGCACTATGCTGGGAAGAGCGACAAGATCGCACTCAGACAAGCACCTGAACTCTGTCTTTGCTCTGATACTGGCTTGTACTGGAATGTTCTACGTCTATGGATTATGGTTTCCTCACCCACTATCCAGTTAAAGAATTAAAAATCAACTGATCTCAACATAACTCCAAGCCACAGACCAGATGATTTAATGAGGAGTGCAAGATAGAATAGAAAATAATCTGATTTATCCCACTGCCTTGTCCAGTGAACAAAGCAGCTGGGCTTTAAATATTTACTGTATAATTTTGATTTCAAATATGCATTTTGTTGGACAGATTGACCCTGCAGATTATTTCTCTAGGGATAAGGAAATGACACAGTGGGTACAACACTTGTGAAAGCAAGAGATCGTGAGTTCAAATCCCCAGCACCTACATAAAAAACTAAGCAAAGCCTGTGAACTCCCAAAACCCCAGTGTCAGGAGACAGAAGAGACAGCTGTCCCCTTGCTGGCCAGCCTAACCTCAATTGTGAGCTTCAGATTCAGTGAGCTTTGTAGTGAATGATATAAGAAGATTCTGGCATGCTCCTCTGATCTCTGAATGCTTATGCACAGATATCTGTGCACATGAACACACACACACACACACACACACATATACTCCATAAGATTTCAGGTGTTTCTAGAGTTCCTTTGATTGTTATTCCAGAAATCCTAGATGGACTATCTGGTACAATCCTTCTTTGCGAGACTCTCCTACACCACCCCAAACTATAGTGACCACTATATTAGTATATTAGCTTGGGAGCAAAAATTCTCTTCTAGGAAGCATTCTGTATGAAGAGCCAGGGATGCGGATCTGTTCTGTAGGCATTGTGACAACCGGTGCTCTGATCAAAAGCTGTCTAGATTTCCGTCCATTGTTTCTAAGGATGTCCCTTACCTCTAAAAAGAACAGTGACAAAAAAAATTTTTTACACACACACTAAGGACAGTGGGAAGTGACAGTGAGCCATTAACAGGTGTGGCAAGCACAAGCCTATGATCTCAGCTGTTGGAAAGCAGAGACAAAAACTTGAGGAGTTCAAGGCTACCATCAGCCACACAGCAAGTCTAAGGCTATCTCCTGTTACATGGATCCTTGTCTCAAAAACCAGGGGAAGAGTGATGGGTGGGAGTCCTACAGATATCCAGGAGATGGAATAGTATGGAGAGAAGGACCCGTAACCAGGGTTCACATCCTCCCATAGTTCCCTAGAGCAACGGGCAGACATATAGACAGGTGCTCATTAGAGTGACAGCTAGGTCATTCCAGAACCCTACTAGAGCTTTGACAAGACATCCTATCCGGGAGTTGGCAGTGGAAATGGACAAGGTGCAAAGGACAGTAGAGCTGCTGCCAAGGAGGCAGGCCTGGGACATGTGAGACCCTGTCTCATACAAAGAGGGGACCTGGAAAGGATTCAGTGCAAACAGGAGAACCCCATAACCTATATAATGCCGATCCTCAGAACTTATACAGAGCAGACACAGTAGCACATCTCTGTAATTCCAGCACTTCTTTGGCAAATTGGGTGATGGGAAGAGGAGAATCCCTTGATGCTCAAGGACCAGCTAGCCTCCTGTAGTACACCGGTGAACAAGAGAACCTGTCTCAAAGATGTAGATAAGACCCAGATCTATAGTCACCTTCTGACTTCCATACAAACACTATGGCACATGTTGGCTGCACATACATACACATGAGAGAGGTGGGAGGGAGGAGAGGAGAGAGGGAAGAAGGGAGAGGAGAGAGAAAGAGTCAGAGAGAGTGAGTGAGCGAGAATGAGAGAGAGCGAGTGAGAGAGAGGGAGAGATTTTAAGTGACAACCTATTCTGTGAGAATTACTCAGAAAACAAACTAATTTTAACACAGCTGGATGAATGGATTTTTATGAAGCAAATATGGCAGAGTCTCTTTAGGAACACATTGGAAAGAACTATCACATCTTTCAAGAAGAAAGGTCTCTATAAATGTGATTAAAAGTAGCTTCAGTATTCTGTGAAAGTCTAGTTCACTTACTTTATGACGCTTCATCTTTTTCTAAGATCTAAACATTCCTGCATAGATTAATTCAGCTCCTCTTCAGAGAAAATCTAATCTGCAGTATTTTAAGATCTGCATAATAAGCCTGGGCTGGTTCACATTGCTCTTTAACCATCCCAGAAACTGAAGGTGTCCCAAGTGGGGGAAACAGATTTTCAATGTATGTTTATCGCTTTAAGTCTGAGAAACTTGGACTGCAACCTCAGTTTTTCTAACTCCAAAATCTAAGATTAGTGGACTCATGAACCCCATTTTAAACATCCTCTCTCTGTGAAATGTAAAGAAACCAATGAACCAGCCTATTTAAAGGCATTTTGAAGTAATGATTCTGGAATGTACCTAGACATAGAGCCAAGAGATTAAGATAGAGGTCACCTACCACCCCCACCCCACCCCAACCCCCCTAATATGCTTTAAATTGGGCCTGCAAGCTCACTTGGTCATCTCCATCTTGGAATGGGAGACCCCAGCATGCTGCATTTCTACAGAATAAAATGCTCTTTGCTTTTGCATACTATTTGAGTGTGGAGTATCATTCTTTGGCGAATCGTGGACCTTTACAATTTTATATACACACACACACACACACACACACACACATTTATCATTTATCAAATTATCCTTTAAGTTGTTCATGTGGGGTATTTTGTCACAATGCAAAAATAACATACTATGCCCTTGGATTTCCAGATCTGTGAGCTAAATAAACTATATATACATATAAAGTTTTCAAGTCATAGATACATCATTATAGTAATGGGAAAATGTACAGATTTGTGAGCCTGTATCCTGTGTCTCTCTGGTCACTGCTGCATATTATTTTGTGTTCAGAGACAAGCCAGCCTGGAACTGAAATGCTTTCTAGAAGGTCAGGACAGGGAGATGGAAAGGATCTGGGTTTTGGATGGTACAATGGGGCTCATGAACCAACCAATTGGAAGCCTGCTATGCTGTTGGAGTTCCAGCCACGTGATCTAAAACTTTCTTTACTGTTTTACAACACTTTGGAGTTTTGCGCTTTCAGCCCAGTGCATCCTAACTCTACAATATCAACTGCAGCACTGTTAGTAATAGAGAAGTGTAGCCAACCAACTCAAACACTGTAAACAGGGCAGTGTTTAGATAAATCAACTGTGCCATATCTGTGGTGGGCAAGCTAGGGAGCCAGCTGAGCCAGCTGAGCCTGAAACCCTATTTGATCTTGGTCATGCATATGCTCTCCTC
Organism: Rhabdomys pumilio; assembly: GCA_030674055.1. Taxonomy (NCBI): domain Eukaryota; kingdom Metazoa; phylum Chordata; class Mammalia; order Rodentia; family Muridae; genus Rhabdomys; species Rhabdomys pumilio. The sequence goes on from JANHMN010000013.1 coordinate 40,037,864, forward strand.
ACCTCCTCCAAGTGCAATACTGTTCTTTGTCAGACTTGTTTCTTTACGTGCACACAGTGAGAGCACACATCGCTCTCCAAACAGTGCCCCTAGAAACCTTGGAACCCGCTCAACACCTCACTTACACTGGATTCCACACACTCCCAACTCTGAACAACAGTACAGATTTCTCTGCCCTTAGTAATAATCAAATGTAGGTAGCTTTTATTCTTCCATTGTCCCAATGTATTCTGGGGAAGAGTATAACAGGGCCCATCTGGCCTGAACTTGTTTGGAGTATGCAATAGTAGGACAAACAGTGTCCTTCAAGTGAACTTTTAGGGAAATGCTCTGTTAAACATCCTATGCCTGTTCATAGTTGGGTGTGTATATGATTAAAATCAGATGCATTATGGGAAGGGACATGTACAGTAGAAAAACAGTGAATACATGATATAGTCTATCAATTAAAACAGAGAACCACTCAAAGATCTTTACTAACCGGCATCTCCTCCATTTAGATCCCTCAGAAAGAGTCCCAGGTTATTCGTAGCCTGAGACCCTTCCTTACTTTCAGTCATGTGACTTGCTATCAGTCTTGATAATGTGTACCATCTCTTCACTCAGAACAACGTCATCTTCTTTTGAAAATCTAGGTGAGCCGTTATTTTCAATTCTTTGGATAAGACACCAAGAACCTGGAATCATCTGGCTGGGATTCCAACACCTATAACATATTCATACTGGAGAGTATTACGCTGCCAGTAGAATACAGGAAGTGAGGCTTTATACACAGATTTTCAAGGAATGGATAGATGAAGACAACATTCAATGTGTGTGTGTGTGTGTGTGTGTGTGTGTTGGTTTTCAGCCATAGTTTCTGACTTTTAATTCCTTCCCTCATGGCTGGTCATAGACTCCCTTCCCTACCGATAGCTGACTACAAAGACGCTCTCTGACCTAAGTTGACTAATAAGGCCCACAAAGCCTTCCTCGTTCTATAAGGGTTCTGCCCCATACCTTAGATGGAGGAATGCTACACAGAGAAGCCAAGAAAAATACTAGGCAGGTCTTGCTCGGTTTCCCCACCCAGTCTAGTAACGATCATATCTGGGCAATGAGGTCTCCATAAAAACCCAGAAAAGCAGCTGACATCCAGATGGCTAAACTTCCTGGGAAGGACACGTAAGCCTGGCGCCCCTCCCTCCACACTGCTGTCTTTCACCTGTATCCTCTGGGCATCCTGTACTCATGGCCAGTGAATATGTAAGTGTTCCCTGAGCTCCGTGACCCATTTGAACAAGTATTGCAGGCAATCCAGTGTACATACAGAGGTTTGAGCAGAAGTGTGGGAAGGGGCGTGGACAACCTAAGGGTTTATAACTGGCATCAAAAGTGGGCAGGACTCAGCCTCGGAGAATGGGTCTCGGGGAATGGACCTACTGTTAGCTCAAGGAAACAAGTGTTAGAATTCTGGTATCTGCTACTGAGAAAATGTTTACTCACTTGCTTGGCATGTGTGGGGAAAATATATTTCTAGTGTCTGAAGTGGTCTGTGCTCTGAGGGGGGAGGGACTGAAGGTTGGGGTTGGTTTTTCCTTTTATATCTTCAGAGCGAACAAAATGAGATGACACCTATTCATGTGTCAGTATTCACCTACAAAAACCAAACCTGGAAAGACACACAGCCCTAGGAGAGGCAGTGGGAGTGTGGGAGAGGAAGAGAAGGAGTGTATCCTTTCTGTTTGGGGTTTTGTATGTATTTCTTGATTATTGTGCACTGGGAGGGAAACCGTGTTTATCTTGTGCTTACAAAAGAGGGTTGACAGTTCATTAACTCCGCCGAGCTGTGCGACTCCGCTTGCAATGCTATTCTTTTTGTTATTGTTGCCCACAATCCAATCCCACAAGTCTGTAGGAAGAAATTGTTTCCTTCTTTATGTTGACAGTTGGTGCTGGGGTATCTCAAAGATGCTTAACCTGGCTGAAACTCTCTGATGCTTGTACACAGGTGTTTCTGTGACCCAAATACCTGACTTTTAGGTCTGTTTTCACTGGTTATGTTTTTTAATAGGGTCTCATGTACCCCAGGATGGCTTGCACCTCACTCTGTAGCTGAGGGTCACCTTGAACATCTTATTCTCCTGCCTCCACCCATCATACCCACTTTATAGATTTGCTGCTGGGGAGAAAACAGGGGTTCGTGCAGGCTAGGTGAGCAATCTCCCAATAGAGCATCTCAGTCCTGAAATTGTTTTCTAATCTTGTAAAAAAAATGTTTTATGAATTCTTCTTTGGTATAAAACACAAGGAAGAAAGCTGGCCAATCAACACATGGAAAGGGATGTTTCCCATGTTGGGTCTAAGAACACACTAATGTTCATTTACCTTGTCTACAGTAACTGTGTGTAATTCAAGGAGCCATGGTGGCTGAGAACCTGCTATGTAGCTGAAACTGGCCTTGAACTACTAATCCTTCTGTCTCTGCCCCCAGGTTTACAGACTATAGGATTACAGACTATACTATGAGGTGCTGTCTTGATTCTGTTTGCTGAGGCATTATCACCTCCAGCTCATAATCTTCCTGTCTCAGCTTCCAGAGTGCACGTATTCCAGATGTGCACCACCGCGCACAGCACATTGGCTTTGACGGTAGTGTGTAACACTTCAAGTCAGCACGCTGTGGCTCATGCACCTATGATGCCTTTTATCAGCTGAGTGTGAATAAAAGCAGGAAGCAAAGGTATACTAGGAAATGTGATCAGAAAGTCTCTAGCTGCGGGCAGTCGTGGCACACACCTTTAATCCCAGCACTTGGGAGGCAGAGGCAGGTGGATTTTTGAGTTCGAGGCCAGCCTGTTCTATAGAGTGAGTTCCAGGACAGCCAGGACTATACAGAGAAACCTTGTCTTGAAAAACCAAAAAAAAAAAAAAAAAAAAAAAAAGTCTCTAGGTGACTCCAGGAGGAAGTCCAGAGTCCAATGACACTGCTAGAACTCTTTGCTAAATCTTACAGCTATTTAAATAAGAATCAGCATGGCAGTTTCAATATATGTGATTTTTTTCATTCATTTGGGGGTGCCTAAGGCATGGAGTACTTCCCTAAAGACGTGGCAAGGCGCACAAGGCACACGTCTAAAATCCCAGCAAGTTGGGAGGTAGAAGAGGATTTGAGGATACAATAGGGAATTAGAAACCTTCCCAGTCTACATGAGATGCTGACTTCAAAACAAAGAAACAAAAGACATCACAATAGTCTTGCTGTGGCATAAAAATCTGTTTACATGCCAATGGATCCTGCTTCTCCGCCACCAAAAAACAAACAAAACAAAACTCTAATTCTTCTAATCCTTCTAGCCACTCATTCACTCAATGAGAGTTTATCTCTTGTTGGGAGGGTTCATTTTGTGTATCAACCTGTTTAGACTATGTAACCAAGTAATTCGGTCAGTGTTTGAGCATTTACCCAGCATGCTACAGCCTGCCCAGGGTTCAATGTTCAATACTGAAAACAGCAACAAAATCTAGTTGACAGGAAGTCAACTTGAGCACTCTGTAGAAGTGACAATGTGAGTAGGCTGTAGATGTGACAGCACTTACAAACAGATGACGTTGAATCTAGTAGATTATTCTTAATAACCTGCTTGAGTCTCATCCAAGGACTGAAAGGCTTTCTAAGTGAAACTGATTTACCCAAGGAAGAAGGAATGGTGCTGTGGACTCCAGCTTCAGGTCTCACTGGGAGAGTTCAGTCTGCTGCTAGCACAGTGTGTGAGCCAATCCCCATGACAGTCTGTTCAGCTAGAGCAGCAGTTATCAATTTGTGGGGCTCACGCCTTTGAGGATTGGATGACCCTTTCACAGGGGTTACCTAAGACCATCGGAAAACACAGATGCTTGCATTACAATTCATAACAGTAGCAAAACTGCAGTTATAAAGTAGCAACAAAAATAATTTTATGGTGGTGGGAGAGCATTTACCACAGCATGAGGGTTACAGTGTCAGGAAGATTGAGAACCACTGACCTAGATAAACTATGGGGCCAGAAAAACACGAAGCACACAATAGTATAAATATATTACTATTTCCAAGACTTAGCATGCAAAGCTTTATGACTTCAGATAAGTAGTAAATGATCGGAATGGTGAGTCTGTGGGGCTATGGTAATTCTAAATTCTAATATCATTTAGAATGTCTAATTCTAATATCATTTCTCTGAGGAAAAAAATTTATTCTCTCACTTTCACAGCATAAAGCAAATATTGTTTCATTACATGTGAGCCATGTTTAGGTGACTTTAAGAGAACCTTAGCTGGAGTGAAATTGAGAGTTGAAAACCACCCATGCTGCCAGGAACAATTGTCCTTGGTACAATAAGAATAATTTGGGTGCACACGTGCTGCCAAGGGGGAGGATCTCTCATTCCTCTAGTTTCTAACTCTGCTTCAAGTCAGTGATTTACCTTACTTCAAATTTAAATTTTCACCTCACTTTAACATTTCAACTTTGTAAAATACCCAGGCTTCCACCTCACTCACCAAGTGATTTCTCCAAAAATAATTCATCATTGTTTATTGTCCCTCGGGGGTGTTATATGTCACTTTCTGCAATAAGGACTTGTTTTAAAAAGGTGCATATTTCGAGGTACCAGCCCAAACTATTGAAGCAGAAACTTTCCACGAGAACCCAAGTCAGCACTTTAAATACACCTTCATGTAATTCTGTTCTAAAAAAAAAAGCTATATCTTATTATTTGTGTGTGTGTATGTGTGTGTGTGTGTGTGTGTGTGTGTGCCACTCAATGGCCATTCCTCCAGCCTTTTCCTAATGATTCTTAAAGTTGAAAAACAATGCTACTCTCTAGAAAGATTAACACATTAAATATTTTTGTATTACATTTACTTATTTATTTATCAGTGTGTTTGTATATAATTATATATGCATGTGTGTGTGGGGTGTGTGTGTGTAGGTGCACACTTGTCATACCTCTTGTGTGGAGGTCAGACGACAGCTCGCAGGAGTTGGTGCTCCCTCCATCATGGGTCTGGATATCATGCACAGGTCAAAAGGCTTGGCAGCAAGTGCCTTTGTCAGATGATCACGTTCTGTTCCTTTTTTTTTTTTTTTTTGAGACAGGATTTCTCTGTGTAGTCCTGGCTGTCCTGGAACTCACTCTGTAGACCAGGCTGGCCTTGAACTCAGAAATCCTCCTGCCTCTGCTTCCCAGGTGCTGAGATTAAAGGTGTGCGCAACCACTGCCCAGCCTGTTCCATTTTTATAATAAGAACCCAAAACACAATTTCTTTTCTCTATTTGTTTGTTTTTAAATAAACATCTCTCGCTCTTACAACATGCAGCTTTTAGCTGGGTATGGATTGTGCATGCCTTTAACCCTAGCTCTCAGAGGCTGAGATGGGCAGTGAGTTGAGGCCAGCCTGGTCTACCTTGAGCCTCAGGATAACCAAGGCTATGTAGAGAGACCCTGTTTCAAAAGCACAAACAAAAACATGTAGGGTTTGCTGGATATGATTGGGCACACCTGTAATCCCAACACTCAGGCGGCTTAGGCAGGCAGCTTATGAGTCTTACTCCAGCCTGAACTGCAGAGTGAGTAGTAATAATAATAATAATAATAATAATAATAATAATAATAATAATAATAACAATAACAATATAAACTAGCATTTTTTGCTGGCTAGTCTTAGGCCAACTTGACATGCAAACTAAAGTTATCTGCACTGAGGGAACTTCAGTTGAGAAAATGCCTACATAAGATCCAGCTATAAGGCATTTTCTTAATTAGTGATTGGTGGGGGAGGCCCCAACCCATGGTGGGTAGTTCCAACCCTGGCTTGGTGGTCCTTCCTGGGTAATATAAAAAAAGCAGGCTTGAGCAAGCCATGGGGAGCAATCCAGTAAGCAACATCCCTCCATGACTTCTGCATCAGCTCCTGCCTCCTGGTTCCTCCCCTGTTGAGTCCCTGTCCTAACTTCCTTCAATAATGAACAGCAATATGGAAGTGTAAATTAAATAAACCCTTTTCTCCCCAACTTGCCTTTTGGTCGTGGTGTTTTGTCACAGCAGTAGAAACCCTAAGACACACACACACACACACACACACACACACACACACACACACAAAAAAAAAAAAAAAAACCATAAGGACACAGGAACTCACTGGATTCTCCAAGTCATTTTCAGTGGATTTCTGAGGTCAAAACAATTTTTACAATAACACTGAGACGTTATGTGAGTTTCAACCTCACTCTTTCATGAGCTTTAGTGGAATTTCCCCAAGGCTAAAAGATGCCGGGAAGACAGCAAATCAAACGCAGGAGCAGCTGGGGACCCGACTGTCTCCTCTGAGGCAGGAGAGGGGTCTGCAGGAGTGAAACAATGTCTCCTTCTCCTTGCTGACTCTTTGCTTTTAGAAGACATGGTTTTTAATTAAAAGATCTGATGCTAGCATTCAGTGAGCTTATTGCTCAAAGATAAAATAGTAAGTGCATATTTTTTTAGATTATAGTCTTAGTTTCTAAATAGCGAATAATGGTAAATATAACCTACCTACAAATGGGTTGGTTAGGTTATCCAGTAATTTTAAGTCATGAGCCAAAAGTTTGAGAAGTATTCCAAACTTATTTTTCTTTCTTAAAAGAATACAGACAAAAAAAGAGAGGGGGAAACTCTTTTCTGGACGTTTTATTAACACATTCTGAACCATTTTATTTATGATGGAACAATTGGTTTACCAAGTGAGCAAACACACCTCTGTTACATGGACACTTTGGAGGTTTTTGACTATTCAGGAGTAAGCTGTGACAGTTTCCATGAAGACCAAGGGGGAGCGGGACTAGAAAAACAAGCTCTCAGAATTCACCCAAGTAGCCAAGTCCAGTGACCACTGAAAGAGAAGCAGATGTGGTATTATTAAAACGAAGATGTTTCAGGCATGCGTAACATGACAGACAGCGCTGTGCTTGGAGCAAACACTTCTGGAATCTAGATGTCTTCTCTAGCTTTTGTTTCATTTTGCGCAGATCAACACTTGGAGTATCTGTCTTCACATCCGTGTTTATATTGAAATTTGACATTCATTCGTTATTCATCCTTTCTCTTATTCACCAGATAGGTACTGTTTCTTTTGTTTCTGACATACCACCACCCACTGGGAATAGAGATGGGAATAATACAGAATAACCCAGTGACCTGCTTGAGGCATGAACAATTTTTGAGGTGATGACTATATAAAAATATATCTATTGTTGAGGTCACTTTGACCAAAATAACTCTACACATCCACAACCTTTCCCCCCCACTTATTACTTCTTCGTGGCACTTATCACCATATGCTGTACAACCCTAGTCATCTGGTGAGGAGCAGCGCTGTCAACTACGTCTCAAAAGGACAGCAACTATTTTCTCACGGCATATGGACACTCAACAACATTTGATGAGTGGATTTGTCTTTCTTGTTATTTTTCGTACATTTGTAAGAAAAAAGAAAGGCAAGATAAATACATAAAAACACCTCCTGTGAGTTTCAGGGAAGAGCTGCTGTATATCCTGTGTCACTTCATGACCCCAGCAATATGCCCTCCTCTACAGACACACGGTTGTAGTGTGAGAAGCCTCTAAGCTGTCATCCAACAATGTCTGTGGTTAATGTGTGCTGAGTGGAAACACTTGACGTGGCATATGGTCCACCAGCAGCGTCGGTAGACGATACCGTTAGTCACCACTTTACAGATGAGGGGTTATGGGGCTTGCTCAAAGTTGTAGAGCCAGTCATGGCAACAACAACAACAGAAGTGTTTATTTGTATGTCCAGCAAAGTGTCATGTGTGTTAAGGCCTGAGATGTACTAGTCTACCTCAGTGTCTTGTCACCCTTTACACCATGACAGCTGCATGGGACACCTCTCTGGGCACTGCTCTGGCAAACACTGCGCCTCTTCCCCGGCAGCTGCTCTTCTTCCTTTTTTACAAGCACTTCTGCCTGTTCTTTCTGTCAACAACCTCCTCCATGAAGCATTTGCTCCTTGGCTCATTAGGCTCCAACCAGCCTCATGCTGCTCCCGCTGGCCCTGCTAGCTAAGCACAGCCAGTGTGGTCCATTGCCTGTGGCTGATGGAACAGCTCAGAGTTGGTGTTTGACTTTCCACCCTCCATAAAGCCTGTGAGAAAGAAGTAAGTTGTTTCTTATTGTGGTTTGTGCTCCCTCCCGAGATCTTAAAAGCAATATTCATGCTTCCCACTTCATCTGCATCTTTCTATTCAAGGGCCATAGTAGAGAATGCTCACTCCAGAGAGGGTGGGGGGGAAGTTCCAGGGGTGGAGCAACTGAAGTGATCCCCAAATAGAGTTACATTCTACAGTTCTTGACTTAAACGCAGCACACCCATGTTTCTCGAGTTTAATAACTCTATTTTACGTTTCAAGGAAAGTCTTTTCATAAGGTCCTAAGACTTTGTTAACCGGCTTCAGTGAGAAATTGTGCGATTTCATGAAACAAAAATTTTAATCTACAAACAAACAAAAAAATTTCCAGTGTCACTTAGCCCCACAAATGTTATTTTACTGACAAGTAAGATTATTTTCATGGTGTCTTTAGAATGAAAACTCAACATTGAAAATTCCACAGCAAACTCCTGAGCCCCAAAGAATGCAGCCAAGCTTGCCCCACCTAGTTTGAAAAAAAAAAAGAAAAAAACCACCCTATAGCAGTCAGAAGTTTATCTCTGTATTAAAGCATCCTAAGTTGCATAAGGGGGCTTTGGCAGTCCTCACGGTGCAGGGCATCACCCGTTTCCTTCCTTGTTGATTTAAACTGGGGTGATTACAGCCTGATGTTCTCCATGCTCTCCGTTTGGTCACGTAAGAGGCAGTTAATCTGCATTCCAGTTGTCTGCCTGGCGGAATGGCTGATGTCACAAGTCTAGGCAAGGACTTCAGCCTTCTTTTGCACACGGTTTGAACCCTGCTTAAATTCCCTGTATTAGGGTACCCCTTCAGGGTAGGCTCAATTCCATTCTTCCCACCCAGAGGCCTCTCTGTTCCATCCATTTACCCACAGCGGAAAGGGCTCCAAGGCTTTGGAAGAGTTTTTGTCCTCTGAGCCTGTTAGCTGACCAGAAATTAAAACCAGGTTTCTGTTATACCTTGTGCTTTCCATATGGTGTCTCGAAGGGATTGGCATCATTTTCGGCAAGAATTCAGAGAGATTGTGTTACAAGGTCAAATGGCTAAGACAAATGGCACCAAGTCAAAAAACACCCTGCTTACAAGCATAGCTGGCTTAAGTAGTATGTGGAGACTGAGGGAGTCAGGGAGACCTGTGTTAACCCCTTAAGAGCCAGGGGTGAGTTACAGAAAGTCTAACAAAGGCCCTGCAGTTACCTTACTTAGTAAGGCTGCTCTATAATGCCTTATAGAAAATTCAGAGAAATTTCTGAATTCGAGGCCAGCCTGGTCTACAGAGTGAGTTCCAGGACAGCCAGAACTACACAGAGAAACCCTGTCTCAAAAAAAACAAAAACAAAACAAAACAAAACAAGAAAAAAACAAAACAAAAAAAAATTCAGAGAAATAATTAGTAATACTTCTGTTTTGACCCTACAAAGACTACTGTTCATTAGATATTTTACTGATTTCTGACAAGCTACAGTGTTTTTTGTTTTTTGTTTTTTTTTTTAAATAAATCAGAGGCACACCATGTAGCCCAGGCTGTCTTGGAACTTGTGGTCTTCTTGATTCAGCCTGTGCAGCTGCTGGAACTTCAAGCATGCACTGCCATGCCCAGCCCCAAGTCATTCGGTGGTGGGATGACATGTAATTTTCTCCCTGCCATTCTCTGTATTTCTGTACTTTCCCAAGGAGCCACAGTGAGGTAAGAGGGGATATATTTAGACTCAGACTTGGAGGCTCCACCATCTAATCCATTCCCCGGAGATTGCAGCAAGTTATTAATCTTACTTCCACTTCATTCTGTATCATGGGAAAATATTAATGATCCTGCCTCCCAAAGGCTCTAAATGTCCTGTGCCCTACCAGTCTATGGCTACCATAAAAGGAGTTCATGAGTTCTCTGGCTCTGGCCTCCATGTATTATTGTGGAAGTTCTGGTCCTTTTTAAATCCTGTAGCTTGGTACATTAGGCCACCACCTAATGTAAATGTCACATATTTACTCTCCAAGTCTCTTGCACAGGGATGCAGAGAGCTACACAGAAAAGTCTGGAAGAGAGGAAGAAAATGGACCAGGTGGCAGTCATGGTTCCAAAGTAGTGGTCCCTGCTACCTAGACACTGCCATCTTGACACCTGTTCCTTTAACGGCTTGTCCTTAAGCAAGGTCCTTCTCAAGAGACCACCAGATTTGCTACAATTGCAAGGTAGGAATCTTATGCCAGGCCTTGCAGCGGGAGGTGTTAGAAATGTCAACCTGCTTGGCTAGCTCCCTGATGCCACCATGTTCTCACTCTATGTTCCTGCTCTAACCACAGCACTGAATGGCCAGGAGCACCGGCCGGGGACCCATGAGATGTTGGCGTAGCTGCTGTCTCCACCGGTCACCTCCGTGGACTTCATGGCTCTAAGCATGGCCCTTGGGCCAACTCCACCATCCTCAATACTGCTTGGCTCGACCCCAGACAATATCCGCCATCCTCGCGGTAGCTGGTAGAATGAAGACTCTTAATGCTTAAAGATTAACCAAATAGATTTATATATCAGCAAATACTCAATACATAAGATGCCCACACAATTAAAATTGTTAACCCGATAACCTAACCTTGATAAGAATAACTACCTTAGACTGCTAGAGACACGAGTACACCCAGGGCAATCTCCTCTCCTCCCTCCTCTTCTTCTTCCTCCTTCCTCCTCCTCTCAACTCCTAGTCCCGCCTACCTCTTCTACTACCCAATCACCAAGGTCCACTGTAAATACAATGGGCAGGAAAAAATCCTGCCACAAGGCCCTACTTGATTTTATGCTAAATTATAACCCTATTAACATTTTGGAGGAGCCAAGTTTCAAATTCTTAAATATTCATTCATTCTTCTTCTTTTTTTTTTTTTTTTAGAAAACTAAACAAATCGAAACCAGTTTGGGGGCTAGAAACACTATCATCTGAGTACGAGTCAGGCTTTCCCTGAGAACCCATGGCCAGCAGTGTGAACATAATGGCTGGTACTCTTTCTTTCTTGCCATTACGATATGGAGCACTGCAAGCTCCCTTAACTGCCACCTTTGATCCTTTACTCCCAGTTGACCTGCCTGGGACTGGGGGCATTGCTGAATCAATGAACTGAAGTATCCATTCTGTTTTGTTTTGTTTCTATTATCATCCTGGTATCTCAAGGAATATATTAACAGTGTCCTCTTTCACTGTTAACCTAAAAGTTTCACCTAATGGTGTTCTGTGTTGGGTAACAGAGTAACCAGTGGTGACCTAATAGGAGGGGTGATTACATTTGCATGGCTGAGCACTGTACTGACAGCCATATTGTGCTGTGTCCTCTTCAAGTGACCTGTGTGCTGGGTTCTCACAAGTGAAAAACAAAACATGAAACTACACAGCGAAGTTCTAGCCTAGAGGTCTCTAGGTTAGTCTGCCCAAAAGAAACTGAAGTGTAAGGGGAGAAAGGCCAATATAGTCACTCTCTGCTATTCATGGGGACTCTTTCCAGGACACCCACCCACACAACTATATAAAATTCATACACTTTCTATATAACTATACACATCCTCCCGGAAATCCTAAAGCATTTCCATTTTAGTTATATCAACTGCAGAGGTTCTGCATAAATATTGAACTATATCGTTTAGGAAGGAAAAACAGGAAGTCTGTATGTTCAATATAGATAGAACTTTAAAATAATTTCAATCAGGCTAGAGGCATGGCTCAGTGGTTAAGAGCACTGACTGCTCTTCCAGAGGTCCTGAGTTCAATTCCCAGCAACCACATGGTGACTCACAAACATCTGTAATGGAATTTGATGCCCTTTTCTAGTGTGTGTCTGAAGACAGCTACAGTGTACTTGTATACATAAAAATAAATAAATCTTTAAAATAATTTCAATCTAAGATGATTGAATCTATGGCTATGGAACATAGAGATAGACAACCAACAGCATGAAGCTCCAACTGTGTATCTTCATCTGTGATAGACACATTCACATTTACTAAATGTGTTTTTGTGGAGAACCAGCCTGCCTCCATCTTAGGCTTAAAAGCCATCTTATGGTGCAGACAAACTAGGTTCATTCCTGTTTATGATTAAACCTCTGTTTCTCAAGGATTGGGCTATGCCCCACCTGTAACCTTAACTACTAATGGTTCTGTACTGCCTGTTCCAGGAATGGCAATCATGTCTTTATTTCAAAAGCTATTTATAATTATCTTGTAACTCTACCTTTGTTTCAAAAGGTTATCTGACCCATGATTACCTTGTTCTGACCACCTGTTATGTTCTGCTCCTTTAACCTATTTCCCCCCATTTGGAAACCCCCTACCTCTGAGTTCTATAAAAGCCTTGTCTTCCTCACATCCAGTACTGACCTCTTGAACCCCGCCTTAAGAGGCAGGCAGATAAAAAAAAAGTTTGCTTTAATTAATTGCTTGCTCTAATTAATTTGGTTATGATATTCTTCCATCTTTGGGATTAACATTTTCTACACAAGATAACAGTCTTCTCTGCGAACAGAAGTCAGATCTTGAAAATGCACTCTTGAGTCTAGGATGACAGGAGCAAAGCAAGATGGCTTTATGCCATAAAGGGACTATGTCAGATCATGTCATTGTCTTTCTATCCATAGAGGACACAGACATAATCCAGGCAACTAGAAACCGCTTCCTGGTAACTTTATAATACTGTCCTCACACCTGCTTATGAGGCAGAGGGGGAGTAGGGGAAAAAGCTCAGTGTAATTCTAGCACATCTGGAAAGGCTTGGCTTAGAAAAAGTCTGAATGTTATAGCCTAGCTTTAGTTAATTAGAAAGTGTACCTGACTGACTGCCAACATAGTTTCTAAGGTCTATGGGTTTGAGAACACTTTCAGCCATGTAATAAATACAAAGAATCATGGTGGGAAATGTTGGTTTAACCCTTCTGGGCATGTCTGATAACACAAGCTTTCATTGTAGCAAATGAAGGTTTAGAACACAAGGCAATCAGATTGAGGAGTATGTGGGACACCATCCCACCCTTCCATAATCCCTGAAAGGTACTAATGTGTTTGCTTTAAGTGGGTCAGTTTAGTATCCGTTTTTCCTTAGTTTTTGTTTGGTTGTGTTGGGACAGAGTCTCACTTAGCACAAGTGGATTTGTCTCAAATTCAACTCACAGCCAAGGACAACCATCAGCCCCTCATGATGCTGCTGCATTCACCTCCCAAGTGCTGGGATCACAGGCCTGGGCCTCAATACCTGTGTTTTCTTCTCCCTGTCTGTGTATGCTGTATGAACTTATTTTTCTAGCTTAATTTTTATTTTTCTGCCATTCTTTTTTTGTGGTTTTCTGTCTCTTTGCTTTCTTTCTTAAGAACTCCTGAGAGTGAGAGGCTCTCCAAGGGAGAAATATCCTCCTGTCTGACACTCTTTGGAGTATTGCCACGACAAAACACCACAACCAAAGCAACTTATAAAAGAAAGCATTTAACTTTAGGTTTACAATTCCAGAGGTCGAGTGTTCGTGACCATCATGGCGGAGAGCACGGCAGCAGGCAGGCAGGCATAGAGCTGGAACAGTGGCTGAGAGCTTACATCTGATCCGCAAGCCTGAGGCAGAGAGAAAACTAACTGGGAATTCTGTGGGCTTTTTGGAACCGCCATGCCCACCCCCAGTGACTCACTTCCTCCAAGGCTGTACTTCCCAATCCTTCCCAAACAGTTCTGTCAACTGGGGACCAAGCATGCAAACATATGAACCTATGGGGCCATTTTCATCCAAACCAACATGGTGTATGTGTGTGTGCTCAGGCATGTGTGGGCCTGTGGAGTCCAGAGATTGATGTCAAGTGTCTTCCCCTATTGCTCGCCACTGAGGGTTTTTTTTTTTTTTTGAGCCAGGGTCTCTCACTAAACCTGGAGCTCACTGTTTCCCCTAGACAGCCTGAGCAGCAAGCCCCCAGGATCCTCTTGTCCGTTCCTGCCAGCACTGGGGTTGCATGTTTGTGTAATAAGCACTTCACTTTCTTACCCATCTCCCCAGGTCCTCTATAAACATTTTCTGACAACTGATCTAGCTACTATACCTCTGTAAGTTGTCACAGGTTACTGGTAGCAAGTTGCCATTTCAAGATGTTCAGCTATGTCAGTCCCTTGTCCCTCTCCTGTTCAGCTGTGTATGTGATTCTCCTTCTGTATGATTGAGAATCACGGCAGACAATGCTGGCATCTTGCTTCCACCATCAAATGTAGTTTAGTGGACTCGAGGAGCAGTCAAAGACTTTTGTGTTTACCTACAATTTTGTTTCCTCTGTTGATATTCCTTCTTGAGGTTTTAAGAATTTTTCTTTTATTATTTTCTTCAAGTGTCAAATCCATTTAAAGCTGATTTTCACCACTCCACAGTACTGGGGCCTCACAGTCACAAGGCAAAGCCATTTGTCTATTGGTGACAAACTTAGCAACTCTTTCCTTGTGTGGAGGATATTTTTGCTGAGTAGAGGATTCTCGGCCAACAGTTCCAGCACTTGAAAAACATCTCTTTTCTGGTTTTCGTGGTTTCAGATGGGAGATCGGATGCCAGTTAGAGAGTTGGTGAGAATGAGAGGTTTCCTTGCTCTCTGCCTGTTCAGATTCTCTCTGTATCTGTCTTTCTCTGAATCTATGTGTGTATCTGTCTGTCTCTGTCTCTGTCTCTCTGTCTGTCTCTCTCTGAGTGTGTATGTGTCTGTTTTTCGATATCTTTATGTAGCTTCTTGAATCTGTTTATACTTCTTGCCAAACTTGAGATACTTTCTCATGATTATTGCTTTGAAGGCCTTTTTATTCCTAGTCTTTCTCCTCTCCCTGTTTGGGGACTCCAGTGGCCTGAGAGTTAAATCTTTTGTCATGTGTCCATTGGTGACTTAGCTCTTCTGAACTGATCAAGAGTGAGTTCCTCATAAGAAAGGAGTTGGCCTCTTTCGACAGCACATACATCTGTATTCCCTCTCTCTGTTCTCCTCTCCCCAGAGTCTGTCTTTCTGTTATGAGATAAACCAATATGAAGGTTCTCACTAGACCTAGGCCCCTGGATTTTAATGTCCCCTTGCCAGCTACCAGAACCCCAAAACAGTGACTTTCAACTTTCTGTGGATTCTCCAGCCTCTTATGGCAGCATAACAGAGGCAGGGACAGCATCTGGTTATTTCTCATTCAAGATGAGATTTCTCCTGGGTTGAGTGCTTTTCCTTTTTCTTTTCTTTTTCCATGTTCTGGGCATCTTTAAATCTTTATTTTCAAAAGACCTCCTGTTAAGCCTCAGGAGAGAGTACTGCTTTTTTGCTGCCAGCTCTGGTAAAGGTGTAAGCTCCAGCCTAGCTTTTGCTGAACTCCTGAGGAGAGGCAAAGGTGCTGTGGAAGTGGCACTGGGCTTCCACTTAGCCTAGGCTGGTGGTGTTGGGGCAGAGATACAATTTTCCTTATGGAATATAGCTACAGCTGGGTGGAATATGTGTGTGTGTGTGTGTGTGTGTGTGTGTGTGTGTGTGTGTGTGTGTATTCATCCATTCCTTATCTTAAGGTCAGAGAGATGGCTCAGCAACCAGGAGCACCAGCTGCTGTTTCACAGGACTAGAGTTAGTTCCCCAGCACCACAGGGCAGCACACATCTTCTGGAACTCCAATCTTGTGAGCACTGTACACAGACATATATTTTGACAAAACACAAATACACATAAAATTTTTTTATTTTTATTTATTTTTTATTGAATATTTTATTTACGTTTCAGATGTCATCCCCTTTCCCCATTTCCCCTCCTTAGAAAACCCCTATCCCATGCCCCCTTCTCCTTTTTGCTTTTATACAATTTTTTTTAATGTTAATCAAAGGCTTTATAAGTTTAGTAATGCTCAATATCAATCAGAAGTGAAGCCCAATACCCAACCTAGATATATCAACTATCTTTGTCTGTCGGAGACATGTGAACATCCGAACATCCGCCTCCACGTCCCCCCTCTCTTTCTCTCTTTCATCACCTAGCTCCTCATCTCCTTCTCCTCCTCCTTCTCTCCTTACTCCTCTTCTTCCTCCCCATATTCCTCCCACCTTAGCTCCTCCTACATATCACCCTTCCTGTTAAAACATACAAAATTTTAAAATAAAAACAACCCCTCTATAGACACTGACTGCAGTGGCACTGACTCGGTCAACCTCATGGAGAGGAAAAGAAAGGGGAGGGAAATTATTAATGAAGACACTTCGATGAGAGAAAGCAGATGGAGCAGAGAAAAGGGTCGCAGACTCCACAGTAAAGACCCAGTACAGGATTAGGGCTTTAGGGCTTTTATATTCACTCTGCAGGCTTTGGGGGTCCTTTGTATAGAGCAGGATTTCTGTTGCAAATCAGCCTTGGTTTGAGGTGGTAGGGGGTGGGGCAAGTTTCCGGCCTTTTTCTCTGCCAACTTTTTTTTTAATATGCTAATTTTGCAGCCCTCGTATCAGGGCTCCCGGCCCTCACTTCCCACACTACCTTCTGCTTCAACACAGAGTCAAGTTGTTATTCGTGACTGGCACTATTAATTTAGAAACAAGTTTGTGTTAACTGGCTTATATTAATTGGAACTTTTGTTGAAGTTACATTGTGCCAGTTTTACTCTGGGCCAAATTAATTTCTTCTCCAAGTCAAATTCAGGTTAAATGCCCGGCACCTAACTTCCTGAGCAAGCACAGGTTGTTTTCCTAGCTGGTGAGATTGTTTCAGAAAAGTTAGCTTTGGATTTAGAAGTGAAACTGCTTCCTCTGTCTCAAAGCTCATGTCCTGTCTACTTGCCGGTTTACTTGTGGAGTGTTGGTGCTGAGCAAATCTCAGGGGCACCTGTTCCTTGTAAAGGATTGTACAGCTTTGTTCTCAACGATGTGGCTTCAGGCAGGGCACATGAGATGTGTTCCTGTAGGGGACTTGCAGAATGATAGAGTCAGCTCTCATGATAAAGCTAAGGATGGGGCGGGGCGGGGCGGGGCGGGGCGGGGCGGGGCGGGGCGGGGCGGGGCGGGGCGAGTATAACAGGAGGGGAAGGGACTTAATAGTGCAGTTCAAGGTCTCAAAGGGTAGATAGGTGCAGAAGGCCTGACTAACATGACTGCATTTGCCTGTTAGGGTAGAAACTTAGATTTGCTCTCCATCACAAGTTTCAAGTAAACTACGAGAAGAAATGCAAACTTGAATGTCTACAGGGGCTGGGATGATGACTTGATTATACAACTGCTTTTCTCTTTCTTTTTAGCTCTAGTGTAAGTCAAAACTCTCAGACGCTTCTCGCCTAATGAATGATAGATTCTGTTCAGCATCTGAAGGGTCCTAAAGTATCCCCACCATAAACTTTCTGTTCTAGTCTCTTTTTATTCTGCTCTGGACCAGCTGAGCCAAGACTCTCTTGATTGAAACCTTCCTGTGTTCTTGCCTCAGGTTTGCATGCCTTTCCCTGTGAAATGGGCATAGCTCATCCCCACAACTCCCTGTATCTCAAAAGTCACTTTCTCTGTGAGAACTTTTTTAGTTCCAGGGTTTGTTCTGGCACTTCTCTCCATCTTGTTGTATAGAGAGAATTATATTAAATTTATAGAATATATATATACATATATATATATATAATGATTTATTTACATTTGTCACCCTCCAACCTTATTAAAATGAAAAATTTTATGATAGGCATGTTTGCCTGTTCAGACTCTGCTGTAGCTGCAGTTTATCAAGTTAAGCCTGTTGTACATCAGATTCTCAATAGTGAGTGCTAAATGAGAGACAGCGAAAGTGAGGAGGCACGGACAAGCATGCTCCTGCCTCAGCCTCCCAAGTGCTGTGGTAGCTGGCATGTGCCACCAAGACAAGCTACTGTGCTCCTTTTAAATGGTGGGGTGTGACTGTTACCACAGAGGGGTCTTAATTGAGTTTAATTTTTCTCCACCAATTAAAGAATTAAAAGGCAGAAAAAACATCCCAGAAACAGCAACTAGAAACAAGCTTTATTAAGGTGAAGAAGCACACACACACACACACACACACACACACAGCCACACACAACCCGGTGGGAAGCAGGGTGGGGGGGTGGGAGGGGGGGGAAGAGAGAGAGAGAGAGAGAGAGAAACAGAGACACAGAGAGAGACAGAGAGAGAGAGAGAGAGAGAGAGAGAGAGAGAGAGAGAGAGCGTCCCTGTAGAGCAGAGAGAAGATAACTTGTTTTTTCTCTGAGGGACTAAGGGTTTTAAGTGTTTTGGTAGCCTGGGATAGGTCCCCTTCCCCTAATTTTGGGTTGCTCGCCTTAAAGAAAGAATAGGAGCTGATAAGCCCATAGCTTCAGGCAAATGTATCTGACCAGCTTAGACCTGTCAGTCAAAAGGGACACCTTGCTGCCAGGAGACAAAGCCTGCTAGGTTTCTCTGTCTTAGATCAGGTGGTAAGGAATAAGCCACGTCTTTAATCTTTATTATTGTCCGTCTATCTGTCTGGGATTGGTCTAGCTCATAGTCTCTCTGCTACCTATTCTTTATTAATTTTTGTGTATAAAAATGTAGACCAATTGGTAGGTACATTTTTGATTTCAGGGAAACCTAGGGGGTTGGTTTGGTTAGTTAGTTGTTTGGCTTTGTTTTGTTTCCTGACCCCCAACAGAATCTCATATATTTCAGACTGTCCTGAAGCTTACTATCAAGTTAACCTTGAACTTCTGATCCTCCTGCCTCTATTTCCTAAGTGCTGGGATCACAGACCTGAGCCACCATGAGAAGTTTCTGTGTTTCTGGGAATAGAACCCCAGGCTTCAGGCTTAGCAAGCACTCTACCAACTGCAACCAGGCTAAGAGGTGTATTATATTTAAGTCTTTAATTTGATGTATGTAAGTCCATAAAACATTCACCATAAACAAGATACAGAATATTTCTGCTGTCCCCAAAGTTTTGCTGTTGATGGTGTTTTAGTGACCAATGGCATTTTTCTGCCAAGGGAAGCTTGGGAGGGCTCACTGAAAGGGATAAATTCTTCACTAAAGAAAGTCGGGTACTAAGGGTGATGGGAAGGTATGTCCCTATCATCTCTAACCGACTTGAATTGGCAAGGCAGCTGCCATAAAGTTCGTTGGCATATTTCTGCCCGATCCCCCACTAAGCCACCAATCATGTGGATGTCATTTCTTTGTGGGCTGTGTCCAGCTGTTTTCTCTCTCTCTCTCAGCAGCCCCTGACAGGGCCTGACAGTGAGATTTCCAAGGAGGCAATTGTACAAGGGTTCTTTGTTTCTGACCTAAGAAGGAGGGCTGGTTAGGGAAATTAATCTCTGTTTATCTTTTCTTTCTATCAAAAGCAGAGAAAGGGAAAAAGAGGTCACTACTGGCTCTGAAAGGTAGCAGTGTCCTTCCTTCAGGGAAGCTAGGTGCACAGAGGAAACTTGATACAGGAGGATAGTATAGGTCATGAGAAAAGCCATTAGCCCACAAAAACTCCCGTCCCTTGTCTGAGACTCGAGAGGGCATCCAACAGCAGTAGTGAGGGTCAGTCCTTGGCCTTAGTGGACTTGTAGGGATGCCACGCCAAGGCAGGAAGTGGAAGCCTACAAGGCACTCAGGAGACTGGTGTCCGGGTACACACACTCTCTCTACAGACTCTTCAGACAGTTTAGTGTGATTTCCAAGGGTTCCATTTATGGACAGAGAGACACACTGTTTGTTTATATCAGTAACATGCCATTCTCAACTCTTTAAAATTGGAATATTTAATTATTTCTCTTATACTTGCCGTGCATGTTCATAATCATCCAGGAAATTCAGAAACAAATGAAGAATACTAAAGTCAGTTGATCTTTCCCCATGGAGAAATAGCCACTGTGAACTTGGTGTTATTTACTTCTTTGGTTGTGTGATGTCGTCTTGCCATGTAGCCCAGGCTGGCCTCAAACTTAAGATCCTCCTCCCCCAGCCTCCTGAGTGTTGAGGTGACAGTTGTACACTGCCATACCTAACAAATGCCAGCTGCTGAACAATAGCTTCCTTCCCAATATCCAGGTAAAGAACGTGCATATACACACACACACACATGTGTGTGCCTACACACACACACACACACACACACACACACACACACACACACGTAGAGACAAAGCCTTTAGCATATGGGCCATTGTGAACATTTAAGGTCTAAATTATAACTGTCTGTGTGCATATAACTTAAAAATTATTATGTAAAACATCAAATAGTATACTTTTAAAAATTCATGTAACTGTATAATGAGGGTGCTTGCTATTTCATGTTACTTTTCTATTGCCATAATAAAGCACCATGACCAAGGCAACTTAGAGAAGGAAGAGTTTATTTGGGATTATGGTCTCAGAGGGGTGAATCCATAATGGTGGAATGAAGCATCAAGGCGGGAGCAGGAAGTTGAGGGTTCACAGCTTGTCCTGCAAACATGAAACAAAGAGAGTGAGAGGAAAATGGTGAGAGGCTTTAAACTCTCAAAGCTCACCTCCTGTAACATACTTCTCCAACAAGGCTACACTTTCTAAGCCTCCCTCTGAAAATGCCAACAACTAGGGACCAAGCCATTCATGTTTGCAAATGGGCATATGAACACAGAGAGGCATGCAAACAAACAAGTGTGTGTGTGTGTGTGTGTGTGTGACAAACAAAATCAGTTGGCTGCATGAATATAGATTTCTTCTGGGTTCTCTGTTCTATTCCATTGGTTTGTGTATCTGTTTTTGTGCCAGTACCAGGCTGTTTGCCTTACTGTAGCTTTGCAGCAATTTTTCAAGTAAGGTGTTGTGATGCCTCCAGCCTTAAGTTTTGTTTGTTTTCCAGTATCTTTTCAGCGTTACAGGCAGTTGTGAGCTAGCCAATGTGGGTTCCGAGACTTGAACTCTGCAAGAACAGAAAATGCTCTTAAACCCTGAGCCATCTCTCCAGCAATTGTTTTTCCAGGTTTTTAAACATGATTGTTAGAAGTCTATATGTGAAAGGCACAGAAGTCTTCATGATCACAGATAAGCACTAGAGTTAAACACACAGGGTTTTCTCTTTGAAGGGAGAGACGTATAACCTGTTTCCTGCTCAGAAATCTGGGAGTGGATTGTTTAATAGCCTGGTGACCTTTGTGTTATCTGGATGACCAAGACTACACCAATCCTCCCCAGACCCCTATCTTGAGCTTGTCCATCTATAGCATTTGTCTTTATGGGAGGCATCACATGTAGTTAATCTATAGACCCCCATCTTTATGGTAGAGGTCACATGTACTTTATAAAGAATGAATGTAGTCACGTCTTAAGCTTTATTATATTCATGGGATTGAGTTAATTATCACTGGGAAAGGTTTTCACCAAATCCTGATGGCTTTAATTATGCCTAAAATAAACACTCAATATCATCTTTGTGTTTCAATTACCATTGAACACCTTTTGAAAAAATCTCCTTTGACGTCTCTGGTTTTATTTAGGTCTGTTGTAGTAATTATTTAATCTCAGTTGAGGGTTTCTACCCCACCTTAGATCATTCAGTTCCCAGATAAAAGACACAAAACTTTATGTTTATGATAACCTTTAAAGCACTAGAGCTGGGCAGATATCTAACTTCAAAGTATTAGTATTTACTTCCCTATCAACAACCCCAAGTTATAACTTGTTATGTTTCCATCTGAGAAGCTTTTAACTCCAATTGGCCAGTCCTCACGGCCAGGTTTTCAGGACTTACCTACCCCTGTGGCATCTTCTCTCTCCACCTTCTTCTCCTCCTCCCTCGTGGTCCACCTCAGACCTTGAGCCTGGGAATGGAAACTTTACCTACCTATTTTCTGCCCAGCTGTAGGCTGTCGGCATCTTTCTTCAACCAATATTTTTAAATTAAGGAGCAAGGTTACATAGCATCATGGTGTACGTGCAGATTCTCTTGTCCCTGGGGCAACCCAATCTTGGGGACCAGTATTTAGCATTACATAGCAACAGACCAAACCTCAACAATTCTCCTTTTAATTACTACAACATGGATCTTCTATTGTTCCTGGTTATCCTAACTAAACATTTATCTTTTAAAAAACATTTAGAAAGCAACTCTATGTCATTGTTTTTTTTATTTTTTTTCCTTTGCACATTCAACTATTTTACCTCTGATATTTATTTTTTGTTTTCTTCTACTTACTTGGGATTGGGTTGATTCTTGGCTTTCTCCCATCAGTATTTCTTGTAGGGCTGACCTAGTGATGATGAATTTTCTCAGTTTCTGATTATTGAGGAGAGAATTTATTTCCCATCATTTTAAAGGACAAATTTGCAGGCTATAGTATTTTTGGTTGACAGAATTTCTCTCTGTTCCCCTTTCTCTCTCTGTTTCTCTCTCTCTCTCTCTCTCTCTCTCTGTCTCTGTCTCTCTGTCTCTGTCTCTCTCTCTCTATGTTTGTCTCTCTGTGTCTCTGTCTCTCTCTCTGTCTCTGTCTCTGTCTCTCTCTCTCTCTCTCTCTCTCTCTCTCTCTCTCTCTCTCTCTCTGGTGCACTGTTGGGTATTTGAGATCTTTGTTTTAAGATTATATATTTATTCCCATGCACTCACTTCCGGCAGGTCTTCTTCTGTCCTGTCACATACTTGAAGATTGTATTTTCATTGTCTATAAATATTTGATTTCTTCTTTTTAAATCATCCACTTATCATTTAAGACCATGTGATCTGTTATCCACGTATTGGCACATTTTCAATCTTTCTTGTTGACTTGTACTTTCATTCTGTTGTGACTTGAGAGCTAAGCTTTTCAAATTTATTCGGGCTTGACTTGTAATCCACTCTGGTTCTATGCTGATCAGAAGAATGTATGTTCTGATACTCTGCAGCTTGGTTCTCGTCAACTTGGCACAAACTTAGACATACATTGGAAGAAAAAATCTCAGTGATTTCCTCCATAAGATTGGCAGACAGGCATGCCTGTGGGACATTTTCCTGATTGTTAATTGGTGTATAGTGGCTCAGCCCACTGTGGGGAATGCCATACCTGGGCAGGTAGGCTTAGGTTGTATAAGAAAGGTGGCCAAATGTGAGCTAGTAGGCAAACCAGTAAAAAGCATTCCTCCATCATCTTTGCTTCAGTTCCTGCCTCTTCCAGGTTCCTACTCTGAGTGTCTTGACTTCCCTTGATGATGGACTGTAAACTATAGGACAAATAAACCCTTTCCTCCTGCAAGCCACTTTTGTTCAGTGTATTTCACAGCAATGGAGAGCAGACTGGAGCAAAACTATCAAATGAAATATCCCTTAAATGTCTTTTGGGTCCTTTGCTCTATATTAACTCAGACTTTGTGTATATGTGTGTATGCTGAAGAAATGGTGTTAACATTTCCAACCATTACTGCATGAACCTAATTTTCCCTTTAAACTCAATAGTTGCTTTATATAACAGAGTGATCCTGTGTAGAGTACACATATATTTATGATTGTTGTATCTTTTTATTGTCAATCCTTGTATCAGAATATATTTTTTCTCATTTTATAGTTTTCTATTTAAAATCTGATTTATATTTGTGCTTCTGATTTCCATTTGTATGATACACATTTTCCACCACTTTACTTTAAGTCAAGTATATCTTTACTAGTGAGTTTCTTGTAGGCAACATATAGTTGTGTCATTCACTTTTAAGGTATGACTTTTCTTCTGTTATTTTGTTAATCATATTCGGCTTATTTTGTGTATTTCTTGCTCCTCTCCATAGTTCATTTTGTGTGTATGTCAAGGATGAGGAGAAATTTGATTGTTTTCTATTATGCTAAGGATTGTCTTTGCTTTTACACTCATGTTACAATTAACTCTCTCCCATTCTAGGGGTGAAGTCAAGAACTTCTTGAGGTTTAGCTAGACAAATATTTTACCATTTGGCCTTTTATTTCTGATGAAGGAATCCCTTCAATATTTCTTAAGGTCTGTGCTAGTGAGTGAATATAAATTATATATATATTCATATATATTCATATATATATTCATATTATATATAATATATAATTATATTATATATTATAATTATAAATTATAATATATAATAATTTATATTATATAAATATTTCTATTTATATAATATAAATATATTATATTTATAACTATATAAATATAATATAGTTATATTTCTTATAACCAGAAACTAAATCCCTTTAGTTTCTGGTTATAAGAAATACTTTATTTTTCATTGCCTTAAAATTTAATTTATTATTATTTTGTATATGATAGATGTATATAGGTGTGTGTGGAGAGTCAGAGAAAATCTTGTAGAGTCAGAGAAAATCTTGGATGAGGATCAAACTCAGGTTGCCAGGCTTGCATTTTTATTTTACCATTCTTTTTTAGGGATGATTTTGCAAAGGTATAGTATTCTTTCCCCTTGGGAATAGCTAGGTTTATTATTAAAGTACCATCGATAGACATAAGACCCAATAGCCCTCTGCCCCAACAAGGAAATTGAAAAAAACATTAACAAAAAGAGCATACAGTAGATAAGCTAGGGGATTAGAAATCCTGTGACATGCCATCTCTGCTTTGGTACCCAGAAGAGAGTGTGAGACTTTTCAAGGCTTCCA
This sequence comes from Rhabdomys pumilio, assembly GCA_030674055.1. Classification (NCBI taxonomy): domain Eukaryota; kingdom Metazoa; phylum Chordata; class Mammalia; order Rodentia; family Muridae; genus Rhabdomys; species Rhabdomys pumilio. The sequence continues at coordinate 40,062,589 of JANHMN010000013.1, forward strand.
AAGCTTCGGGAATTCCAGGGTCATTTTGGGAGGAGTGCTCAGGGTACTGCTTTGTAGAACCCAATGGGTATGGTGTACCTTTCCCAATCCTTCTCCCTGAGGTACATTAAACTAATTCCTAGGCCAGACTCAGAGCTTCTGACAATTGGAGATTGAAAAGTATATTCCCTTGACTCCAGCTCAGATGTGTGGACCTCAGACAACTGCTGGTGCTCCATCCTTTGATATATGAACCAAATCCTAATGTCTTCTTTGGTCACTGTGAATGACTCAGCCAAGACTTCCAAAGTTTCCTTGTTAGGGTCAGGGTTTGTCCTGAAGTGCTGTATTAGCTCCATGAACTACCCAAGGGTGAACACAGAGTTGCTATTCATGGAAGACAGACTCGGAGTTGTCTCCATTTCAGTTTCTTCTATTATGGCTGCAGATCACTTGAGTACCCTTCTTCAGTTTTGGGTATAGTATTAATTGATGGTATCATTTTTTTTTCAGCACTTTGAATAGACCATCTCATTCTCTTGCAAATTATAAAGACTTTGCTAAAAATTCTGCTGTACATCTGACAGGTATTGCCTCATGTATTACTTAATGCTCTTTCTTTTAGAATTATTTGTCTTGAACCTTTGACATTTGACATTTGTTGGAGGTCCCTTTTTGAAAGAAAAAAGTAGAATTCAATTGATGTCCTTTTAGCTTCTTATATCTGGATGTCCATAGTCTTTGGATATTGGGAGGATTTCAGTTAAAGTTGTAGTGTTACATGAGACAGGCTTTTGGTGCCTACCTCTTTTTTTCACTTTGTGAAATTCCCATAATACAAACATTTGTTCTTCTAACAGCGTCCATTCGTCTAGTAGGATTTCTTTTTTTTTCCTTTGTTTTTTTCCTCTTCGGTCCTCCATACCTCTTCTCCCTAATTTTTTTTTAATTTTGTCTTTTTTTAATTTTTTTTAATTGTATAGCTTTAAAGCACTTTTAATTATTATTGCTGCTATTCACTTTTAAACATTAAATGTTTCATCTAGTTGGTTAAATTCAAATGATCTGATCTTTATCTCATAAATTCTTCTGTTGTGGAAACTCTCCACTAAATGTTTTACTTAATTGATTGAGATGTCAGTTTTATGATTTCTTATTGATTCAATATGTATATTAACTTAACCTTTTGGTAATATGAATTTCTCATTCATATTCTGAATGTTTTCTCAAGTCTATATATTGTATCTGTATATTATGTCTTGTGTTTCATCAAGAATAGTTTTTACTAACCATTTATTAAACATCCAAAGTTTTTTTTCAAATTGGGGCCTATTATGGAGATGTCATTTATGCTTGAGGACATTATTTTATCTTCATGGATCTTCTGTTCCTACATTGATCTCTAAACATTTAGTGAAACAATTACCTCTCCCAGTTTAATGACTCAGCTTTCCATAAGAGAAGACTCCCATTGTCGTTAGATAAAGTGTCAGTTGGGTAGGTAGATGCTTCCACTAGGATTAGAGGTTAGCTAAGTGTAGCTTCTGTGTGACTTTCATCTGTGAGTGCTGCCCACAATATATATGAATACCTCCCTCGTGTGAAGTACAACAGTTCCCAAAGGTGGCTACAATGCAGTACAGCTCAACACTGGTCACAGACATTCAGAAGAACGGATCCTCACGCTTCGGAGTTGAGCGCTGGTGGCTCTTACTTAGGCTTATGGTGGCAGCTGAAATGGTCTTGATAATTCAGTGTGGATAGACTGTTTCCGGATCTCCTGGGGGCAAGCACAGGTGATAGAAGGGGTTGTGATACCAACCACCAACCTTCCAGAATCACAGAATATGATGGCACCCTTATAAACATGACCCTTGAAATTAATGTGACATCATGGCCACAGTTATAGAGCCACACTAAAAGGCCTACTCCAGGTTTCATGTGATAAGAATAAGTAATGCTGATGTCTGAGGCATCAATAAATGTTGGTTTGGATTGGTGTAATAAACTATTTTTTCTCTATACTGACAGTGAACACAGGCTGCATCTCTGGCCAATATGGGATCTTTTCCCATATAAAGCCATTTTCTAGTTTTCTACAGACATCAACCTGATGTCCTATATTCTTAACCAAATGCTGCTTTCCCATGATAGCACCAGACTCCACAGGTTAAAAGGCTCCATCCAATTAGACTGCTCCACTTTAGACAACAGTCACAGGACTTGCTGTTTCTGACCAAGGGTTTGCAACTCAGTGATTCCTACAACCCCCTGCTCAATCTGATCAGTTGCTGGAATGAGCCACAGGACTCAGGAAACCAGTGTGCTTCTTGGATTGCCAGCTTATTAAAAATGAAGCAGGCCAGGGGCAGTCAGGTAAACAAGGCGCATAGAGCAAGGTCTGGGAAGATTTTTCTACCATCTATTAGTCCTCTAAGAGTAGGCCTTCCCAAGAGACATACTTGGTATTGTAAAATGAAAGGGGAAACTGAGGCTGAGCACTAACAGCACACATTTGTTACTGGGCAATGAGTGGAGAAATGGGAGTCTAGGCTCACAAGTTAACTTATCAACCTGTCTGTTATGGAAGTCACAGATACAAGGTAAATGGAGTAAGGGGAGGAGTTGGTTAGGCCAACAAACTGGAGGAACATTCTGTTTTGTTTTGTTTTTTTTTGTTTTGTTTGTTTTGTTTTGTTTTGTTTTGTTTTGTTTTGTTTTGTTTTGTTTTGTTTTGTGGAATAAGCTGAGATTTCCCCTGAAACTCTGGAATCATACCCTTTTATTCCTTTTCTGGGTCTGGTTCTTCCTGTCAAGGAGGCTAGAAAATATGTCCTGTAAAAATAAGTTTTAAATCTTTTTTTTTTCCTTCTGTCCTTTTAGTTCCCATCAATAACAATTCTGAGACTAGTTAGCTATTATTAACTGCCTGGGTCATATGCTTCCGCTCATTGCCTGCTAGTCCATAACTTATTTAACCCATTTAAAGTGTTCTATGTCTACCACGGGGTTAGTTACCTCTCCTGCAGTCCCAGCCTGCTTCTTCCTTAGTGTCTACTCAGTCTCTCCCCGCCAATTTACGCCTGTCTTCTCTGTCAGTCTCCTGTCTCATCTCTCTCTTGGTTGTCCCCAAGTTTCTTTCTTATGTCCTACTATTTCCTAAACTCCTCTCTCTTCCCTCCAGTGTCCCACCTCCTATTTCTTGCTCAGCTCATTGGCTATTGGCATTTTTATTGGCATGTGATATTTATAGGAGATTCTCTCTACGTTGTCCCTTATTAAGAAACTATTTTAATATTTTAGAGGGTGACATCAAGGCTGTGTATGTATGAATGTGCATGAGAGAACACATGTGGAGGTCAAAGAGCAACTTGCAAGAGTTGGTTCTCTCCTTCCTCCATCTGCATCCAAGGGATTAAACTCAGGTCACCAGGGTTGACTGCATTTTACCCATGGAGTCGCCTCATCAACAAAACAAAACTCTGTCACACGTGACCTCCTTATAATGAAAGTTGATACTAAGATTATGATTTTCTGCAAATATGCATTCCGTACTCAAACTTAGTATATGGGCTGGTAGTTATTTGCAAATTAATTTCACAAGTGCCTTTTGTTGTACTGTAGGGTATTCATTAGAGAAGATTGCTCAGACATGGGTTTAAGCCAATAGAAAGTCTTTACTAGCTGGCTGACGACTGTGGGTATTTGGAATCCCAGGGTAGTGCTGATCCTTTTCTCAGAGTGAGATTTTAAGCCCTAAAATCATGTCCTGGGTTGACATACTTCAGTTACCAAGAACGGTTAGCCAGAAGTGGAACTACAGACGCTAAGTATCAAAGTTAGTGCACTTTTGCAGAACTATAAGGACTTGGATGGATTAGGTCTCCATTTTGACTGGTGGTATTGTCTACACGCTGAGTTTTACAACTTGTATGGCATTTCCATCATGGAGTCAGTTGAGCTAAAGTCTGGGCCCCTGTTACAACTGTCATTGTTTGGTTGATCCATTGATTTAGAGTGCTCTCTGTCTTGATCTTGACATTCTGATCCCCTTGCTTCTACCTCCTAAGTGCTGGGATTATTGGTGTGTATCACCACACCAAGTTTATGTGGTGCTGGCTGTCAAACACAGGGATTCATACACAATAGACAAACACTCTACCAACTGGGCCTAAATCCCTAGCCACAGTTTTGCAGTCAAACAAAGGGATAAAAGTGGGTCCTGGGTAAATAGAACCTTAAGGCTTGTTTTTCTGGAAAATAAAAATAAGATTTACATTGTTTTTCCTATTGCTGAGTCTAGATCTACTACATACTTGAAGTATGAACATGTATAGGAACACACACACACACACACACACACACACACACACACGCACACGCACACGCACACGCACACGCACACGCACACGCACACGCACACGCACACACACACACACACACACATGCAAGTTCAAAGAGCCTCTACTGATGCAGTAGATATAAAGTATTCAAGTTACAAGAGCTGAGAATTGTGAGATCACTACCAGATCCTGATGGTGAGTGCTTCGTTTCTAAACCAAAACTGCATAAACTGTTTCGTAGAAAGGTGGCTGGCACCCCTTGAAAACTCCTCATCATAGGAGAAGATGTACTAAGAACCTCCTGAGACATCATTCTTCTCTTTTCTCTTTTATTAAGTTGGGATCAGTCTTTGAACTAGAATTTTTTGTTTGTGTATTTTGTTTTTGTTTTGTTTTGTTTTGCTTTGTTTTCTGAGACAAGGTTTCTCTGTGTAGTCCTAGCAGTCTGGGAACTCACTCTGTAGCCCAGACTGGCCTCAAACTCACAGAGATCCACCTGCCTTTGCCTCCTGAGTGCTAGGATTAAAGTTGTATGCCACCATTGCCCAGCTTGAACCAGATTGATTGATTGATTGATTAAATTATTGATTTTTTTTTTTTTTACTTATTCACTTTACATCCTCTCACTGCTCCCCTCCTGGTCACCCACTCCTAGTCATCCCCTCCCTCAATCCCTTTCCCTCTCCCCTTCTCCTTTGAGGGGCTTGAGGCCCCCTGGGTATCCTCCTACCCTCGAACTTCAAGTCTCTGTGAGGCTAGGCACATCCTCTCCCATTGGGACCAGACAAGTCAGCCCAGCTAGATCATATTCCACCAACTGGCAACAGCTTTTGGGATAGCCCTGTTCCAGTTGTTTGGGACCCACATGAAGACAAAGTTGCTCATCTGCTACATATGTGTAGGGAGGCCCAGGTCAACCCCATGTATGTTTTTTGGTTAGTGGTTCAATCTTTGAGAGACCCAAAGGTCTAGGTGAGTTGACTCTGTTGGTCTTCCTGTGGCGTTCTTATCTCCCTAGTGGCCTGCAATCCTTCCTTTCTCCTATTCTTCCATAAGAGTTCCCAAGCTCCATCCACTGTTTGCTGTGAGTGGCTGTAGTATGAGTCAGTTGGTGGGTGGAGCGTCTTAGAAGACAGCTGCTAGATTCCTGTGTGCAAACATAACAGAGTATCATTAATAGTATCAGGGATTGGTACTTGCCCATGGGATGGGTCTCAAGTTGGGCTGCTTATTGGTTGGACATTCTTTAGTCTCTGCTCCATCTCCAATCCTTGCATTTCTTACAGATAGGATAAGTTTTAGGTCGAAAGTTTTGTGGGAGCCGGGCGGTGGTGGTGCACGCCTTTAATCCCAGCACTTGGGAGGCAGAGGCAGGTGGATTTCTGAGTTCTAGGCCAGCCTGGTCTACCAAGTGAGTTCCAGGACAGCCAGGGCTACACAGGGAAACCCTGTCTCGAAAAACCAAAAAAAAAAAAAAAAAAAAAAGAAAAAAAGAAAGAAAGTTTTGTGGGTGGGTTGGTGTCCTTATCGTTCCACCAGGATTCCTGCCTGATTCCAGGCTCCACGTCCCTTCATTCTCATGACCATCTGGCCAGACCTCTGCTCCTCCCCATACTCCACCCCAAACCCCTTACTCTTCCCATGCCCTCTCTCATCCAGTTCCCTCCCTCCATCTGCCTCTTATGACTATTTTGTTCCCCCTTCTAAGTGAGACTAGCATCCTTGCTTGTGCCTTCCTTCCTGTCCAGCCTCCTTGGGTCTATGAAGCATGACATAGGCATTCTGTATTTTATGGCTAATATCCACCTATAAGTACATACATACTGTGCATATTCCTTTGGGACTGGGTTACTTCACTGGATATTCACAGAATATCACTGGATGACATTCTCAAAATGCATCCATTTGCCTACAAAATTCATGATGTCACTGTTTTTCATAGCTGAATGGTATTCCATTGTGTAGATATACCACGTTTTTCTTTATCCATTCGTCAGTTGAGGGCTTTTTCTGGTTTCTTGAACCAGAATTATTAAAAAGTAAATAAAATAGATAAAAAGTTTTTGTGCATCTCTGCATTGGTCGATATTTGCGTGCGTGTGGAAGAGAAGGCAGTCACTGGGAACTCCACATTACATGGTAGAGAGTGCAATGTGCTACACAGAGAGGGAAAAGAACAGCGGGGAGGGGGGGCGGGGCTTGGAGACAGAGACATTTCTATTTCACAGTTTTTTTAGAGTCCCCTCAATAAGTTTTTCTTCCACTTACAGGAGTTTAGCAGTCAACTGACATGACTGGTTCAGTGGTTATTTACTAACTTCTTTTTAAATGCCATTAACTTTTGCCTGTGGTTTTCAGTTTTACTAGTGTGAAAGTTCAGTTTTCTAATACCCATTGGAGTTAGGGTTGCAAATTCCCTCCCCTCCCCTTTGTTTTTCTTTAACTGATTGTGAAATACAGTAGAGACTCCCTGAGCTTTGTAGACTCCTTTGGGCTTAAGGGTTTCTAATCTGTTGCAGATGCAATGGATTGAAACCTACCCAGGACCTTATAGTTTGACCCACAAGCATGCACGCCATGTATGCTTCAAAGTCACGCTGCTCTCTGCTATTTTTATTTTATAACAAACTAGTTATGTGCAATTGCAGCAAAGTTGTGAAATCTTAACTCCTCACATGTTGGGCTCCAGTTTAAAAGACTTTTAAGGCTTAGACAAAGAATTACAGAAACAAAAATCTACCTGGTGTAGAAAGCATGAAGTTGTTGCTATGGCAACCCACATCTGATACCTCTGGTTGGGAATGGCGCCTATACCCGACAGGGGCTCTGTGCTAGTGTTCTCTACCACACATGATCTCCATCAGGGTAGTGCCTGTGACTGCTGTGGCTTCTCACTCAGGTGGAAAATTGCTGTCCTTTTTGTGTGCCAGCAGGTAAGTGGAGTTCAAATGCCTGCACTAACTTGTCGTATTGAGATTCTGCTCAGACAGAAAATATGCCTTGCTTAGCCCAGAATCTGTTTATTAATTAACATATTTCTGTTGGTGTGTTTGATAGTTATAATGTGTGTAGACCAGGATGGCAGGTTCTTAACATGGTTCTGATAATGTCAATCAGACTAGCCCACTGGCATTCGTCACCCCAGGCATCCAGCAACTGAACAAATGCCATTCATCTGAAGTTCAGGATCCAGGCTTGAGGCTCACCAGGGCAACAATTCCTCTGCAGAGTGGGTCAGTAGATGCTGTACTGTAAGAACCTCAAGCCCAGGCATTTCATGGAAGGAGCGTGGCAGCCTGTGAGAGCTGTTGTTCCTTCAGGTTTTAGTGTGGTTGTCTTCAAGGGACAGGTAGGTGATGTAATCAGGTGAGACAGGTGATAGGAAGACTAGGAAAACTGGAGCCTCTTCACCCAATATTAAGGCACTGACTTTTTAAAGTAACCAGTCCCTCTCTGCTTCATCTGATTGCTGTCACATAGAACATGACCTCGTTTCGCTAGATCTTTGGATTTGTTGAGTGAAGTCCAAAATTTATATGAAGCCCTTTTATTTATAAACAGGTGACAAATTACCAATCTGTCGTGAAGTTGTCAGACCCATTCTACTTTCTTTCTTCGTCCAGATGTCACTTTGGCAGACAGGGTTTTTCAGAATTCTCCTTCACCTCATAACCCCCACTTTACTCTGGCACTTCCTCCTCCTCTGCTTCCCCTCTCTGCAGGACTTGAGGGACACACAACACTGAGGCAGCTCCTTTTAGCTGACTGATCCTTGTCTGGGTGTCTAGCACCAAAACAATGTACAACCCACAGAAAGTGTTCAAGAAAAGTATTAACTGTATGAATGAAAGAATGAATGAATGAATGATGGGATACTGGGATACACGGTGAAACAGGTCTAGGTAAGATGAGGCAGGCACCTATGGCGAAAAGCTTTTATGGGGCTGGGAGTGGTAACACACACCTTTCATTCTAGCACTTGGGAGGAAGAGGCAGGCAGATCTGTGAGTTGGAAGCCAGTCCAGTCTACAGAGTAAGTTCCAGGATAGCCAGGGTTATGTGGTGAAACCCTGTCTCAAACAAACAAACACCAAAACAACAGAAACAAACAAACAAGAGCAGTTCTATGACATTGAGAATGAGCACCTCACATGTGTCTTTGGTTGCTCACTACCTTGTCCTAGCCAAGGTCATCATGATGCAGTTGCCATGGAAATGTCTGTTATGATCTTTGTTCTTGTTTTTCTTTTTTTATTGGATATTTTATTTACATTTCAGATGTTATCCCCTTACAAAAATTTCTCCCCCACCCAGGAGCCCCCTATCCTATCCCCCTCCTCCTATATTCTATGAGGATGTGCCCCTGCCCACTCCCCCACTCCCACCTCCCCACCCTCAAATTCCCCAACACTGGGCGTCCAACCTTCATGGGACCAAGTATCTCTTCTCACACCTATGCCCAACAAGGCCATCCTCCCCTCCATATACAGCTGGAGCCATGGGTCCCTCTCTGTGTGCTCCCAGGCTGGTGGTTTAGACCATGGGAGCTCTGGTTGATTGGTATTGTTGCTCTCCTCATGGGGTCACAAACCCTTTCAGCTCCTTCAGTCTTCTCTCTAACTCCTCCATTGGGAACCCCTTGATCAGTTCAATGGTGAGCTGTGAGCATCCACCTCTGAATATGTCAGACTCTGGCAGACCTCTAAGGAGACAGCTGTATCAGTCTCCTGTCAGCATGAACTTCCTGACATCCACATCAGCATCTACCTTTGGTGACTGCACATGGGATAGATACCCAGGTGGAATGGTCTCCAGATGGCCCCTCCTTCAGTTTCTGTCCCATACTTTGTCTCCATTGAGTATTTTGCTCCCTTGAATATTTTGTTACTCCTTCTAAACTGAAGGACTGAAGCACCCACACTTGGTCTTCCTTCTTCATGAGCTTCATGTGGTCTGTGAGTTGCATCTTGGGTATTTCGAGCTTCTGAGCTAATATGCAATTATCAGTGAGTGAATAGCAAGTCTTTTCTTTTATGATTGGGTTACCTCACTCAGGATGATATTTTCTAGTTCCATCTATTTACCTAAGAATTTCTCGAATTCATTGTTTTTAATAGCTGAGCAATACTCCATTGTGTAAATGTACCACATTTTTTGTATCCATTCCTCTGTTGAAGGACATCTGGGTTCTTTCCAGCTTCTGGCTATTATAAATAAGGCTGTGATGAACATAGTAGAGCATGTGTCCTTGTTATATGTTGGAGAGTCTTTTGGGTACATGCCCAGGAGTGGTATAGCTGGGTCCTCAGGTAATGCTATGTCCAATTTTCTGAGGAACTGCCAGACTGATTTCCAGAGTGGTTGTACCAGCTTGCAATCCCACCAACAATGGAGGAGTGTTCCTCTTTCTCCACATCCTCGCCAGCATCTACTATCACCTGAGTTTTTGACCTTAGCCATTCTGACTGGTGTGAGATGGAATCTCAGGGTTGTTTTGATTTGCATTTCCCTGACGACTAAGGATGCTGAACATTTCCTTAGGTGCTTCTTGAGTTTCCTCAGTTGAGAATTCTTTGTTTAGCTCTGTACCCCACTTTTTAATTGGGTTATTTGGTTGTCTGGAGTCTAATTTCTTGAGTTCTTTGTATATATTGGATATTAGCCCTATACTGGCTGTGAGACTGGTAAAGATCTTTTTCCAATCTGTTGGTTGCCGCTTTGTCCTATTGACAGTGTCCTTTGCCTTACAGAAGCTTTGCAATTTTATGAGGCCCCATTTGTCAACTCTTGATCTTAGGGTGTAAGCCACTGGTGTTCTATTCAGGAACTTTTCCCCTATGCCCAAGTGTTCAAGCTTCTTCCCCACCTTCTCTTCTATTAATTTCAGTGTATCTGGTTTTATGTGAAGGTCTTTTATCCACTTGGACTTGAGCTTTGTACAAAGAGATAAGAATGGATCGATTTGCATTCTTCTACATGTTGTCCTCCATTTGAACCAGCACCATTTGTTGAAATTGCTGTCCTTTTTTCACTAGAGAGTTTTAGCTCCTTTGTCAAAGATCAAATGACCATAGGTGTGTGGGTTCATTTCTGGGTCTTCAATTCTATTCCATTGATCTTCCTGCCTGTCTCTGTACCAATACCATGCAGTTTTTATCACTATTGCTTTGTAGTACAGCTTGAGGGCAGGGATGGTGATTCCTCCAGAATTTCTTTTATTGTTTAGAATAATTTTCGCTATCCTATATATTTTTGCTATCCTGGGTTTTTGTTATTCCAACTGAATTTGAGAATTTCTCTAACTCTGTGAAGAATTGAGTTGGGATTTTAATGGGGATTGCATTAAATCTGTAGATTGTTTTTGGCAAGATAGCCATTTTTACTGTATTAATCCTGCCAATCCATGAGTCCGGGAGATCTTTCCATCTTCTGAGATCTTCTTCTATTTCTTTCTTCAGAGACTTGAAGTTCTTGTCATACAGATCTTTCACTTGCTTGGTTAGATTCACACCAAGCTATTTTATATTATTTGTGACTATTGTGGGGTGTCATTTCCCTAATTTCTTTCTCAGCCTGTTTATCTTTCGAGTACAGGAAGGCTACTGATTTCTTTGAGTTGATTTTATGACCAGCCACTTTGCTGAAATTGTTTATCACGTTTATCTCAGGTGGAACTTTTGGGGTCACTTAAGTATACTATCATATCATCTGCAAATTGTGATATTTTGACTTTTTCCTTTCCTATCTGTATCCCTTTGACTTCTTTTTGTTGTCTAATTGCTCTGGCTAGGACTTCCAGTATTATATTGAATAGGTAGGGAGAGAGTGGGCAGCCTTGTCTAGTCCCTGTCTGTTATGATCTTAAACATGGGATGAGAAAGCTAGGGAAAAGAATTCTGATATTTAAAAATTAATATTCTATTATTTTAAAACGAGCACCTCTAATGAGTCTCTAATATGTCCATCAAATGCATGAATGGTACTAACCAGAAATTGAAAAGTTATATTTATTCTCTCTTCTTCATTTTTATGTAGAAAAATGTAAGCCAAGGTAAACTCATATGAAAAATTCCCATCAATGGGGAAAGACAGAATTGATTTCAATTGTACAGATGGAAGGAACAGAATTGAAACTACATATTTATTGGAAACCACTAAAACATGGGAGAAGTAGGAAAAAGAATGAATGTCTATGGAATATGTATTATAATTCATTTTCAAATTGAAATAAACACAGAACTTCAAGTAAGCAGTAATAACTAGAAATAGCAACAGTGTTTTCAGTATTGTAGCAAAAGCCAGGCAGCATGTACCATGTATAACTGTATCTATAGGTATCATACCATATGTGTATATTTAGTGAACCAGATGGAAAATATTTGAAAAATGTATTTAAATCTCTACAGAATATGCACGAATTTTTTGCCTCACAATTGATCCCAAAACAATACAGTACCAGCAACCATATGCATAGCATTTCTATTGTATTCTATGTAATCCTGAGGTGACTTGAAGCTTACAATCTAGCAAAGTTATCTGCAAATACCACAGCATTTTCAGCACCCAAGGGAGGTCCAGGAACCCATCCTGAGATGATTATTGCTTTATTTGCTGGAAAGAAATATACATTCTGTATGCACATCCACTAAAGTGATAGCATGTGCAGTACACTGGACGAACACAATGGCAAATGTTCTAGCCCACGACATGGAAACTCTGAGTCTCTGAGACAGGAGAGCTATCAGATACCAAAAGGCAATGAGGCAGATCAAAAAATGCAACAACAGGCAAAGGAACTGTTGGAGAACTGGTTTCTCCAGGGGAGTCACAGTGGGAGCAACATCAAGGGAACTTCTAAAGAACTCAGCTGCAGTCCCTGTGGGGGAATCAGCTTTCAACAGCTGCCGTGCTAGGGAGTGCGAGGCCCTTCAGAACGATAGCAGCAATAGAAGAACTTTCTGTGCTCTTTTCCCCCAACTCCCTCGAACCCCAAAAGCCTGGGATTCTAGCTAAATGGGACGAGAAGGAGGCTGGCAGATGAAGCAAAGGTCACACATGCTCTTTTTGAAGCTTGTCCTTAGTAGGGGAGAGAAAATGATTTAACTCAAGGGAAGTCTTGTACAGTGCATGGGATTGGATATTATAATTATTAGAGTAAGACTTACGATAGGAAGTGATCTGTGATCCTCCTGCCTCCGAATGCTGGGATTACAGGAATGTACCACCTCCCTGGTTTAGGGAGTACTTTGTGCATGCTGGGAAAGCACTCTTACCGACCAAACTATATCCCCAACCCACACAAATGTTTTTATCGGCACGTAGTAACCATAGAAAGTAGAAGATTTCATTATAACATCTCCTTTCACAAACGTAATGTACTTGGTTCACCTCTGCTCCTAGAGTTCCTGTCCGCCCCCTTTCTCCTCCCACACTCCTAATTGTCTCCCTTTCAGGATAGGGAGGCCAGTTTTTAAAGTGACAGCATGCCATCTTCAAGTTCCTTTCCTTCCTTCTTCCTTTCTTCCTTCTTTCCTTCCTATCTTTCTTGTTTTGTTTATTTATTTATTTATTTATTTATTTATTTAGAGACAGTACTTTTGTTTTGGTTTGTTTTCTTGTTCTTTTAAATGTAGGTTGTCCTGGAACTCACTATGTAGACCAGGCTGGCCTTGAACACAGCAATGCCTTACCTCTGCCTCTTGAGTACTGGATAAAATCTGTGCTACCTTGACCAGATTCAAGTTTCTTTTCAATTATTTCCCACAAGTGTGCTTGTCGTGTGTGTGTGTGTGTGTGTGTGTGTGTGTGTGTGTGTGTGTGTTCATTGTTCAGCGCTAAAGCAGCCCAGCAGTCACTCGATAGCCTGACCCTGTGACTATTATTACATTTTCTAGAAACTTGCTCTGATGAAGAATAGTTTTGTGTTTAATGAGATTAAAGGGGACAGATGGTCACAGGTGTATTTTGAAAACTGGGATCTATCCCTTTCAACCCAGGGGTTGTGAAATGAGATACAAAGCACAATTGTGGTAAGTACAGTAACGAGGATAACAAGAAATACATTGGGAAGCCATTAAGGATGGGGAAGGAAGAAGCCAGATCGGTGTGCATCTCAGGTTTGTCATCTTAAAGAATGTAGCCATGGGTCCAGCAGTACGACTTAGTGGGTAAAAGTGTTTGCCATGCAAATCCAATGATCTGATTTCGATCCTCAAAACTCACCATGGAAGGTGAAACCACTGGAAGCTGTTCTCTGACCTCTACACGCACACTGTAAGACATAAGACATGCCCACCACACACACACACACACACACACACACACATACATGAGCATACAGACACACGCTAATGCCCATATATTTTATATATATTTATTTTTATATATTTATATAAATAAAAATTTTTATATATAAAAATAAATATATAAAATATATGGGCACTTATACAACTTTTAGGATTGTTGGGATGATTAAATGATAACCATAACACAACTTAGACCAAAGACAACATTCAACAAATTAAAAATATAATTATTAAAATAGATGAACTTAGATGTAAGATGTCTCACTATATTGGAAAAATCGCTTATACCACTATATCCTTTGTGAGTGTTATCATTATTATGTAATGACAGGCTTTTGGACATTCTTATTCTTAACACATACATTTTTATGGAAACAAATTGAAAGAATGTCTATAATTCTCAGGAATTTCAACAAGAGATAGCTTAAGTTGTGTCTTAGCCAGTGTTCTATTGCTGTGAAGAGATTCCATGACCACAGCAACTCTTATTTAAAGAAGCATCACATTGGTGCTGGCTTACACTTTCAGAGATTTAGTCCATTATCACCGTGGCTGGGAGCATGGCATCACTCGGGTAGACATGGTGCTGGAGAGAGAGCTGAGAGTTTTACATCCAGATTCACAAGCAGTAGGAAGAGAGAGCCACTGAGTCCAGCTTGGTCTTTTGAAACCTCAAAGCCCAACCCAGTGACACACTTCTGCCAACAAGGCCACACTTACCCGACAAGACAACATAATCCTTCTCCAGTAGTGCCATTTCCTGACAAAGCATTCAAATATATGAGCCTATGGGGGCCATTCTTATCCAAACCACAAGTTGTACAATACTTATCATTAAAACATGTGTGATGTGGTTAGCATTGCCCTCTGTCATCAGCCAATAAGAGTGGACCATCAAATCCCTACCCCATTTAGCTAGTAAAATGTTACAACTTGAAGGTTGTCTGGAAAATGAGTAGGTACTGAAAGACGGATTGTCTTGGACTTGGTTTGTACATCGTTTGTACCTAATTCCCAAAGTTTCAACATGTCATCCCTTTGTAGAGGTGAATTGTCTTTGGAATTGTTCTCTCTTGCTAGAACCTAGATAGAGCAGTTCTGGTGTACTCATGAGCTGTGAAGGGGATCCTTAAAGAACAGAATAGTAGGACCTAAGAATGTATACTTTCCAAATTTTACTTTCTGCCACAACTCCCTGCTACCTACCATCTCTCTTCTCTTTCTGTGTCATTATATAGCCTAGGCTAGTTTAAAAATTCCCAGTCCTTAGTAACAAAAGAAGTCAGTGGTTCCCATTCGCTTACAAAATTAACTTTATACTATTAAACTGTTAAGGTGATATTTAAAGCTCTGTGCCGTGTAGTCTCAAACTATGTTCAACTGGCTTTTTAATCCTATTTTGTGTCATGGTCCTTTTGACGATCCCATTAAATCAGTGGGTACAAGTTTTTGTTGGAAAGATCTATTTAATTATGATTTTTGTGTATGTGTGTAGTAGCATGAGTTTGTGTGAACCACATCCAAGCAGAAGTCTATGGAAACAAGAACATGGCATTGGATCCCCTGGAACTGGAATCACAGTTGCTAGCGAGCTACCTGATGAGGGTCCTGAGAACTGGACCTGGGTCCTCCCTTCACAAAAGCCATAAGTGCTTGAACCTGAAAGCCATATTTTTCGCCCCAGAGTCACATCACAGTTTTTAGTGATGGCAAAGTCATAGATTCTGCTGCTGCTGTGAATTTTCTTCTATATCTAAATGAAAAGAGATGCTAAATCTCAGTCAGAAACGAATAAAAATAATTAGGTGTTACTTTGTGTATCTGACATCGGCCTTCCTCCACACTACCTCCTTCTTCCCCAACTCTTCAAACCCACAGAGACAGCACATAATCTGAATGTGTGGAGGGCAGGTGAATCAGTCAGCGGAGAATGATGGGTAATACAAAGCCCGTGTCTGCCCTTCGGGCATTCGAATGTAACATTTGCTTCTCAAAAACTTGCAGTAATGTTCTAACCAAATAAAGATTAGCCCAGAGCCAGCTGAAGTAGAGCCAATATTTAATCAACTAGAACATACTGTCAGTTTTCCTCTGTCCCCTACCCAACATCTCCATAGAGTCTCCTGTGTGGAGAAAGACCTCGCTAATCTCTGAATCGAAACACAGCCAGTTCTGAGGTTGGCATTTCCTGCTTCCTCCAGCTGGAGGCCATCTGGCTGCTGTCTGTCCTCCCCTAGATCTTGGTTCAAGTCTGTCTGTTTTGGTGTTTAGCTCAGGCCAGGTTTGACAGAGTACTGCTGAGGTACGGGCTTCCGTTGCCCGAATAAGCAAGTTCCCCAAGACAGGACATTTGCCATGTTTCTCTTTTGAGTCCTCCATTGAACCCATGCTTGGTGGTCCCCAATAGAGGGGTCCTCAGCAGTGTGTCACCAGTGCCTCCCTCCACTCTGTTTTATACGATCCTTTCTTCTACTGATGAGCTTTAATCTGTCTGTCACTGGACTAAAGCTCTAGTATAAGCTTTCCTTTACTGAGGACCTCATGCTATAACCAGAAACCTCCCAGCTGAAAGGTAACTGATGCTATGTAAAGTTTCCAGGAAATGGACATTCATTCATTCATCCATCCATTCATTAATATGCTCTTTCATCCTGTCAAAGATTAGGTCAGAGTTTACTGTACAAAACACATCAGATTAGGAGGGATCTTACCCAAACTATGATATAGGTTCGTGAGATGGTTTGTTGGTGGCTTATGAATAAGGGGAGCACTGTCTCTATGAAAGTTTTCAGTCCATCTCATTTAAAATGGAGCTGTTCAAGTAGGGTTCTATTGATGCGGCCACTCATCGGTACCCACAGAACCCACAGACTCCTCCTCGTCTGCCAGGAAGTTACATTACATTTAAAAGCATATAGTGAGATCTTGCTTTGTAACCCCAATGTGGCCTTGACTAAATTCCTGAAGTTCTGAAACTGCTGTGTGTACATGTGTGAGAGCGTCATCCACTTCCTAGTTGTTTGATAATTGTGTTAATACACACCATGGTTTGAAAATGGTCACCATGTAAAGGTGTGCTCATGGGTGACACTGAGAAATGCCTTGGAGTCAGAAGAGCTGGAACATACTGCAAGACCTTTAGGTCTTGGTAGCCTGTCTTTGGGTTTACTGGCTTGAGGAGTGACTGTTTACTTCAACACATATTCTTTCCATGATACGCTACCATTACCAGGGCCCTAAACCTATGAGGCCATCAAACCTTGGACTTGAGCCTTCAGAAGTCTGAGCCAAAATAAACCTGTCTTGGTTTACAAATAGCCCGTCTGGTGTCTCACTGTGGAGAAATGACACTGATTAATACAGAGCCTGTTCAGAACGTAGCACAATCTTGTGTGTGATAAGCGCTCCTTGAATATTAAAGTTCAGCTAAAACATCACATCTCTCAAACAGCTACTTCTTAGTAAATCCTTGCTTCATGCTAGGCACTAGATTAGGCCTTGGGGACACAAAGATGAATAAAACATGGTCTTTTCTTCGGTGCTTATAATATAATGTTTTTATAATGTTTTTCAATCTATGGAATGGAGGTTTCTGGGGAGACTTTTTCAAAAGATTTGTTAGTTAGACTGAAGAAAGCGTCTATCTCGGACAGATAGGCTTTATTTGTAAAGTATATATAGTTACTTTGAGATTTATAAATGTGAAAATCTGCTAAAAGAACTTTATTTCATATTTTTTTCATTACCCGTCATCTCAAACAATACTGAGGGACCATGTTTGAGCACGTGGTGGCACTCAATATTGTCTACAGGATATTAAAACAGCTTATCATGATCAAGTTGGCGATTATAGTGGTTGAGTGAATAGTAGCCTCTGAAAGAAACTCAGTCATTTCTGCTTAGGTGTGGGGGAAACTGTGTTCCTGAAGATACTGGGGTATCAAGATACTGCAGGGTAGAGAATGGTACTTATTGAGTACTAATCTAAGAGCTCAGAGGTACTTTCCAAAAGGCTAGACTTTGTCATCATTTACTTTTCTCCTTGCTGTGACAAAACATGGGGCAAAATCAGTTTCTGGCAGGAGGGTTTATTTTGGTTCATGGTACGAGGGCAGAGATTGTCCTGGAAGTAAGGGCATCATGACTGGGGCAGCTCTCGCTGTAGTGGCAGGGATATGAATCAGCTGGTTACAATGACTCTGTAGCCAGAAAGCACAAAGAGATAAGACACTGGGAATCCACTGGCTTTAGTCTTCTCTCCTTTTTACTCAGTCTAAGACCTTCAACTCAGAGACACTTCCCACAACCCCTCTGGAAATACACTAATAGACACACCCAGAGGTATGTCCCCAAATCCAGTCAAATGGACAATAAAGATTAACCATCACAAGCCCACCCCTTCTCAACTCAACACCTGAACATAAAGTTTTTTAAAAAAAAAAGATTTACTGTTATTTTTGTGTTGGAGTGTGTGTGTGTCTGTTTGTGTGTACAGTGTGTGTGTGTGTGTGTATGTGTCTGTGTGTACATTGTGTGTGTGTGTGTGTGTGTATGGATTACTGTAGAAGCAGAAGAGTATGACACATGCCTTGTAGCTGAAGTTACAAGTGGTTGAAGACAACCCATGTGGGTGCTGGAGCCAAACTCGGATCCTCTAGAAGAGCAGCTGGTACTCTTAACTGTTGGGCCACCTCTCAGTCTATCGAACGTATCAGTTTGAAACCATAACATTTTACCCCTAGTCCTCAAAGACCACCTCAGAATGCACGATAAATTTAGAAACCCCCAAGTCTTACTGTTCCAAGATTGTTTAAAAACCGTAAGTGCCGAACAATGTCAGTTTCTAAACTGTGAGTTCCCATAATTTAAAAAAAAAAAAAAAAATTGTTACATACTTTAAATATATAATGGAAGAAATGTTCCTTTCCCTTTCTCAAAAGGAGAAAAAGAGGCATAGCTGGAAAAAAAAAATCAAGTCAAGTTGAGACCTATAATTTAGCAGGGCAAACACCAAATTCTGCAGCTCCATTTGCTGGTATTTGGGCCCCTTGGCGGCGGCAGCTGGTTCTAAACAGCCTTGGATAACCCCGCTCCTTCAGTTCTGCCCTCTACAGCACAAGTGATGTCTCTCTTAGACAAGCTCCACTCTGTGCCTGCATATTCCATGGCTACCCAATAGTCCCAGACTCTCCAACATCACCACTGTAACCTCTGCTTTGACCTTCATGGCTCCAGGCAGCGGCTTTCAAGGGCTTGCTCACAAAGAATCGGATCCTTCCACACATTTCCTGACCACAGCAGTTTTCTGGATCCTTGGTGCAAGCCCTCATGGTGTCCCTCACTCTTGGATTGTGCAAGCTTGCCAAGCCAGCATAATGCAGGCAATTATTAATTAGTAATTCTATTAGCTCTAGGTACAGTCTATGATACTGTATGTACCATGTGGTACCTTGTCTGCCATAGCTGTAATGCCTCAGCACCTTAGCGGCTGAACCTGGGAAACACTCCCCTAGGTGCTTGTTGTTTTGGAAAGGGAACCCCTTCAGCAGTTTTCTCTCCTTTCAGATTACTTACATTTTTCATAAGTTATAGCTTTCAGTGGGTGGGTCAGGCCTTCCCTAGTGTCCTATAGAGGAACATTGATTGCTCTTCAATGGCACTAATCTCTTCGACAATTATAGCTGCTTCCTGTTGGAGTCTTCAAGCTGGCTTCCACTCCTTTCTTGACTAATCTTTACATTTTCCATATCTTTGTGCTTTGAATTATCATTATAAATCTCAATTGATACAGCAAGCAGTAACTATGCCGTAACCTGAATGTTGTGCAGTCTTGAAATTTCTCCTGCCAAATAACTTAGTCCATTACTTTTTGAATTCAGTTTCGCTCAATTATAAGCATATGGGAAGAAAGCAAGCCCAGAATATAACATACAAGACTTCAGGTCCAATTTTCGATAAAGTCTCTGTTTCCCTCTGAAACCACATTTAGTGTCTCCATTTCTATCATCATTCTGACCTACCGAACTCCCAACACATGCCCAGAGCTGCAAACTCTTCCACATTCCTCCCTCACGTCAGTTGAGAAAGCCTAGTAACCACACGGGCAGGTTTCTCACAGCAACAACCCCATCTCTTGGTAGCAATTTTCTGTGTTAGCAACTTTTCTTGTCGCCACGACAACATACTTGACAAGAGCAACCTAAGAAAGAGGGGTTTATTTTGGCTTATGGTTTGAGGGCACAGTCTGTCATGGCAGGAAAGACAAGAGTGGCAAGAGAAGTTCTCTCTGTGATGACGAGGCAGCTGATCACAGTTTATTCACAGTCAGGAAGCAGAGAGAGAGAGAGATGCTGGTCCTCATGTGGCTTCTTCTTCTTCTTCTTCTTTTTTTTTTTTCTTTTATTCAGTTCAAATCCTAGCCTACAAGACGATACTCTCCACATTCAGGGTGGGTCTTTCTTTCCTCCTTGGTTGAAGCTCCCGAGAAGCATCAACCCTCAAGGACATACTTCCAGTAAGAAGTGTGTCTTCTAGGTGATTCCAAATCTAGTCATGTTACCACTAAACATTAATCGTTACAGCATCTTAGTCTTTTCCTGTGTTGTTAAAGACCAAGTTACTTATAAAGAAATTTTATTTTTTCACAGTTCTAGGAACTGAAAAATTCAGTACCTAGGAACTAAGATCTGGTGAGGACCTTTGTGTTATGCTATCCCATGGTAGCAGGCAGAAGGGCAGAGAGCTTTAAAGCAAAAGAGAGGAATAGGACCAGGCTCATCTTTTAAAAACAAAAAACAAAAAACAAAAAACAAAAAACAAAAAACAAAAAACAAAAAAAACAAAAAACAAACAAACAAACAAAAAAAACCAGAAAACCACTCCTGTGACAGCTAACCTACTCTTGTGATAACAAATTCATCTGTGAAGGACAGAGCTCTCATGACCTAATTACCTCTTTAAAAAGTCCCTCCCCAGCATGGTTTCGTGAGGGCTTTAAACTTCGATCAATGGATTAAATTTGAATTTGAAATGAATTTGAGAGATAGACTAGAACTACAGCAGGGACCTTTCCCGGATGAGGAGGAGAAGGATACGTCCAGAGGGCAAATATTTCCTGAATTCAGCTCAAGTAGGAGATCTCCAAAAATTCCAAGATATGAAGTGGTGTAGAATAATAGAGAAACTTGTGCTCGCTAGCAGATCTAGACTTCCAAAAATGCTTCACGGATGATGGGCTCTAGAGACAACCAAAGAGAGAGAGGCTGTGAGGAACATTTGATGCCCGCTGTTGTCCTGATACTAGAGATGCCATGGCATTCTTCAGACCCACATGGGTAGCTGTCAACTAGGAGTTTCTTAAGTGTTTGCTTATACTGGAGGTAGTATGTCCATGGAAAGCTCGGGTTAGTTGGATTTTGGACCTGTCATGGGTTACTCACCAGAGAAGACTACTCAGTCTGGGGTTTAAGCCAAGAGAAAGTCTTTATTAGCCAGCCAGAGCACACTTGATGTTCAGGATCTCAGTATACCTGAGTCTTTCTCAAGGTAGTCATAGCCTGGGTTGGCACACCTCAGTTAGTAAGAACAGTTAGCCAGAAGCAGAATCACAGAAGCCAAGAGAGAGAGAGAGAGAGAGAGAGAGAGAGAGAGAGAGAGAGAGAGACTAGTTCATTTAGAGACTTTCCCAGAACTATTTCCCAGAACTATGGACTTTGATTTGTTTGATCAAATCATTGTTTTCATTTTGGCAGGTGGTGTTGTCTATGTGCTCGGGGGTTGCTGTTGGTGGTTTAAGTTTTTTGTTTTGTGTGGGGTTTTGGAGGGGTTGTGGTTTTTTGTTTGTTTGTTTGTTTGTTTTTGAGGCAGTTTCTTTGTAAATGCCCTGGCTGTCCTAGAACTCACTTTGTAGACTAGACTGACCTGAAACTCAAAGGTCCATCTGCCTCTGCCTCCTGAGTACTGGGACTAAAGGCGTGTGCCATCACTGTGCAACCTATGTGCTGAGTTTCATAGCCTGAATGGTACTTCCATCATGGAGTCTGCTGTGCTAAGATCTGGGAGCCTGTTACAGAACCTGTCACACTTCTGGTTTTTGTCTTGACAGCCATACTTGACAATCTTTAAAAGACTGCAATGACGTTGTGGAAAATCACCTGGAAATGTTGCCAACATTAGCAAACTCATACCAATAGAGGTTGGCTATAAGAGACACTCCTACCATACTCTTAAAAGTCCCAAACCTTGAGGGCTAACAAGATGGCTCAGCAATTAGAGTCACTTGCAGCCAAACTTGTCAGCCTGAGTTCTATTCCCAGAAACAAAGAAGAGAACCAATTCCCACAAGTTGTTCTCTGACTTAAACACACACACAAATACAACTCTCAAAAGATTTAAGTCTCATATCTTAAAATTATTGTAGCATAACGTTCCCTCATAAGATGAACCAGTAATATTGACATCAAGCCAGCACATTTTACTGTAGAATAGTCTCAGTAATCTTAAGGAATTCGTCCATCTCCAGGGAGGTCAGGTATCTGCCTGTTTTGTTTAATTTTTCATTTTCTTAACTGAGAATGACTGCCCATATTTTATGTCACTGCGGGTTTATTGGTTGGAGGATTCTCAGTGAAGTCCGATTTATTAAAACGGTAACTTCCATAGTTCCTTGCCCACACAGACTTATGTTCCAACATACTAGGTAGAAGTGAAACTGTGGGCATTATAGACCTGGTACACACTGTGTGCTCTTCTTATATGTACAGATAAGTGCTTGTGTCGTGTGCTGTAGCTCTGGCTGTTTGCAGTGTCAGAGTCAGACTTGTTCTTATGGTAGACTCTAGTCTCAGCATAAGTTTTATTCCTTTCCTCATTAAGTGAGGACAGCATTCATGTTGTGCTCACAGGGAATGCTTTATGCCTGCTGTTTATCACGTCCAATGTTTCAGCATCGATACTCTCACGCTTCGGAGCCGCTAAGTAAACCAAAGGTTGCCTAAACGTGAACATTGTGAAGGGCAGTCCCGGTGATCTGCAGGCCAGGTTGGCTGCTCAGTGAACAGAGTGAGCAGTGCAGCAGATACAACTGAGATCCTGGAGAGAAGGGAGAAGGCAGTGCAAGACTTAGCTCACTGTGCAGCGCAATATATAGGTTAGAATGTATGGTGGAACTTTTGACTTAATATTTTCAGGCTACTATAAACTATGAGTAAATAAAAACATAGAAAGTAAAACAAGAATTAAGAAGTGACTATTGTATTCATATACAACCCAACTCTCTCTCAGCCAGTGCTATCCCTTCTTCCCATAGCTCAGGTCTTCCTTCCTTCCTTCCCTCCTTCGCTCCTTCCCTCCTTCCCTCCTTCCCTCCTTCCCTCCTTCCCTCCTTCCCTCCTTTCCTCC
>JANHMN010000013.1:40090614-40146312 GCA_030674055.1 Rhabdomys pumilio
TTGTTTGGGATAAAGGTGACATGAGCTTAGGGCTTAGCTTGTGTTGTGGTATAATGGGTGCTGATGTGTTTCAATCTGTGGTTCAGCTCACAGTTCCTTCTCACCTCTGAGGATGACACCAGCAAATGGCAAACTCTTCCCCATGCATTTGCTAATACTAAACCATTGAACGCTAGTTAACAAAGTGAGGTAAGGAGTGGCTAACTGTTCAAAGAGACAGCAGAACTCATCACACAGTGGCTCTTGTGGAAAGGACATCTGGACTACTTCTGAAATAATGTACCACCGACAGAATTTCAACTAAGAAAGGTGAAACTGCTCAAACACTGTGCCTATAGCAATGACTAATTATCCACCAAGCCCTCTTTCTAGCTGACAAATACATCTTAGTTTTTCTGCGTGGAAGGGACACAGAAGAATTCTCTCCCATGCTTCCACCGAGCTCTGTCCTCTGCTGGGCTTTGTCAGCAAATGTTTTCCAGGTGGTTGTGGATGTGTTGAGTTCTTGCCTAGACCTAATCCAGGGTGCCCTGATTTCCATCATTGATTGGTATTGTCCTTTAAGATTTGAGATCTTTATGTATGATGAATAGCCCTGAGTCAAGTTTGCTGTTCATTTCTTGGACTTGAGAGAGCCGAGGCATCACCATGGGGTGGGCAGGCCTTGTGGATGGTAAGCCTTGGTATTTACTACCCTGATTAGGTTGTTTGACTATCCCTGACTTTAAATGCTTAAAGGAATAATATCTCTTGCCTCTAAAATAATACAAATACTTAATTGAGATAATGTGATTACTTCATGTTGGTCTGTATGAAGGTACTCAGTTTTTAGTAAAGCTACCCATAATTATCAATTATTCATTTTGTGATTTAATTGGAAGGCAGGCAAAGGAGAGTGGAAGAGAAATTGCTGCTTAGAAGTGTGGGAACAAGGGAGGGGCTGCTTTTACAAGAGGTGATGGCAGAGGGATGCAGACTGGTTTCTTTGAACTCATCATCTCTCAAAGAGTTAATGTTGGCTGTTGACCAGTTATGCTAATGACTTTTGCAGAAACAATGTATCTACTACATTCAACGTTTAGTATTCAGTGTTTCTAGGACACAGTATAGCAGGCAGAATAGTGGCTCATCAATGAGGCAGATGTCTGCATAATGTGTGAATATCTACTTTATATGGAAAAAGGGACTTCACAAATGTAACAAAGATTCTGAACCTTGATACGATGCGCTTTCCCTGGATTATTTGGCAAATCCCTATTTACCAGAATGAACCTTTAATAGTGGAAGAAAAAGAGTCAGGGAAAGATAAGAAAGAGGAAAGATTCAGTATTCTAAAGGAACTCAGCCTGGCCATGAAGGCAGAGGAAAGTGGCCATGAGCCAAAGAATGCTGGCAGCTTCTGGAGCCTGTGTAATGCTGAACTGGGAACAGGGAACTGGGAACCTCAGCCTGACAGCTGCAGGGATCTGGAACCTGCCAACGACCTGTGTGAGCAAGGGCGTGCATTGTGCTCCAGAATATAATCCACAGAAGTAAGACAGACCCTAAACTTCATTCATTCGCTTTTCAAATGTTCATGAAGGAAGATTCTGAGCCAAGGGCATGAACAACGCCCACTCTGAGCTCTCAAAGTATTTATAGAAAGATAATGGGAGAACCGGGAAAAGGGTTCAGACTCTCAAAACAACGTGTTCTTCCTTAATTCTCTGAACTACTCAACCTCTCCTCTTGCCTACTATTTCAAAACAGTTAGTCACAGTGGAGGTGTGTAATGTTTTGCCAACTCATTGGCATGGATCTGGTGCAAGCAAACTAGAGAAAAACACTTGTTTTCCCGTTCTTGGTCTCTGTGTAGAGAGAGCTCATGGCTTTGACTCCCTCCCTGTGGGGCTTTATCCACTTCATAAGCAACTCCCAGCAGACTGCTGCTCCCCAGTGACACAGTGACATCATTTCCCCTTAGAGGTGTGCCTCAGAATCTTCTGGAAGGCTTATTTAAACACAGAGTCCTGGACCAATCTCAGAAGGTCTGATTTAGTCCATGTGGGTTGGGGTCTGAGAAGGCATGTCTTAGAAGATCCCAGATCATGCCTGCAGTCCACAGCATGCGCTCTGCATGCATTTGGCATATTGTTCCCGAGTTATCAATTTGTAAGGCTGATGGAGCCATGATGGTTAGAAGGAGACAGATCTCAGAAAATATGTCACATACTTACATCATTGGTACTGTACTTTCAGATGCCTGAGCCCTGAGAGTCTTCTCCTCAGATCCCTTCTATATTTTTAAAAAATATTTTTTATGTGTTTACTTCTTAATGTATGTATTTGTGTGTGCCTTCAGGAAGTATGTGCACCAAGTACATTCAAGAGCCTATGGAGGTCTGAAGAGGTCATCAGATCCCCTGGAACTAGGGTTACAAGTAGTTACAAACTGTCTTGTGGATACTGGGAACTCTTAACTGCTGAACTATCTCTCCAGCCGACCCCCAATGCCTTCCTTACATTCCTATGACAACCTTGAATGCCCTGTAACTTGCCACTGAGAAAGCTAAAATAGATGAGGATTGACTAGACGGATCCATGATTAAGAGCATTGGCTTCTCTTCCAGAAGACCTGAGTTGGGTTCCTAATACCCCCTTGATGGCTCACAAACCACCTGTAACTCAAGTTCAAGGGTAATCAACACTCGCTTTTGACTTCCTGAGCACTAGGCAGACAGGTGGTGCACAGGAAAGATACCTATACATATTAAAGTAAGTTTAAGAAAGAAGGAGAGAGAGAAACAGAGACAGAGACAGAGACAGAGACAGAGACAGAGACAGACAGACAGACAGAGACTATCAGGGCATAAGTGGTGCTTCCTCAGCCCAAGTCCAGACAGAGTGGCCTGATGTCTTTGCCACAGCGTCCTCATAGCCAAAGCACATTTTCAAAGCACTGAAATCTCTCCTTATGCAATTTGGCAGGAGCACAAAGCATGTGCCCAGCTGAGGGACAAGCAAGGGGATTACACAATGTGCTCTAGGGACACTGGGAACCTCACATGATATTTCGGCCTCTCCCCACGCCTGGCCTCAGTTAATCTCCCTTCACCAAATTCTGTTGTCCTTTATTTTCCAGCTGCTATCCTGCTGAAGACTTAAGGCCACAAAGCATTCTGGGATTTATTAACAGACAACTACTAAGGACTCTGTGCCCAGTCTCCAGGCACTGTCCTTCCAAAGATCTCTGATTTGAGTGACAAAAGCCAGGATTCCAGACAAGTAACCTTGAACTCCCACGCGAGTCCTTGCGAATGTTTCATCTGTGTAATTGACTCTATTGGCTTAATTTATTGTTTTTAAGACTCAGAGAGGTAAAATGGAATTTTGTCTATTGTTTGGAAAACTCCAGCTGAAACTCCAATGTGTTTTTTGTCAGCTGTCAGAAAGAGCTAAGGGTCCTAAGTGAAGACCCTGGCAAAGCACACCATGCTGGGTTAAGAAGAAAACCATCCCCTGATTGTAGAGGTCAGTACTTGCTTAGATGCTCTCCCTAGACAGAAGAGAGACCTTGTTCCAGAATGGAAAGCAAGACTGATACCTGAGATTGTCTTCTGACTTGCCTCCATGTGCCTTGGCATACATGCATGGCATGCATGCACACACCAAAATCAGATTAAAAGGTAAGACCAGGTGTGGTGATTCTAGCACCAGGGAGGAAGAATCAATGGAATCCTGGGGCTCACTGGCCAGCTAGCCTACTCCAATTGTCAAGCTCCAGGCCAAATTGGGGAGCCTGTATCAAAGAACGAGATGGACAGTTTGTGGTGAATGAAATTGATTGATCTCTGATTTCTACACACATGTACACACATACATGTACACACATATGCACACACATGTGCATCCACACACACACCTGAGCATATACACATTAAATAAAAATAAACATATTATAACAAAAATGCAAATGAAAGCAAACAACCTGCCTGGTGCTATGACATGTTCAAGGCAAGCAGGCAGGCGTGGTGATATGAGCTCTGGTCTTAGCACACCACTGCTAATTGTCTTGATTTATGTCTAACACTTGGGTCCTTAAGGTCTAACAGACAGTCTCATAAGGTCAAACAAATGGATTTGGCCTAAGATTTTCATGGCTACCATGCCTCAAGATCTGGGCCAGAAACCTGTCTTCCTTTCTCTTCGTGTGTGTGTGTGTGTGTGTGTGTGTGTGTGTGTGTGTGTGTGTCTTTCTCAAATACTGGCTGAGTCCACTTATTGCTGCCTATATGTTCATGGGTGTAGGACCATCTATAGGAGCATAGGTAGCTGTCTTAGTTAGGGTTTCCATTGCTGAAAGACGCCATGATCAAGGCAACTCTTATAAAGGACAACATTTAGTTGGGGCTGGCTTACAGGTTTTGAGGTCCAGTCCGTTATCAAGATAGAAAACATGCAAGTGTCCAGGCAGGCATAGTGTTAGAATAGCTGAAAGTTCTACATCTTGTTCCAATGACAAACAGGAGAAGACTAGACTTCCAGGAAGCTAGAGGAAGGTCTCAAAGTCCACCCCCACAATGACACATTTCCTCCAACAAGGCCACACCTACTCCAGGGCCACACCTCCTAGTAGTGCCACTCCCTGTGGCCAAGCATTCAAACACATAAATCTATGAAAGCCATTCCTTTTCAAACTATCACAGTATGATTAATAAATATCTGAAAATAAGAACAGAAATATATTAATAATGTTTAATCTAATGTAATTAACTGAAAAGCAAAGGTATCATTTTTGAAATGAGATGAATCTCCTCTCCCCTGCTGCAAAATTGATGCTAGGTTAACTCATCTATTTAGTTGGACTGCTAGTTAAAATATGTACATATGAATATACACACTCTGTTTTGACATATCATTTTGGCATCATTCCTTTTATAGAGCCTGTAACAAATCTTAAGCATGTTGCAGAAGCTTCCTGTGAAGCCCCACAAAAGCAACATCATAATGAGTTTATTGTATATTTATATTATATATTTATAATATATTAATATTATATATTTATAAATATTAAATATATCTATTAATATTTGAAGCCTAGAGTTTAAAAAAAGAAGTGTCAAAAATAATTGACAAAGCTGTTTAGTAACAATAATATTTAAATATAAGACACTTATGTGTAGAGACACAAAAACAACTCAAGCCTCAAGTATAAATGAGTAGCGAGAATTATTATTTAAGTCCAGTAATAATAATTTACAGAGTTTGAGCCTCTCAGAATTAAAATGTTTTGCTCAAAAAAGAATGACAAAATCAAGACAAAACCAGTGCAGGAGTCTCTGCAACCTTCAGAGTGATGATTCCCAGGGAACAAGAAGAAGTTCAGCTCAAGACAACTCAGGAGCCATGTTTGATCTAACTTCTGGAGTCTGACTCTGAGTGGTTTATTTTAGGCAGATTTAAGCACAGTATAATTTGCTGAAAACTATTCTGGTAACAACCCAATCTTATTTGCACAACAAAACATACATAAATCTCCTTGAAGAACACAGTACGCTAAATATGGATCAGACATGACTATATAAAAATTCTTTGTAAAGTCCATAAAGATGAGTTCTACAGATTGAGAAAAACAAATATACCACAAGGGGCTAGGTCCAGTGCCAGAAAAGTCTCTAGGCACATAGCATAGGAATCAGTGTGCACCAGCCTTCGGGCAGATAGCACGTATTACATTTCTTTCCTTGAAGGAGCAACCCTGTGTGCTTACCATGCCAGGTTCCTCCAGTGCTTATCTAGAAACACAGTGACCTCCGTGCCCCCTACAACCACAAAGACCTGGAAGCCTCTCCAGACACTGTCTCTTGGAGGCAAGCATGGTGGATGACGCAGATTTCAGGACTGCAATCCTGGCATGTGAGAGGCTGAAGCAGGATTACAGCAAGTTTGAAGCTAGCCTGGGTTATTTAGCAAGTGTCAGGCCAGTGAGGGCTGCCCAGAATGGACCTTGTCTCAGAAACCAAAAAAGGAAAAAAGAAAATGGGTTCTGTAAAAGTCTCCAGAGACATCTTTGTTTTATTATTTTTTTTAAAAGGAGATAAATAATTCAAGTGTCCATTCCATTTTACTCCAACTTGAACATAACTAGATGGCCCTTAGAGCTTGTACCAATCTTAAACCAACTTGTATTTAAACGTAAGTAATCTGAAGCCTTTGGTTACCGGATTACAATGCTAGAAGCTGTTCTGTCAGCTTCCAGCTGTGGACATCGCTCACACTGTGGACCCTGAGGAATGGTTACTGGCCATCTTTGACCTGGAGATCTACACAAATTCCTACCTACACAGTACACAGCCCCAGTCCACCTGTGTTTATGACATCATCAAAGCTACACTAGTATAACACGAATGTCATAAAGCAAGCACAAAACAGCGAAGAGTCATTTAGATGTCACCATCATTATGAGTGACATGTCTTTGCTGTCACACTTCAAATCCTCTCTTCAGTATGCTGTGATATAGAAGCCGTGGTGTCTCCTGAACTGTCTCCAGAGGCCATGTGCAGAAGGCTTAGATGCCACTGATGGACACACTGGGAGATGGCAGAGACTTTAGGAGGCAGGGCTGTTTGGAGACAACCGATGTCTGGAGACGTGTCTTGGAAGGGTGTGTCTTGTTTCTGCCCCTCCCTCTCTCTGCTTTCTGGCTGTTGTAAGCTGAGCAGCCTTGACCCTACTCTGATTTATTATAGCCCCAGAATCAACAGAATAAATTCACACCATGGACTGAAACCTCTGAAACCAAGGCAGAAGACATCTCTCATCCTTTAAGTTGATTTTTCCAGAGATCTTGTCACAGTAGTGGAGAGCTAACAAGGCAGTACTAGATTCAGTTGGTTTTGAGACTTGATCTTAATGGGGGTTTTATCACAAAAGGAAAAAAAAAGGACTGTTTTACTTCATACAACATATACATTTTCAAAAATATATGCATTTACTCCCTAGAAGTCCATCCCCTACCCTCATGCAAAACACAATAATTCTATCCCAATAACCTCAATACACTACTAAGTCAACTCTTAAGAACTAAAGTCCAAGCTGAATGTTAAGTATCACCTAAGTAAGATTGGGTAGGCTTCCAAGGGAACTTGGGAGTGGCAGTGGTGGTGGTGGCCACATAGGTGCATGCCTTTAATCCTAGCACTTGGGAGGCAGAGGCCTCTGATTTTGAGGCCAACCTAGTCTACTTAGTGAGTTCCAGGACAGCCAATGCTATTACACAGAGAAACCCTGTCTTGAAAAAAACAAACAACCAAAAAGACTCTCCATGAAACAAAATTCTTCTCTAATAATCTGTGAAGTGACACCAAACAAGTTACACACAGTAAGACAGTGGTGAGCCTGACCCACCTTGTCTGTTACATCCAGTAATAAATATAGTGTCTTAGGGTTTACACTGCAGTAAAAAGTCACCACGACAAAGGCAACTCTAATGAAGGACAACATTTTAATTGGGGCTGGCTTACAGGTGACTGCCACTCCCTGGGCCAAGAATATTCAAACCACCACAGACTGTGATGGCCTGACCCTCCTTGCTCGTGATACTACAGCTGTAAAGGCTGACATTGAAATACATGAGCTATGGGAGCCATTCTCACATTCAAACCGCCGCACTGGTGCTTACTGGTCTAAACATTCTGTCTATAACTTTCAAATGTGTGGATATGCCATTTCATAGCTAACTATTTGGGGGTTAAAGTGTTGATGTTTGAATGTAGTGTTTTCTCAGCCTTCGCTTCCATCTCTGTTCTTATTTTTTGCACTTGCCCAAATCTACTGGTGATGCTTTCCTCTGTGTTTCTAACTGATTGACTGATGTGGTCATTTCCAGCATTTAGCTTAGCTTTGTTCTTCCTGGCTATCCTGGAACTCACTCTCTAGACCAGGCTGGCCTCGAACTCAGAAATCCGCCTACCTCTGCCTCCCAAGTGCTGGGATTAAAGGCGTGCGCCACCACTGCCTGGCTCTTAGCTTAGTTCTTAATCTCAAGTTCCTTGCTGAATTCCCTTTCTTTTTGTCAGTGTTTTTCCGTCTATATTACTGATTTTCTCATCCATTTTGTTGACTTTTCTCTGCCTTCTTTGTCTGGGTCATGGATGGATTTCTTTACTTGATTCATTTAGTTGGTTTATTTGAGTTCATCGATCATCTATGCTAGTAAATTTCCCAGATCTTCAGCTGGTATTTTACCCATTTCAGTACCTTTGAACTCTGTAACTGAGGGTTTGTGATCATTGGGACATCATTTCTAGTTCTGAGGAGAAGGGTCTTCTACATCTGACCAGCTTACCTCACAACAGTTTGAGATTGTAAACCTAGCTGAGGAGAGAACCGATGTCTATGTAGCTGGAGTCACTCTGCCTGACTTTCTTCTGTTTTTGTGCCTTGCCCTTCTGTTTCCTTGAACTTTTCAGGTGTCCTAGTATTTCTCTTGTGGATGTCCGAAGTTTCCCTTGTCTTTCTTTATGTACAATGGGGTCTGATTCTCCTTCTCCTCACTACTTTATGATCAGGTCATACAGAGGCAACTTCTGATCCATCACCTTACCCCAAACTCTCTCTAGGTAACTTCTAAGGAATTTTCAGTAACAAAATAATGTATAAACATTTGCTTTCAGATGATTTGGGGGGGTGGTGGTGGAACTTTTCTTCATTTGTAGTTGTATTAGCCAGGGTTCTCTGGAAAAACAGAACTGGTGGAAACACACACACACACACACACATGATTTATTAGAATGGCTTATTTATTTATTTATTAGAATGGCTTATTTATTAGAACAGGCTGTAATCTGACTATTCCAACAATGGCTGTCTCTCAACATAAAAAAGAATCCAGTAACTGCTCAGTCCAAAGCTGGATGTCTCAGCGGTCTTCAATATAAGCTGGAATCCCAAAGAAGGAGGCTCTAATGCCAGTGAAGAAATTAACTTGCCAGTGAAAGCAAGAGCTACCTTCTTCCACACCCTTTATAGAGGCTCCCACCAGAAGGTGTGGCACAGATTTAAGGTGGGTCTTCACACCTCAAATGATCCAATGAAGAAAAAGTCCTCACAGGTGTCATCAGCAGCTTGGGTTGTAGGTAATTTCAGATGTAGTCAAGTTGAGAACAAAGAATAGCCATTACAGTGGTTAAAACCATTATCTAACTTGGATCAACAGACTGTGTGTTTGTCTCTTTGGAAACATTTGCCAGTTGGTGCAGCATTGCCAGCTAATATGTGCTCACCAATGAGGTCAGGACACCTGTGACCTTTGCTATTTGGTCCTGTGTTTATTTGTCATAACTCTTTCCAACCAACTTGCTTTGGAGCACGATGAAATTGAGCAGAAGAGCTTTTGAGGTCATGTCTTGTCCTTTCAACACAACCCACGTAATTGGGTTCTGCTCTAGGTGGCAATGCAATGGGACATAGTGAGCACTGATGCCAAGCTGACCTGTGTTCTTCCTGTGTAGTCAAGATTCTCCAAAAAACCAAAACCAACTGGAGTGTGTGTGGTGTATGAGAGAGCAGGGTAGGGGTTAAAGAATTAGATTGTGAGAATATGGGTTCTGCAAGTCCAAATTCTGCAGGGCAGGACAGGACATATCTTCAAGGAAGAGTTCAGATTACCATGGTGAGATTGAGGGCAATCTAGAGATCAAATCCCACCACTGCCATTTCTCTCATTCTTAAAGCTTGAGTTTGTTAAATGAGGCATACCTACACTATGTGGGTAATCAGTCATTAGACTCTCTCATTCCAGTGAGCCCTTCTTGCAATTGTGAGTATTGTCTGAACTTTCTAAGCACTGCCTGCAAGGTAAACCCAGGAGTGCCTGTGTTGGTACTCCATTTTTGATTGCACAAACCTATTGTCTTAGGGTTTCCATTGCTGTGAAGAGACACCATGACCAGAACACCTCTCAAAAAGGACAACATTTGAATGGGGCTGACTTTCAGGTTCCAAGGTTCAATCCATTATCATCATAGCAGGAAGCATGGCAGCATCCAGACAGGCTTGGTCCTGCAAGAGCTCAGATTTCTACATCTTGATCTGAAGGCCTCCAGGAGAAGACTGGCAACCTCATGCATCTAGGAGGAAGCTTTCTCAAAGCCCACTTCCACAGTGACACACTGTTCAATAAGGCAACACCTACTCCAGCAAAGTCCACACCTCCTAGTGGTACCACTCCCTGGACCAAGCATATTGAAATTACCACACCCATGAATAGAGACATAATTCTTCACTGAGCACTGGTACTTTTCCCTAGACTGTAACGATTTACCAGACAGATGAGACCTCACAAGGCTTATGTTCCAGTAGGAGAGAGTTTAAAAGTCTACAGAACAAAATCAGCTATGTGCCACAGAAGAGGGAAAAAACCAAAAAGGAAAGAGGAGAGCCTTTAAGCCAGGCCTTTAAGAGCACACACATTATTGGCAAATTCTGGCCTAATAGATTTCTACTTTCTAAGAAATAATAATAAAAAAAATCTTTTTGCAATTAATTCTTAGAATAATTGTTGTGGTTTTCTTTAATTCTGAGACAGTCCAGTGCTGTCTTGATTTTCTTTTTTTTTTTTTTAAGAATTATTTATTTATGTATATGAGTACACTGTAGCTGTTTTCAGATACATCAGAAGAGGGCATCAAATCTCATTACTGATGGCTGTGAGCCACCATGAGGTTGCTGGGAATTGAAATCAAGACCTCTGAAAAAACAGTCAGTGCTCTTAACCGCTGAGCCTCCCTCCAGCACTCATCTTGATTTTTTTATTTTTCTCCTTTTAGCTTAGCTTAGAGTGTGTGTGTGTGTGTGTGTGTGTGTGTGTGTGTGTGTGTGTGTGTGTAATGTCAAAGGAAGCCAGAAGAGGGCATTAGCTCCCCTGAAACTGGAGTTACAGGCAGCTGCAAGTTGGCACATGGATGCTGGGAAGCAAATCTGAGTCCTCCGAAAGAGCAGGAAGCATTCTTAACTGCCTTGCCAGCTCTCCAGCCCCAAGTATTTAATTTTTTATTAAAAGATACTGACAAGAATTCTTGTATAAAATGAACAGTTTTTTGTCCTGAATTTTAATGTATCTAATAGGAGAATATAAAATTGAAAAACCCTAGAAAATGAGCCATTACAACATTTTCTGGTCTTGAGCTGAAAGCACAAAATTATTTCATGCATTAAAAAAATCAGCGATACTGATTCTATATGTGGAATCTCCAAATTCACTGGAAACATAATCAAAACAATTGGTAACAGGTACTTTTTTTGACACTTTGAGGTTTGTTTTAAAGTATACACCATGATACATATTCACAAGGTTTATGTCATACCAAACTGGGACACTGCACACATGGGGTGACAAGTACTTTAATGATCCCTTTTCCATCTCTTACGCTTTAAAGACACGCTTACTTCTACCCACTCATAGCCCCAGCTACTCTGAAAAAATAAATTCTCTAAGCAATGGCTTCCCTTGAAAGAATCCTACTTTTGCCTTGAGAACACTTATTCTCTACTAGCTTATAATTAGCTTGGCTTTTTGAGATTTCAAGCAGAAATTATCCAAGACAAATCAGGTCTGATACAGCCGAGCCTGTAGCCAGAAGCACGGTGAGTGTGCAAACAAATGGTGGGTCTCAGCACTGGGAGCCCTGGACACTAAGTGTTGGTAACACAGACAGTCCGTGTGTAGCTCAGCATCTGGTCTGAGTTCTGTAGCACTTGGCTTCTAGTTAAAAATAGATGTGACACTGCCGAAACTTTCCCAGAGAGACTGATGTGGCAAGGGTCACTCAGATGGAGAGGGAACAGCAAGAAGTCTTGACACAACACCTGTTTTATTTTATCAGCACATTTAAGCATGGACTCTAGTACTGTGGAACCTGTTAGTAGCTGAACAATATAAAACACAAGGCTCCTTTTTCTTTGCATAGGATACTAACTGCTGTTGCAAGATCAATCCTGACTTTTTAAAAAATTATTTATGAAAATGATGTATGTGTGTGTTGTCCTGAGTATGTTTCTGAAACAAATATAGTCCAGGTCATATAAAGCTACAGAGCAAGTTCCAGTTGCCAAATGTTAGGCGGAAAAGGCTGAGTTGGGATGAGATGAGTTTATCCCCTTTCCTACAAACTCATCTGCACCCAAAAACTTAGTGAGTCTAGGATGGCAGAAACTAGAGCTTTGGTTCTTATCACTAGAACCCTTTTCTGTAGGTGGGAAATTAGCTTAGCTTATTTTCTATTGTTATGATGAAATGCCATGACTAAGACAATATCTAGAAGAAACTGTTTATTGAGGGTTTGCTTCTATTTTCAGAGGGTGGGACCATGACCAGCATGGTAGGGAGACTTGCAGCAGGTAAGCAAAAGTGGGAGTAGAGCAGTAGCTAAGAGCATACTTACTGAGATAACAACCAAGAGGCAAGGGAGAGAGCCACTGGGATAGTGTTGACTTTTCAAACCTCAAAACCCACCTCCAGAGACATGCCTCCTCCAATAAGGCCACACCTCCTAATCCTTCCCAAACAGTTCCACTTACTGCTGACCAAGCATTCAAACACACGAGGCTGTGGGGACCATTCTCATCCAAACCACCACAATGGTCTTCCTTTTTATTGTAAGTTTCCCTGATTTCACCATGTCCTACTTCCTTGGTGGAAGTTGTCAGGATGCCTTAAGCTACACAATCAACAATATTGCATTACGGGTATAGGGTCAAGAGACTGGTTTATTCTGGTGCTGCTGTGACAGTTTAACTTTTTGTTTCTTTTAGAACTCTTCTTTCATCCTCACTACCATCTTTAACATGCTATCGCTTTTGCTGCCAAAGAGGTGGGGATTAGAGTAGAGCACAGAATGTAGATGTTGTCAGGGTTACTTTTACGCGTTGGCATTACTAAGGAAGCCCTTAGAGGTGATGAAATACCCAAGCTGTGGCTGAAAGAGCTCCTGAAAAACTTTAACATTTGAATTGGTAAACAGAATAAGGAAGTTCTCTCCGCAGTGCAGATGGGCATCATCCAGTCTGTCAAGGGCCTGAATTATCTCTCTGCTTAAACCTTCATCTTCTCCTGCCCACAGGCGCTGACATTCTTGATTCTCAGGCCTTAGGGAAGAAACACCAGTTCCTCTGTTTCTCAGGCCACTGATTCACACTGAATTATCCTGCACTATTGGTCTTCCTGGATCTCTAACTTGCAGCTTCCATAATCAGGTGAGCCAATCTCTGGATCAAGTCCCAATTCCCTCCAAATCTGGGGTGGGGGGAGAAGGAGGGAAGAAAGAAGGGAGAGGAAGGGAGGGGGAGAGGGGGTGAATGTATCTTAATGGTCTTGTTTTTCTGACTAATACAGATTCTTAGGCAGATAAAGGTAGAAGCCATTGGTCCCTTTTTTCCCCCCCTTGCCTACAATACAAACTAAATCCAAACTAAATCCAAGAGGAAAAAAATCAGCAAGATACTAGCAAGTGAAATGCCACAGCATATCATAAGGATTGTACACAGTGACCAGATAAGATTTGTGTCTGTAAGGTAAATACACATATGTAACACATATGTAACTTAGCAGAATTGTATGTGTGTTTATATGTATGATATATATATATATATAATATTTATGTGTATATTTATATATAACCAAGAATAATTTAAAAATAGATCATGAGTTGAGGGTAGGTGAGGAGCTGAGGAAGGTGAGTATGGATCAGAATTATGTAGCTACCATATTCATGTATGAAATTCTCAAAAAAAAAAACCAGTAATAGAACCAGTTTTATAAATAAAACAATTATATGATCATCTCAATTGATGCAAAAAAATGATAAATACTCTCTAATGATTAAAAAACACTTAATATATTAGGACTAGGAGATTACTTTGACACACTAAAAGGCTCATATGAAAAACTACAAAAACACATTCAGCGGTGTCCGACTGGCATCTTTTCTTCTATTGACACTTCTGTTAAGTAGAGTACTTAGAACTCCAGGCAGACTAATTAGGCAAGAAAAACAAATAAAAGGCTCTAAATTAGGAAGAGAGACGCAGACAGCTCTTTACACAAATGATGTGACCCTATAAATAAAAACATTAAAGATTTCCCATAACCCAAAGTAATGATGAATTCCTTAAAATCATAGGACACAAATAAAACTCACAAAACTCAGTCACATTCTGCCTGCTGACAGTGAGTAATCTGTGGTGGAATTTACAAAACAATTTCATCCATGATAGTATCAAAAGGAGTAAAACCTGATGTAGCAATACATCTGTATTTCCCAGCACTTGAGAGGCTGAAGAAGGAAGAGTCCAAACTTGAGGCCAGTGTAGGCTGCATAATGAGATCCTGTCTCTCAACACACACATACACACAGGCTTGCACGCATTCGCGCGCACACACACACACACACGAGTATGTGCACAAATGCACTACTGCAGAGGTCAGTTGACAACTCAGGAGAAAAATCCATGTGCATGTGGTTAAGTGATTTTTGATAACCATACCAAGCCATTCAGTACTGAAAAATGATCCTCACAGAAAATGGGGCAGAGAAAACTGGATATCCCCACTCAAAACAGTAAAACTGGGCCCTTACCAAACACAACGTGCAAAAGTAATTAATTTAAAATGGATTAAAGAAAGACCTAATTTGAAAACTCTTGGAAGCAAACACTGGACTGGATTTGGTGATGGTTTCTTAGATGTGATAGAAAGGGCACAGGAAATAAAAGAAAAAAAATGGTAAAATTATGCTTTTTATACATTTTAACATTTTATACATCAAAAACAATACTGACCAGGTTAAAAATGAGAGAGAGAAAGTCACACAATAGCAGATACTTGCAAATCATATATATATATGATAGGAATTGATATTCAAAATATGTAGAGAATGCTTAAAACTCAACAACAGGAAAACAAAGAATCTAATAAAATTGGACAAAGGACTTGAATAGAGAGCTATCAAAAGATGTACAAACGGGCAATACAAATATGAAGATATGTTCAGTGGTTCAAAAAGTCACTTGGGAATGCTACTTTAAATGCTATTCGGGCTGGAGAGATGGCTAAGAGCACTGACTGCTCTTCCAGAGGTCCTGAGTTCAATTCCCAGCAACCACATGGTGGTTCACAACCATCTGTAATGGGATCCGATGCCCTCTTCTGGTGTGTCTGAAGACAGCGACAGTATACTCACATACATAAAATAAATAAATCTTAAAAAAAAAAAAAAGCTATGCTATGTCGCAGCACATCAGGTAAGGTGCCCACTATCCAAAAGAACAACAACAAACTCGGAAAGTGGCATGTGTTGGTAAGGAGGAGAATACTTACAAACGTAAGTTGGTACAGAACACAAAGTGATAGGGCCACTACAACTGTATGTCAGAGTATGGCAGCTCCTAAAGACACCACGGAATTACCGTATGTATTAGTATTAGCAAGCTGATTATTGCTATCAAAACGACTGAAGAAATTAACTTACGAGAGTAACGTTTCAGCCAACTCATTACTCTGGAAGATCTAATCCAAGATCAGGTGCTCACACTGGGCCTCTGATGGGTATGTTCCATGTTGGGGTGGGGTGGAGGGCAAACTGTTCACCTCATCACCAGGGAACAAAAGACGAGAGAAAGTGGCAAGAGTTCCAGTGACCTAAAGACTCACATCAGGCCTCATCTCCAAAAGGACCCATCATCTACATGGTGGTTTGAATGAGAAATGCTCCCCCTCCACCAGCCTTTGGCATTGAACATTTGGTTCCCAGTGGTGCTGTTTGGAGAAGCTTAAGGGGTTTAGTCTTGCTGGAAGAAGTATATCAGTGGGGTCAGGCTTTGAAATTAAAAGTCTCTCACCATTTCCAGGTGACTCTTTCTGCTTTGTACCTGTGGTTCAAGATGTGAGTTCGCAGCTTGCTGCCCCCATGCCTGCTGCCTGCTCCCATGCTTCCTGGATTGTAGACTCCAATCCTCTGGAACCATAAGCCAAAATAAAGTTTTTTCTATAAGTTGTCTTGGCCATAATGTTATATCACAGCAGAAGAAAACTAATATACTCTCTATTCCCAGTTGTGAACTTGACTATATCTGGAATGAATTACAATCCAGAGATGGAGGGCATATCTGTGACCCGATCTTGAGGCTGGAAGACATAAACACATCCTTATTCCAAACCCTGAGGCACATCTTTAGTCTAAGCCATACCTTCTGCTGGCGGCCTACATAAGGATAATGGAAGAAGGAAGGGTCTCTCTTCTTTACCTCTTTGTACT
The DNA here is from genome assembly GCA_030674055.1 of Rhabdomys pumilio. Taxonomy (NCBI): domain Eukaryota; kingdom Metazoa; phylum Chordata; class Mammalia; order Rodentia; family Muridae; genus Rhabdomys; species Rhabdomys pumilio. Next base: position 40,106,908 of record JANHMN010000013.1, read on the forward strand.
TACTTGCCAGCACATCTGTTGGAACCTACTTCTTCAGGATTTCAGCTTATACAGAAGACCAGCTGAACCACTCAGGCTTGTGGGACTCAGCAACTACTAGATTTTTGGGCTTCCCATTTACAACTGGCTATTGTTGGGTTAGTTGGACTGCAGCCTGGATATTCATTCCATAAGTTCTGTGACTCTAAAGAATCCTGACTAACCTCTCAATAGAACTACCCTCAGAAACAAGCCTTTCGCACATGGGCCTGGGGAGGGCAGTTATAGAAACTATAGCACCGTGTAATCTGAAAAGTCCACTTCTGGATGTATTTGAAAAACTCAAAGAGGCTCACAAAGTGTTTTACACTGGGGGGCATAGCATCACTATTCATAGTAGATAACAGATTGACTAACCCAGTCACCTGTCTACAAACGAGGAAGCAAAGCATGGAACATCTGCAATACAATATCATTTAGTATTAAAAGAGAAAGGTATTCTGGTATGTTCTGCAACATGTCTGAATCTTGGGACATTACAAGCCAATCACAAATGGACAAATCTGTATGATTTTATTTATAGACAAGAGCTGAGATAGTACACCTGAATTCCACAATGGACTGGTGCCATCTAGAATATATAATGCAAACAGTCAGACCACAACATAATTAGAACAAGGAAATGAATAGACATTTCACTGGATCTAGCCATAATAAAAAAAAATAGAAATTAAAATCACGGTCATGTGTCATTACATGCCTACCAGAATGGCTAGAATTAAGAATAGTAAAAGGACTGAATGGATGTGGAAACTGGGCCAGCTGTTGGCAGGAATATAAAAATGATCCAACCACACTGAAAAATATTTTGATAATTTTCTACAAAATTAAAATTTAGGGCTGGTGAGATGGCTCAGTAGTTAAGAGCACTGACTGCTCTTCAAGAGGTCATGAGTTTAAATCCCAGCAACCACATGGTGGCTCACAACTATCAGTAATGAGATCTGATGCCCTCAGATGAGTGTCAGGAGCGTGACCCGGAATGAGCTCTTCCCGGAGCAAGTGGGGCCAGAGCAAGGGAGAAGGGAAGGGGAAAAAATAAAAAATAAAATAATAAAATAAAATTTATGACCCAGCGGTTGTACTTTTGGGCATTTATTCAGAAATAATGGCAACTTACGCTTACACATACAAAAAAATAAATAAACATGAATAACATTCTTTCTTCTTAAGAGCCTTGAAACTGGATGTGTGGAAAGTTAAGTGAACCCTGGTGTATTTGTGCCAGGGAGTTCTATGCATACACAAAACCACTTGGATGACTCCATGAAAGTACAGCATGAAGAAGGGCCAACCCCAAAACGTTGTTCATCACGTACTTCCACTTACATAACATTTTTAAATGACTGGGTTTTAGGAATGAAAGACAGATTAGTCATTGCCAAAGCCTGAGGATACAGAGGGACTAAGGAGAGGAAAAATATTTGGGGGGAGGGAGGGACAAAACTTTCCTGTGCCTGACTTAAGCTTTGCTCAGTACCGGGGCCCCTGAAGACTCTGGAACCTCTGTGAGGTGCTGGGTACCCCAGGGAGACCAACGCTGCCTTGTGATTAGTTTCAGCACCTCTAGAGCAGGAAAGAGGTCAGGATTGCTGTTCTCTGCAGCATCTAAAGGTTCTTTGAATTTCCAAATATTGCCAGGGAAAATATAAAAGAGGCTGCACTTAACAGCTCCTGTGTGCAATTAGCATCCAATAATTACTAGCACTGGAAGGTAAGCAGAGCAATCAAACGATCTCTACCTGGGTATATCATAAGTACCACAAGGATTTCTTCAACAACACAAGCAAATTCCTCAGATGTCAATAAAGGCCAAGCAGAGGAATAATAACTTTCTGGACATCCACCCTTCAGTGTTACTTGCAATCTTGGTTTTGCCCTCAACACAACTGTGTTCCATTTTCCACAGTTGTCACCACTTTGAGCCTCTCTGGAGGCCACTGCTGAGGATCCAGGAAACGCTCTTTCTGAAAGGCCATGGGCTACTTGACCCTGGACTCGTGTGTTTACAGAATCCCAAGTAGCCATTAAAGCACACTGCTGCCCATTTATACATTGATGCTGTTTCATTTCTGCCCACATATATTTAACCTCCGTTCCCTTTGCAGAGAAGAAAGAATATTTTCTCTCCCCACCTCATTTTTTTTTTTTTTTTTGAAATTTCAATTGTTCCCATGGAGAAATCACAGAGGGTAAAGGCAAAGTAACTCAGGCCCTGTCACTCCCACCGTCCGGGTTCAATGTACATGAATTCTCTTTCCTCTCTAATTTGGATTTGGCTGAAATTTGGTGAGCGGTTGCCAGGTAACAGGAAATCTATGTGAAAATCAGAGGAGGTGGCAGTCCCTTATGCCCCTCCCACTCCTTGGATCAAAGTTACCCAGAGCTTTAGACTTAAAAAATAAATAAATAAAATTTAAAGCCTGACTTAAAATTCTAAAATCAATATCATACTGCTGTTCTGTTCAGTTCTATTTATTCATCTACCTTTTTCATTTTTAGTCTTACTATGTAACTCTAGCTGGCCTGTTTTATGCAATCATTAAACACTTGGTTCATGGCTTTCTTTGAAAACAAGTATTGCTGGTTTATGCCCTAGGATAATACACATGTTTATATATACATAACGTTTTGCTTCATGGTTTTAGAGAGTCTCTGACCAGCTAAACTGCCTCAGCCAACCTGGGCACAGTAGCTGCTTGTTAGAATTAAAGTATCAAGGACTGGAGAGATGGCTCAGTGGTTAAGAGCACTGACTGCTCTTCCAGAGAGTTCAATTCCCAGCAACACATGGTGGCTCACAACCATCTGTAATGGCAGCATGTCTGGGCCCTGTGCCTTTCCTCGGGGATCTCATTGCATGCATTTGGAATATGGCTCTTTATGACTTCTAACTTTCTGAAAAAATTCAGTCTGTTTTTCACTGAAATTGTTCTTTTACTTCTACATTGGGATACCACGTTTTAAAATCTTCTTTCATTATGTCTGGACATTTGGAGCCCAAGACAGAAACTTTTTTGTTTCCCATATTTAGTTGACTGTTTGTTCTTGATTGTGACCCGTGCAGTAGTCTCGCCAGCAAGAACGCACGTGGACACATAGGATCCTTCTGCAGCACGTGTTTATTCCCAAGTATGGAGGAGGAGAGAGACCAGATCAAACATGACGCTGCTTTATATACACCCTAGGGTGGGGTGGACATATCTGATTGGCTGCTTGCTCAATTCCCATGTTACATCCTGGGTTGGGCGGTGATAGGCGGTCCGCTCACATGTATGTGATTGGGTTGCTGAGGAAAAGCACAGGGCCCAGACATGTTGTGTGTCCATAGCTGCTGCAGGAGAACCCAGAGGCAGCTAGCAAAGTGATTTTCCAGGGATGGGAAGAAGAGGAGCCAAGCTAGCATCGACTTCTAATTTTTTTTCCCCACTGCAGTGAATAAAAGGTAAATAACAGTAGTGTTCTCAGATATAAGAAGAAAGTGGAGAGTCTTGGGCTGTATAATCTCCATCAGACCAGAAAGCTGGTGACACCCTCAAGACAGGAGATTTGGAGTACTGCACCTCACTTCACAGGCAGTAAAAGAAGGGGAATTAGATGCTCTATATACATGAACAAGGGTTTTCAAACGTCAAAAAATGTTAAAATTAGCAAACAGTAGAATTATTCTCCAGAATCAATGTCATGGAGCAAAGTAAGATTTAGAATTACTATTATGATTTGGGAATAATATTCAGCAAGTCCTTGGGAAAATTCAAAAGCAGAAAAAAGATAAAACAAAGAAGGTAAGTAATTGGGAAAATACTTATATTTTTGTAGACTAATAGAAATGAATATTCTGAAAATATTCATAAGTGGTAACCAATGCAAAGCAAAGGAAAAATTAAGCAGAAAACAAGCAAAGACCAAAATATAAATATAATTCATAGGAGGGAAAATTAATCTAATTAAATCAATTCGTATGCATCTCTTTCCCACCTCACTACTAAGGAGTTAATGGGAAGTCAGCCTGTTCCTGGGTAAACTAGAGAACAGTCAGAGCCCACATTGAGTCTCCAGGAGTGTAGGCTGCCAGCGATGGTCCACAGTGACCACGGAAGGCCGTGAGAATAAACATGTCTCTGACCAAAAGTCACAAGCCAAAACAAGGTACAAACTGATCTTAATTCCGTTTCCTTCTGAACAGTTATTTTTGTTGGGTCTTGTTTTTGTTTGATTGGTTGGTTTTTGTTTGTTGTTGTTGTTGGGGTTTTTTTGTAGAAGAATGAGAAAAAATGAAAAGCCGTAATTAATTTAAAATCTTCACCATTTATTGGAGAGAGAGAGAGAGAGAGAGAGAGAGAGAGAGAGAGATCAGATTTTCCTAGAGATTCAGATATCTCTCTAATTGTTAAAGAGAGACCTTTTTTAAACAATCACTATATCCCAAGCACATGCTGGGAACTGCATTGCCCTGTCAGAGATGGGCAGGGAAACAGACATTGAGAAGTTAAACTTCATACATGGTGTTACAGTGCTGGCAGACGGCAGAAGTGCTCTGAAAATCCAGGTCTCCTGGACTCCAGGGTGTCCCTTTTAAGCACTCTGATTTACTGTTCCAAGTTTATTGACTGCTGTGGCTCTGTGTCTGCATGCGTGGCTTTGCCTTGTGTCTGCACGCATGGCTTTGCCTTTCTGGAGAACAAGAAGCTCAATGGGGAAAGCACAGGAAGATCTTTACGTGCATAGTAGTGGCTCCTTGTTCACTAACAGTCAAATAGTTTACCCTAGTAGATTTAAAAAAAAAAAAAATCTACTGGGGCTGGAGAGATGGCCCAAAACTTAAGGGCACTGACTGCTCTTCCAGCACCTACGTGAAGGCTCACAATCAGATGTCACTCAAGATCCAGGGTGTCTGATGCCTCCTTCTGGCCTCCATAGATACTAAGACACCTATGGTACTCAGGCATACATGCACACCATACATATAAACTAATGAATAGATTTAAATATCTTTAAATAAAACACACACATACACACACAAATTATAACGTATAGGCTAAACAATTGCAACAAGAAGAACCTAGACTAGAAACCAAAGAAGGAGGCTGTCTCCACCATGAGATGAGTGGTTTAAGTGATAAAGAATTAGCCGTATCCTAACGGCTGACCTTTGCCTTTAGCTCTCTCGAAATGGTCACTAAGCCTTTGGAATGCCCTATGGCAGAAGGTCTTTGTTTACCTAGGTATCTTTGGTAGCAGTGGACAGCCACGTGGTTTCAGCTCCACTTCTGGAGAGACTAAAAATTAAAAGTCAGCCATGTAGGTCACCAACCATATCTCTATGATCAATATTGAGAGGCCCAGTTCTGGATTCGCAGGCTAGGGGCTTCCTTACTTGCAGTGAGTGTTCAGAGCATGTTACCATACAGTTTCGGGGCAGATCAGCACTGTCCACAGCCCCTCCTGTAGCTCCCCAGGGCAACTCACTTCGAGTACAGTGCTTGGCTGATACTAACCTGTAGTTTTTCACGGTAATGAACCCTAACCATGAGAATATGTGTCAGGGTTTCGGAATCCCCTGAATCTCAGGGAAGTGTTCATTTTGAGAGTGCTTTTTCATAGCCATCTTACACTTGCCAAATGGAGATGTGGATGTCTCTTTGTAGGTCTCATAACTAATTCTGGAAAATATGACTCTCAAGTCTTCAATCAATTCATGGGAAAACTGGGGACATAATCTAGCCTTCCCACAGGGAACAGCGCGCGGGACGATACAAGTGCAACAATGTATTTGTCAGCACGCTGTGATCCATACATCAATAGACTTGTTATCGTTGGTTTCACGCTATCTGTTTCTAGGAGTTCCAGGGAGCTTTTTTGTAGAAGGTAACAATTCCCGTCTTGGACACTACAGACATAGCTTTGATTTCCATGTCTAGTAATTACTAAGGTTTGGGGCAGGCTACTTAATCTCTGTGTTTTGTGAGCCTTGCCTGTTAAATAATATTTAGGTCGCATAGTTGATGTACAAGTTAAATAAGACTCCATTTGACTCGTGTTACTGTTATGGATTAGCTTTCACTGTCATTGATGGTTAATGTCAGTCAGCTGTGTAAGTGAGGAAGAGAGGGTTGGGTATACTGGAATATTTTCCCCTAAAATCAACATGTCATTATTTCTTTTCATTGCTACTGTGGTGGAATATCAAGTAGCTACTTATATCAACAAAGTATAATTTAAAACTCCTCGATTTCCACCTGATTGTCTTTAATTATGATAAGATGGTAAATAGAATGGCCTTTACCTTATTCTGTCTCTATTTCAACACATATCAACTGGTTGGTTGGTGTTTGACTGATTAAATTATTCATTTTTTTAAATGTCTTGACATTTAAATATTTGATTTTTTTTAACTTTTTTTTTTTAGTTTTTATGTGTGTGGGTGTCTTGCCTGCAAACATATCTGTGTTCTACATGTGTGTACCGAGCTCAGAGAGGCCAGAAGAAGGTGCTGGATCCCCCAGGAACTGGAATTAAAAGTTGTCTGTGAGGCAAAATGTGGGTGCTGGGAATTGAACTCAGGACCTCTGGAAGAACAGTCAGTGATCTTAACCACTGAGCCATCTCTCCAAGCCCAAGTCTCAAGTCTTATAAAATGATTTAGTACCATTTTAAACTGGTTTACAATGTTTAGTGTTGAGGTTCTAGAGAGATTTTAGTGTTTTGTCTTCTTTTTTTTTCCCCCCCGATTTAAAGAATGTATGTTACTTTTAGAAAATACAGAATAAGAGCGGGTGAGATGGCTCAGTGGGTGAAGGTGATTTCTGCCAAGAATGACAAGATGAGTTGGATTGGATCAATGGAATCCACGTGATGGAAGGAGAGCACTGGCTCCTGACACCAATGTCTTCTGGTCTCTACGGGTACCTCCTTCATAAATAAAAATAAGAAAGTATGAAATATTGCACATTTTTCAAAGGAATTATTAAAAATGTCATTGCTAACCCTAACAGTTGGTCAAATGCTGCTTGCATTTTGAAGTATTTTCTGTTGTTCCTCTCCTCACCACACTCCTCCCTCACCCCTCAAAAAACTTAAGATCAAAGGAGCCCATTCTCCTGCTTGGCCTAGCTCAGACCTTCTCCACCTTTCTCACTCAATGAGGCACTTTCATTTAGAAAAAAAAAAAAGTGTTTCCGACCTGGAAAAAGGAAATGGGTGTGTGCCCAGAAGTTCTGAACAGACATGGAGGTCGCAGGGTAGATCAGTTGGCCAGTGCAAACGTTCAGATGGGAACCCTGTGCTCAGGCAAAATAACTGGAAGCAGGTGACTCACAGAGGAGAAAACAGTCACAGCCCACAGTTACACTGAACTCCTTCCTGTGTAAACAAAGGTCACACTTACCACAGCGGGTGGAGCACAAGGATCTATATGTATGTATATACCACACATATGTGTGTAGGCATCTGAGAAAAAAGTCACACATTCCTTTCTGAGAGCCAGGATCACGTTATGACTGGTGGAGAAGTGTTGGCAAACAGAACATGGACTGGTCAGATATTTTAGGGTCTCTTAGTACAGGGCTGGTGAGCAAGCCCTGGACACCCCCAGGCTTTTCACAGGATGCTAGCCTACTGAGAACAAAAACTATTCTCATCATGCCAAGACTGGTAAGATTAAGGCCTCTGCTCTAAGATTTTTCTTTCTTTTTTTTTTTAATAGCCACCAATCAGAGGAGGGAGTTCTGAAAGTAAAATCAAAGCATCTTACTGTGCCTTCAAGCCCTTCTCAAGTAAGGGAGTTACAGACTGAGTAAGTCTGGCCATGTGTCAATAATTGTTGGACTGATATGATGGGGGCTTTCCCATGCTTTGTACGCTTGACAATTGCATCACTAAAAGTGTTCCATCTGTTTGTAGCAATTTTATCAGCTCAGAACTCAGGAGCTCTGGGGCTTTTTATCAGTCTTGATCAGCAGCTCATGTCCAGTGTCTAGAACAATCTCTCCCCATTCCATGCCTGTTGAATCGCCAGCTCGGTATACATTTAATGCCTTTAAACAGAGATTCCAGCTTCTAGCTTCCTTCTGCCCAATGTATGCATGAATTTCAGCACTGAGCCGTGCTCTTGACCTAATGTGGGTTGTAAGGTGACGTTCTTATGCTGTGAGTTTTCTATTCCTCATGACAAACCTTACTGTAGCAGTGCCCATTGGTACAGCGGTGACAGAGGAGGACAGGGTCGGGGACACTCAGAAGCAGAGCACACTGAGCATGCATGGTTCACCCTCCCTCACACACAACTCCAACCTCCTTTTCCCAGAATGCCACCGCCATGTTTTGTGCACAGATCACTACCTGTATTCTTCACAAAAATCTTGAGTCTTTAAAAGAATGTTATTTCCTGGCAGAGGCGTCTGGAACATTTGTGGTTCTCATGGATTAGGGCCCAAGTGCAGCATTAAAAATTTCTTCTGGAATTTGTAATTATCATCTCAAGAGAGAGAAAATACTACTTCAATGTCCTTTATGTAGATAAAAATATCCATTGTTCTCATTGCTGGTTTACTAGTATGAAAAGCATGAATGTAAAGCATCTCACGGCAAGCTTATAACCCCATTTAAAAATAAGACTCTTGGGCTGGGGATGTAGCTCACTTGGTACAATGTTTACCTAGCAAAGACATTCCAAAAGTTAGGAATGAAAGTATGACTCACAGAACACTGATTCACAAGTCCCTGGGTCCTGAGCTACTTTGTTGTAAAAAACAGGAGAGTGTTGTGCTGTCTACCACAGGCCTATGCACCTTCCCCCAATTCCTATATTAAAGTAGGCCCCAAATGGATATGGGCATTCAGAGAACAGGTCATGAAGATGGCCCTGTCAGTGAATAGAATCAGTAGTACCCTTGTAAGAGCCAGGAGAGAGGATTCCCCTTTTGGCATCTCAAGACATGGCTAAGCAGCCTGTGTGCAAACGAGAGACTCTCAGGAAGAATGGGCTTAGCTAACACATTGATCTTGGAATTGCCAGCCTTGAGGACTGTGGGAAATGAACTTCTGATGTTTAACCTACCACTCTGTTTGTCTTACTCTAAAGGATAGCCCAAACTGACCGAGAATAGGTAGTAAAGGTTGGGGGTGGGGGACGAGTGGTTTTCTTCACTGATTCAGGTACTTATTGAGAGAATTCTACATGGCCCTCTTGCCTCACTGTCTTGCAGAGCCAATGACTCTGTACTGAACTCTCTTCAAGAACATTTGTGATAAATAATCTTGGATGACAAAGATCATACTTTTCTGTAAGTCAAAAGACAATTTATTCTCCATTACACAAGATAATGTCTCCATCCAGAACAAAGGCAAGGCAGACCTACATTGCCTTTTCAAAGATGTAGTTTCCCTTTCCCTAAACTTGGGGTTCTTTACTTGGGGGCACTCTACTGCCACGTCTGCAGGCGTGGCTGGCTCTCTCTGCATTATCTTACAGGAAATGAGGCTCGGAGAATTGATACGAACATGCTGATGCCCGTGTGTGCTGTACATGATAAAGTTCATTGTCTCTAAGAGCTTAGTAGATTGTCAAGCAGCTTAACCAATCAGCAGGGCTGAACAACACGGGACACCCAGCACTTGAGAGGCAGAGGCAAGTGGATCTCTTGAGAGTTTGAGGATAGCCTGGTCTACAAAGCAAGTCCAAGACATCACCACCACCCCCCAAATGAAATCTCACCTACACAACAAAACCTACCTCCCATCAATAGACTACTCTACTTCAAGAGATAATAAGAGAAAACTAAACCTACAACAGAAGAAACAGGAAAGGCAAGAGCGGAAACGAATGGAACCAAGAATGAAAAATGACCAGATCTGATTCTTTGAAAAGATGCACAAGAAATCTTTAGTAGAGAGAGGGAGGGAGGAAGTAAGGAGGGGAGAGAGAGAAATGGAAAAGAGGAGGGGAGGAGAGAGAAAGGGAGATGAGGGGAGAGAAGGGGTGGGCAGGGGAGGGGAGAAGGCTCAAATGGCTAACACCAAGAGTGAGTCAGTGGCCATCACCTGCTAACCTGCACTTACTAGTCAGCTGCTGAGCCTTCAAGCTCGGAAGCCTACCTACCCAAGCTGTTCCCGTCTTCACAGGAGGAACCTGCTGCTAACAGACTAGAGTCAGCACAAAACCAGTAACATTGTAGCAATTCTACACAACCCGGTCACAGACATCTATAAAAGTGCTGTTATATGCATCATTTCAAAAACAGCAGCAATTAAAACCATGACCCACTCAAGCCAGTACTGATGCAAACAATTCTGCTTGACTATAAATTATGGAAATTGTCGTCTGCCACATGGCACTTTGGGAATTTTGTAGCATTCAGCAGCAAATAAATGCCCTTGTGTCAGACTCCAGTAAACTCTGGCAAGTGGCTAATTTAGATTATAACACTCAATTTAGGGATCCTGACGTATTTACTTAGGAAAATATGGCTATATAGTTGTACATTCGGGACCTATAAGGATAAAGAACCACGTGCTTGAGAAGGATCCTCAGATGCCATTAGCACTTGGCAAGTCTTCTTTTAACTGTTAAGAGCTGCCTGTGGTCCATCATTTGTTTGCTTGGCTGTATAGCACTGTCAGGAGGAGGGCCTGCTTTCTGTTCTTTTATGAAGAATGGTAAAATCAACCTAAGCCCCCGTGCTAATCTTGATCAAGCTACTTACCTGAAAGGAGGGAGCATCAATCAAGAAAATGCCTCTACAAGATCTGGCTGTAGGGCATTCTAATTAGTGATTGATGAGCCATCTGCAGGTGATGCCAACCCTAGGCTGGTGGTCCTGGGTTCTATCACAAAGCACACAGAGCAAGCACTCTCCATGACCTGTGCATGAGCTGCTGCCTCAGGTTCCAGCCCTGCTTGAGTTCTTGTCCTTACTTCCTTCAATTATGGATCACAACGTGCAAGTGTAGTAAGCCAAACAAACCCTTTTCTCTCCAACTTGCTTTTGGTCACGGTGCTTCACAGCAACTGAAACCCTAACTAGGACCGCCCGCCCCATTCGATACCTTCTGGAAATCTGAAAGCTTCCTATAATTTCCACTTCAGGAGCTGCATGCAGGTGTCATATTCAGTCGCCTGCTTTCTTCCCTTGATGAGATCTTCAGACAATGCAGATGTAACAATATCCAGAAGTCAAGTGAAGACTTCTAAGGCACTTACATTTTCTGCCCTAGTTCCAACTATGCCTCATCTTAGAGTGTCAGGTATTTTCACACCTGTTTGGAAAAACAACCCTAGTTGTAGGGAAAGAGCCTCAGCTTTGCTGAAGACATGGTACCTGACACTCAGACTTGTGGGGGTCCCGCCTTCAACTCATACCATGTGAAACACCTGTCACTGTCATGTAGGATTTAGTAAGAGATGATGCTGAGTGACCTGTCATCTTTCCAGGGACAGCCATTCCCTGAAGGTGCAGATGATGTGGTTTTGGGGTTTTTTTTTATTTAAAAAAAAAAAAAAAGCTCATTAAATATTCACTAAGGACAAACCAACAAGAAGCAAGTATGGGAATGAGATCTCTAGGTCGGGTAGTGGGGAAAAGATAAAAACTTGTAAGCGAAGAGAATAGCACTTTTTAGAAGGAAAGACATCTCTTCCTGGGATAGCAATGAAAAGTAACAAGGCGACAGGTGAGCTGCATTTGTAGGTGACTGAGGGTGGGGTGGAGGTGAGGGGTTTGCTTGTGCACTAACTCCTGTTTACTCAGTAAAATCAGAAACAAAGTCCTTTGCTAACCAGGGGCAGAGTTAGTGTGCTGTGGTCGGGGGCCTTTGTTACTGTGTTTCCAAACTGTATTCCATCTTGTCCACCATACCACTCACCTTTGCATAAGATCAGAGGAGAAACAGGGTAGCATGGATCCTAGACTGTGGTTTTGAGAATAGAGCAAAACAGAGAAACCTGACAATGAAAAGCAAATCCACTGTGGGAGGGGGTGACCAGGAGGATAATGTAAACAAGTAAATAAAGTTTTAAAAAAAATCATTGATTAAAAAGTGTATTTAAAAACCCAACTGACGGTTTAAGAGGGGGAGACAAGGGTGTCTGAGCATTCCGCACTAATGGGCCATTCTTTCCACATTTGCTTGCTGTCCCCCAGACTCAATGGCCTTTGAGAAGGACATAGGTGATATTAGCCAAATCCAAACTCACTGTTTCACCAAGTGTCTCAGCCTGGATATCCAGAGACTGAGGGGAAAGAACAGGAAAGGTGTCGAGGAAGGAGGCAACAACTAACACTCTTATTACCTCACACCCGGCTAATTACCTCATCAGAGGGCAGTCAGCTCCGAAATGATCAACTGCCTGTACATCAGCCCTCCCTGTAACACAGGCTGCCTTGGAGAAGAGATGCAGCTTTTAAATTTTTTTTTTTTTTTTAAAGATTTCATTTATATGAGTACAATGCCGCTGTCTTCAGACTCACCAGAAGAGGGTATCAGATCCCATTACAAGTGGTTGTGAGCCACTATGTGGTTGCTGGGAATTGAACTCAGGACCTTTGGAAGAGTAGTCAGTGAGCACTCTTAACCGCTGCACCATCTCTCCAGCCCTCTTTCCTTCTCCAGACTGCCAGCTCTGAGTGAAACACCACTTTGAATAGTTAATTTTCAGTGTTTCTACTGGTGTTTGTAGTGATGGCACAAACCCTAGTACTTCTGTTAAACAGTGATAGAGCAATGTACCACCTAAAACGAAGTGGCTATCAGAGAAAACTGGGTACTTCAAAGTGGATATAGATAAAATCTGAGGTATTGGGAGTAAAATATTACACAAGAGTATGAAATTGCTAAGGGCACATTGTTCATGTTGAAGCTATAATTCAGAAATAAACTTTGAATCATAATATGTGAGGAGGTGGGAGCACTGCTACTTCAGGGACAGCCTGGGATAAACAAATGATATAAATTACAGTACACAGGATATGAACCACATGAATTGTTTTTGTGGACTGATAAGGAAAACACTGGCACTGGGGTGAAGAACCCTGAAGCTAGAATACCTGATTGGTGATCTTCAAAGAGTTTGGCGTTCCTACTGTTGCCAGCTAGGGAAACTGAGAAAAGCTGAGCTAAGAGCCACAGGCTTCTTAAGAGTGACCTCAGGAGGCTGAAATGTGGTGTGACAATGTTATGGGAAAGAAAAAGAAACATTTAAATATTTCACTAAGTCATTTTAATTCTAACACTTATGTCAACATTTACTTATAATAAACAGCATAAATCACTCATAAAGAATCATTCCTTCATCTAGAATGTGAGAGAAAATGTAGATATTGGTAAGCAGAAAACAAGAAATGTGTTTGCCTCTGATAGTTTGCAAGGACCAAGACACAATACTACAGCCTCAAGTGCATCTCTGCATGTGCTAAAATGTGTATAAGCACGGGTACATGTTGTGGACTCAGAGAACATCTTCAGATACTGGTCCTCACCTCCTAACTTAGGACAGTCTCGTTTGCTGTTGAATGCCATCAAGCTAGCTGGCCCATGGTCAAGTTTTCTTTCTGTACCAAAAATTTACAGTGGCAACGGGATAACCCTTAGTTAACAGCATATTTAGATACAGTGTAGAGCAATAGAACTCCAGTGATGTGCTCTTTCTAAAGACACACTGTCCTTCTGAGGACATGGGATCTGCCTCTAATCTGGCACCATGTCTAGTTTCATTTTACAAAGATCTACATATCTCCATCTAGAAGAGAGCCATCAATCAATGATCAGGAAAACTGTATTTGCTTTTTTTTCTTTCTGACTGGGAAATTTTCTTAAGCTACATTATTATGGGCTAACTGGAAAATAACCAATCAAAAAATAAAAGTGAATACTGCTGTTTTCATGGTGAGGCACCATTTGTAGGTGTCCAGAACAAAACCTGAGAAAGAAACTAGTCTTTAAAAAGGCATCTGAGGACTGATAGACAAGGTTAATATAAGCCGGGCGGTGGTGGCGCACGCCTTTAATCCCAGCACTTGGGAGGCAGAGGCAGGCGGACTCCTGAGTTCGAGGCCAATCTGGTCTACCGAGTGAGTTCCAGGACAGCCAGGGATACACAGAGAAACATTGTCTCGAAAAACCAAAAAAAAAAAAAAAAAAAAAAAAGACAAGGTTAATATTTACTCCCTAAGCAGCAAGGGTTAAACTGTAGAACCCTGATACCAGCAATCTCTTAAATGAGAAAAATAGTTAAGTTTATCTTAAATTCCAGAGTCTAATTAAAAAAAAAAAAAAAAAAGCCTCTCATGATATACTAGAAATTATCCAGTCATTTATTTTTGTTATATACCAGAAATATAATGAACATATTAAAAAGAAAAAATGTTTTTATACCAACATGTTTTTATTGTGTTTCTGATACTGGATTTCTCCATTTAGAAGACAGGAACCACGTTTTCATTAAGCTGTGGCTCCTTTTTCTTTAACCTAAGCTTAATTTAAGGAAAACTTCACTTGTACAATTATGTAACTAACTCTAATCAATACATAGTAATTAATTATTCAAAGCCTCAATACAATAGCTTCTTGAAAATGACGTAACACAAACAACCTACTTTGCAAAGTAAAAAATATTTTATGTGCTATTAACAACTACCTCTTTTGAAAATTTCTCTATGCAAGTATCAGAACAGATTTACTTCTCTTCTTAATTCTCTATTTTTGGGTATGCCTTAGAAAAGTAAAATTATATATAAATATTGTCAACTATTATATTTCTAAAGTCAAGATAATGGAATGTCTTCTCTAAGTATTTAATTTCTGCAATGACTAGTTTTTAAAACTGAAAATCGCTAACCATGTAATTTAAAAACTGCACTGTTAAATGCGTTTTTATGGGTGGCAAAACAACTTAAAAGTATAAAATGGCATGGTTCCATAAATACAAAAATAGCCATATCCTGTCTGACTCCAAATGCAGACTTACACATCTGTAAGTCTGATGAGATGTCTCAAGCGCAGCCAGATGACTAGAGTATAAAGGCCTGAAGCAGGTGTGCTGGGCTAGGACTTACTTCAGCCCACGATGGTCACCTGGCAGAACAGCTGACATAGAACACTCCTGTGGCAGAAATAAAGCGTCACAAATGGAAAGGCAGTCTCTTAACAGTGCGCACAGCTGTGCCCTAAGTTCAATTATATCTATAAGCACAACGTGTTAAAGTGTCATGTAAGAGAACTCAACATCTTTGGTTTTCAAAGAAATGTAATACTTCAAAAAATGAAATTCGTCAATCTGCATTAAGAAGTCACACACATGCCAAATGAAGTTTTACTTAACAGCTGAAGGTCAAGATGCCAACTGGGTAGAGCTATCTTCAGAGAACCTGGAATGTGACATGCTTTGGGCAGGTTAGATATCATCAATGTCTTCATCATCATCTCCAATATCATCAAACTGGATTTCATCATCATCCCCAGGACCAAATGTGTCCGTTTCATTGATTTTAGCATGTTCTGGAAGTTCTCCATAGGCCTTCAGGCTTCTTGCTTCATCTGCATTATACTTTAAGATCACATCAGCTTTGTTATCTTGATAGTCTCGTAGACCAATCAATATAATGTCTGAGGTATTTATCCAAACCTTTTTCCTCAACTTTCCTCTTATGTGGCACAGCCTCCTTACACCATCAAAACACATCGCTTCCAAGCGTCCGTTCCCCAGCATTTTCATCACCTGCGCATACTCCTGCCCATCCTCTTTAAACACCAACTCTCTCTTCTCAGACTCATTCTCATTTTTACCTCTGCGCCTGTTTTTGCCTCCTTTGCCTTTATTCTTTGGCATGATGGAAAGGGCGACCACAGGAGTCGGGTGAAGGACTCCTGGCTGACAATGGCTGTGACTCCTTTCAGAGCTATCCTACCAGGATGGGTGGCAGGAAGTATCTAACAGTGGCAGATCTGAAGCAACTGGCACTTATATAAGTAAGTACAGAAGATCCACAGGCGGCAAACTGTTCCAGAGTCCTGGCTTCTGGTAGCTGAAAAAAGAAAAATATATTTTTTTAGTAAATATTAAGTGACTGTGGCACACAAGCTGGGCCAGCTCTGGACACTGTGTTGTTTGGAATACTGGCTTCAACCCTCTGCCTAGCCACAGATTGCTCTAGTTAATGAAGCAACAGCCTTGACCTGAGCTACTCCATTTTCATTCTAAGTGCCAAGAAGAATGGCTCCACATCTTGTTTACAAAAGTAAACACCATTATCTGCCAGCATATCAGGAGATGCAAACTGCTATTTTGTGCCAGTAAATAATGAAGCAAGAAAATATACCAAATCTTAGAATAAAAGACACACAATAAGCACATGACAGAACCTCCTGAGACTGTTAACAGAGGTGCATCCAGAGGCCAACATACTGACAGCATACTAATATACTGACTAATCTCTTGGTCACCCATCAAAAGCTCGCCCAGGAATACTGGCACATCACACAGCAGAGGACTCCTGCTTCTGTGCCAGCGGCAGACCTCCAGCTCCAGTACAGTTTCCCATGGCTGACACTGTGCCACTTCAAACTGCCTCTCGATGATGGCCTGCCACCCAGAGCTCTATCTGCTGTCTTTGTCCCTGAGCAGCTGTGGTCTGGTACCCTGCTCTGTAGCAGCTCTCTGCCTTCAGACAGCCCTTACACACACTCAACACAGCAGCCTCTCTAAGCCTTTCTTAACCAAGATATTGCAACCCACTCATAGACAGAGAGGTGCAATGTGTGATCTGGGAGTTAATGTTAGTAATTAAGGTAGAAATAAAAGAACCTATAATTGTCAGATATCAGCTATCAAGCAAATCTGGATTCCTTACATAAAATATAACTAATGTGAGTTTATAGATTTATTGCAGACAATAAATTCTGACACAATATCCATTTATGGCTCTGACAAAACACACACACCACAGATACTCATGATAGATTTTTTTTTTTAAATTATTAAAACTGAAATCCCACCTTAATCCCAGCACTCAAGAGGCAGAGGCAGGTGGACTTCTGTATGTTCAAGACCAGCCTGGCCTACATAGCTAATTCCAGGACAGACAAGCCTACACAGAAAAATCTTGTCTAGAAAAGCCCAAAACAAACAAACAAAAAAAATGTGTATACACACACAGAGAACTTTTGATAAATTCATATTTTTGCTTCAAATTACTTTTGTGTGTTGTGTATGTGTGTGTGTGTGTAAGCAAGACAGTCTGGCTTTTGCAAATATACATTTACAAATAATTTTTTTCACTGGCATTTCAAACTCTGTGTTTTATTTCTTCCTGCCATGTTATCTTGGTGAATTTTCTGTCATTTGCTTTTTAAAATTTCCGAACAAGGAGGGTGGAGAGATAGCTTAGTAGTGGTTAAGAGAACTGATTCTTCTTCCAGAGGTTCTCAGTTCAATTCCCAGCAACTACACAGTGGCTCACAACCATCTGCAATGGAATTTGATGCCCTCTTCTGGTGTGTCTAACAGTTACCATGTACTTACATATGTAAGATAAATAAAAATCTTCAAAAAAAATCCAAACACGTTTTCCTGCTTTTTATGGTTTACAATTTTTGAAGAACAAATTATGTATTATCGATTCCCTGGAATGTATTGAGTCTTACTTTATGGCCTAGTACATTTTTACAAATATCACATTTATTTATTATGAGATTAATTCAGCTGCTCATTTAAGGTACATAGCACAGTGTATAAATAGCCTCCTACAAGCACCCTTTCTTAGAATTATGTGGTCAGAAGCTATTCCACGTTTTAGCAATCCAGCTGCTTGATGGAGATGGAGCACACGGACAACTAGTGAAATCTGGGCATGATGCCACCGCACCTCTCTTTGCTATATACAAAGCACAGCTCCTCCAGTCTGGGGTTCCAGTCAGTAGCCCACTCACTTCCTTTAAGTGTCCTTCCATTAGCATAAACAACCACAGGATTTAAGGGTTAACTAATGTTATAATCCTTGCAACTCTATAGTTAGACCCTAAGTACAGAACTCAGCAATATTGTTCTATTCCACAGGCAATAAAATACACTCATAATCATGATTATTCACATTAAGTCTGCCTGTTTCATGTCTCCTTCCCCTACTTATGATCCCTAGAGTGCCATCAGAATAACCCACAGGAGACAGTATTTTAAAGCAGTCAAGTTCCAAAGCTACTTATTTCCTAATACCTTGTCATTCCAGGTCATCAGCAATGACAGTTGAGCAACACTGCCCATTTCCCCCTATATTCCTCAAATATTACACAACACAATCTAGGGTCTGAAGCTATTTCAAAGATTCTGTTTTGATTTCTGGGGCAAATTACAGTATCAAATCACTGTGCCAACCAGGGGTTCACTGGGGAAAAGATGATGCAGTCAAGTTGGGTAATGTGGAGAGGGATTATTTATAAACAAGCAATAGCGAGCCCACTACAGAGAACACTGCAATTCTCCAGGACTATATGCAATAGTTTCACAGTTAGTGAAAGAGGGATTAAAAATTGGTCCAAGATTAAGATGCCTGAACAAGAAATTCTGATCCGCCGGGCAGTGGTGGCACACGCCTTTAATCCCAGCACTTGAGAGGCAGAGGCCAGCCTGGTCTACAGAGTGAGTTCCAGGACAGCCAGGGTTACACAGAGAAACCCTGTCTCGAAAAACCAACCCCACCCCCCAAAAAAAAATTCTGATCCCTTGTTGACACTTCTGGGGTTTTTTTTTTGGCACAACTGCCTGTAGCTATGTGGCCTTATTTCCAGTTTCTCAGTCTGGGCTCCCCCTGCCCTGCCCCCTACCCACACCTTTGGCTGTCTGAGGTCTTTGCATACCCATATGATTTTGCCTATCATTGTGATCCATTTATCAACTTCAACTAAGGTAACTAAATCTTGGTAGAAAATGCATTTGATCTTTAACTAATGATTCAAACTTTTTCATATTTATATATGAAAACATATAAGACAACATATAAGTCTCCAGGCCCTACAAATATGAGGTTAACACTGTTATTAGTTGTAGTTCGTGGTGATTCTATGAAGATAGTAAATAATGTCTTAGTATCATGTTGGAAAGGGACTTTAGTGGGAAAACAACTTAGATTGTTCTTTCCCCCTTTTTTCATGGTGTCATGCTATCTTTAATAAAAACATGTTTTGATGGTGTAGTATTTTCTTATATATATTCTCTTCACTTAGCAAAAGCTGTATAAATTAGGAATGTAAGCTTACTGTCTCTAGTGTTTTATCATAGCACCCTGTACATTATTCCTACCATTGCATGTCTGGACGTCTGCCTTTGTATTATGAAAATTCTCTTCCATATCAAACTGTGTGTGTTGGGGCAGAAATGCTTGTTTCTTGTCTCCATTTGGCAGTGGGAGGATTCTCTGATAGCTGAATAGAGAACTGTGTTTTACCTTTGACCCTTAGCATTCAGAGCAACTGCTTGTGCAGTTAATTCCCCCAACTACTGCGGAGGAACCTAAGGAGCAAAGACCAGAGTCTTACTCAATTTGTGAGATAGTCCTAGTCATAGTCTTCCTGAACCCAAGAAGAGCCAAGCAAATAGATCTTGAGAAAACAAGGGCATTATATTGTTTAGCAATATGGAGGGGCCAGTAAATAGGAAAAAAATGCCCAACCTAACTCTTGGTCCAAGAGGCACAAGTGTATTAGATTTTTCTCGGCTGGAGAGATGGCTCAGTGGTTAAGAGCCCCAACTGCTCTTCCAAAGGTCCTGAGTTCAATTCCCAGCAACCACATGGTAGTGGCTCACAACCATCTATAATAGAATCTGACACCCTCTTCTGGTGTGTCTGGAAACAGCTACAGTGTACTCATACATATAAAGTCTTTTTTTAAAAAGCCTTTGAAAAAAATTAAAATTTCAATTTTTTACAAACAATTAAACTGGGTTATTTAAATTAAATCATTATGTAGCAACATATACAGGCACATTTCTATAATTGTATGTGGGTGTTACAGTAGCCTTTTAAAAAAGGCCACTCTTAACTGGGCTCTTCTGAATGGTAATGCACTATCTACTTCATTGATCTTAGCTGTCTCGAACCCAGGCCCTATATGAGGCTAAAAGACATGGCTTATTATTCATTCTTTCCACACCAATGTTATTGGATGGATCATGCAAACCACCAGTTAAGCTCAAGAACTAAGATACTTTTCAGCTGCTTCCTACCTAAAATATGTATTTATAACTATCATCAGCTGTCAATACAGTTTGCTTTCCAAGACATAGGGCACTTTACATAAAAGATAATCAATCACATGTGATACAAGATAGTCTAGTAAATACACTGTCTGAAAATACATACAAAAGCCTAGTACTTACAGTGGTTAAAATAGCATTACCATGTACATCAAACAAAAAGATTAGTATAATTTATACAATTATTCATTTTCTCTATCATTCTATGACATCTCTTTAATATAGATGAACATTTATTATGTGTCAAATACAGGAGCAAGAACAAAGTTCTCTATCTTACATGAAGTGTTAGAAACCACAGTAATAACATTAGCATGGTGTCTAGAAAATAGAGGTGATTACAGAATTGCACCTTACACCTCTCCAAGAGACTGCTTTCTGCTCTCCCCTAAAAGGATGCCTTTGTCTCTTCTGTGTCCACAGCATCTTTCTGCCTCCACTGTTGGCCTAAGCATCCCTTGCTATCCTCCGTCGAAGCTGGCTAGTCTTTTAGCAGCTCCGCACTGACTCTCAACCTCTCCCTTGCTACCAGTCACCTTGCATCAGCAGACACGCTGTCATCAGCCATTACTGACATTTTTGCTGATGACCTTTATTTTTCTCAGATTAATCTTATTTTCATTTGTATAGCTCTATCTAATCTTACTGAAGCCAGAATGCTCTTTTAATAACACAACTATAATTGAGTCCTTTCATGGTTCAATTTCTTTGACAATTCTCAACTGCCTTAGGAAAACTCCTAAAGGCTCCAACACGACTCTTTAGAAGCAGCTGTTGCCGGACAGTGGTGGTGCCTTTAATCCCAGCACTTGGGAAGCAGAGGCAGGCAGATTTCTGAATTCGAGGCCAGCCTGGTCTACAGAGTGAGTTCCAGGACTGCCAGGGATACACAGAGAAACCCTGTCTCAAAAAAACAAAACAAACAAACAAACAAAAAAGCAGCAGCTGTCAGTGCTCTTTACCCATTACCTAATCACACCTCTCTTCCCTCCCTTTGTTATTCTGGTATCTTTAGCAAATTTTGCTCCAATGTTTCAGCTGTTTTAAGTCTGTAAATCTCAGAAAGCAAAACAATGCAGCTTCTGTGCCTAAGTAGAAATCTGGTAAGTGAACAGCACCACCTAGTGGTCACAACACTGTTGGGGCAATGAGGTTTTCTGAAATATAAAAAGGCATGCTTCTCACTACCTTCAATTTCCATTTTGTTACACAAAACCTTCCAAATGTGGATTTATAATATCAGGTTCATAACCCCAAATCTTAATTCTGCCATCCCGAGGAACTTCTACAGAGATAAGCAATGTAGTCTGACCACCATACTTTCTGATGTCTTAACTATAGTTAAATGACTGAATGCATGGCTTCTAGAGATTTCTTCCAGTTTCTATCTCAACCATTGTTGGCAGCTTCTGAAAACTAGTGGCTTCTGACACTGCTTTTTTCTTGAGACAAAGGTGATTTGTGTGACTAAGCAATGACAGGGTTCCTTGTGGCTTCGTTCTTATATTCATTATCAAGTAAGTCGTCACACTTCAAATTTATTATAGAAAAATTAGAACACATGAAAGTACTCAGATTTAGAAATTCAGACTCCAAGTGTCTGTCTGTCTAGCTCTTGAACCACAAATTATGGAAAGGGGCTGGGTTGATGGCTCAGCTCAAGTGTGCACTACACAAGCATAAGGACCCAAGTTTGGCCTCTAGAACCCATAAAAAAGCCAGGGTAAGTGGCTTGTCCCTGCAATCCCAGAATTAGGGAGGGAGAGGTGGTAGGACCCCCTAGGGCTTGCTAGTCAGCCTTTCCGAGATGAATCTGTGAGATCCTGGAAACCATGTCTCAGAAAACCAGTGGAGAGCAACAGAAGTCATCTGATATCAACTGCTGCCCTCCACATTTCCGCATGAGTGATTAATATTGGGTCTATCTGACATTCGTTTAAGAATGAGTTGTCTGACAAATTCTTACTAAAGAATAATCCACTAAACTCATGTACTATGTTCATATGTTTTATATCCTATAACAAATAACCACAAACTCAGAAACTTCAAAATAGAAATGTATTCTCTAACGGCTGAAATGAAGGTATTGGCTCACTCTGTCTGGAGGCTCTGCAGAGCTTGTTCTAGCTCCTCATGACTATGGACAAGCTTTTGGTTTTCCTTGGCTTATTCACAGATCACTCCAATCCATGTGTGTGCCTTTATATTCTTCTGTGTGTCTCTAATCTTCTCTTGTATCATATATCTTATCTATTCACTGTATTTAGCACTCCTCTAAATTTCAGATACTCTCTGCTGGAGATTAATCTAACTACAACTGCAAAAATTCTTCCAAATAAAGTGCTATTAACAGGGATGAGAATGAGATCTTGGAATTGTGTCTGAAGGGATGATCCCCGCCCCCTACCATAAATAGGCAATACACTTTAAACATAAAGTGTGACTACATTTTCCAAATAAAAACTCAATGAAGGTAAAGACATTGCTTTATATTTTTAAAAATCTAGATTCAATGAACACCTTGAGTGCTCACCTGAACAACTACAAACCCTCTGAAAGATTTTCAGAAGCCTCTAGGGGTCTTCAAAAGACACTCTGAGAATCACAGCTTTAAAGTAAATACTCTAAAGTGTATATAGAGTATGGTATAAAATTGTTAAAGTGAAACTTCAAGGCCACATGTATTACATAATCTACCAATTACCCGAGTGGTTGTCCACTTACAGTTCCAAGAACAGTGCACATCTTGCACTACCGTACTTGGAAATTTTGCCTGTTTGGTGATATTTAATTGTAATATTAATTGTAACATTATAAGTGATATTGCACTGTGATTCTTTTAATATTACTTTTCGTTTTTGAGACTTTAGCTACACCAGGCAGTGGTGGCGCACGCCTTTAATCCCGGCACTTGGGAGGCAGAGGCAGGTGGATTTCTGAATTCGAAGCCAGCCTGGTCTATAGAGTGAATTCCAGGACAGCCAGGACTACACAGAGAAACCCTGTCTCGAAAAACAAAACAAAACAAAGAGAGAGAGAGAGAGAGAGAGAGACTTTAGTTACATTACCCCTCCCTCCCAAACTCTCCACATTGCACTGAGATTTTAATCTTATTTCTTCTGTTTATTTGTACAGACAGTCATCTTGTCAAGAAAGGGTGGTTCCCAATCCCCCTCACACCCACGCAGCTGGGGGGGGTTTCAATCCTAGACCTTGGACAATCTCTACTGGTGAGCTACACTACTAGCTCCAAGGTTAAGAGTACGATTTCCCGGCCGGGCGGTGGTGGCGCACGCCTTTAATCCCAGCACTTGGGAGGCAGAGGCAGGCAGATTTTTGAGTTCGAGGCTACCCTGGTCTACAGAGTGAGTTCCAGGACAGCCAAGGCTATACAGAGAAACCCTGTCTCGAAAAAACAAAAAAAAAGGGGAAAAACAAAAAAAAGTACAACTTCCCATCCAAGATCAGTGTCAGAAAACAGAACCTCCATTTTTCACTGTCAAATTCAGTTTTATTTTCACTCACCTACAAAATAATACTTCGGCTTCTGGCCTGGTTCTCAGGAAGGTGTAGTCTCCCAAGCCTGGAAGAAATGAAAGGAATGTGACCTTAAACCTCCTTCCCATTTGCCTCAGCAGAAGCTTTAAGTGCCCCAGGCTGCTGAGTGGACTTCCGCTCTCATTTTATACGCCCCACCCAACCCTTACTCGGGGCCTTGCCTCATTCCCACCTGCCTGATATTTCCTTCTCATAAAACCTCTCTAGTTAATACTCAGCAGCCTGGAGCCCACCCTGCCTCTTTCATTACAGAACCAAAAACAAAAAAAAACCAACAACAAGCCCCCCAAAAAACAAACAAATAAGAAAAACGGGAACACCTGATTCCTGTTACGCACGTGGGAAGCGTATAATGAATGCCCTGTAAGAAACGCCATGTTGATCAGAGGCAAATTAGTTACTTTGCTGCAGTTGGAGCCTTAACTCCCTAATCAGTAAAATAGACACAATATCATTTATTTTTTTTGACGGGGAGAAGGAGCTTGCTAAGAGGTATTCAACGGATGTTTGTTTTAACTTAACCGAAACTTTATCGTGTGCTTACCACGTGCCAGCCACTTGCTTAGACGCCTTTTCCAGATTCTGAACTCAGGTAATAATCCGAATTTACCTTACGCAGTACTATTTAGCAATATTTAGACTAAAGCAGAGGTTTAGTATCCAGGCCAAGGTCAGTGGGCCGGAAGGTAAAGAGCAGGGACTAGAAATTGTAGTCTTCTACTCATCTCTGAGAACATGTGCTTTTTGCCTAGCTGCCTCGTCCAAACACGACCGTAATTTGGGAGACAACCTCCTACAAACTAGAAAGCTCTCTACCACCGGAGACTAGCTCCCCACACTCCTAAAGTGAGCTCTTGAGAGTCCCTCGGAGATTCCCCAAACTTGGTACTCACAGTGACAAAATGCAGCAGAACCCCTTTACCGTCGCAGCCGGGTGAGCAGCGAGACGACGCGCCCTTCCTAGGCAACGGCCGGCCACGCCCCTTCCCGTCGAGTTCCCGCACTGCCCCCTCCCCTCGTCCAAGGAGGGCCGCCCACGCAACGC
Source organism: Rhabdomys pumilio (assembly GCA_030674055.1). NCBI lineage: Eukaryota > Metazoa > Chordata > Mammalia > Rodentia > Muridae > Rhabdomys > Rhabdomys pumilio. The sequence goes on from JANHMN010000013.1 coordinate 40,131,792, forward strand.
CGAGGCCTCACGCGCTTCCACGTCCTCACTGCAACGCCTCGCCCCCCGGATATCACATCCGGGTCGCTGGAGCCTGTCTCGGTCCCACCCCTTCCGCTTCTGTACTTCCGGTCAGCGAGGCCTCTCCCTCCGCTGGTCTGCCGGGACTCCTACCCCTGCCCCTCAGATCTTCCTGGAGCAGCGGCCCATACCTGAGTGCGTCTCTCCGGAAGCCCGCACTCGCTTCTTGTCGCACGCTTCGCTGAGGCTCGCGAGCCGGTAGGGGCTGGGCCTGCCGCGCGCGTCGAGGCCCGCAGCTCCGTTGAGGCCGCCGGGATGCCGCGGCCGGGGTGGGCGCCGCGCTGGGCGGCCGCCGCTGGCCGTTGGGGTTGCAGGCTGCTTGTTCTACTGCTGCTCCTGCCAGGTCCGAGCAGCGGCTCCGAGATCACCTTCGAGCTGCCCGATAATGCCAAGCAGTGCTTCTACGAGGACATCACTCAGGGCACCAAGTGCACCCTGGAGTTCCAGGTACTGCTACTGTTCCCGGTCTCTGTGGTCGGCTAACCAAGAGTCACCTCGCTAGCCTATGCAAGACATTTGGTTTTTCTTTTAGGAGCTCAGAGAAAGAACTATTTGTGAATTCTAGAAATTCCTGTGGCTGTCGCATTCTCAGGTGCCACTCATTGAATTGAAGCAGTCTTAAATAAATTAAGGAATTCCTTTTAAAAGGCTGTTCTGGGCTTCCTGCCCAGTATCTGCTCCCTACTCCTGTAATCCACAACTCCAGTTTAATTGGATTTGACATAACACATGATCTTTTTATGTCTTTGTGGGGGGCGGGAGTTGGGTTGGGTTTAGGATTTTTTGTTTTTGTATAACACCAGGACTCTTTGCTTACTGCAGAGGCAATTGGAAGCGCTCTGTTAAGAGGATTTTTTTAAAGATGGTCTATCAAGGGTATTGTGATAAATCAGAGGCCCCTTTGTAGCTTTGGGACAGTGTAAAACAGGAACTTTATTCATCAGGAGCCTAAAGCAGTCTACGGTTTGTCATTTTGTTGTTTTTGTTTGTTTGTTTGTTAATAGACTCACTTATTCCAGCAACCCTTTTCTTTCTTTCTTTTTCTTTTTTTTTTTTTCTTTGGTTTTTCGAGACAGGGTTTCTCTGTATAGCCCTGGCTGTCCTGGAACTCACTCTGTAGACCAGACTGGCCTCAAACTCAGAATCTGCTTGCCTCTGTCTCCCAAATGCTGGAATTAAAGGTATGCACCACCACTGCCCAGCCATTCCAGCAACTCATTGAGGCTAGGTCACCTGTAACTGGAGCTACAGGGAGATCTAACACCTCTGGCCTCTGCAGATGCCTGCACTCACACACACATATCGTCCCAGACACACCCACAAACATAATTGAAAATAATAAAAATGATTTTTATTAGAAACAAAAGCTTAGACTAGGTTAGTAGTAGTGGGGAAGGAGAAAAGCGAAAGGTAAAATTAACAGACTTGATAATTTATGTATGGTGAGGGAGAGAAGTCTAAAGTTCAAAAAAAGGAATTAAGGATATATGTGTGTGTCAATTCCCAATATATATAATTACAAAGGAGTTATAAACTGTAATCAAAATATCCTTTATCTAAACTTAATATACGTTTGTTGAGTTTTTATATCTGTAGCTACAATACCTGGTGCTATAAAAAGTCTCAAAATTTTGTCTATATACAGTATGCCAAATGTTTCAGATATGTTAGTTATCAAGAAAACTGATGAAATAAAGAAGTGTTTTTATTTCTTTTGATTAGTGAAACAGAATCCAAGATGAATTTAGATCCAAACTTACAAGTAATAGAAATGACAGTCTCAAGATGAATTCCTTATTATACTAACTCCTTAAGGCCTAGAGTAGACATAGTCTGTGAGTGCAGTGCTAAGAGTTCACACAAGCAGAATGCTGGCAGGGGACAGGGGAGTCATCAGGGAAAATTTAGTGTACAGCTGATCTTTGAGTTGCACATGGAAGGATAACTGAGGTTTATTCTGCAGTATGGCAGAGGAGGAAAGGGCACACCAGACAGGTACGTTTGTGAGAGTTCCAGCAGGCCTGAAGTTAGCTTGAGCTCTTGTGCTAAAGTTTAAGCCAGTGATGCTGAAGTAGTAAGAATAGTTTTGCTTTGTGACTGTGGAAGGTGCCAATTTTAGGACATGGGTTTACCAGTTGGTCTTTTTCTTTGTTTCCTGTAACGGCAAGATTTGTGCTTGGTCTCTTTGAGTCCCCACAGCCCAATTCCTATCCCAGAATTCTGCTTAGTTTAGTCTGTATGACCAGAAGACAACCCAAAAAACCCCTCAGCTCTGGATTCCCTGGTTGCAGTGGTCCAGATCTGAGAGTAAGTACATCTGGCCCAGACTTCAAAAGGGGAGAGGAAAGGCCCATACCTGATCTCAGGTCTCTGGCTGTGAGATAGCCCTTGACAATGTTGTTTTGTATTACGTTTTCTTGTAATAGTCTAGGTTTATAAACATTGCAGTTTTAGGTCCTATGATTCTTTGACAAGCAGATTCTGTTGAAACCCATTGAAAAGCAGATGTAAGGTGGAGCGCTTGTGAAGTCTGAAACTTACTGATACAGAGTGGTAACAGTGATGAGCAGGACGTTGCCGAGGCTTGGAAATGATATGAGGGAATGCTGTGCTGGTAAAGACAGATCTAGACTTTTGATAGGTTATAGTGGGTTTTCAAAAGATTTTAAGTGGGTTTTTTCCTTAGCTGAAGGATGAAAAAAGATAAGACCCCATCCCACACCCCCAAAGGAGAAATTACAGGTTACCATCTAATACACTGAGATTTGGGGGAAAATTACTGCTAAATGTGCTATGGTGCCCAGGACAACATGGCCCTGCTACCAGGTTGAGAGTCTCCAGATTAGGAGAGATTAGGTTTGAGAACTTGTAGGCATTTGGGACAGTAGTATATGATGGATTAGTAATGGAAGACCTAAGAGACCAAGAAAGGGCTGTGATCATGTGGACAGATGATGAAAGCTGAGTTTGATGGTACCCAGTTCCAGTTGTGGGTGACCAGACAAATTTAGAAGAGCTATTATTGACCAAAATAAGATTGCTTGTTTTAAAGTTTGATGGAACCAGTGTGGTTTTATTCAAAGTACTGTGGTCAGTGTGAATAGAAATATTTGAATGAAGGCATTTTGCTTTGGGAAGAAAGATTATTTACTTTTAGAGAGCAGGATTAAGTGCCCAATTTATAAAATGCTTTTTAAGTTGTAGCTTCGACCCATTTTATCTGGCCATGTATGCTGGCACACATGTTCAGCTCCTTTGGAGCTGATGTAGTGGATTACAAGTTTGTAGCTAGCCCAGCAATGGTGTTGCACACCTTTAATTCTAGCAATCAGAAGGCAGAGGCAGGCAGATTTCATGATTTCAAGGCTAACCTGGTCTACAGATCAAGTGACAGGATGGCCAAGGTGACCCAGAAAAACCCTGTCTCCAAAGAAACAAAAAAACTGGGCTGGCTGGAAAGAATTCACCAGCTAAAGGCTCACAACCAAAACAAGTTTGTAGTCCTCTGGTCAGTTTAGCAAGATCTTGTCCAAAAAATATAAATAAGTACAAACAGAGGCATAATGTTCACATTGCAAGGCCCTAGTCTTAATCCAAAGTAAGCATTCATTCATATTTGTACTTAACACATGTATATGATATATGTGCATGATACAGTTCTAAGTACAAAAGCATATCTCATGTGATTATTGAAATGATCTTGTAGCATAATTCCATTAGTCATCATCTCAAGTGACAAAGGGTCCTATAAATCATAGAAAGTTCTCTGAAGTCTGAACTTTGGCATCTTTGTTTTGTTGATGTACAGTGTCAATACTGTGTTAACTAAGATACTTAAAGCCTGTACTGTCCACTGTCGTAGTTAGGAATTGCCAAAACTATTCTCTCTCCCCATCTTCTTTTTAACCTAAGTTCTAGGTTAAGGCTAAGAGCTATGAATCAGCACAGTGGTCTGGATGGTCAGGATGATTAAGTTTCCTCTCTTCTGTTAGAAGAGAACCTCTTCACCTTTATGAAATCTTTATGTGTGTTTCATCCAGTGGTGAAAATCAAGATCTGTGAAATTATGCATATAGCTTTATTGTTGTTTTTAGCAAGAAACTGGGTTAAATTTTTATGTGTGTTAGCTACAATGATCTCTGTAAATCTTTTACAGGTGATTACTGGTGGTCACTACGATGTAGATTGTCGATTGGAAGACCCTGATGGTAAAGTGTTATACAAGGAGATGAAGAAACAGTATGATAGTTTCACCTTCACAGCCTCCAAAAATGGGACATACAAATTTTGCTTCAGCAATGAGTTTTCTACTTTCACACACAAAACAGTGTATTTTGATTTCCAAGTTGGAGAAGACCCACCTTTGTTTCCTAGTGAGAACCGAGTCAGTGCCCTTACCCAGGTAAACAAAACAAGAGCAGAAGATCATTGGTAAAAGAGGGAGGGGCATATAAGCTAATGCTATGTATTCACTCCTAGATGGACATTGAACTTTGATGCTGTTTAAGAAAATCTAAATTCTTGCAGATTAGGTATTTGGCAGAGAACTTAAGACTCTTGTGATGAAACCTGGTGTTAAAAGAGGTTATGAACCTTTTATGTGTAAAGGAAGGAAGAAACATTGTCATAGGTTGAAAGTCACAGCTAGCTTTTCATTGCTGTGACAGAGACCTAAAGATGATCAACTTAGCAAGGGAAAGGTTTATTAGGTTAGTAGTTTCAGAGGTCTCAGGCTCTGGTCAGTTAGCCTGTAGAGAAGTAGAACAGCCATGGCCAAGAATACTCATTAAAGGAAGGTTACTCATCTTCACACCAGCAAAGAGAGAAGGGCCAGGATCCTGGTATGCCCTTCAAGGCCGTGCCCCCATGACATAACCCTCTTCTTCAGGCATGGCCTATTGCTGTACTTTTTTTGGCTATTTTATTGGGTTCTTATATTTACCACCCTTCCAACCCTTATTCCACCCTAATCCCTTCTAACCCCTGGACATAGGAGAGAAAGAAGGTTAGAGGGGAAAGGGGGCATAGACTTATTTAGACTGCTTCTGCTGATTAGGGGTGTCGAGTTCCTTGGAGCGGGTCTAGTCTTAGTAGTCAGCAGTCCAGCAAACAGCAATAAGAAATGCAGCAGCCACTCCAGGCCCTCTTGGGGCTCTCATGTTTATACCGTCCTAAGAGTCTCCAGAATTCCAAACGTAAACCATCTGCAGGTGGCAAAAATCACACCCTTCCTAGAGCACCAGACAATCATGGTGGCTGTGGACAAACTGAAGCAGCCCCATGTCCCACACTTTGAATTAAAACAAAAACATATTCACATAATATAACTGGATTTTTAAAGAAACCAAAATCCTCACTACATTTCCCCCTTTTAGTCCAAAAAAAAATGGCTTTTTCTCTAACATCATTCAACTACATACACTGTGAGCAATTACGAGAACTATCAGGCAACAGTCCACGGTTTGGACAGCATGTTGTCGGCAGTCAAGGTAAGGGCAGTTTTTACCCAGTGCCATCTTTGCAAACTCCAAGTGGAAGTTCTTCAGTGCCAATTGTCTTCTTTGAAGTAGATTGGGGTATTGCCAGGAGCTGCTGTTTCTGTCAGAAAAGCCTTTTATTATTAAAATACCCTAAATGCCATATTCTGCAGATCTCTGAACTGTTTGAGGACCATGTGTCTATTTAAAGTACACTAAATAGAAAAATGTTGCTTGTATCTAGCTATTCACTTTCTGCTTAACTTGGAGAACATGCAAGACGCTAAATAAAGCTTGTTTCTGCTGTAATTAACTAAACTAGTACCTAACAAGACTACAAGTAAGATTATTTATGGGGGACTAACTTCTGACTTTCTTAATTATCCTTAACACTTTACACTAGTTGTTTTCAAGGACTCGGACTTTACATCAAATTTTTAAATGATTTACATATGTACAATATCCTAACCAAGAGTTGAAACAATATATACAGTATATATTAGCAGACATAACCTTATATTTCTATTAGTATACAATAACTCATATCAGTGTAAAATATTTGAGACTTTGTTTTCTTAGTCTAAGAGGAGATATAATAGTGGTTACCTAAAGATTCTATCTTGTCCCATCAGTGCCATAGGCTAGTGGCCAGTGCTTTAGCATATGGCCTTTCGGGACAGTGAAGATTCGTACCAAAGCAGCCACTAAGATAAACAGTTGTAAAGGAAAGTAGAAAGGCCAAGCAGTACTGAGTGTTAGGTTCGGCTGTGAAGGAATGTTGTTGCAGTATCATAGGATGACTCTAAATAAGGATGGAGAGATCACTTGCTAATTAACAGCACTTGCTGCTGGTCTGTAGAGGACCCAAGCTTGGTTCCCAGCACTCAGACAATGGCTCACAGCCATCAGTAACTCCAGCTCCTCAGAATCTGATGCCCTCTCCTGGCCTTGGGTCAAAAAGCACTGTGGTGGGTATACATACATGCGGAAAAACACATGAGGAAAATTTTTTTAAATTTTAAATTTAGAAAAAAATCTTTAAAAAAAAAAAAAAAAAGATTTGTTCTAAATCATTAGGAAAATAGAAGTAAAGATGAAGCAAGATCGACCATGCATTAATAAGTTTTGCTATGGGACTCATTGTATTGTTCTTTGAATGTATATGGAAATTTCACTTTAAGGGTTTAAAAATAAACCTACATCTCAAAAATGATAAGAATAAGGAATAAATTTAACTTAATTTCAGCAATTTTCTCTAGTATAACAGTTGTTAACTCATGTTCCTTGACATAATCCGAGTGATTCTTACACACTAATTGCTTATCATGCCTGTCAGAAGATCTGTAGTCCAGGCTAGCCTATAACTCACCACAGAGTTCAGACTGATCTACTTGAGCCTGGATCCTCTTGCTAAAACTTTCCCAGCACTCAGCTTACACACGTGCATACTTGGCCATAAAATTTCAATAAACAAGTTATTTCCTAATGTCTGTATACCTTAAAATTAAGACAAAGTAGATTTGTCTTCTAAGTTTTTTCTACATGATTTGTGAAATAAAATAGTAATGAATCATGTATTTAATCACCAGGGATTAGTTTTCAACAGAATATCAAACCCTGCTATATTAAAAAAAAGTATAATCATTTTAAATCAGATTATAACAATCATACAAAAAAGTAAAATGTCAACAATGTGGAGTCTCACAAGCCAGTTAACAGTGATACCGAAACTTGAATGTACTGGGAACATGTGTGTTGGTTTAATTACTGTCACAACAGAGATTTATTGAAGAGATAACTTTAGAAAGTTATTGAAATCAGTGAAAATTATATCACTATTAACTAAAAGTTGTTTGGTAAATTATTTTCCCCCATAAAATTAAGCCGTGTAAAATGGGGGCTGGCTACAGTTAAGGTCATTCTGATGCTAGAGAGATAGTTTAGCACTTAAGAGCACTGTTGCTCTTCAGAAGACTCAAGTTTGGCTCCCAGCACCCATGTACTGACTTATAACTCTCTGTACCTTCAGTTCCAGGGGATCCGGTACCCTCTTCTGGACTCATGGCACCAGGCAGGGACATGGCGCACATGATGCATGCAGAACACTCATGTGTACATACATATAAAACATTGAAGGAGAAATGACATTCTCTTACCACTTTCAGATTCAAAAATTAGCTAAAGATTTTGATAATATTTTTGCCTTTTAAGTTTTCAGAAAGCTTTGATTAGCTGGGTTTGAGCTTGTTGCTCTATTTGACTTATTTTTGTGATGTATTGGCTTTGACCCGTGCTCCCATTATTGGTGAACTTACCCACTATTTGTACTTTTGTTTTGTTTTGTTTTGTTTTGAGACAAGTTTTTTTCTCTGTGTAGCCCTGGCTGTCCTGGAACTCAGTCTGTAGACCAGGCTGGCCTTGAACTCAGAAATCCGCCTGCCTCTGCCTCCCAAGCGCTGGGATTAAAGGCGTGTGCCTCCACCGCCCAGCCACTATTTGTATTTTAGTTCATAAGAATTTTGAATTTAGTAGTTACACTAACTAATAAGAATATTCACTTTTGTTAGTTTTGTGTCCATCTACCACCTTAGTAGTGCCATAACTGTGGCATTCTGGTTTGGGGAAAACATAGACCTATGTCAGTAGTTGTCCCAGGGACTGAAGAGAAGAGCTTCATTGCCAGGTGACTGGTATGAGTGAACGAGTGAATGCCAGCTCTCCCCAGCATCGGTAAAGCAGTGAGAAATTGAGATAGAAACAGCAGAATGTGCTAGCTATAGACTGTGAACAGTGTTAAACTAACTGAACATACTTCTTTTCAGATGGAATCCGCCTGTGTTTCCATTCATGAAGCCCTCAAGTCTGTCATTGACTATCAGACACATTTCCGGCTACGGGAAGCTCAAGGCCGAAGCCGAGCAGAGGATCTAAATACAAGAGTGGCCTATTGGTCGGTGGGAGAAGCCCTCATCCTTCTGGTGGTTAGCATAGGGCAGGTGTTTCTTCTGAAGAGTTTTTTCTCAGATAAAAGAACCACCACAACTCGTGTTGGATCATAGCTACACTCTGATGCACCATTGCCACTGTAATATTACTGTCCTCAGTTTTAGGTACTGAAGAACTTAACATTGGCAACATTCTAAAACCCTACTCATACTTGTTGGGAAAGATGTACAGTGCATATCCCCATGGGGGGAGGACACCTTTTTTATTTGTAAAGGTGGAAAATTTTGGACCTTAATGCAGCTATTCATATGAAATATTTAACACCAATGATCTACTTTTTCTTGGTTTATATCTACTCTTCATACACTAATCTTTGGTATTCTGATTCCTTTTAACCATTTAAAAGTACTTTTCTTAATAGGTAGTTGATACTTTAAAAAAAATCTTAGATTTGTTGTCTGTGTGTATTACAGAGGAAGAAAACTGCCTTTTAATTGTTTATAGTGAATAAAGTTGTGTTTTTAAGAAAACCAAATGTGATTAACTGTAGCCAAGCCCTGTTCTGCACTGCTTAATTTTACTGGGGAAAATAATCTACCATAGAACTTTTAGTTAATAGTGATACAATTTTCATTGCTATATCATGATATAATTTATTTCTTGCTAGTTTGAAAAATGTACAGGTTTTTTGTTTTTCTCCCCCATTCTATGATTTATAACTAGCTATGTTATCTGTTTAGAAGTATTACCATCACATAGAAAATAGCATAATAGACTTAAAAATCAGACTGTTGTAACTGTTAGGACAAAGAATAATATGAGACACTATGGTATGGTAAATGAAATAGAAACATTTTTAGTGAGTTGTGTCTGTCATTGCATTTCCCGGGCTTTTATGAAGAAGAGAGGACCTGAGTTGTGTGAGCATTCTGGCGATCTAGTTCTTGGTTAGCTCATTCCCAGCTTTAGGTCAGCAGTTGTGATCTAGTGTCACATAAGTGCCATATGTCTTATCCTCACGATGTGACGGATGCACTGAGAAGGTCATGTTTATCTCTTCATTTTGTCTTGTTTCTGCAGTCTCTGATTAACAGCTCTACAATGAAACATTTAGAATGCTGTGAATGTTTCCTATTTAAAGATGTTTAGAATTGGTTTGTATTGTTTCTGTCATGTACCTTGTGTGGATTAAGCTGAATGAAATGAGATTTTAATCCAAGCATTCAGAATAGAATACATAATGATGGAAAGTTGTATAGGTAAGAAGGCTTTTCTGCTTTTTTAAAAATTAAAAGACACAGCAGTTGCTTTTCAGCCATGCCTCTCTTCACCACAGGTAACGAGAGCTAAATGAGTCTCCTGTTGTGGAGACTTTAACGTATGACATCATAGGATAATGACTGACTAGCGATTCTAGTCACTTAACCATTACTGATTAGAAGTTAACTAAGCCATCTTAAAATGTGCCCAGACACGCACACGCACTTCTGCATGCAAGAGCAAAATGAATTCAAGTTGTCTTGCTTACTGATTTCAGATGTCACAATGTAGGAGTAAACGTATTGTCAGCCTTTCAGGATTCTTGAAGACCAGATCACTACTCCTTACACACTTACGAACAGATAAAGAAGAGAAGTCTAAGATTTGCAGACTTACCCATTAAGTTCTTGTATTGAAGTCCTACAGTTTTTTAAATGTTCCATCTTCTTAGTTGTGAATGTTTTAAGCACCAATGTTAGTGGGATTGCTAAACACAGGCGTATGTGAAATGCCATGTCTGCTTGCCAGTGGACTCTGGATACTGTAATTAAATGGAGTAAGGTATAGATTTTGCCAGGTTTGGCAAGAAAATAAATACCCACACATGAGTGCTACATGATGTTTTTCTTCCTTCTATGACATAATTCATAGCTTGTCTTTTTTCTGTAATTCTTACATAAGTTGTTGCAGGAATTTGAATTTCCCAAATATTTTTGTTTGGTCATATGACTCAATACATATTTGAATACCATAATTGTATATATTTTTAAAGTAGAATAAATAATGGAAAGCAACTTGATACATGGGTTTATACTAAAATTTCACTGGGTAAAGAAATGTTTTACAATATTGCTTTGCTAATCTAAACATTCTTTTATCTATTAAGAAACATAGTTTGTAGCTTACAGCTTTTCCTCTGGGCTCAATAATCACCTTTGAAAATACAGTGGACTGAAAAGCAATTTATTGAAAGGTTTCATTTATATTTCTGAACTATCCATTTTTTTGTTTCAATTTCTAAATGTAAAATTTATGTCTAAATAGGATAAAGCTGACTGTGACTTGTTTTCAAAGGTTAGACAAATTAATATATAAATAATTCAAAGGATTTTTGTTTACTTTGAAAAGGAATTTTCTCTGAATTAAAGATGGTTCCACAGGATTGCACCAATCAGTTCCATGTAAAATAAAAAGGAAAAAAAATCAGCAAACTGACTTCACTTGTTTCTATTAGTACTTAATTCTTAAACTCCTTAAAAAAACATAGCTCATCCTACTGTTTTAGAGTGGTCAGTATTAACATATTAAGTGTTAGATAGTTTTGGGGCATGATAGGGAGACAATGTTTCCAGCTTGCAAGGTGTATAGAAACCAGCCAGGTGTGGTAATGCCTCTTTAGTTCCAGCAATGGGAGGCAGAGGCAGGCAGATAGATCTCTATAAGGTGGGTTTGGTCTACAGAGTAGGTTCTAGGACAGCCAGAGCTACACAGAGAAATGCTGTCTCAAAAAGAAAAAGAAGAGTGGGGAGGCTTTGAGAGAAAAGGAAGGAAAAGAGAAAGGCACAGCTCAATACTGTTTTGTAACAGTAGTGTTTATTTTTCAATTCATAAAGATGTATGAGTCCCCAAAACTGCATATAAAGGGTCAAGCCACTGTTTTGTTTTCCACCCTTACTGTTTTTAATGAAAGTGTTCATGGAAGACAGTTACACCATTAGTTGCTCCAAAAGATGCCTAGTCAATTAACTTGGGTTATCTAAAACTTAGTGATGTTGACTGGCCTCCATCCCTTCATAAAGTAGTCAGAAGAGACAGTCTGATTCCTGGGCAGAACTCTACAAAAAGGGAAATAACTGTACAGACTGGCATTTATTGAAAACTTACACTGGGCTGGACTGTACTGAAAGTATTATGTGTTGACAACAAGTGTTCTCTACAATTGCCCCATGAACTAGGGAGTTTTATTTCCATTTTTAGATGAGGCATAGTGTAATTTGAATAAAAATGACCCCCTTAGGGAATGGTACTATTAAGAGGTGTTCCCTTGTTGAAGTAGGCGTGGCCTTGGAAGAAGTGTGTCATTTTTAGGTCTCAGATTCTCAAGCCTTGCCCAGTGTGGTACTCTCTTTCTGCCACATACTGATTTGGATGTAGGACTCTCAGCTCCTTCTCCAGCATCATTTCTATCTGTGCACTGCCATGCTTCCTCCCATGATGTTAGTAAGCTAAGTCCTGAAACTAAGCCAGCCTCAATTGAATGGTTTCCTTTCTAAGAGTTGCTGTGATCGTGGTCTTTTAATAGCAATTGAAACCAAGGCACAGAGAGGCTAGGAAATGAGCTCCTGCCTCACAGTAATTAGACTTTGAATGTGACCCTTGGAGAGCAGATTCCAAAGTTTTGATGTAAGTATAGGATCAATGGTTTGGCTTTGGAGTCCTTGAGTTAAATCAAGATTATGTGACCTTCCATAAGTGATTTCATTAAGTACTGATTGCCATCAGTATTTCTCTTTATCCCCTATCAAAGCAATATTTAATGTCATTATACACCTTTAATCTCAGGCAGAGGCAGGTCGATCTTTAAGTTTGAGGCCAGCCTGGTCTTCATTGTGAGTTTCAGGATAGCCAGAGATACCTTAGAAAGACACTGTCTCAACACATTTATTTATAAACTGTCTCATATATAATTACTGTATATCTTTTTATCCACCCCAGTTCTGGTCTTTCCGTTTTCTGTTTCTAAAGTTTTTATTGTGGCATGAACAGAATTTGACTCTCATATAGTATGAGACAGATATAAAAGCGAGTGAATGTCTATCATCAACATAATTACCCGCTAAAAGTTTGAAAAATTAAGATGGTCTGCCCTCCAAGAGCAGCTATTGAAGCAGTGAACTCACAGAGGCGCTACAGAGCAAAGTGCACAGGGCAAAGGTCACGCCTTAAGGAGCTGGACTTCGTTTCCCCAACAGTGGATGCCCATGGTCTCTGACTTTGCCAATAACTGAGTGGTTTCACTTCTTGTTCAGGGATCTATGGGGTATACCAGCCCTTGTTACTACAAAATTCAAACATATTTCTAAGTTTTGCTAAAAGTAAAAGCAATATTTGATCTCCTGGGTGACTGCACTTTGGAGTTTATAAATTTGGGAAGAAAATACAGATAGGGATTTTCCCTGAGTAAGTATGCAAACAAGACCTCATGGTTAATTTGCGTTTTTCTGATGAGTAATGATACCAAGCTCCTCTTTTGCTGTTAGCCTTTTTTTTGGCGGGGGTGAGGGGTGGGGGGTGGTAGGTTGATTGGAGGGAAGAAAAGAAGATTGACCATTTTTTAATTGAATTATTAGGGGGTGTCATTTTCAGGTGAATGCTTTGCAGATATTTTCTTTTTATTTGTAGGCCAACTTTCCCTTCTTTTGAGTATGTCCTTGGCTGTGAAGAAACATTTTAGTCTGATTTTCTTTGCTTCTTTTAACTTTGACTGCCTGTACTTGTGTATACTCAGTGCCTCTTAGGAAACAAGGAAAGGCTCAGAAACCTTAGTTTCCAGTTAAATAAACCAAGGGAGGGAAAGTTAGGGAGAAAGCAGAAATGAATTAACAAGAAAACAAAAACTTGTAAAATCCATCAATAAAGTTAACAGGTGGTTTTTGTGAAAAAAAAAAATCAAAGTTGACAAATTTTCAGGCAGGTAAGTCAGGAAGAAACAAAGTGGATAAATTACCAGTACCAGAAAGGGGATCATGTGACTTTAACTACACTCTACTGCCAATAGTAAAGCTGTTGAGGAATTAGTAAGAATGTAGACTTCCTTGTGACGGAAAGTTAATATAAAGGACATAGGATTTAATGTCTAATTGTACTTTTTTCAGAGATATTAGTCCTAATTTAACTCCAAGGTAGTAAAATAACTGAATTATTTTGCTTTCTCAAAGATCATGTTATGGCCAGAAAAGAGTCCATTTTGGTAAATTTTTTACCTGTGGTGGTTGGTTGTTAAGCAGAATGTTTTATGAATAACCAGATCAAACTGGCTGGGAGTGGTCAAGTTCATCATTCCTGCTGAGGTTTTTACTTTTTTTTTTGATTATTGAAGGGGAAGTATTCAGAGTGCCTTCTGTAGTAATTGTGGCTTGTATATTCCTCTCCGCAGTATATAAAGTTTTGCCTTACTTATTTTTGAAGCTCTGTTTCTCGAACACACTGAGGGCTGTTGACCGACTGATCCTTTATTATGACATGCCCTTTATCTGTGCTACTAACAAAGTCAATTCAGTGTTGTCTGGCTAGTCTTAGCATGGCATATCAAAAAACATTTATTGAATTTTAACTAGTCAGGCTGGAGAGATGGCTCAGCGGTTAAGAGCACTGACTGCTCTTCCAGAGGTCCTGAGTTCAATTCCCACCATATGGTTATATGGTGGCTCACAACCATCTGTAATGGAATCTGATGCTCTCTTCTGGTGTGTCTGAAGACAGCTACAGTGTACTCACATACATAAATAAATCTTTTTTTAAAAAAGAATTTTAACCAGTCAAGTTGGTGTATTTCAAGTATGTTTTACATTTATTTAACTTTATTTTAACTAATAATAAAAATTACAATTATGGTATACATATCTTGTTTCCAAAGTCAATTTTATTTGGAAGCTATTTAAAAAGTTTTTCTTCTGTTTAGCTGTAGTTAAGATTTCAGTATTGATTCCTTTGAAAAGGTCTAAGCTTCTACCTGCTGTCATTCTCTCTCCTCCTCCTCCTCCTCCTCCTCCTCCTCC
>JANHMN010000013.1:40146412-40171412 GCA_030674055.1 Rhabdomys pumilio
CTCCTCCCCTCTCCCCTCTCCCCTCTGTCTGAATCACTCCCTTAAATACAATTACTAGGTCCTTCATATACAGCATGTTTGCCTCCTTCAACCTCCTGGTTTTATTCTTTAAATCTGATCCTGGATTTGGTTGTAATGTTTACACTGTTTTTATTTGATTCATCCACCCCACCCTCTCATGCACATGTGCCTGTGCGCCTCTGTGTGTGTGTGTGTGTCTGTGTGTGTGCATAGGGGTGTGTGGGGTGTGTGTGTGTGTGGTGTATGTGTGTGTGGTGTGTGATGTGTGTGTGTGCATGTGGTGTGTGTGTGTGTGGTATGTGTGGTGTGGTGTGTGTGTGTGTGTGTGTGTGTGTGTGTGTGTTTTATAAATGTTCCAGGCTTCCCAGTGCTCACTGCTCTGCCAGCATAGTTTAGTGGTCAGCCAGCGATAGGTCAAAGGCTGTGTTTAAACACTGTAGACTTGTAAAACTACTCTGGTGGATATGTGTATGGGCTAAGAAACTCATCCAGACCTCAGGCTGTTTCAACCCTCTCTCTGCTCTCAGTCCAGATTTCATCTTTCCGTATGCAGTGGCCTTCTGTTCCACCAGTGATGGAGGGAGGACTTAAACACTCAGTTCTCTTCTATATAAACATCAACTTAACATCTGGCCAGGAGTGAGTGAGACCTTGAGTTCTCTAGTGTCTTGTGTGTGCAGGCCTCCTTCCTGTCATGTAGAAACATGGGAGTTTACTGAGATCTTCAGTGGCTCTCATTTCCAAAATCTCCCTGTTAAGTCCTCGGCCAGTTGGAACATTGGTCTGATGCTCACTTTGTGACAAAAGAGTCTATATTCACATAGCCTTGGGTTGTCCTCATTTCTTCCTCTTACGTTAATAACTTTGACAGTTATCACTATGTATTGCTATCCATATCAGGTTAGCTTGGCTTCCAACAGAATACTTCCTAGTTTTTATTGGCAGCCCCTCTAGTGATTCTAGAATGTTGAACAAATTTGACCAGTTTTCTGTGTGATGGTATCCTGACTGTACCATCACTAAAAGTCAGATTCACTTGTGGCATTTGTTTTTAATCTTACACTAATAAACTAGTCTATTTCACAGATGCTGGCAAAGGATACAGAAGTCATGGATCTGGGACAAAGGGCTTTATTTCATGGGAAAACAAGCAGCATCACTCAGTACCTGAGTTCTCACTGGTTCTCTTGACCACAAAGTCCTTCTAACTGATACAAGAGCCAGAGGATGCTACACCTGCAGTGAGCCAGAGGAGCCTGCCACCCTTACAGCTAGCACTAAGTTAGTTTTTGTTTGTCCTGGAGGGAAATGTTAACATCCTGTCTCAAATGTTCTCACATAAACACTACCTCAAGAAAATGGTAGCCAGGGTCTGGCATGTTGACAGCCCCGGTGAGACATGTAGGAATACTAAAGGCCCACAGATGACCATGTTTCTCTTAAACACCTTACTGGAATGGAGTTCATATCCTTCACATTTTACAGATGTCCTGTGATCTGCGTGGATACCTTCTTCTTATACCCAATATTGTTTGTGTCTTCTCTCTTAAGCATGTCCACTGGTACTTTATTAATTTTATTAATTTTTTTTCAAGTAACTGGATTTTGCTCTTACTGAACCTATTTGGTTTTTATCTCAAACTTTAAGCTCTGGCTTTATGGGCTGGAGAGATGGCTCAGTGGTTAAAAGCACTGACTGCTCTTCCAGAAGTGTCCTGAGTTCAATTCCCAGCAACCACATGGTGGCTTACTACCATCTGCAATGGGTTCTGATGCCCTCTTCTGGTGTGTCTGAAGAGAGCAATGGTGAATACATAAATAAATCTTAAAAAAAAAAAAAAGTTCTGGCTTTATTTACATGTTTGTTCCTTATTTGAACCCATGCTCAATTATTTTCATGGTGAGTATGAGGATTTAGCAAGTTCTCAGACTTTGTTTCTTTTTCTCCTCCTTTTTAAAAGGATGTGTGTATGACCATTTTGTCATTTTCTTCAAACAACACACACACATGTGTTATGAAGACCAATGCAACGTTTGAAGCAGTTTAAAAGAGAAAGTCTGAGTCAGTTTACCCCGGACATTGATGACTTCCAGCTCACTGGGACACTTGATGTAAGTGTCAAATGGGGAAGTAGACGTTTGTTAAATCTGTCATTAGTACTTTTCACTGATTTCAATATTTCGGAGAAGAGACAGGTGGAGTCGGATTTATTGACACAGAGGGAAATTGTATGGTTGATAGAGTGGTAAACCTTGCATCTGCCTGCATTCAGCACCTTCGTCTCAGCAGGAACACATGGAAGTCGATGCAGTTACTGACAACGGTATGGCCTTTCCCTTTCGGGATGATGACTGTTGGTCTATCCCTTCCTACTTGATGGCCTAGCCCAATAAATGGTCAGCCCCACAAATACAGATTAGCTGTTATTCTAAATAATCATGACAACAAAGATTGATTAAAAACCAAGCAATGCTTGTTCCTGTATTAGGGGAAAGCTGGGGGCATGCGGCTACAATAAGGCTAGCTTTCCATTGGGATCAAAAACAAAGGTTTGCTGCGCCTTTGTACAAGTCACCACCAATACAGTCTCAGGTCACACCTCGGGGTTTAGAGATGGGGTTCTTTCTGGTACTTATCACAAACAGGAGGTTTCTTTGAATTTCCAAAATGGCCAGGAGAACCAGAACACTGACCCAAACTAATCTCAGTTCGTACAGTTAGATTGATGTGGTAACATTGTATACAAGTACACATGACGTAGTTTATTTTCCTATGACAGAAGTGGAGAAAAGGAGGCAGGCTGCACGCACACACGCACTGATTTGCAGAACTGACAGGAAGGAGGCAAGAAGAGCCCCCGAGGCAGCCAGGGGACTCCAGATGAAATTAGCCACTACACCGCAGCAGTTTGAGTACTGGCTACCTACAAGCTCCCACTGTCCGTGGTCTATTCAGTTGGCTGCATGCAGAAGAGTACCTCGGAGCTCTGCAGTGGATCTCTGAGACCAAGCACAGACTTCGGAACCCAATTGCTATCTGTAGTTCCCTGGATTTGGGCAAGTTCCTTTCCCTGGCAGCAAGTGAAAATTGTGAGAATAGTCTGGGTGTGATGGTGCACACCTAGAGCCAAGGAGGTCTCTGTACACTGGAGACCAGCTTGGTCTACGTCTCAAACCCTGGGATGCGGGGCTGGGAGCCTATTTAACATATCAAAGCGGACCTGCCGCTAAATTCTCCCAGCATTCCTCAGTTACAGGGTATGGCTGGCATATTCCTCCCACTAACCGGAATGATCCAGTCCAGGAACTAAGCTGCTTTTCTCTATTGGCTTTTCCCTATATAACCTACCCATTTTGGTTACTCGCACTTTCTTTTACGTTCTCCCTTTTTGACAGCTACATCTGGTTTCTCCCCACCCCCATCCCCATAGCTCTGGGTCATGCCCACTCTGGACTCTCTTAGATGTCTCTGCTTCTGGCTATCTACAATAAACCTCCTCCTTCACCATACCAAACGAGCAGTCATGTCCTTTCCTATTTATTTATGTATTTATATATTTATTTATTTATCCTACAAAGTGAGTTCCATTATGAACGACGAAGTGAGATCCTGTCTCAAAATTACCAAAATTTCAGAATTAAAAAGGAGAAGAGAGAAGATGCAACTAGACTTTTGAGGTACGACTTGCGTTGGAACCTGAGGTAAAAATCAAGTTTGAGGGCTCTGGTTTGTACTTTTTACTTGATTTTTGTTGTTGGTTAGTTTAGTTGGTTTTTGTTGGTCTTTGGACTGTAAGGAACAGACAGAAGCAGAATTCCTTTCCCGGTTTCTCCTAGTCTGGAACTCGAGACGTATTTAAAAGGAAAAAAAAAAAAAGCAGAAATTTCACAGGAAGAAAACAAAAACCAGGCAGCCCAGTCAGTATTTGCCTGAGTGGCAGTTCCCCACGGCGTTTCCCCTCCTCCGCCCTTGGCCATCTGCTTCCTCCTGGGGACAGTGCACCCCCACCCCGTAGTTGGTGGCCCAGTCTGCAGAGACCCGGAGCTCCGCAGAGCACGCAGAGCACGACCTCCAAAGGCAAAGTCCACTGCCCTGAGCGCGCTCCATGGCCAGTCCTGGACTTTCACTCTGCAGGCTCAGTGGGCGTGGCGTGCAGAGCCACACTGGCCTTGGGACAAGATCTACGCCAGTCACATCCTAACTTTCAGACTTCTGTGGCAAGCCACTTGTCAACAAGCGCTAGCTCAGTGCGAGAGGAAGACCGGAGAGCCTCGTGGCCGCGCAGCACCGCTTCCCAGGCAAGTTGCAGGCGGGATGGGGAGTAGCATTGCAGCCCCGGGTCTGTCCGCGGTGCCTGCCGGGCACGCCCGGTGCCTCTCCATCAGAGCAGTGCCTGGTTCTGAAGGGAAAAACCCGTGCACCTGTTTGCCAACCGTGTGTTTCATTTTGACTAGCAAACTTGATATATGGAGAGAGTTGGGGGGAGAGGGAGGGAAGGGGGGACGATGTCGAGGCTAGCTTCCACCTCAAACTCCAAACCTCCTCCCTTAGCTTCCAGAGTGCTGGGAACATCATTTTTGAAAGACACCCAGAAGCATGAATAAATAACGCATCATCTTTTAAGTGCTCTCTGCCAGTTTCAGCCAGACTCACAGAGCCAGTACAAGAAAGTTTTGTAGATTTTGTCTGTTCCTTCTGCTTTTCCCGGGCTAATTTGAATGAAAGTCATTCGGGCTGGCAACTGCGAGCTGGTTTCAGTATTGCATTACTTAGGACCACTCAAATTTTCTAGAACAGTAAACTTTTAAAAAGTATTTTAAAAATATAATCCTAACTCACTTAAAATTTTTATCCGGCAATAGTGGTGCACGCCTTTAATCCAGCACTCCGGAGATCAAGGCAGGTGGATCTTTGAGTTCTAGTCAAGCCTGGTCTACAGAGTTCCAGGAGAGGCAAGGCGACACAGAGAAACCCTGTCTCGAAAGAAAACAAACAACAACAACAACAAAAACCCTCACCTAACACCTTAAGTAATATAATGGACATAACTAAAATTAACTCCATTTTATGCCATTTATATATCAAATATATATACATATTTATTTTTATATAATTATAAATTAGAATATGTAATATGTAATATATAATATATAACATATAACATATAATATATAAATATCAAATAGAATAATGAGCTGTAGTGGAGGCGAAGTCTGTGTTACTCTGTGGGGACCGTGTGTACAAACTTTATATTGTTCAATCATGTCTCGTTTGCTCCTCATCTGGTGGAGTTTTTTAATTCATTAATTTAACAACTTCATAATGTTAAACGCCATCTTTAAGCGATACCCACAGGACAAATGTCCCCATTTCTTGGCTTCTTTGTATGAAACAACCTCTTTGAAAGACTTGCCTCTGGGCCTCCGTTCCTACTTCTCTTATTTTTTCTCTCCCCCTCCCTTTCCCCTTGCTTGCTTTGGGTGTCATCAGGGGCATTCTTATGAAATCTGGTGTCTGTCCACAGTTTTCAGTTCTCGTCTTTCCTGACCAGTCAGTAGCTCTTGACTTAGGTGTGCTCCTGCTTAGTGATCTTTCTTCTTCATTTGACTTGCGCTGACTGAATTTTCCTGTGCTCCCACCCACTGCTGACTTGGGCTTCTCAGTCATTGAGTGGTAAGGTGCCACAGAACCCAGTGTAAAATGAGTTGTTTTCAATGTAAGCATTATCAGTAAATTAATCTGGTGGCTCTAGTTCTTTATCTTTGCCAGTCCCAATAACCACACAGAGAAGCCAAGATTTATTTCAAGCTGCAATCAATATCTGGGCAGTATTGATTTATATTAACCATCTAAGCTAGTCTGGCTCAGCCATGATACTTGCATATTATTATTGATCTTTGGGCTTTAGATTTTTTTTTTTCTCATGGTGACTTCTCAGACCCTCTCCTTCTCGTGGACCATCTGAATCTCTTTGTCTCTCTGTCTCTCTCCTCTCTCTCTCTCCTTCCTTTGGCTGGTGGAAATTTCCACCCTGTTCTCTCTTCTGCCCAGCTACTGGGTGATCATCATTTATTGACAAGGCAGAGAATAAATGTAAAAACTATTTACACAAACTTGAGACAGGAGATTCTAGACATAAGCTTTCAGTACCTTGTCTGGATTGAAACAAGATATGAGAGCAGAGAAATTAGCATTTGAATAACACAAGGATGATCTTTACCCAGTGCACAAAAACAGTAAGCCCATAGCCAGGGTCTTGATCATCTTTGTTTCCTAGAGATACATTCTCCCAAGAGGATTTCTGCCTGGAACCATTGTTCCCTGACATGACAGCTTCTGAATTGTAGTCTCTAGCTTTACTTCCTTTTAGGTTTGCAAGCATGCATCGAGGTCTTTTGATATGTCCAACTAGCAATCTGATGGGCGTTTTAATTTACCATGTGCAAACAGACAACACAGTCAGCCCTCTTCTCTCTTCTGCTTTCTTGTACTAACTGTCCACATCTCAAATAAAAATTGCTGCCACTCATGTAAAGTCATAATCCAGTAACTGTTATTTTCTGCTGGCACTGGGGATAGAGTCTTGTGTATGTGACCCACCTCTAAGCCACGTTTGCAACCCTAGGAATCATTCTTGCCTTTATTCTTTCAGTTGGGTGGTTGTTGTTGTTGTTGTTGTTGTTGCTGCTGCTGCTGCTGCTGCTGCTGCTGCTGCTGCTGCTGCTACTGTTATTGTTCTTTATGCTTGAGACTGGGACTGTCCTGGAATTCACTGTGTAGACCAGTCTGGCCTCAAACTCACAGAGATTTATCTTCCTCTGTCTCCTGACTGTTGAGGTTAAACATAGCACCGCCATGCCAGGCTTAACTTCTTTTAAGTTGAGTCCCCATACTTGAGCCTTAAACAAAGCCTGAGAACTGTACCTGATTGTAGAGGAATTTTTTCCTAATTAATTGAATAATAAAGACAACAAGAAGCCAATTGTTGGGCAAAAAGAAGGAGGTGGGTCTTCCAGGGAAGAAAAGGAGGAGGTGGGCCTTACCTGGAAGATTTCCAACATAAAATAGTTGATGAGTTTAGGATGATAGATTCGGCGCCAAGAGGTTATGTCACTTGTTAATTTTAAACTAAGATTGTCTGGTGTTTTCCAGAGGAAAAGAACATAGCTGAGGCAGAATTTGGCCAGGCTTTGGACCAGGAAATTTGGGCAAAGGAGGAGAGAGGTAACCTCAGCGGAGCACGTGCTGACAAGAGCCAGTGTTTGTGGGAGAGGTGTTGGCTGTAAGAAACCGGCTATGCACCAGGCTAGGAACACACAGAGACGGCTGGTGCCCACTAGGTTTAGCATGATTGTTTTTTTTTATAACTACAAGCAACACCTGATTGCCTTCTTCTTTTCCTTCTTTCTTTCTTTTTTCTTTCTCTCTCTCTCTTTTTTTTTTTTTTTTTTTTTTTGTCTTTACACCCACCAGAAGAGGGCTTCTGATCTCATTATAGATGGTTGTGAGCCACCATGTGGTTTCTGGGAATTGAACTCAGCATCTCTGGAAGAGCAGTCAGTGCTCTTAACTACTGAGTCATCTCTCCAGCCCATCTGATTGCCTTCTTCCTTTCAAGCTAAACCACAGGAGACTATAGTCTCTGTCTCCACCCTGGCTTCTCTAGAGCCCTCTTCCAGAGAGCAGTGATATCCTCCAGAGAGCAGTGCTTTGTTTTGTTTTAAATATTTACTTATTTATTTTATGTATGTGAGTTTTCTGTCACTTTCTTCAGACACACCAGAAGAGGGCATCAGATCCCATTATAGATGGTTGTGAGCCACCATATGGTTGCTGGGAATTGAACTCAGGACCTCTGGAAGAGCAGCAGTCAGTAGTCTTAACCCCTGAGCCATCTCTCCAGTCATAACTTTTACTCTCTTCAACACTATCTGGTAGCTTCTCATTAGAATGATAAAAATAAAATAAAAATTGTTTACAGTGGCTTTAACACCCTGGGATCTGGTCGCTGTCCTCTCTTCTCTTAGTCTTCTCTCTCTGCTACAGTGACAGTTTGCTCCCACAGACTCCACTCCGCCACTCCCCAATTTTCCTTCTTACGTGCAGTTGAAGGGAGTACTGTCCTGTCATAACAAGAACCCTTTTGCCACTGCCTTGTGAGGTACGGAAGCTACTCTAGTAGAGAAGCCCTCCTCTGATGTACTAGATCATTCCAGTGGGTTCCTGAAAAGGTGGGGACTCTTAAACCATAGGAAAAATAAGGATTTCTTCATATTTATCAATTAAGCATAGGAAGAAATTGATAACTGATAGACTAGAACCACAGTAACAGCATAGTATAATAAAATTGCTAAAATAAGGGTTGCCCTAATGCAGGCACTGTACTTCTCTGACGGTTATCTGATATTTTACATAATGACTGCCAGGCAAGTAGCATATACCGTGTGGATACCTCAGACGGAAGGATGACTTGGGTCCAGGTGGATCACTGCTCAGAGCAACAAGAAACTAAAAACAAGAAGCGTACATTTCTGGGTTTTTCCATTTAATAATTTTGAATTGTAGTTAACCCATGTAACTGAAACAGAAAGAAAACAACCATGAATAAGCACGAATTGCTATGTTCCATGAAACAGTGATATCTTTGTGGAGGGGGGCGGTGGGGAGGAATGAGGGTGTTGAGACCTATGGGGTCTCTCTGTGTAGCCAGGGATGTTTGTAGACTGGTCTGGCCTCCAACTTATAGATTGACCTGCCTCTGCCTTCTGAGTCCTGGGATTAAAGGCATGTACCACCACTGCCTGGCTAAAATTGTGATACCTTTAAAACATCTGTTGCTGCTGCTAATGTTAAAATTGTATATCCATCTTTACCTTGGCTTAAAATTCTATTTTTTTTTTTTAAATAAAGCATCTTCCTTGTTTGGAGATTAGTTTTTTTTTTTTTAAATACAAGTTCTCATTTTGTCTTCTAAATATAGAAAATGAAAGAAAAGAGTTAGAAATGGCACCACATAACTCTATAACTTTGAATTTGCTACCATCATATTTACCAAGAAGACTAGACCATGATTTGGCAGGAAGTAGAAGGGAGTCTAAGAGATTCCTAAGATAAAAAAGTAGATGCCCAGATTCGAATCCACTTTCCATTTCTGCTTTAGAACTCTGACAGAGGCAGTGTTTCAAGCCATTGAGCATTTGCTTTCTCTAGGGTCTTTTCTCTAGGCTGTGACAATGCTTCTGTTTGGGTGACAGAGCAGTGTTTATAGTTGTAGGGGGTCTGGAGAAGCTCTGGGAGCAAGATTCGTTGTGCCATTTGGAAACCCTTGCCACTGAAAAATTTGCTTATATGTAAGAGGAAGATAAAATATAGTTAAATTTGAAGGTGGCTATCTGGGCATTGAATTAATGTGACCTTCATCTTAAAAGACAAAATCTAGAAAATATTTTCGTATATTAAGCCCGCTTTTCTTCATATAGCAAAATCCTCTTAAAATACACATAATTACGTGTTTATGTATGTGAGGAGTTTTTATGTGTATTCATGTATATGTATACATGTATATGAACAAATAATAGTTACATGTCTTTTTTTAAGATTTTATTTATTATATATATATGAGTACACTGTAACTGTCTTCAGACACACCAGAGGAGGGCATCAGATCCCATTACAGATGGTTGTGAGCCACCATGTGGTTGCTGGGAATTGAACTCAGGACCTCAGGTAGAAGAGTCAGTGCTCTTTTTTGTGTTTTTTTGTTTGTTTGTTTGTTGTTTTTTTTTGAGACAGGGTTTCTCTGTGTAGCCCTGGCTGTCCTGGAACTCACTCTGTAGACCAGGCTGGCCTCGAACTCAGAAATCCGCCTGCCTCTGCCTCCCAAGTGCTGGGATTAAAGGCGTGCGCCACAATCACCCGCTAAGTCATCTCTCCAGCCTGTTACATGTCCTTCTATACATAGAGTCCACAGATAATCAATGATCAATGCTAACTTTTTGGTATAGGTCTTTCCTGTCTATGTTATCTGTATTTTGTATTACAAATGTGGAATCATCATCATATATATACTATTTTATGCCAACTAATTATTACAAGAGGATTTTGTCCTATAAGTAAATTTATCCATAAACATTGAGAATGGTTTCATACGATTCTGTCATAGGAATGTATAGCATTTTCCATTGCCATCTCCACAGCTGGGGTCTTTTTCTTTCTTCAGCCCTAGGGACTGGGCCCCATGTTTTGCATGTGCTAGACAAGCACTCTGTCACTGAATTGTTTCCCAGCCCTTTCTTAATTTTTGAGATATGGTCTTGAGTATTTGCTGAAGTTGGTCATGAAGTTACTCTGCAGAGCAAGCAGCCTTGAACTGTGCTCTGCCTCCCAAGTAGCTGGGGTTATAGATGTGCCCCACTAATGACCGATCTGTGGCATTTCAGTTGTTTGCTCCTATATTAGTTACTTAACAAATATCTGAGAAAAAGCAACTTAAGGAAAGTATGTTTATTTTGATTCACAGTTTGGAGGACTTCAATCCATCATGACCAAGAAGGCATACTGTCAAGATCCTGAGGTAGCTGGTCACATTTCACTTACAGTCAGGAAGCCAGGAAAGATGGAGGTTGTGCTTGGCTTACTTTCTTCATTTTTTTTTTCTTTCTTACTTTTTTTTTTCTTTCATTCAGAGTCCCAAGCCTGGGACTGCTGATCCATTCAGGATGGTTCTTCCCTCCTCGGTTACACTTCCCTTGAAACACCCTAGATACACCCAGAGGTGTGTTTCCTGAGTGAAGCCAAACCCTGTTGGTAGTGAAGATTAATCATCATAATCTCCAATAGAATATTGACTAACGTATAAGATCTCTTATAACAAGGAAATGTACTCACATTATTCATACTGCAAACATCCAATAAAAATGGCCTCATAGGTCCTGAAGCTAAGAAAGAAACTAAGCCAGTCATATAAGTAAATGAGGCCCATGCAGACCCACAGGCTGACGTACTGAAGGAATAAAGGAAAGAGACGTGAGAGGATGGGGGAGCAGGAGGAGCCACATAGGACATTAGTTGTCATATTAATAAGTTTGGATTCTAAGTACAATGGGCCACTTCAGGTGGCCGGATTAATCTGAGCAGATATATGTGTTTAGTTCAGTCTGGCTGCTGGTTGGAGACTAGGCTAGATATTAGGACAGGGTGAAACATACTTTCTAAGGGAGAGATGTTGCTCCAAGGTGAAAATAAGGTAGAGAAAGCATAATGCTTTGGGAGGTATTGTGGAGGCTGGAGAGTCAGCATTTGGTGGTAGAGAGGCAAGGTGGAATAGCTGGAGAGGAATCTGAGGGTGAACTGACAGGACTCAGTGATGACTTAGAAGTGACATGTAGGAAAAGAAGAGAAGGTGTCAAGGATACCTCAAGTTTAAATGGTGCTGTTGCTTATAGTGATGGAGAAGTCTGGGAAAATGGGGTAGGAGTTACCTCCAAGTCAGCAAGAATGACAAGAGTGCTACGATGTGAGCAGGAGACGACAGGAACACAGGGGAGTGTTACTCAACTCAACCCGGAAGTGGCATACTTTATGACAACACAACTGCTAAACAGTACTTGAAATATAAAAGACTATCTATGCAGAGACTGGGAATATATAGTCTAAACAGGCAAAACACAGAGGTAAGACACTATTTTATTTTATTTTATTTTAATTGAATAATATACCAGCCCTTCATGACTTCATCTTTTTCCCCCCTCCGTACCATTTCTCCTACTGCAGTAGCATTCAGAGATACAGCATCCAGCTACTGTCAGTCTCTCGTACCATCTGTTCTGTCAGTGAAGATTAATCATCATAATCTTCAGTAGAATATTGGATGATTAATGTACGAGATCTCTTATAATAAGGAAATGTACTCACATTATTCACATTGGTTAGATTTAACTGCCTCCTTAAGAAGTTGTGTAAATTGGGTTGACCCATTGGCATGTCAGCATGTTCACAGGGAACTGTCTGGATCATTGATTGATGTAGGGAGATCCTGAGTGGCACTATTTCTAGGCTTTTGACCCTGGGTTCTATAAGGATAGAGAGTATTAGCTGAGACCTAAGCAAGCAAGCAAGCGAGCAAGTAAGCAAGCAAGCAAGCGAGCGAGCAAGCAACGAAGGATGCATTATTGTCTCTCTGCTCTTGACTGTGGAGCTGATATGACTAGCTGCTTGGCTTCCTGCCTGATTTCTCCTAATGATGATGTCTTAAGTACTGTTCTATTCCTGTGAAGAGACACCATGGCCAAGGCAATTTATAAAAGAAAGCATTTACTTGTGGGCTTATTTACAGTCCAGAAGGTTAGTCTACAACCATCATAGCAGGAAGTGTAGCAGCAGGCAGGCAGGCAGGCAGGCAGGCAGGCAGGCAGGCAGGCAGGCAGGCAGGCAGGCAGGCAGGCATAGTGTTGGAGCAGTAGTGGAGAGCTTACATCCTGATCCACAGGCAAAGAAAGTAAGATTGATTGGTCCTGGTCTGGGCTTTTGAAACCTCCAAGCCCACCCTAGGGACACACCTCCTCCAGCAAGGCCATATCTTCTAATCCTTACCAAACAGTTCCAACAATAGTCAGATGTATGAGCTCTTGGGCGCCATTCTCATTCAAACTACCACAGACAGGTTGTAACTTGGAATTATAAGCCAAGTAGCCCTTTTTCCTTTTAAATCGCCTTTTGTCAGAATACTTTATCACAGCAACAGAAATGAAACCAGAACAGACGGTATGAGAAACTGACGGTAGTTGGATGTTGTATCTTTGAATGCTAATGTAATAGGAGAGATGGTAAGGAGAAAAAAAAAAAAGAGATGAAGTCATGAAGCACTGGTATATTATTCAAATAAAATGGAGGGTTTTTCTGCCCATAAGGTACAGATTATTATCTGGGGAATCTTTAAGCAACTGAAAAATAGCATCAGTTTTCCATTGTAGAAAAAATCAGTCTAAAATAACCTAAAAGTGAAGAGATGTGGGATCAATGAGACCAGTTGGATCATGGGATTTGTAGTCACCTAAGGAGAAATGCTAGGCTTTACCTCACATCAAGACAAGACCATGGAAAGAACAGGACAATTGTGAAAGAGTTTAAGAAACGTATTTGCAAGAATTGAAGATTAATGGGGAGAAGCTATGGGGAGGAATGGGGGGGGGGGATGTGAGGGTGATTTCCAGGGTTTTCATCTTGGTAAACTGATAGTGTATCACTATCACCAACAGAGAAGCAGAGCATCTGAGGCAGGGCAGATTAAAGAGGAAAACTTGATAAATGTATCCTTTAATAAATCTGTCCATCTATTTTGCACTTACTGACAGTGTATTATAGGTCAGGGACATTGACCGGTAGAACAGTAGGGGTCAGCTGTTGCAGAAAATGCTATCTATGGTTTCTTTCACTGGTGTTTGTTCTTGTGGTCTTGCCTCTTTGTAAGTCAAACAGAGCAGTGTTCTGAGCTGTGTGTGTCACAGGCCAGGAGGATTAGTTGACTTTTGGAAATAAGAACACTAAGTTCACTTTTTAACAGTCATCTCAGGAAGAGATGAGCTCATCGACCTTTGAAAAGGTCTCTTAAGGTAGGAGCAGTAGCAGATGCCTATAATTCCAGAACTTAGGAGACCAGGCTAGGCCACATAGCAAGACCCAGTAATCTCCTGGAGCTATGATGTGTATGACGTCAGCCATGTTTCTTCCACTCTCATAACTGCTATTCAGTCCTCCCAGGCTGCAGGAATATGTATGGTGTTTCTTAATGTCAAAGTATTGCTACTGTTCCTGGGTATATATGTGTATGTGTACATGTGGGAACACATGGTATGGTTGTACATGCATACACATACACATGCATCATGAAAGCCAGGAGTCGGACAGGGCTGGAGAGATGGCTCAATAGTTAAGAGCACTGATTGCTCTTCTAGAGGTCCTGAGTCCAATTCCTAGCAACCACATGGTGGCTCACAACCATCTGTAATGAGATCCGATGCCCTCTTCTGATGTGTCTGAAGAGAGCAATAATGTACTCATATACATAAAATAAATATATATATATATATATATATATATATATATATATATATATAAAAGAAAGCCAGGAGTCAGCCTATGATATTGTCCTTTAGGATGGCCACCCACCTTGATTTTTGAGGCAGGGTCTTTCTCTCAGGGACTTGAGGCTAGCCAATTCAGCTTGGCTGGCTAGCAATCCCCAGAAGACCTTGGATCTCTTCTTCCCCAGTACTGGAAAGTCAAAGCAGTAGGAAGTTGAACTAGCTGGTTACATTACAATCATGGATGAATTCTCAGTTCATTTTCTCCTTTTTATACAGTCCAGGATCCCAATTCAGGGAATAGTACGAGCCGTTATAGGTAGGCCTTCCCACTGCAATTAACCAATCAAAATAATTCCTCACAGGAATAGCCAGAGACTAAACTAGGTGATTTCTGATGGATATGCTGGAATGCTTGGCTCCTTGGTGGATTCTCCATCCTAGGAAAGTTGCCAGTTAGCACTTACCATCACAGTCTCACCTCTTGTCAACTTCATGCCATACACACCATTTTTAAGCCGTAAACTTTCACTCTTTGTCTCCAGAGGTTCATAACTATTACTAGAAAATTAATTCACTCCAATAGCAAGTCTCAAAGTCATTGATAGTTCCTACACTTTAAAAGTCAAAATTTTCAGCCGGGCAGTGGTGGCACACACCTTTAATCCCAGCACTTGGGAGGCAGAGGCAGGCGGATTTCTGAGTTCGAGGCCAGCCTGGTCTACAGAGTGAGTTCCAGGACAGCCAGGGCTACTCAGAGAAACGATGTCTCGAAAACACAAACAAACAAAAAAAAAAAAATCAAAATTCTCCTAGTTGTGAGTTCAGAGAAAAATTTTAAAAATGAATTATATATTTCTAACATACAATAGGACAAAGTAAACATGTTTTAAGATTTATTTTTAATTATGTATATTATATTATATTATATTATATTATATTATAGGTATGTTCTTGGAAAAAAAACATGTCAGAGTCCCTGGAGCTGGAATTACAGGAAATGGTGAACCACATATCTTGAGTGCTGGGAACTGAACCTAAGCCCTCTAGCAAGAAAAATATGCTGTGCTAACTCTGAGCTCTCTCTCCAGCCCCACTCCCAAAGTATAGCATTCTTATTTTAAAGGAGAAGAATCTAAGCATAGCAAGACATAGTCAGATGAAAGCCAAACAAAAATTCAGCAGGACAAACACCAAATCCTGCAGCTTGATGTCTGCTGCTGGCATGATTAAATGCCCAGGCTCTAAAAGGCTTGCGTAGCTCGATTCCTTCAGACCTGCCACTTGCAGCACAGCCTTGCTCTTGGACCCTCTCCACTCCATGCCCACAGATTTCCATGGCAGGCGGCCCACAGTTCTGCCATCACCAATATCCCGGGGGCTCCACTGAAACTTAACTTTTGTCTTCACAGTCTCACACAAACAATGTTCTCTCAAGGCTCCCTTGTGGGGACTCTATTCCTGCCCCATATTGTCTGTCTTCAGTTGCTCTCTGAAATCATTGGAACAAGAATCCATGACCCCTCAATTTTGCACCTTTCATGTCTCCAAAAATAACACCATAGGGATGTTCTGCTGACACTTGGAGATGTAGCCTGTCCATCTTGGACTGCAGTTGTGTGTGGATATTTGCACTTGAGTGCAGGAGCCATAGAAGCCAGAAAAGGCATTGGATCCTTTGGAGCTGAACTTAATAGGCAATTGTGAACATCCAACATGGATGCCGGGAAGTGCACCCGGCTCCTCAGCAAGCCCAATATGAGTTAAGTATAATGATAATTGTCGTTATGAATGAATAATTATTGAGCCATGTCTCCAGGGCTCTGAACGTAATAGGGTTGTTTTTGGTTTTTTCTTTTGTTAGTTGGTTGGTTGGTGTTTGTTTTTGTTTGTTTCTCAAGTTAGAGTTTCTTTATGTAACGTTGGCTATCCTGGAACTCACTCAGTAGACCAGGCTAGCATCAAACTCAGAGACTTGCCTGCTTCTACCTCCTGTAGAGTACTGGGATTAGTATGTGCCACAAACTCTCAGAGAATATTGCTTTTAAGTCTCTTCTGTTCTTAATTTCCCCAACCCTTCTCTCTTACCACTGTTCATCCGTACCCCACATGTGCAGACATGTACCCTATAAATGTCTAGTGCAGAATGATCTTGACATAGTAGGCTCTTTTATTCCTGAGCATTTCTGAGAGTTATGCTTTCTGAGTGCTTGCAGCTGGGAGCTGCATCCTGCTGCAGGCAGCAGCCCTGAGTGAGCTCCTAGCACCTGACACTCTTCATAAAGCATGAATGCAGTGCTTCCTAAATGTCTGTCTGCCCATCCTGGTTTCATGTCCTTCAAACTCAGCTAGTCTAGATGCAGAATAACTTTCCAGCAAAGCCTGTAAATAACAATAAAGCGTTTATGAATCGCAAAACCTTAGTTGGACACAAACTGTGGATTTTATGTATTTCTACCACAAGATGGTGCAGTTCAGATATGAAAGAAAAAAAGGTTCTCTGGCTCATCACAGACATACTAGGACTTCACGTGTATTAAATTTCAAAAGTACTCATTTAAATATTTAACCTTTTCCTGTGCTAAACATGCAGGCAGACTAAACGTTTTATGTGTATATGTCTTTTATCAGATTATTATTAATTATTATTTTACTCCTAACATTGGAGGACATGTCTTCCCAGATAGTCAAAATGTTTTTGAAAGATGAACATTAACTTTTAACCTAGTGTTGGAAAACTCTTAGGTGAGCGTTCTATCAGCTAAACTACCTCTCCAGCCGTCCATGGGAGATTGTTTTCTAGAACACCAGGATCAATATGACATAAATGGAGGCTCGGGAGAAGATACGTTTTAAAGAATTGGTTTGCAGGACTGAGAGGGCTAAGTAGGGCAAATCAAGCTGAGAATTCAGAATACATTCCTGGGGCTGGGGATATATCTCAGTGGGAAACTGCCCCGCTGGCAAGTGTTAGGTCCTAGGTTCAATCTCCAGTTCAGAATAACAATAGGCAGTAATAATAACAACAAAGAGTTGATACATTCTTGAGTCTAAAGGCTGTGTTGCCTTCTGCTGACAGAATCCTTCCTCTGGATATCCAGCTGATGGGATCTGGCCCATCTACATTATGAAGGCTGATTCCATTCACT
The DNA here is from genome assembly GCA_030674055.1 of Rhabdomys pumilio. Lineage (NCBI taxonomy): Eukaryota > Metazoa > Chordata > Mammalia > Rodentia > Muridae > Rhabdomys > Rhabdomys pumilio. Next base: position 40,163,665 of record JANHMN010000013.1, read on the forward strand.
CAGAGTTTACTGATTAATTAATCACCTTCGGAGATTGGTAGTTAGCCTTGGGCTACAAAGACCTATGGATGCAATACATGAAATTAACCTTCACAAAGAGCTGAATGGAGAGACTAAGCTTAGCAAGAAGGGGATGGTCACATTGATGTTTCCATCTTTAGTCATGGGTGGGACTCAATGGTTTGCAGCTTGAACCTCCCAGAGGGACCTCCAGGGAAATTTCTGCAGAAAGAGGCTCTGGCCTGCTCTCCTTCCAAACACAGACTTCTGGGCAGAAGAGTGAGGCTGAGGCTCTGTCAGGTTTGGGGCAGGGGAGGAATAATGACATGCAGATTTGGTATTTCTCCCCTGCAGCACCTCCTGTTACATTTCAAAATGAGATCTGAGGCAATTTGCAGAAAGGTCTCCATTCCTATCTTACTGGGAATAGTGAAGAAGAGACCTTCTGAGATATCCACCACTACCCCGAAGACACACACACACACACACACACACACACACCGCACACAGAGAGGGTTGTGGTTTTTGTTTGTTTGTTTGTTTGTTTGTTTTGTTTTGTTTGTATATTGCCTTTTTCTGTCTTATTTTTTAACTCCACTAAATGGTAGAGTTCCGTGTATCTCCACTGCGCCAGGTCTACTCGTCTCAATGGTACTTCTCTATGTTCTCCATATTTCTCAGTGCTCGTCCCCCTTGGACAATCCTAAGCAGTCAAGACAGTTGCCGAAGCCTACTCAGCAGGCGTTCCTTTCGGTTCTGTTTTCAAAACATATCCTAAGTCCAGCCACTTGCTCTGCTGCAGCTCCCTCTCAAAACACCAGTATTTTCTTCTGGGTTTCCAGGACAGACTAATTGCCGTTCTTGAACCTGCGCTTAACCCTCTTCTTCAATCCTAGTGCAAGCACTGAGCCTGTGAAACCGGACAGATCCGGCTTCCTTTGCTATCGCCTCCTGCTCAGCTCACAGTTCGGTTCATGCTTCGCCCATACTCCAGCTCCCTTTGCTCTCCGGATGCCAGGCATCCATGCAACAGCTTCAGGACCTGGGTGTTTGTGGCTCTCTACTCAGAATGCTCTCCTTCCAGATATCTGCACAGATACTCCCTGTCCTCATCAGTCTCTCTTCATTCTGTCCTTTGTTCCTCAGCAGACTTACTTAAAAACAATGGCCACTAGCAGTTCTTACTCACATTTCCCGCCCCATTTCTCCACAATTCTCAATACTAAACACATACAGACACACACGATAAACAGTGACCTCATGAGCCCTCCGCCAGTCACAAAAGACAGCAGCGAGCCCTAGACAGTGAAGAATGGGCAGATCCATTTGGTTTTATTATTTTCAATGAATGTGGGTTATATTTTATGAGACTGACATGCTACCTACTGCGCTAACGAGGCACCTATTCTGAGTGGCACTTCAGAATACCTCTTGGTCGACTAGCACCTTGAAGCCCAGCCTTAAAGTATACAAAGGCATGAATGACAAGCAGTGGCCATCGATTTCTTCACTAACCAGGGGCAGTAGTAAGGGCTTTTATCCCGCATATACACTAGAATGTTTTTCCTAACAATGTCACCACTTCTAAATCTGAATTATGAATGTATCTGTAACTATATTATGTAGGTCATTGTGGATATGACTGTATATACATACACAGTGGTATAAACAGAGAAAGTTAATTAAGAAAAGGAAAGACAGATCCAAGGATGTGTGGAAGCATAGATTCAAAAGCCTAATTTGTTTTTTAATCCAGTTTTTGAATCTAGTTTATTTTGAATCTTTGAACATAAATACTATAGCCTGTAGCTTATATCTGAAAATATGAAAGCAATATTTATCTACCCTGTTTCCTGCCCTTTGATAAAAGAATTTCCCTTGAACTTATTAACATTGCCAACATCATGTTATTTAACATTTAAATAACATGAAGTTATTTAAATTCCATTCATGTGGATTACTTTTCTTTTGCAGCTGGTCTAATTCTTCTAATTCCAGAATTTCAAATCACAAAAGAACGAATAGAAATTACATCATTCTTGGTTGGCTTCCCTGGAGAAAGCTACAAGTCTTAGTTTCTAGATTCTGAACCAAACTGAGATGTTTCCTTTCCTTAGGTGGATGCATGCTAACAGCCCTAGGATTGCCTGGAGAAAGAGACTCTTGCATATCCTAATTTCTTCTCCATCACTTGCAGCACAGCAGTGATGCAGTGAATGCTGACATTTCACTCAGTAGAGCAGCTGTCAGTCATCTTTTCCATATTTGCATCCTAATTGTATTTGTGTTCACTAACAAAAGGTTTCTCTTGTCTCTGACAGACTTTGTGAAGCTCAAAAAAAGTCTGATAATTTGGTTTCTTGGTTGGCTGCCATTTCTTTCTTAGGCCCTTATATTATGGTCTTTTTTTATTTTTATTTTTTTCCGGTTTGAACAAACGTTTTTTTTTTTCTTTTAAATGCTTTGATTAAACAAATAAAATTCTGCTTTGTAATTTCCCTTTTTAGATCGAAAAGAACCGTTGATACTCAAATAAAGCTCCCTCGTCTGCCCTACCAGTCCGTCATGGGTGTCGGGAAGTCTAAACTAGCTAAGTGCCCTCTTTCTTGGCATAAAAGAGACAGTGTGGATGCTGAACAAGACTGCCATGAGTCCGACTCCAAGAACTCTGAGGATGCATCCTTGCAAGGTTTTGGGGAGCAAAGCAGTGGAGCAGAGCGGCCAACAGGAGAACAGGACAGACCTGAGGCAAAGGGGGAGGGGCACGAGGAACAAGCTGAAGAAGAGTTCCTCAAATTTGTGATACTGCATGCAGAAGATGACACTGACGAGGCTCTCAGAGTCCAGAATCTACTGCAGAATGACTTTGGGATCAGGCCCGGGATAGTTTTTGCCGAGATGCCGTGTGGAAGGCTGCATTTGCAGAATCTAGACGATGCGGTAAATGGGTCGGCCTGGACGATCTTGTTACTGACTGAGAATTTCTTAAGAGACACCTGGTGCAACTTCCAGTTCTACTCTTCCCTGATGAATTCTGTGAACAGGCAACACAAGTACAACTCCGTCATACCTATGCGGCCCCTGAACAGCCCTCTTCCTAGGGAACGGACTCCTTTGGCCCTGCAAACCATCAATGCCTTGGAGGAAGAAAGCCAAGGCTTTTCCACACAAGTGGAGAGAATTTTCCGGGAATCTGTATATGAGAGACAACAAAGTATATGGAAAGAGACACGAAGTGTGACGCAGAGACAGTTCGTTGCCTAAAATGGAGCACACGCCCATCTGGCTCCTGTTTTGTAAACAAAATGATTCATCTTCACTTAAGAGAGTAGTTTCTAAGAACTGCTCAGATGTGAGTCTGCTTCCAAGAAATCTGTGTCGTACAAGAAAGGTGCATTTCTGCAGCCCTGGGATTGTGCTACTTTCAAATGATAAACTCAAAGTTGTTAGAGTTTCTGGCACTTTTCTAAAATTTTCATAGGTCGTGAATATTCTTAACTCATTTCTTGTGTTGAACCATAAACAGGTATGTGTGGCAAAATATGATATTGAAAATTCTCAAGAGACTTGAGGAAAATGGCTAACCAGGACAGGTCAGACTGCCTCCCTTCCTGCTTCTTTCATGACTTTCAGTTACCACAAAGCATCCTGGCACTGTCACACAGAAACATGGGTGGCCAGAACGGGACATGTGCAGTATTGATGTAGTAAGTAGGAGTAGTAGCCATCGGGCTGGGGGGTGGTGGTGGTACTCGCCCAGCACTTGGGAGGCAGAGGCAGGACAATCTCTCTGAGTTCATAGGCCAGCCTGGCCTACAGAACGAGTTCCAGGATATCCAGGGCTACACAGAAAAACACTGTCTGGGGTGGGGGGAGAGGCAAGTCTGAACACTCAGGCTTTTGGAAATAATCCAGCCACGTGCAGTTTTATTTCTGCTGGAATTTGGAACTAGTTCCTACCACAATTAGCAATCCTTTTGAGAGTGTGATAGCATGGGACTCGGTGGAAGGCCCTGATCTTGTTAGGTGTCTTCTGTGACGAGGGCTTTAATCCACAGAGCTTGTGAAAAATGTGTAATTCTTCAGCTGTTCGCCTTTAAAATCAATAACCTCTCATGTTAGCTATAGGAAATGTCCCTTGCACACAGTGTTTAACTCAAGGAATATTTCTTATCTAGGGCTCTGTGTGTGTGTGTGTGTCAGAGAGAGAGAGAGAGAGAGAGAGAGAGAGAGAGAGAGAGAGAGAGAGAGAGAGAGAGAGAGCACATCAGGGAGGCTCACACAGACCTGCACCTTTCCCTCATAGAACTTCAACCCATTTGAGACTGAAGCAGTTCCAGCAAGTACAGACTGGGCATGTGCCTAGGGGTGAGTCATGTCAAATAATGAGAAAGTGCCTGCTGGGGACCAGAAGACCTACTTGCAGTCCAATCTCTGCCCCTGAGGATGAATGTGCCAGTGGGCAGCTATTCTCCTTTGTGAAATAAAAGGGTTGGACTGATGGATCTCTGAAGGCTTTTGTTCTCTCTCAGGATGGGAAAATCCAAAGCCAGAAATCAATAAGCAGAGCCTTAAACTTTTATGAGGTGAAACACAGTGTAATCATTGCAGAAGGCATAATGCATGCTTACAGTGAACAAAAAGGCTTTTTTGCATATTTGCATCATCGATGATATTTACTGCAGTCACAGGAAAGAATTACTCTCTATGCCTCCTCGGGTCTTTGGGTTTGGTTTTGTACAGGGTCTCACTCTATATAGCCCTGGCTGACCTGAAACATGCGATGTACACCAGATTGGCATCAAACTCACGGAGATCCACCTGCCTCTGATCCCGACAGTACTGAGACTAAAGATGTGCACCGCCACACACTGCTACTCAGGCTTTTAAAAGATACATATTCTCATAGGAACTCATGAACAAATACCTCCTTCCTAGTTTGTGTGTCTCCTAATTCTCACTTCTCTGAATCCCCAGCTGCGGGGTTCGCTTCTTTCTAGCCGCAAGCTACTGTCCTCCACAGTCAGACTTCATGTTCGGTTCTCAGAAAGGTGACTGCTTCCATAGCATTTTCTCAACCTTCTTTGTCATGGTAACTTACTATTTAGCTTTGAGTTTAATGTCATTATTATTAATTATTATCACTACCATAATGCTTGCTACCTCTCAAGTATCAGGTAATGATAAAACATTATCCACCGACCCTTCGCATGCCTGCCAAACTGGAATTCATGCTCAATGGCACTTCTTTGATAAATGTTTTTATTCTTTATGGCTGACTATCATTCTCATCTCCAGTGAAGACTATGAAAAAGTATTCTGAGAAATATCAACCTGTGCTTGTCAGACCACATGGGATGATGTCCCAGGTAACCTGGAGTCCAGCACTTTTTTTTTTATGATGAAGAAATAAACGTTAGGTGCTGAGTAATTGTAAGTATTGAAGTTAGCAAGAAATCTTCACCAAAATAACTAACGATAAAAATAGGACGAGGTGTGGGCCTCATCTTAGATCTGTATTTATGTGCCCGTACTTAGCTTTCTTTGAATATGCACACCAATCGTTCTGAGAAGTTCTGCCAGGTGCCAGTGAAATGTCCTGGGTACTCTGCACCACCCACATGGAGCTGCTGTAGAAAGGTCAGAGGTCACACAAGACCCAGCTTCTTTCACACGGTGGAATATTATAGAGACATTAAAAATAATAAAATTCTGACACGTGCTAAAACATGAATGAACATTATATTTAAAAGGACAAATATTGTATGATTCCACATATATGAGGCACATTCACAGAGACAGAGTAATATAGGTTACCAGGGGCTGTAGAGGGAGAAATAAGAGGTTAATTTTTTAATAGCTAAAGACTATGCTTTAGAGTGATGAGAAAGTTCTGGGAAAGCCCTAGGTTTATACAGTGTGAATGTATCCAGTGCTGTGAAAACGTACACTTAAAAAAATGATTTTAATGTTTTAACAGTAGATTTCTTTATGTGCATTCTGCCCCAATCACTTTAAAAAGTAAAAACAAAACAAGAAATTGACAACATGCCCCCACAAACAAACAAACCATAAGCCCAAGGCTTCCTAGCTTTTCACTTAGCTGTTCTCAGTTTTCCAGTTGTGCCTTCCTCTGAGAGTGCCGAGGCTGCTCCAGGTTGGACACACACATAGACATGACAGTATCTAGACTATTAAGTCCATGGGAGTGGTCCACCCAAGGAGGAAAAGTGCTTTATTACTGTGTAACTAAAAACTGATATATGCGGTGATATTGACGACCTATTCTGACTTCCGGTTGTTGTTGGTTTTTTTTTTAAGATTTATTTATTTATTATGGATATAGCTTTTTGCCTGTAGGTATGCCTGCCATACAGGCCTAGGCCAGAAGAGGGCACTAGACCTCATTATAGATGGTTGTGAGCCACCATGTGGTTACTGGAAGTTGAACTCATGACCTCTGAAACAGCAGACAGTGCTCTTAACCTCTGAACTATCTCTCTATCCCTTCTGGTTGATTTTATTGGTACTTTTAAATTCTTTCAACTCGTCATCGGATAAATTCTTCCTGCCATGGATCAACCACATGACACCCTGTAATACTGCCATAACGTCAAAAACTACCCAGATTTGAATCCCTGCTTGGTCCTTTGTTATTTTTTTCCTCAGAAATAGATTTATTTTAAAACAACCCTTCCCCCAAATCTTTTTTTTTTTTTTTTTTAATAAACAAGATTTGGGCCAGAAGGCTAACTGTTTTAAGTGTCAACTCAATCATCATTAAAATGCTGTGATTAGCAGAGCTTTGCTAAAACTAATATTAAAACAAGAGTTAGAGCCAAGAAAGCTGCAGAGAAGCAGAGCCGTGTCCTTCGGCCACTGCAGCAGAACTCCTCAGACTGTACAGTCTGTGCAGAAGTGAGTGCTAACAGTTCTGAAGCCTGAGCAGTCCAAGGTCAAGGCCCTAACAGATCTGTATGGAGAGGACCAGAAATGGCACTTTCTTTCTGCATCCTCACAGGATACAGGTTTCTGAAAGCATCTTTAGTTAGGGCGTGAGTCCTATTCTTGAGGACAGAGATCTTTCCCCAATGCTCAAAGGTCTGACCTCATAGCACCGTCACCTTGTGGATTAAGTTTTCACAATGGAATTTTGAGTGTACCCACATGTAGTCAGCTATCCATAAACCTTGCTGAATTTCAGTGTTCATCTCTAAATTAAAGATAGTATCCACACACACACACCCAAAAGTTACTTTTGAGGACTGTGGGTGCCTCACATTGTCCTGGCTGGCTTTCTGTTGTTGTGATAAAGAACTGACTAAAGCCAACTTGGGTTTATTTCATCTTACAACTCTGAGATCTCAGTCCACCACTGTGAGACGTTAGGACGGGAACTCAATTTGGAAACCTGGAGGCAGAAAGGGAAGCAGGGCCACGGAGGAACACTGCTTATGCTCTCCAGGCTCCTGCAGGCACCTTTCTTATATCTCTCAGGACCACTAGCCTATGGGTGGCACTGTCCCCAGTGGGCTGAGCCCTCCCATATCAGTCATTAAACAAGAAAATACTCCACAGAATCCCTAGGGGCATTTTTCAACCAAGGCTCCCTCTTTCCAGCTGACACTATTTGTGTTAAATTAACAAACAAAAAACAAACCCCAAACTAACCAACACACACACACAGAGCCTATCTATGCCGATAGCACTATCATTATTTAGCACATCTAATCTACAACATGGGATGA
>JANHMN010000013.1:40176412-40179156 GCA_030674055.1 Rhabdomys pumilio
CTCTCTCTCTCTCTCTCTCTCTCTCTGAGGGTTTTCCCCCCTAGCTTCTTTTTATTTTCAGGAATGATTCATCCCTTGTGAAGATTATCCAGAAAGCAGAAAATACTCTCATGTTTCTTCTAACACCTTTGTGACTTTATTATTTCCATAAACTCACATGAGATTTACTGGGTATGTGTCAAAAGATAAGACTTTTTTCACTAAATATTCTAAGATCTCTTCTCACTAATTTAAGAGTCTCCACTATTATCAGGTAAGTGTTCAAAGATCTATTTTGGGTCTGCTTCTGAACTCCGTATCTCTTCTTCTAACCTGTCAATGTATTCGAGCATCGCTCTCACACTGTGGCAATCCGTGTCTTTAAGGTAAGCTTCAGTATCTGAGAAAGCCAATATTTCCTTATTAGTGTTTATTTTAATAATTCTACTCTATTATACTTGGCTTTTTTACTATGGCTTGTGAATGCTATTAATCTAAATACGGTAATATTAAAATATGCTGATATTGCTACAAAAATCTTCATAATCAGGAGCTAAAGGTTGGCTAAGTGGTTAAAATCTCCAGTACCTATATAGGAGCTAACAACTCCAGTCTCGGGAGATCCAATACCCTCTTCTGGCCTCTGCAGACACTGTACATACATGGTGCACAGACATACACACAGGCAAACCACCCATACAGTAAAATAAAAATGAATAAAATCTAAAAAATTAAATTAGAAAGATGTTAGATAGAGGCTGGCTTAGTGGTGGTTTCCCTTAATCCTAGCACTCAGGAAGCAGAGGCAGGAGGATCTCTGTGAGTTCAAGGCCAGCCTGGTCTACACAGTGAGTTCCATACAACAGAGCCTGGCAGTGTACTTTAGACATACCTGGTCTCTTTAATCAGAACCACATTTCAATAAAACAGGAGGGCCAATATTCTTCATATAAATAAGGAACTCGTGATGATGGATGAAAAGAGACATAGCTGGGAAAAGGACTGAGGTCTGAGCCCTGGGGCCCTGGATTCAACGGTGCTAGATTTCTATGCTAGCACCACACAGTCTAATTCTTAGTAAAGTGCCGACCCTCTGAAGGTGGCAGCTCGCTTTGTAAAGGGAAGAATAGAAAAATGCCTGTGAGTGACATGTCTGCTTCTTCCCCAGTTACTATTCCACTCATTGTTACAGCAGCAAATTCCAGGCCCTGTTACTCTCAGTTGACCTTGTAGCAACACAAGACATAGTCCCGGCTGCTGGAGCCAAGAGAGGGGAATGTTTCTTTTACAGTGAGAACAGTAAGGCGAGATGCTAGGAATCGCTCACCTTACAGAAGCCGCTCTCACACCTGATACTATGCATCTGAAAGGAATATCGAGGGTGGCTTCAGAGAGACAGGACTGACTGAGCTGAGTACATCACAAAATTATGAAATGATAATTTTTTTTTTATTTTTTTAAACTACTTTTAATTAGACATTGATTTACTACTCTCGAGGCAACAAATATTTCTAAGTTTGAAGTTAAACTTAGGGAGCATTTAGTCAGGAACTAGCAAACAGAAACTGCCTAATAATAAGTCATTGTCATTGTCACTGACATCATCTGTGCATAATTTGTTAGACTGTAGCATTCTGTCATTAGTAAGGTATGGAAGTTTTCTTTTATTTTTTAAATAATCACTTTTCAGACTGGATGGATAATCCAGGAATTCAACGTGCTTGCTGTTCTTGTAGAGGGCCAAAAGTTGGATTCCAGAATCCACATCAGAAGACTCACAAATGCTTGTCATTTTAGCTCTGAAGACCTCTTCTGGCGACCCTGGGCACCAGCACATATGTGGTACACATATGCGTAAGTAAAAATAAGTTACAATAAAATAAAGTAATCACTTCTAAATTTAGCAAATCACAACACTTAAGTACAGTCACAGGCCATATACTGTTAAGGGAATGTTAGGTTCAAAGCCTGGGCCCTGACAGCCCTAAGGAGCTACATTCCACCACTCATCCTTAACAGGCCAACTACAGAGACAAGTGATTGGGAAATGAGAAGAGATATTGATCTAATGTTGCAACGCCAGGAAGAGGAATAAATAAAGAGGTCCAGTGACCCTGACACTAGGTCCACTTTTAGGGTCTTAACATGAGGTTTAGGTCTCAACAGATAGCAAGAGGTCTGCATAATCAAGCTGTCCTGGTCAGAGTGTACTCCTGGCTATCACTATCCCACCTCTGTCTCATCTCTAATCTCTCCTTGTTGTCTTCGTGAAATCTCTATTCAGGCGACTCTAGTTGGCACCAGGCATCAGCCTTTTCTTTCTCCCAGCACGAGATTCCTGGGAAAATTCCAATTCCACAGGGACCATTGTTTCAACAGTCTGATAGCTGAAGGGAGGGGTCGCTGTCTCTTTAGAATGTTTCCATTCTTATCAGAAAAGTTAAAGTGTATGTGATAGCTCTGACAGAGGGCCTGGGAGATGATGATGCAGCAGGTGAAGGAAGCCTGACAACCTGTGGTCAGGCTGCAGAACCCACGGGAAAGGCAGAAGGAGCAAACAAAAGGAGTCTACAGAGTTGTACTTCACACACACACACACACACACACACACACACACACACACACACACCAAACAGTTGCAAAAGATTGGTAATGGAACTGAAATGTTCTGATTGCCTACTGGTAGGGGGTTTGAATACAAAGTGTCGCCTCAAAGCTGATGTGCTGAAGGGTTGGTACCTTGCATAGCATTTTCAGAGACGGGG
>JANHMN010000013.1:40179166-40263104 GCA_030674055.1 Rhabdomys pumilio
TAGTGAAAAAGGCATTGGATAAGTGACAGGCATTTCAGTTAAACACACACACACACACACACACACACACACACACACACACACACAGTTATTGGGCTGGAGATAAGGCTCAGTGTACTAGCTGTTCTTTCAGTACCTATTTAATTTCCAGCACTCACATGGCAGCTCACAACTGTCTGTAATTCTAGTTCCAGGGAATCTGACACCTTCATACAAACATACATGTAGGCAAAGCATCAATGCACATAAAATAAAATAATAAATAATAATAGTAAAAAGAAAAACCAAGTTTATATGGGGCTGGAGAGATGGCTTAATGGTTAAGAGGATCCAGATTTGATTCTCAGCACACACATGGTGGTGCAGATATGTATATTAACTCCAATTCCAGGGATCCAGTGCCTTCTTGGGCCTCTGAAAATACCAGACACATAAGTGGCACAAAAACAAACATGCAGGCAGAATATATATAAAGTAAATAAATTTAAAAAAACCACACACCACACACACACACACACACACACACACACACACACACACACACAAACACACACCAAGGTTAAGGATAAGTCTAATATAAGATGTGTGTATCCAGTTTGGCCAGTTCTATTAGGCTTAAAAGATTGAAACTCTTGACTCTGCTTCATTCATTAGGCTCTTGGCCTTTCCCATAGAGGTATATGATCTGCCCTTGGGAATGGTCATAGAGGGGGTATGTTCAATGTGCAGCCCACATTTGACATATCATGAGTATCCATAGTACACACACATAGAAATGCATAATCCAATAGCAAAGCATAATATAAATCAATGTTTATAAAGTCAGTGAAATAGCACCTCATTTTTAAAAGCATGATAATGTTAACCACCATATGCCACGTTATGAATAAGTCTCTTGTTTTTTTTCCCACTAGTGATTTCACATCCTTAAGTGATGACTCCCTGAGGTTTAGAACATTCAATGGTGATGGTGAGCTAATAGATAATTATGTCAATGAACAAGTATGAGGAAAATAAGAGAACTAAACAAAATACCTAAAATAAATGTTTTAAACAAAGCCCATTGGCATTTCTTTAAATCAAGGTTTCTCTAGAATAATCAATCTCATTAACAAGAAAAAAATCTATAGAAATCTCAATTGCATTAGTCAGTCAGTTTCTAACAAGAGAAATAAGAGATTCCACAAGACCTAATCAAGGTACAACGTCCAACATGTAAGAGTCATTAGGGAGATTTGTAGTCATTTAGTCTTGGAGAGTGCATCTATACAAGGATATCTCGAGTGGGGCCTGTGGAAAAGGTCATGAGCAGACTGGAGAAGGCTGACATGGATGACATGGAGAGAATGCCTTTAATGAACTGTAGCAGATGGACAACCAAAGCCTAGGACAAGCCTATGAGTCTGGTTCCCACTCAGAGTCAGCCTTTCAGATTTCTGAGCAGAGGGAGCAGAGGGTTAAAATTGTTGGAACAGCAAGCCAGATATAACCTTGGCAGTAGAACAGTAAATTGACCAGACCAGGATAATAGCAAGAAGAGGACAAGGGGAGAAATTACAGGATAATCTGGACATTTTGTTCTTCACACATTAAAACAATCACTCTGGCCTGCTGTCAGCACAGTGTTTTCTGGGACATTTGTAAATGGCAGTCATGGGTTTGTGCTGACGTGGTCACCATTTCTTGTTCAGACTTGCTTGTGAGCAAGGGCAAAGATTACAGTGGGCTATTGTTACACTTACTGTCCTGTGCAGGGTTGTATAAATCTGGTATGTGGAAGAACACACACACACACACACACACACACACACACACACACACACACACATTTAGCAGGCATAAATTTTAACAAATAAATTAATATAATAATATAGTTTGCCTATTGATGTCTGTTGTCCACAGTGGCCTTGGAGACCATGCAGAGAGAAATTTACTGAACCTTTTGTAGGCAATAGACCTGTGCTTACACAGAATAAAAATGCTGGATTCTGGTCTTACTAGGTAATTAGATGGACAGGACATATTGAGTCCCTACTGTGTGTTTTATGAATGTTATCTCACCTGGTTTTCAAGGCAGTCTTTTGGCAATTGGAACTTTTGTCCTCACCTTACGGTTGAGGAAGTGGGGTGCCTGAGAGATGCTGCCTTCCTGAGAACAATTACTAGGAAAGCTTGGTTCTCTCTGTAGCACTCTGTAATTTCTCGTGACTTACGTATTGAAGTGAGTTTGCTGGCTGGAGATGTAGCTCAGTTGGAAGAGCATTACTTGCCCAGCATGCATGAAGCTTTGGGTTTGAGCCTCAGCATATCCTAGGTCAGTAATGGCGGCATGCTCCTGTAATTGCAACACACAGAAGGTAGAAACAAGAGGATGAGAAGTCCAAGGTCATTCTCTGCTAAATAGCAAGCTGGAGACCAGGAGACTCTGTTTCAACAAAATAAATTAATGTAACAAAATAGTTTGCCTATTGATGTCTGATGTCCACGATGGCCTTGGAGACCATGCAGAAAGAAGTTGTCTGAACTTTTTCTAGGCAATAGACCTTGTTGAGCTGAGTTCTCTGCATGTATCGCTTATCATACAGGTATGTATGGTTTATCATCTAGCTTGATGTGCTAACTACGTAAACTCAGTAGCCATTACTATAGAAATGGAGCCGGAGCGGGATTAGACACAGACTGTCAGTTTCAGTCATCGTGGTTATTACCATTGCATCAAAGCTGCTGATGGGCGCAATCAAATCTGAAGATTGTTGACAGGAAGTTGTAAACGGCAAAAGCAGGGCATCACCATTTTGCTTTCAAAGAACACCAGTGGGAAGGAGCATAACCATAGATAGTAGAGGATCCACTGGGGACTCAGGGTCTCAGCCGAAACCTTCTCATACAGAGGTAAGACTTACAAACTCTTTTACCAAAGAAGGCTCTGATTTCTCTAATTCTATCAAGCCCTGTACATGACCCCCAAGAGCAATAATAAGAGTAATAATAAGCCTTGTTTTAGGCAAAGTTACATTTCCATTGATCTAGTTATCCCTCTAGGAGAAAGCTCTAAACTTTAGACCTGTCTTTCTCACTCCCCTAGGTATGGCAGCAGGGCACTGCTTAAAGTGTTCTACCTACCCAATGTATCTATCTATCACTTCGAGAGACCAGACTTTTTGGGTTCAGATTCCATCTTAGAGAACCTGACCTAAGGTTGAACTCGAGATAACTTACAGGTCAGTACCTAGCACGAGTTTCCAGCTTATTCTCCAACAAAACCTACATCTAGCACCAGTTTCCAGGTTATTCCCCAGCAAATCTGCACCTCTAGGTTACAAGTCTGCCCCTGATACTTCACTTCTAACAACTACCAATCAGGAGCAAAGCAGAAGTTAAGCTTATGGTTTGGCTTCCAGTACTAGCCAGTTATGTTAAAGGATATAATGGCTCCCTAATCAAATGTGTGTCTGGCTAGATATCCCCTTCTTGCCTCTATAAATGCTTGCCTAAAAGTGGGCTAGAGATGGTGGTGTGGCCCCAGCTTGGGCTTAAATAAAGAGACCCTAGTGTGATTACATCAAAATTGGCTCCTTGGTGGTCTTTTGGGGTTCACAAACGCTTCCTGGCACGATAATTTCAATCAGAATCGTAGCAGCTTCATGCTTTGCTGAGGAAAGAGTAGGTGGGGATTTCACACTGTGGTAACAGAGGAACCCAGGCTAGTGGTTTTACTAAAATAAACACAGCCTGAGAACTGCTGTTTATTCTAGTATCAAAATGAAGACCTCTAGCAGGCAGGGCTTGTCTAGTCAAGACAAACAGGCCTCCACTGCCACAACCTGCTATATATACTCACTGGATTAATAGGGTGTGTACATTATGGGTTTTGTCTAGATTTTTATTTTTGAGAGGGAGATATAATAATGGCAAATTACATTTTTTTAAAAGCTCTCTGATCAAGGGCAAATTTTGAGATCTCTAAAAGCCCATGTGAACTTGTGGCTACAGAGCCCATGGCTTAGCCAGGCAGGTTCCAGCCCTGTGTCTGGTCACTCTGGGTGAAGTCGGAAGTTGGTGACTATCATTGAGGACAGTAGAGCCAGGTCTATCCTGCCCTGTCACTCAGGCTCAGGTGAATTCCCGACATGTTTCATGGCCTGCCTGCTTCAAACTCTCTGCCTTTGATTCCCATTGTTTCCTGGTGCATAGTACACTATCCAGCCATAGCATCTTTCGGCTCTGGGGCTTTCATTTTTGTTGTGGTTATTTGTTCTTTTTGTTTGTTTAAGTCATATAAATATGTGCATATGTGTTATGTGGTATATGTACATGCTCTTTTGTGTGTATGTTTACACTATGTATGTGTTATGTGGTGTATATACATGTTCATGTGTATGTGTGTATATACATGTTCATGTGCACACATGTGTAGCCCAGAATGATCTCAAACTTACTATGTATCCAAGGACAGCCTTGAGGACCTGATCCTCTTGAGTCCATTTCCCAGTGCTGACATGTGTGGTTACAGATGTGTGCTAATACCCATGCTGAGACTTCTTTAAATTCTTAATAGCCAGCTCCTCTCTTGCTTTGGAGCCTTTCTCCTGCTTCCTCATATCCCTTCTTCGTTGGTGAAAAACATCCACTTCCCCTTCAGCTTCTGCTAAGTCATCACTGCCTCCTCTTTGCCCAGCCCACATGCAATGCTTCAAATGCTCCAGCAGAACATGTATAACACGATCTTGCTCATGTACACTGGATTCCTAGGCTTCTCACTGCGAGGTACACCAAGTCTGCAATCAATATCTATTGACAGAATGAAGCTGGGTGTGGTAGCACAAGGTGGTAATCACAGCTGCTCAGGAGGCTGAGGCAAAGGGATCAAAAGTTCATGGCCTACCTAGAAAAACAGAATAAGGTTTGAGTTTAGTCTGGGCAACTTGGATCCTGCCTTAAAATAAATGTGAAAGGAGGATTGGGATCACAGTAGTAGAATACTTGTCTACTATGTGAAAGGCATCGAGTTCAACCCTTAACACTACACACTACACACTACACACTACACACACACACACACACACACACACACACAGGAATTGGATGCATGGATACAAGTTGCCCACTAATGATAAATCATAGGACTATTTTTATTGGGACTCAAAAGGCAAGAGATATTTCTGATCCTTAAGTCATCTGTCTAGAGGATATGGAAAACTTAGAATATTTAGAATAGCAACAGTAATAAACTGGTTCCCGATAACCTGATTGAACCAAGTCCAAGGATGCTTGCACAGCAACCCTCATCTTCAAAGACTGCTCCTCCTCCTCCTCCTCCTCCCTGCTCTCTGCTCTCTGCTCTCTGCTCTCTGCTCTCTGCTCTCTGCTCTCTGCTCTCTGCTCTCTGCTCTCTCCCTGCTCCCTGCTCCTCCCTGCTCCCTGCTCGCTCCCGCTCCTGCAGAAGTAATTCAGGCTTCTCAAAGGGAGACCCTTGGGACTATATGTTAGATCATCTTAATGTCAATCTTTAGATGGCTCCTTGAGGGGCTGCACAAAGAACTATACTCAAAGACTGACTCTCCAAACAGGAATTGTGACCTGAGACTGGATTAGAAGTATGAATGGCCACTCTGGGCAGGAAGCAAGGCCAAGACTTGGCATGAAGCCCCCTTACTAACCATGTAGCACAGAACAAAGTCAGTGGGAGCCACTCTTATCAAGAGACATAATGGCTTCAGTCAGGAAACAATGGGAAAGGGATTTCCCAATCAGAAAGGTTGGGAGTTCAAAGATGTGCTTCCATGCCTGGCTTCAGCAAGAAAGTCCAGAGGAAGTTCCCTACTATTAGGGTTGAGGTCAGGCCAGGGACAACAATAAGGTATTTGTAGAAGTTAGGTCCTGGTTCTTCCTCCTAGCCCCTTGTTCCCAAAATAAGACTCAGGCTCAAATAAATACCTTGGTCATATAAACTAGGCTCTTCTCTGACTAGATCATAACTAAAAATAACCCATTTATTTTAATTTACATTCTGCCACATAGCTGTTACCTGTCCACAGGTACATGCACCCGTGTCTTTACATCTTCCTGGCCCAATCTCCCACCTGGCTCTATCCCAGAATTCTTTTTCCTCCCAGGACTCCTACCTCTGTTTCCTACCTAAGCCATAGGCCATGGGCTTTTTAATTGACAGGTAATGTAACCATACAGTACACAAGATATTCTTTCTATAGGTATTGTTGCAACAGGAGAAAGAAGCCAGAAGCAGGTAGCACTGAGGGGCAGGGATAAAGAAACAGAACCTGCTGAAGTCTTAAGAGTCGCTAACAGCAAAGCATGCTGGGTCTGTGTAGGAAGAACCCAAGATGGAGTGGAAGGCATAGAGTCACTGAACACAGTCTAAATCAATGGTTCTCAACCTGTGGGTTATGACCCTTTTGGGGGGTGGGGAGACGTTAAATGACCCTTTCACAGGGGTCACTTAAGACCATCTGTATATCAAATGTTTACATTACAATTCATAATGGTACATTACAACTACAGTTATGAAGTAGCAACGACAATCATTTTGTGGTTGGGGGTCAACCACATGGGTACTGTATTAAATGTCACAGCACGGCTAGTCAACAAAAGGATGGACTGGGTATTAAGACTATCTTGTACCTCACTGGTACAAATAGGAATAATTATGCTCTAATTGTATTCTGAGAGAAAAGCTTTATTTTAACAGGAAGGGTAATATGTAGGAGGAGCTAAGGGGGAAGGAGCACCGAGAGGAAAAGATGGAGTAAGGAGAGGAGAAGATGAAGTAGATGAGAAGCTCGGTAATGAGAGAGAAAAAGAGAGAGAAAGAGAGAGGGGGCATGGAGGCAGAAATTCACATGTCTCCACTAGTCAAAGATAGTTTACATAGTTAGGTTGGGTATTAGGTTACACTTCTGATTGAGCATTACCGTACATATAAAGCCCTTGATTAACATTTAAAAAAATTGTATAAAAGCCAAATGGAAAAGGAGGGGGCACGGGATAGGGGTTTTCTAGGGAAGGGAAATGGGGAAAGGGATTGGCATCTGAAATGTAAATAAAATATCCAATAAATAAATAAATAAATAGCTGGGCGGTAGTGGCGCACGCCTTTAGTCCCAGCACTTGGGAGGCAGAGGCAGGCAGTTGGGAGTTCGAGGCCAGCCTGGTCTACAGAGTGAGTTCCAGGACAGCCAGGGCTACACAGAGAAACCCTGTCTCAAAAAACCAAAAAAAAAAAATAAATAAATAAAATAAAAATAAAATAAATAAATAAATAAATAAATAAATAATGTCATAGCACTAGGAAGATTGAGAATCACTGTTTCAAGTCGGCAGTGGTGGCACACGTCTTTAATCCCAGCACTTGGGAGGTAGAGGCAGGCAGATTTCTGAGTTTGAGGCCAGCCTGGTCTACAGAGTAAGTTCCAGGACAGCCAGGACTACACAGAGAAACCCTGTCTGGAAAAACAAAAACAAAAACAAAAGAGAGAGAGAATTACTGTTTCAGATGTTCAGGATATCAGAGGGGTTGGGGATGCATTAGAGCTGATCCTAGGTTAGAATGAGCTCACAGAATTCCACAGCAGGGATGCAGCAGATTGCACTGAGAGGATGGATGGAACGATAATCCTAGAGCTAGAGCACCTAGGGCCCTGAAGTAGTGCTGCAATCTGGAGTAGTCATCATGTAAAGGGCACATCATCAATAATGATTCATCCCAACCATATGGTAGGAAGAGGGCTTTCAAGCTGAGTATATGAGGAAGCAGCTAGGGGCTCCTGTGTGGGCATTGTATTAGTGATATGTGGGAAGACAGCTCTGGGGTTTTTGTTTGTTTGTTTGTTTGCTTTTCTTCTTTGCTTGCCTTTGCTTTTTCCAGTGCTGGAGATGGTATCCAGGCCTTTGCCCATGTTAGGTATGTGTTCTCCCACGGAGCATATCTTCAGTCTGGGTAAGCAATTTCAAAGTTGAATATAGTGTAAGTTAAATTTACAAGGTGTGTTAATCGAGAAGGCTCTGAAAGAAGCACTAAAGGATCATTCAAACATTTAGGAACTGCCAACAAGGCCTATGCATCAGACTTTCTCCCCAGGGCCTGGACAAGGTCTAGAAGCATCTAAGACTCAGGCAGGGAGGCAGTCAGTGTTAGTATTCTGTCTAAATTCCACCCCCACAGTTACCCAACAGCCAGGTATGCTCCTTCCCACAGTTACCTGGCAACAGCCAGGTAGGCCTGGCCCACTATAAAAGGGGCTGCTTGCCCCCTCCTCTCTCTTACTCTCTTACTCTCTTGCTCTTTCTTGCTCTCTTGCCCTCTTGGTCTCTCTTGATCCCTCTGTTCCCTTACCCCTTTCTTCTTCCCTTCCCCCTCTCTCCACGTGCTCATGGCTGGCCTCTACTTCTCTACTTTCTATCTCCCTCTCTCTGCCTCTACTACCCTCTTAACTCCCTTCCCATGCCCTAAATAAACTCTATTCTATACTATACCATTGTGTGGCTGGTCCCTCAGGGGGTAGAGATGCCTCAGCATGCACCCCCTTCCCCCATACCTCACCACACACCCACAGAACATATCCCATATCTCTTTATCTTTATATAAACATATCAGTCAGTATTTACTGCTCTAGTAGGACCTGATAGACTACTGGGTTATAAATGACTGGACTCTTCTTGATCAGTGTGTTTGCAGCTGATAGTAACCTGGCCCCATCTGACATCCAGCTGGCTGGTGATAGAAAACGCATGACCAGAGTACCACAGATAGGGCGTCTCATCAGGCCATAAGCCAATAAACTCATTGTCTTGAGTCACTGTTCTATTGCTGTGAGCAGACACCATGACCAAGGCAATGCTTATAAAAGAAAGCATTGAATTTAGAGCTTGCTTACAGTTTCAGAGGCTTGGTCCACTATCGTAACAGTGGGGAGTATGGGGCAAGCATGGCAGGCAGGTACTGGAGAAGTACTTGAGAGCTACATCCTTATCCACAGGCAGAGAGAGTGAGACTGGGCTTTTGAAACCTCAAAGCCCACCTGCAGTGACACACCTCCTCTTCGAGGGCCACACCACCTATTCCTCCTAATCTTATCAAACAGTTACACTCTCTAGTGAGGAAGCATTCAAAATTATGAGCTGACAGGGATTATTCTTATTCAAACCACCACACTCACTCGCAGGCAATTTCACAACATTGGTGGTAGCCTTGTGTCTCTGAGGACTGAATATAATATAAGAACTCTATAGCAGGCCTAGATTTCCTTCTCTTCAGATACTAACTTAATAAGAAAGAATCATGACTGAAACCCACAGTAACCAGCAAGAGGACCAGGATTCACATAAGTGATGTCTCTTGCTTGGAAAAACAGAGATAGTGATCTTATATGGGCCACGGCCTCAAACTTAGGAGGCATAAGAACCATTTCTAGAATTTATTAAACATGCACACTTTAACTAGTTTTATTTTATTAAAATAATAAAACTACTAAAAGCACACATTCAGAACTAGTGAGTCTGAATTTCCAGGGAGCAGCAACGCAGAGGCCAAGTCTCCGCCAGAAGTGGCATTTTCAGTTTATTAGGACTTGGTCAAACAACAGAAATATGGTTATGAGGAGTTTGCAAGAGGCGTGGTCAGACTGCATAGCAAATGAGATATGATTAATAGCTATTGAAGACAATTCCTAGTTCTCTCTTGTCAGCTAGAATGGAGCTGAGGCTATGGAATTACTGGTAAGGTTGGGGATAGTTGGCCCTGGTTGTTGGGCTAGACATTTGCATAGGCAATGGGTGGGGGGGAATAGCCAGTCAGGGTCATGGCCAGCGATCAGGATAGGAGAAAAGACTGAGGCTCAAACTGCAGCCAAGGTCATCAACACCCAGAAATTTTTCTCAGCAGTTCTCCGTGTGCTGGCAGGAGTCTGAGACTGATAGTAAGTAGCCTTTTATCTGGGAGTGGCTCTGGCTGACTCTCTCCCTTGACCTCTGGTCCTGCCTGCTTCACTGGGCAACTCCTTTAAGCTATAAAGAATCACAAGATCAGATCCCCAGTTGTCAAGTGTATCTTCAGCCCTCTGAAGAAACTTGAGATCCTACAGCAGAGAGGCTGGTCAACTTGGGGCGGGCTGGGCTGAAGATGAAGGTGATTCTGAAGATATTTTAGATCCTTTCTCAGTGCTACCATCTAGGGGGCTAGAACCGGGGCTCTGAGGGCCTCTGTAAATTATACAGCAAAGGGAAGAAACATACTTTCATACAGATACAAGATTTCTACCCCATGATAATGAGAAAATGATAACATCATAGCAAAGACAGTCAGAGCCAAGAGAAATTGTCAGAATTCGGTGAGCAACCTGTTACCTGCTTATCTTATGTCATCCAGGGAATGAGAAACAAAACCAGAAATATAAAAGGGGAACCCAGAATTTTCACTTTTAAAAGAACTCTGCCCTGAATATTTCTACAATTTTTAAGGTAATTTGGGGTTTATGAATTCATTTGTACTCCTAAAAACTACAAGGAAGCAGCGGCACAGAGAGAACATGAATCCTGGAATCCCACTTAAGCAGAAGAGAGAAGAAATAGGTCGTTAGGACCTGCTTGAGGGAGGGGAGCCAGGACATTGGTGCACTCAGAGGTACCACTGCATGGAGAGGAAGAAGAAACGGAGAAGGAGCTGTCTCATGGACTCCCATGCACTCCGATTTCAAATTGTGTTTCCTTACCTCTCCTCCTGACTTTCAGCTGGGCCTGTTCCTGCTGGTTAAGGTTCAGCTTAACCCTCAGCTCCTTCCCAGATTTGCCTCAGTGTGGTTAGAAGTTTTCTCTTTTGGGCTCTCACTGCTATTTCTGCACATATTTTACGATGACGATGACGACGACTACTACTACTATTATTATTATTGACAGAGTCTCAGAGAGTAGCTCTGGCTGTCCTGGAACTTACTATGTAGACCAGGTTGACCTTGAACCCACAGAGATTCTATTGCTTCTGCCTCCCAGTCCTGAGATTAAAGAGTGAGCCACTATGCTTGGCTTGCATCCATTTGTTTACAGCTAGAAATAGACCCTAGTCAGTTTTCACCGCCCCTCCCTCCCCACCCCCCCACCCCACACATTTCTTCTCCTCTCCCCAAAACTGTGGATCAAAGTCAGGGCCTCATGCATGCTAGGTAACGGTTCTTGTCGTGTTGTTTAAAAAGATAGGGAGAGAGAGAATATGTTTGGTGGATGTGCAGTCAAGTGTGGGGAAGGAGGTGCTTCAGCAGGGCCCACGCTCAGTCATCCCTTCCACCTGAGGGACAGCCACACATTTAGTATAGAATACTATTCAGGGCATGGGGGCAGGGGGGGTATAGAGAGGCATGGGGAGGGGAGTTGAGAGAGTCAAGACCGAGAAAGCAGAGGAAGGCAGAGAGAGAGGTGGGGGGAAGGGAGAGGGGGAGGAAGAGGGAGAGAGGGAAGGAGAGGAAGAGAGAGAGAGAGAGACAGAGAGAGAGAGGGAGGGAGGGGAAGAGAGAGAGAGAAAGAGAGAGAGAGAGATAGATAGAGAGAGAGAGAAGAGTAGAGGCTTGCCATGAGAACATGGAGAGAGGGGGAGGGGGATAGGGAAAGGAGAGCAGTAGAGCAGTAGATGACAGAACTAGAGCAAGAAGGTAAAGAGAGGAGTAAGTTGGCACACTTGGCTGTTGCCCCGTAACTGTGGGGAGGAGCCTAGACAAAATGCTAACAGTCCTAGCCCTAAACTCATCCTCAGCCTGCCAACAATCAATTTTTTGAAATCAGGAAAGCAGGTTCCTTTTATGCTTTCCTAAATTGGCCTGTTGCCCAGTTAGTTAGTAAGAACTAGAGATATTTTTGATTCATTCTGTCCTTTCCTCACATTATATCTCACTAACAAAGTTTACTGATACTGTGCAGGTTGCTTCATTAAGGCTGTGGTTCAAAGCTGTTGGGGACCCGAAAAAATTGAAAATTCTCAGAACAATGTAAAATAATGAGACCAATTATAGATCATATAGACAAAAAAAAAAAAATCAAAAGGATGGTTAGGTAAATTTGAGAAGCTTTGTATTTTGCATACACTGCCAGTAAGGATTAGGTAGCATCCCCTTGTGGTGTGGCCCACTGACTTAACACTCTCCAAAGTAGTACGAATGCCCATTTCCTGCGATTTATAACACATCTTGTTGAAAGCAACCATTTGGGCGTCATTTAACAAGACAATTTGTTGCTCAGCTAATAGATGCTGTCTCAATTCGGCTCAATACTTTTCAATTGACAATGAATTGACAAAGTTCCTTGAGGCTCTTGCCTTCCAGAGTAATATAACCTTTTATGATTCTTGTGAGTAAAAGGTAGGCCTGTCTTTTTTATGAACTAGGGAAGATGAAGAGATTGAAAGAGTTGGGGAATGAACTGGCAAGATGTCATAAGTCCATTAGCACACAGGTTTTAGGAAAAAGTATATACATAAAGTAAAGGTTCAGAAACCAGAATTGGCCTTAAAACTAAGAGTCTACCTATCTCTCAAGAAACCTATGGAGGGGCTAAAGAGTCTGCTCAGTGGTTAAGAGCACTTGTCCTTTTGAAGGACTGGGGTTCGAGTCCCAACACCTGCATGGAGGCTCACTACTTCCTCAGGTGCCAGGCATGCATGTGGTGCATAGTCATACATGCAGGCAAAGCATTCATATGAATAAAATAAATCTAAAATAAAGTTAACAAAAAGAAAAAAAAAAAGAATTTTATGGAGGCCGGGTAATGGTGATTCATGACTCTAATACCAGCACTTAGGAGACAGAGAGGCAGAATCTGAGTTTGAGGCCAGCATGGTCTACAGAGTGAGTTCTAGAACAACCAAAGCTTTGTTGTTGTTTTTTTCCTCCACTCCAATTGTAGGATACTGAGGGACACCCCCCCCACACACTGTATATTGTCAGGTCTACCCCAAAAAACCCAGGACAAGTCTTACTTAGAACCTGTGGCTCCTTCCAGGACTTCTCACCCTGCCCCACCTAAACCTCTCCAGCTCAGGAGCTGGGCTTATCTTCCCCCAGCTTCTGATTCCTATATAACTCAGCCATTTAGCCACATGCTCTCTGGGCTCTCTCTCTCTCTCTCTCTCTCTCTCTCTCTCTCTCTCTCTCTCTCTCTCTCTCTCTCTCTCTCCTTCCCTCCCTCTCTCTCTCCTCTCTCTTTCTCTTCCCTCTTGGTCTACTTACCTCACTTTCCTCTCCCCCTCCCTCCCTTCCTTTATACCAACCTGTTTCTAGTGGCTCCGTTCAGTCTGGAATCTTCCAGATGCCTCTGGCTGTGCTCTCCCTCATATTGACAATAAAGTCACTCTCCCCAACCATACCTAGAAGCAGTCATGTTCTAATTTTCATTCATGTACATGTGTTAAAAATGTCAAAAAGGTAAACAAACAAAAGTGTAAAGGCATGAGAAATGTTTAGAATATGGCAAAGGAAAAAAGCAAAGCGTACATTTGTATGAAAATTGTGATGGATCAAGTGAAGGCACATAATCTTCTGGATAACATAGGTGACTATGTAAAAACTAAGTTGACTATTTTTTTAAAGATGTTTTTGGTTTTGCATAGTTTCTTGCGATGAAGTTTACGCTGAGGATGAAGTTGAGTCTATCTACTCTGGTATTTTCTCTTTCCCAGTGGTGCTAAGGAATCCTGTGGGTTTAAGGTCTGGCCAAATAGTGTTGAAGAGGTTGAACATTTGTTTTCAAACCTGTTGTCCTATGACTCATTGCTTCTCAAGATAAAGTTGAAACACTTCTCAACCTAGTTTAATACCATAAACAACAGGTTTTAACCTCGTGAATTCTATAAGCTTATTGTCTGCTGTGTGAAGCAGTTACTTTGTTTCCTTCACCCAGACTTTTTAGCTTTCTTTCATTTTTTAGTTTTGATCATTTAACTTTTATTGACCTAATTGGTTTTCGCCAGTCTTCTTATATAGTATTCATGTCTTTCAGCGGCCGTTAAAAAAAAAAATTACGTTTGGCAAGCTCCAAAACAAGTTTTCCTTTTTCCGAAATGTTCGTCTGGAGTGTCTGTTTGGACAAACTCAGTCTACCCTCATCCATAGAAGGATAGAAGGAATGAGTCCGAGGTTGTTCTGGTGAGGGATAGTAAGACTGGGTGCTCCCGACCCGAGCTCCGAGATCACCCGAGAGCGCGGAGGGGAAACCGGAAAAGACTGAGCGCGCGAGATTCCCATAACTTCTCAGTCAGGCAGTCTACCTAGAAGGTAGAAGACCTGACCCTCCCCTACCCGAAGCACGCAGGCGCGTCCTCTCCCGCCTTCGCCTCCATCCAGGATGCCCCGCCTCTTTCTCAGCACGCAGGCGCATTCTCCTAGGCGCTCTCTTCTGGTCTCCGCAGCCTTTCAGGATGCCCCGCCCCCCCAATACCACGCAGGCGCGTCTTTTGAGTAGCCCTCTTAGGCTCCACCCGCTCTCAAGGAGCTCCGCCCTTTCTGTAGCACGCAGGCGCAATTTTCAAGGCGCTCTTTCAGGCCCCCGCCTCTTCCTACGGCGCCCCGCCTCTCCCTTAGTACGCAGGCGCATCCTTCCTGGAGCTAGCGCAGGCTCCGCCCCCCTCCCCACCACCCCGCCCCCGCCGCCCTGCCCTGCCCCGCCCCTAGGCGGTTGCTGGCGGCGGCCGCCGCCCTCCCTCGACCCAATGGCGCGGCTGCGGCGTCAGTAATGTGAAGCAGTGAACTGACTTGTCCGGCCCCCGGGCCTGCAGCCCATTACACCATCCGCCGCGGCAGCTGCTGCAACGCGAACGGTCTGGGAGGGAGGGTGCAGACAGCTCCGCGGGGCGGGGCGGAGCGAGCAGCGCGGCCGGATTCATTCCTGTGGGGCGCGGGGCATGGAGGAGCTGTGCGGCCGCAGGCGGAGTAGGGCATCCCAGGCGTCGGGGACAACGGTTTCCATTTGAAGGGACGGCTGGACCCGGAGCAGCCGACGGCAGGAGGACCAGCCCTGGGGCAGGTAGCGATGGCCGCGGCCTGGGGCCCAGCGGGAAGGCCTGGGCGGGATGAGGGCATGGGGCAGATGGCGGCCGGCCGGGGTCGTGTGGGCCGCGGGACCCAGGGCAGGCGGGCGGCTGGAAGGGGTGGAGGCGAAGGTGACGGAGGGCGGTTGTGGCCGCGGAGCACGGGGCGGCTGGGGAAGTTAAAGGCTGGAAGGCGGCCGGATTTCCTGAGCGCCTCGCGTAGTTTGAGGGGAAGAAAGCCTTTCCGGCGAGGTCTTAGCGTGAGCAGGCCGAGAGTTGGTGCGTCTGACCTTTTTGTTCCTTGTCGAAACCCATCCTGGCCACAGTGAGGCCTTCCAGCCTCGCGCCCTTGGCGAGTTCTTTGCAGATGCGAGAAAGAAACATTTCTGAACCCGCCGCGACTCCTGCCGCTTTCGGGTACTCGCTGGGCGTGTGCAAGGCAAAACCAGAACAAAGCTGGGCTGGCTAGAGCCGGACACGAGGAAACCAATTGCCTGTAGTGTTTCGTTTTCCGCACAGTGGGAGAAACTGCCTCCCATCGAAACATTCTGGTCTCCGTGTGAACCCTTTTGTATTTTCCTTTCGCACCTCCTTTGGAGGAAAGGGAAAGAATGGTTCCGAGTATGGCAATTTTTCCTTTTCTTCCCCCCACACCCCAAGATTAGAAAATAGGGGAGCCCAAATCGTGTTTTTAACTTGTATGCAAAATCCTAAAACTGCTTTTTAAAAAATTTTTTTAATTCTCTAGTTCGGTGCTCTGCTTCTCCGATGTTGGAATGCGATAGGACAGAACATACTCTCTGGGTTTCATATCCGTTCTGGGTCTCAGTGACTAACGTTGAACTTTGGCTCCTGTCACTTGCCTGCGTGGAGAGTTAAGCTGGAGCTTTGCTTTCAACGATAAATAAAGCTTAGCCTCGACTGGACATAAATGGATCTAAAGACAGCGGTGTTCAACGCAGCGCGCGATGGCAAACTCCGGCTCCTCACCAAGTTGCTGGCAAGCAAATCTAAAGCCGAGGTTTCCTCCTTGATCTCGGAAAAAACAAACGGGGCCACACCACTCTTGATGGCTGCTAGGTATGGACACCTCGACATGGTAGAATTCCTTCTAGAGCAGTGCAGTGCTTCCATAGAAGTCGGGGGCTCTGTCAATTTCGACGGAGAAACCATCGAGGGGGCCCCCCCTTTATGGGCCGCTTCTGCCGCAGGACATCTGAAGGTTGTCCAGTCTTTGTTAAATCACGGAGCATCTGTCAACAACACGACTTTAACCAACTCAACTCCTCTTCGAGCTGCGTGCTTCGATGGCCATTTGGAAATAGTGAAATACCTTGTAGAACACAAAGCCGATTTGGAAGTGTCCAACCGACACGGGCATACGTGCTTGATGATTTCATGCTACAAAGGACACAAAGAGATTGCGCAGTATTTACTTGAAAAGGGGGCAGATGTTAATAGAAAAAGTGTGAAAGGTGAGTTCAGCTTTGTTTTTCTTCTCTTTGTTTTGTTTCAAGGGACTGCCTCTTATTTTCAGGAAGTTTGGTAATAATTGGTAGCATGTTGCTGAGTAGGCCTACTTTGACAGACCTGTGTTTACTAGGTAACCCTTCCCGATTACCTTGACTCTGATACCTGATAGTGCATCAACATAGGTGGTAAACGATCCCAGTCACTATCTTCAGCAGCGTTTTCTCTCTTCCCTGAAGTTACAGAACATAGTAGTGGCAGAAGAGCTGGACCTCCTGGTTACAGTTGGATCCGTTTGGGAGTATAGTGAAATACATTGTTTTGAACTCTTTAAAAGTCACTTTGGAGTAGTGAGTTACTATCTTATTTATTCTAGGTAGGCAACTTATTTGTTATTCTGTCATAGAAGGCTAAACCACACTGCCTTGAAAGGATTAAACCTGAAAGAGATACTTGTTCCCTGATTTTATGTACTAGAGGCCAATAGAAAAATCCTTTTATGTAGAACACATATTAAATGTAGCAAGACAGAAAATGGATTTTCAAGACTTGCTCAGGGCTTAAAAAGCTAATAGGGACTAGGTCAAACCAGTGTGGATTTGTTGGCAACAATTTAAGGACCTTTTGTCAGGAAGAGCTTAGGTTTACAGTCCAGTGTAACTTTAAAGATTGTAAAAAAACTATACTGCCTGACTTTAAAAAGCTGTTAAGATTTAAGAATAGCATAAATCAGGCCAAGAGTTTTTCAAACAACATAAGTCATCTTGTTTTGTTTACAATGAAAAATAAGTCTTATTCCTGCATTCTAGACTTATATAGAAGTTTACCATCTTTTATAGTTTGTATCTTTCCATTAGAGATAGACTGTGCACCCCTCTCTCCCTGCTTTGCCTTTCCTGTTGGGTGACACCTCACCTTGTGTGTGTGTATGTGTGTATACATGTGTGTGTGTTTGAGTCTCTGTGTACAGCTCAGGTGTAGTGAGAATTGTGGTTTCTTTAAAAATACAGAATTGTTCTAGAAATATGTTTTTGTTTTAATCCCAGGTATGGGATATGGGACTGTTTAGATTGTCCACAGCAGCTGGCTGTGATTTGCCTCATGCTCTAGCAGGGATGTGATTTTACCAGCTGGAGATAGTTTCTGCATATGTATGACATTTGGAATTCTGGGGACTTTTGAAAGGGTATATAAATTCTAGAGCTCCAAGAGACACTGGCTGTTGCTGCTGCTCCTCTTTTTCCTCTTCCTCCTCCTCTTCCTCCTGCTGCTGCTGCTGCTATTCCTCTTCCTGCTGCTAGTTGTTGTGGTTGAGGTTTGTTGCATTTTGTCAAGTGGTCATGTGGAAACAGACAAGAAGAAATTGGGTATCCTGACTATGAAGATGAAACTTGCCCCAAGGATTTCGACTCCCCTAATCAGCAGGAAGTAGTTCAACAAAATCTATGTCCCCTTTCTCCTCTAGCCTTCTTTTTTTTCCTACCTAGTGTTGGGGGGTTGGGAGGTTGGAATAGGGATGGCAAAGGGTGGTGGAAAAAGAAACTGACAAAGTGGTCAAAAGCCTGGCTATGCTCATGTATCTTAATCCTAGATTATGTCATTCAATCCCAGCAAACATGGCTAGCTCATTCTTGTTTGATACAATTTTTCATTGAATGTATATAGTTAGTTGATCCAAGACTGTGCTGCTGTGAATATTTTTGAAAAAAATTGTGTATTAGCATACTTCTGTGAGAATAATTATGGTATGAATGCCTGCATAGGGTGAGTTGCTGAAGCAGAGTGTGTGTGGTGATGTAGAAGGCGGGCTGCTGG
This sequence comes from Rhabdomys pumilio, assembly GCA_030674055.1. Taxonomy (NCBI): domain Eukaryota; kingdom Metazoa; phylum Chordata; class Mammalia; order Rodentia; family Muridae; genus Rhabdomys; species Rhabdomys pumilio. The sequence continues at coordinate 40,197,474 of JANHMN010000013.1, forward strand.
GGGGCAGTGTGTCATTACTGAGCATGCTTACAACAACAGTGTTGTTTTGTGAAAAGGGCTTATGGAAGTGATACAAGACCATTGGGTTTTTTTCCCCTGAAGTTTTTCAGAACAAACACAAAACTATTAAAAAAAATATCCTGGAACTCAGACAATCCTTTGAGAGATAGTTCTAAATTTTATACATATATGAGTATGCAGTTTTATTTAATATCTTGTCCTATAACCTGTTTTTTAAATTAGTAAGTTATTTTTAAATTCTTAACCATAGCTCCTTAATTTTAAGAACTGCATACTCTTTTTTTTCTTTCTGTACACTAGATAGATGTTCCTGTTTATAAAAATAAGTAAATCTTGGCTGAATAGTTGATACTACAGGGTATACAATATCTTTAGTAGTTTTCCTTTAACATTTTTTTCTATTTTTTCTCACTTAGTACATCCCAGTTATGGTTTCCCTTCCTTTACTCCTCCCAGTTCTTCCCCACCTCCCTCCCATCTAGATCTACTCCTCTCATTAGAAAACAAACAGGCGTCTAAGGGAATATACTATAGGCTACATTATACTATACTGTACTATACCATATTATATTATACTGTACTATGATAAAACTAACACATTGGAATTGAACAAAAACAGAAAGGAGCCCAAGAAAAGGCAGAAGAAATAGAGACCCACTTGCTCATACACCAGGGAATCCCATAAAAACATTAAACTGTGCAGGTCGTGTTCACGGTGCCTCAGTCTCTGAGTTCATGTATGTGTCAATCAGTCATCTTGATTTAGAGGGCTTTGTTTTCTTGCTTGTCCTCCATCCCCTCTGGCTCTTACACTCTTTCTGCCTATTCTTCCCTGGGGTTCCCTGAGACCTGAGGGGAAGGATTTGATGGAGACATCCCATTTAGGATTGTGTGTTGTAAGGTCTCACAACCCTCTACATAATGTCTGGTTGTGGATACCTTTTCTTTGCATCCACTGCAGGAAGACGCTTCTTTGATGACAGCTGAGCAAGGCACTGATCTATAGTAGAACACAATGTTGTTAGGAGTCATTTGTTTGTTTGTTTGTTTGTTTAGGACAGTAGTATTTGGTTTTACCCTAGCCTAGGTCCCTGTACTATCCAGTCTCGGGGTCTTGGTCATCCAAGCAGTGTCAGTTACGGGGTTCCATCACATGGGGTGGACTTAAGCCAAATCACATATTGGTTAGTTGGTCCCACAAGGCTTTGTGACACCAATTGCACTAACATATCTTATAGGCAGGACATCACTGTAGATCAGACTCCTTAGTGGTTTGCTTGGTTTTTACATTTCTGCTTTGGTAGGGTGCTATATCAAAGATGCTAGAACATAGGGTGCAGGCTCTCTGTGGGCACCAACTTGACTTCGTGTCCAATGAGTTGTGCAGATGTTGTCTTCAGATGGGGTCTTGCCATCAGTTTGTGGTGAGCAACCTATAGTCGTGGCAACAGCATGGATTGTTTGGGGGTTCCCATGGACTCCCTTTGACCAACAGCCTAATTAGATGTTACTCAGTCCCAGTACTAGAAACTTTGTTTAGTAATGAGATGGCCAGATCGGGCTCTCTCTCCCTGCCATTATTTGGGTATTTCATTTAGTTCTCCTCCATTTATGTATATATTTCAGGAAGCTTCTGCTGTATAGGTTTCCATACTATCCTTTAAGTGACCCTTAATTTTAGCTGTGTTTCCTCATATTTTCTCCCTCATCCCCTTTTCCCCTTCCCTCGCCACTTCATCCTCCTGTTCTAGCCCTTCTATCCATTCATGGTTATTTACATCCATGGCTGTCTCTTCCTTCTCCTTTCTTAATGAGATTTATCAGTCCTCCCCAGTCCCTTACTCTATACCTAACCTATGCTTCTACAGTGAGTACCTTGGTTATCATTGATTTAACAGCCAGTATCCACATATAAGTGGATATGTACTGCATTTGTCTTTCTGGGTCTGGGTTACCTGATTGAGAATTTTTTTTAAGATTTATTTACTTATTTATGTATGTGAGTATACTATAGCTGTCTTCAGGCACATCAGAAGAGGGCATCACATCCTATCACAGATGGTTGGGAGCTACCATGTGGTTATTGGGAATTGAACTCAGGACCTCTGGAAGAACAGTTAGTGCTCTTAACCGCTGAGCCATCTTTCCAGCCCCTAACTCAGAATTTTTAAAATTCTAGTTCTATCATTTACCTGCATATTTCATTTCTTTTAATGGCTGAGTGATACTCCCATTGTGTAAATGTGCCATATTTTGTTTGTCTTCTGTTGAGGGACATCTAAGTTGTTTCCAATTTCTGGCTGTTATGAATACAACAGCATCTGAAGATGGTTGAGCAGAAGTCTCCGTGGTAGGATGAGGCATCCTTTGGTGTATATACATGACGTCTTTCCGTAGGTTATTTCTCATCCGATTCCCATAGTGGCTGTACAAGTTGTCGCAGTAATGGAGGAGCGTTCCCCTTGCTCTGCATCTTCACCAGCATGAGCTCTCACTTGTGTCTTTGATCTTAGCCATTCTAATGGGTGTAAGATGAAATCTCAAAGTAGTTTAAAGAACCATGTAGCTGGGGAGTGGTGGTGCATGCCCTTAGTCCCAGCATTCAGGAGTTTGACACCAGCCTTGTCTACAGAGTGAGTTCCAGGGCATCCAGGTCTATACAGAGAAACCCTGTCTCGAAAAACAAAAAAGAAAAACTGCATAGTTTTCTAATTGAGCTTTACATTGATTGTGTGTTTTCAATGATAAACAAATGTTCTGTAAGCATTCTTAAGTATTTTGTTCCTGATTGCCTTTAGAAGTTGGTCGGTGAAACAGCCTTTTTTTTTTTTTTAAATCTTGGTTAAGAATATTTATTTAAATTACTGTTTAATCATGTCAATATTAGGAATGCTTCAAGATAACTAAAGGGAAGAGGGTAAAATTACGATCCCATGTTGAGGCATTTTGGTTTTGTTTTTTTGATTAGGGCTCTTTTTATTTATCAGTTTAATGATGTCCATATTATTGCAATCCAGTTGGGGTATGTTTTAAATTCTTAAGTCAGTGGAGATGTGAATACTGATAGTATTTGCCTTGTATTTTCTAAGCTTGATTTAGATACATCTATAAAAAAACAATATATGCTGAACAGGAGAAATGTAATAATAGATAGCTCATGTTTTTGGCAGCTCTTTCTCTTACTGTGTGATTATTTTTGAGTGATTCAAAAAGAATGTTCTTTTTCTCATTACCATTGTCACAGCTCTATATGTGAGGATGTGTGTGCTCCCCCTTCCCCTACCCCGTTGGTTTGTTTTTGTTTTTTGGGTTTTTTTTTTTTTTTTGCCAGATGATCTGCTGTCTTAAGTCATATTTTTCTCAGTATCAGTCTCTTGACACATCTTTTTAAGAAGACAAGTAAGGAAAGAGTTACACCAGATGTTTCGGATCCCTTCAGTTTTAAAGCCATACACAGAAAAAAGATTTTCTCATTTTGTGTGTAACCTTTTTGTGATGCCACTTCATTTGGTCTGTGATTGTTTACGGATGGTGGGACCAGATTCCAGAGTATACACACCCTCACCTGCCAGTACTCTGATCCTCAAGCTTTGTTTCTTCAGCAATTGTTCTTTGATTGATCCTGAGATATTTGAGTGAGGGGGTTGGGGAAAGGAACCGTGGTAATCGGAAAGAACTACTTAAAACTGATGCGGGACCGGAAGAGTAGCATATTTGACTTGGTGGTGAAGAAGAATTTTTTTTGAATTTTTAGCTCTACCTTAAAAATAATAAAAAGACTAGAGGTAGAATCTCTTTAGTGGTGGTGGGGACTTCAGGGTCTCATGCCTGCTAGGAAGTGCTCTATTTCTGAGCTACATCTTCATTCCAGTTTCTTAGACATGTTATATGTCATGCACTAGAAAGTGCTCAGTGGTGGCGCACGCCTTTAATCCCAGCACTTGGGAGGCAGAAGCAGGCGGATTTCTGAGTTCGAGGCCAGTCTGGTCTACAGAGTGAGTTCCAGGATGGCCAGAACTACACAGAGAAACTCTGTCTCGAAAAAAACAAAAAGAAAGAAAGAAAGTGTTCGGAGAAAGATAACACCAATCAGTTATACTTGGTCTTTAAAATGCCTATGACTTCTTCATTCCTTTACTTCGTAACCAGTAGTTGACTGTTATTTAAGCTTTCTCATTACCTTTTAACAGGCTGTTGGCATTTTTTGGATATGTTTAATCAGTAGAATTTATTCATTAATTGAGAGTGCATTATCAGTAAGATAAGATACCTGGTCTTGATCCCTGCCTTAAAGTCTGATCTCAGAGACAGGTTCATAAGCAGATATTATTATATAAATGGAAAGAGCTTTATCTCTAATAACAAACACCCGAGGAAGAGTGCAGCGGGTTCTTTCTTTCCCCATAACGTTCCGTAACGGGAGAAAATTCTTCAGATATTCAGGAGCATCTCTCTAACATAAAATTGATATTTTAAAAATCAATTTTTAAACTTTATTTTTATTTTATGTTTATGGGTGTTTTGTCTGCATGTATGCCTCTGCATCATGTATTTTCAGTGCTTATGGAGACCAGCAGGGGTATGGTTCCTCTGGCGTTGGTGTTACAATTGTGAGCTGCCATATGGATGCTGGGGATGAAACTCAGATCCTTTGGGAGGGCAACCAGTGTTCTTAATCACTGAGCCATCTCTCCAGGCCTATAACAATTGTTTTGTGAGACAAGTTGGTTCCTCTTTAAAACCAATGATCTCCAAATCTGAGGAAATTATATTAATCCCCAGAATTACATTTGTCTCAGTACTTCACATTGACCATTGTTTGGTGGTTTGTTTGTTTGTATTTGTTTTTTTTTTTTTTTTTTTGGTTCTGTTTTGTTTGAGATTGTTTTTGTTTATGCTTGGAGTTTTTACTTTACTGCTCTCAAATGAAGTTACTTAAGCCCTTCATGTCTGCTTTTACATCCAAACTTAGGAATTTAACAGTCATTTTTGTGTATTTTCAATCATACTGGTCTTTGTTCTTGTTGGCCAAAATATATTTTATCAGGAAAACAACTGTTTTGAGTGTTATTGAATTTTCAGTTAATTCTATTGAGCTCTAATTCACATATCTTTTAGTTATTTAAAACATACAATTCAGTGGGGTTTTTTTTTTTTAAGTGAGTTTAATGAGTTAGATAGCTATCACAGCAATGTTTTATCATCCTGCCCCAAACTTCGTGTTCATTGTTTACTGAGTTTCTTTCTGTCCCTGTAAATCCACCTGTTCTAAACTTGTATAAGTGCAGGTGGAACATATGTCTCTCATGATTTGCTTCTTTCATTTAGCATAATGTGTTCAAGGTTCATTCAATTTTAGTGTGTCAGTTTCACTTTTATTACCAAATAATAATGCCTTTGTATACCTCAGTGGTTCTCAATCTGTGAGTTGTGACCACTTTTGGGGGTGGGGGGTCAAATGACCCTTTCACAGGAGCTACCTAAAATCACTGGAAAACTTACTTACAAATACTTAAAATTTATAACAGTAGCAAAAAATACTGTGAAGTAGCAGTGAAAATAATTTATGGCTGGGAATCACCACAACATGAGGAGATCTATTAGAGGGCTGCAGTATTAGGAAGGCGGGTCTAGATCCTACCATTTTTACCCAGTCAGCAGTTGGTGAGCACTTCATTATTTTATTCAGCATTATGAGTGATGCCTTTATGGGCATTTATATAAAAATTCCATGGGTATATATTTTCATTTCTCTCAGGTATATGTGTTCCTAAGAATTAAAATGAGGCTACGGAGGTCACTGAACTTTTGAAACAGGCTGTTTTCACAGCAGTTGCGTGGTTTATATTCCTCAGAATATAGGAAGGGCCTAATTTTTCTGCACTCACCAGCACTGTTTTGTTTAAATGTCTCCAACTCATTCTAGAATTGTGATTTTGATTCATAGTTTCCTGTGGCTAATGATGCTTAGTATCTATTCATATGCTTAATTCATGTATTGTTTGTCATTTCTGTATCTTAGTGTCTTCTGTTTTTTATATGTTTTATAATTGAGCTCTATTAGAGTTTATGTATTAGGTATCCAAGTCTTGTATCATATGTATTTACAATTATTTTTCCCCTTTTGTGGATCATTTTTCATTTTTGATGGTATCGCTTATAGCAGTTTGAATTATGTTGCATATTTTAAAGAATATCCATTGTAGGTTTTAAAAAATATCCATTGTAGATCACTTGTGGGTAATATTTGACTTAAACAAGATAATTGCTTATTACATTTTTATTTATTTTAAGTGTGTATGTGTGGGCACACAGATACCACAGCACATGTGTGGTGGTCAGAGATAAAGTTACAGGGTTTACTAAAATTGTTTATGGCTTAAGAACTTTTCCAAGGATAAAAATTGTGACCTAATTATAATATATACTATATTCCCACTTTGGGTCATTCAAATTTAGACTAAATAGCAGTACACAGTGGGACACATATGTCTGTATCCCTTTATTTTGATTTAGGATGTTTGGTAGCATGTTGATAGCATTTATGTGTAAATATTGCATTCCATTCAGATAGGGGAATTATAGGTCTGTACCACCAGGCAAGACTGAACACAGAGAATTCTTGAGCTTCAAACTACGTCTTACCCAGAGTACTAGTATATTTTGGGTTACTGACTTTGAGAAACATATTGACTTCATTGTTTGGCAAAAACTTTCATATATCATTTGAATTCTTTTATATTCTTGCTGTCAGTTAATTATAGGAGTCTTTAAAATGCTCCGACAAAGTACTTTTTACGGGAATGTTACAAGTGCATTGTACGTTCCTGTCTTAATATCTGTACCAAAAAGCATCCCACTGAAGATGGCTACTATTCATTCTTCTAAATAGTCATTGTTCTGTTTTTGAGGTTATATAACTGAAGATTAACATAATCACATCATATTAACTTTCTATAGAAAGTCTTTGACTTGATGTTTAATATGCCATTAGCTAGTATCTTAGGGTTTCATTGCTATGAAGAGACACCATGACCAAGGCAACTCTTTTAAAGGACAGCATTTAATTGGGGCTGGCTTACAGTTTTAGAAGTTTAGTCCATTATTATTATGGTGGGAAGCATGGCAGGGTCCAGGCAGACACCGTGCTGATTAGTGAACTGAGACAAAGGCAGTCAGGAAGAGATGCTCTTCCACACTGGGTGGAGCTTCAGAATAGGAAGAGACTTCCAAGCCCACCCCTACAGTAACACACTTCCTCTAACAAGGCCACACCTCCTTATAGTGCCACTCCCATGGGCCAATCACTCAGACACATGAGTCTGTTGTGCTTTCTGTTTTCTTTAAAGATTAACTCATGAAATCTCAATGTCAAACACCTTTATTTTGATTTAGGATGCTTGGAAGTATTTATGTTTTAAACATTGCATTTATTTTTCATTGTTTCTTACTTTGAAAGTAGGAGACACAATAAGGTAGCCTTGCTAAATCTCAGTTGTTATATTGTGAGAGTTTTAAGAGCTGTAGCAAATTTTTTAGTTGAATATGTAGTAATTGGCATATATTGTTTAAAATCAGTGATGATTAGGTGTCAAAAACATGGTCTTTGGTATATAATTTAACACAGATGACTAGAATGAACACAATGATTTGGTCTTTAAGTTTGGGTAAGAATTTTTACAAAATACTTAACATTTAAATGACTGGTAGTTTAACAAACCATTGTTTATTATATTATGAAGAGTTTTTATGTAGACCAATCTCAGTCTGAAATAGATGCTCTTTTTTTCTCCCCCTCCTCCTCCTCTTTTCTTTTTTCTTGTTAAGGCAAGGGACTCACTGTGTAGCTCTGGCTGTCCTGGAACTCACTATGTAGACTAGACTGACCTTGAACTTACAGAGATCCACTGCCTTCCAATGTACTAGGATAAAAGGCATTAGTAGCTACTGCTCTGGCTTTCATTAATTTTTTCTGAAACTTTGTAAACAGGAAAAAATGTTTCATTAACTAGGAATAGAAATCAAATTAAAAAATGATTTTAGTATACTATAAAAGTGGAACTTACTATTTTTCTTTCCCTTCCAAATTTTAATCTTTTATGCAATGTATTTTGATTATATCTATCCTAATTCTTGGACAATCTTCAACTTTTCCTTCTCATCCTTTCATATTCTCTTTCCCTTCCTCTCTCCATAATCAGCTGAATTATTTAGTGCTGCCTGCCGGAGTGTTTTGTTGGACTGGTCCTGTGCAAATAATTGTAACCGCAGTGAGTTCACCAGTGTAATGACCATGCCCAGAAATCAGCAGTTTGCGACACACCTTCCTCATCCTCTGGCTCAGTTGTTTCCTGAAACTTGTGAGATTATAGATTTCTCAATAGGGCTAAGCACTCGATATAACCAGTAGTTAAGTTTCTGCATTAACTTTGGGTACTGCAGAGAGACGCTTTTCTGGCCAAGGGTGAGGGCAACACTAATCTATTTGTATGAACATAAAAGTTTTAGAAGGCAGTTTGACAGTATGAGGCCATATGAGCTTCAGAGCCATGGGCTTTAGGCCAGCTTTGCAATACCTGGCCCAACTTCCCTCATGTCAAGTGTCTAATGAGAGAGCAATTGGTTATGCCTACAACAGTCATGCTACTGTTGCATCCCTGTGCACATTTGCCCGGTAAGTCAGTGTTGTAACTAGAGGTTATACAGCTGGGTCGGTCCATTTATGAGTTTTCTCTCCCAGCAGGCTTCATGGTTCTTTCTGGTACCTAGAAAGCTACACATCAGGGAGAAAGCTTCAAGTCAGTTCCAGCTTGATTGCTCTGTATCCTACAATAGTGTTGCTGTTGTGTCTTCAGCAATAGGGTCTTCCCATCTAGCTATTGTGGGCAGCCTAGAGCAGTGGCAATTACCTGTATTGGTTGGGGGCCCTCCGTAACCTCCCTTACTCCATAAAGGAGGTATCCCCTTGCTAGAAATTTCTATTTACTAGCCTATACCTTCTAGGCTATACCTGCATTGTCATTGTATGTAGGATATCTGTGTTTAAGCTTTTTTTTAAAGTTACAGGTTTTAAATAGCTTTTGAAGTACTAAGTGAAGCATTAAGTTGCCATAATTGTTTTTCATACATTTTTAGGTTTGGTTAATCCACTCCGAACTGCCTCTCCTTTGTGTCCTCTACATCATTTCTTCCTTAAACCTTTAACCCTCAATATTATTCTATCTCTCTCTACTTTGATATCATGTGTTCTACTATCTCCTTAACTGTTCTGAAGGTGCTAATTTTTGGCACTTGTTTATTGAGGTATAATTCATAAAGACGATGTTTTAGTAAATATTTCTGTAATTTTTGGTAAGCATTGTTACTGCCATATAAATGTAAGAACAGAAATTTCTTCTTTTCCCTTTGCGGTTAACCCTTCTTTCAGACCCCAGCCTCTGGCAATCATTGGTCTGCTATTTGTCATTGCTGTGTTATAGGCACTATTTTAGTAGTGAATATTTTAAAGCAACACAAATGCCTACTGATAAGGAAATGTTTATGTGAATTATGACATATCTCCTTACTTTAGCTTTTATTGTAAAACCATTAAAAACAATTAGGCAATATCAAAGTGATTTACAGAGGCTATGCAGACTTGAAACTTTGACAGAATTCCAACATACAGGTGAAAAGCATGAATAATTGTATATACTAAATATAACTGTCAAAATATATGCAAAAAGATTTATAGAAGCAGTACAAAAATTATAGTTGAAGAAAATGAAATAAAAACCTTTAATATGTGAAAATGAAATTCAAGTCTATGAGTATTGTTGGTACAGTCTTATCTGTTAATTTAACATCTCTGAATTCCTTTATGCTGTGTGGCACAGTTCAGAGATTAAGACAGTAACTTTATGACCTATGAAGCCTAAAATGTGAATTTTGCTAGGTTCTAGGTTAGACTCTTACCAGAGATACTTAGAAGCAAGGCCAGAGAGATGACAAACATGGTACTATCATGTAAAGTCTGCTCCCATAGTGCACCTGTGTCCCACTTAACCAAATAAAATAATTTCTAAAACTACAGATTATTTTCTACATTCTATAGTGGTTTAAGAATCTTGAAGATTTTCTGCTGTTGCTGAAGAGGAAGCATAAATTAGGAAGATGTCCTTGATTAAACTTTGATTTGAATGTTGACTACTATTAGATACAACATTCACAAGTGTAGTATGACTGACTTTTAAAATGGAATCTCAGATTGCAACCCCATAGGAAGAACAACAGTATCAATTAACCGGACCCCTCAGAGCTCCCAGGGATTAAACCACCAGCCAAAGACTATATATACATGGGCTGGTTCATGGCTCCCTCTACATATATAGCAGAGGACCACCTCATCTGGCATCAGTATTTGCTAGTTGGGGTGGTGGGCTGTGTGCCATGACCTGTGTGTGGAGGTGAGGGGCCAACCAGAGAGAGTCAGCTCGTTCCTTCAACCCTCTAGGACCCAGAGACAGAACTCACCAGGATTGACAGCAAAAGCTATCTTTTACTTGCAAAGCTATCTTTTTTATATTGTTTTGGTTTGGTTTTTGATACAGTTTCTTGGTATAACAGCTCTAACTGTCCTGGAGCTCACTCTGTAGACCAGGGTGATCTTGAGTTCAGAGATCTGTCTGCTTCTGCTTCCCAAGTCCTGGGTTTTAAAGGCATAAGCCACTACACCTGGTGCAAAGCCATAATGATGGTCCATGCTTTTTCTTTCTGTGTGTATATATGTGCCTGTGTTTGCTTCTGTGTATGCATACCATGGCTTACGTGTTTAAAGGGTCTGTTTGTGGTTTGTTGTTTTTAGTGTGTGTGTGTGTGTGTGTGTTCGTTCTGTATATGCCAGGCAAGTTGGTCCACAAACTTTCTGGAATTTGGTTTCCACCTCCCATCTTAGTGTAGAAACACTGGGATTTCAGGTTTATACTACTGTGCCGGGATTTACGTGGTTTTTGAAGGTTCATACTCATATCTTGATGCATGGTTGGCAAGCACTTTACTTATTGAACCATCTCTGATGCTCCCCTAACCCCTAACTTTAATTCTAAAGTCAATTTGTTATTTAAAGTATTCATCTCCAAACCCCTTCCTGGTGTACATACTATGTTGCAGGTCCTTAAAAGCACCCTGATATTTGAAGGTGACTCACTAGAATAGTACTCATAGGTAAGATTTATATAGTGATATCATAAAGGAGACACAGCTAATCACAAGAGGAGATTCAAGGGTGTGGTCTAGAAGGGCATGTGCAGGCCTCTTCATACTTTCTCCTTTCATGAAGAGCACTCTTCCTCAATAATGAAAAGACTCATAGTATTTTGGCATAGGGAAACCTGTGATAGAGTTTGCATGTAAAGTTGTTACTAAGGACTGGGTCATACAGGTACCTTTGCCTAACCATATCCCAAATTTCAGATTCCTGGGCAAAAACCAACTGTTTAACCCAAACTTTATAAACTACAGTTTAATACAGTGAGCCACCCCTATCATTTAGGGGTGTGCTAGTGTAAAGAACAAGTTTCCAGATGCCAGTCTGAGGCTAACCTTGTGAGAAAGTTCTTTCTGAGAGTGGCAGTTTTAGCCTGCTTTGTTAACTTTCTATAAATATGCCCAGAATGATGCATTGTGAACACTTTGTTCAACATTGTATATCCATACCAAAGATCTGCATAGTGGCTTTGCTTCTGATCATCAATCAAATAGTTGTTATTGCCCTTATATATAATATTTGATGTTTATATCATACTGTTTCTATGGGTTGTTAATAACATGCCAGTGCCTTTTGTTTTAATTCATGTGAGGAGTGATGGGGCAATGTTAGGGCATTTCGTACATTTAAATCAATATTTAAAAAATTAAATTATAACAGGAATTAATCTATTCTCAGAGGACTTTGTATATATCCTTTGAAGGGTCACATCATACCACCCACATACTTTCAGGTCTTAGTGGACTTGTTTTTCCTATAAGAGCAGTGTTTTGAAGAATATGTAACAAATATTGGCTTTAAAACTCATTTGATAATAAGGACTTTTGAAAAAAAAATTTGTCCTCTACTAAAGTCAAGTGGAAGAATCTTAGATCTTGTTTTTGTTTCTGTTTTTCGAGATAGGGTTTCTCTGTATAGCCCTGGCTGTCCTGGAACTTACTCTGTAGATCAGGTTAGCCTGGAACTCAGAAATCCTCGTGCCTCTGCCTCCCAAGTGCTGGGATTAGAGGCAAGTGCCACTACTGCCCGGCAGAATCTTAGATCTTAAAGACTAGATTTTCCATTTATAAATGGAGAAACTGACCCAGAAATCTACAAATAACTTAGGAATTCTATTTCACCCATGGTTGTTTAGAGAATATGCTTTTGAGTCACAGAATATTCACTTCCTTTTGACTATGGATGAAAAGTGCCAGGGGCCGTTGACTAAGAAGCTTTATCTGGCAACTCTGGTGTTGTGTTGTTTTGTTTTCCTTTTTGTGTTTGTTTTAGTCAAGCTATTTGTTCAGAAGTTTAATAAGGTATTTTCTTTAGCTCCTGCTGTGTATCAGACATGAATATTAGGTACTGAAGGTAATTACAGTGTGTCTTATGGTTGGCTTAGAATTGCCTGTACTCTTTTGGGGTTACATTATATCCTGGTGCTTCAAAGTATGTTCTTTTCTCTCTCTTTAAGGCAATACTGCATTGCATGATTGTGCAGAGTCTGGAAGCTTGGACATCATGAAGATGCTGCTTATGTATTGTGCCAAGATGGAAAAAGATGGCTACGGAATGACTCCTCTTCTCTCAGCAAGTGTGACTGGTCACACTAATATTGTGGATTTCCTTACACACCATGCCCAGACAAGCAAGACAGAACGTATTAATGCTCTGGAGCTTCTGGGAGCCACGTTTGTAGATAAAAAAAGAGATTTACTTGGGGCTTTGAAATACTGGAAAAAGGCAATGAACATGAGGTACAGTGATAGGACTAATATAATTAGTAAACCAGTTCCGCAGACACTAATAATGGCTTATGATTATGCCAAGGAGGTAAACAGTGCAGAAGAGTTAGAAGGTCTGATTGCTGATCCTGATGAGATGAGAATGCAAGCGCTGTTAATTAGAGAACGGATTCTTGGTCCTTCTCACCCTGATACCTCTTACTACATTAGATATAGGGGTGCTGTCTACGCTGACTCTGGAAATTTTAAGCGATGCATCAACCTATGGAAGTATGCTTTGGATATGCAGCAGAGCAATTTGGACCCTTTAAGCCCAATGACTGCCAGCAGCTTACTGTCTTTTGCAGAACTGTTCTCCTTCATGCTACAGGACAGGGCTAAAGGCTTGCTGGGGACTACTGTTACATTTGATGATCTCATGGGCATACTGTGCAAAAGTGTCCTTGAAATTGAGCGAGCTATCAAACAAACTCAGTGTCCAGCTGACCCATTGCAGTTGAATAAGGCTCTTTCCATCATTTTGCACTTAATTTGCTTATTAGAAAAAGTTCCTTGTACTCTAGAACAGGATCATTTCAAAAAGCAGACCATCTACAGGTTTCTTAAGCTGCATCCAAGAGGAAAGAATAACTTCAGCCCTCTGCATCTGGCTGTGGACAAGAATACTACATGTGTAGGGCGGTACCCTGTTTGTAAGTTCCCATCTCTGCAAGTTACTGCGATACTGATAGAATGTGGTGCTGATGTGAATGTCAGAGACTCTGATGACAACAGCCCCCTACATATTGCTGCTCTGAACAACCATCCAGACATCATGAATCTCCTTATTAAATCAGGTGCACATTTTGATGCCACAAACTTACACAAACAGACTGCTAGTGACTTGCTGGACGAGAAGGAGATAGCTAAAAATTTGATCCAGCCCATAAATCATACCACATTGCAGTGTCTCGCTGCTCGTGTCATTGTGAATCATAGAATCTATTACAAAGGGAACATCCCAGAAAAGCTAGAGACCTTTGTTTCACTTCATAGATGATAATTTGATTGTGCTTCAGCACTGTTAAAGCACGACTTGGGAACAGTTGTTTCATAACGAGCACTCTTGTGATAACACCAGCATTCATTTAGCTTGATATCATTGTGCTCTCATTGGCTAAAGCATTGTAAGCATCAACTTTGCAGGATTGGTTTCCCAGTATTTAATATAAATATACCGTATAATATATTGTTGTGAATTATTGAGAAATGTAATGTCATATTCAAATTTCTAAAATTGTCTGCCAAAGGCCATTCTAATTTTGTTTTCTGTTGGGTGTTTGGGACAGAGTTAACCGTTTTTCAGTGATGTCTTTATATTTTACTAGTTTGTGAATTTTATACAATTGAAAATCATTCTCCCTTGGCCCCCACTTCTGTCTTCAAGTTTTGCCTGTTTCCACTTTTTTCTCCCAAACCATTTCTGCTACAGTGTTCCCTGAATTTTGGGTCCATGCTAAGTCATAACCTTCGGGACTTGTTCACCATTTGCAGTTACCATAAGTGCTTTATCTTCTCTATGCACCGGCTTAAACTGGGACTGTTGTGTGTTGGCATATTCTCTATGCAGCAGTTGGTCACCTTCACCTCCGAGCACTGTTTTCTTAGGTTCCGAAGCTCATGTCACAGAAGCACTCCTAGAGCATGTCACTTTCTAGAGTTGCCGGTAAGCTGTGAGCTCAAGCTTTTTCAGATCTTACGGTTGTTTTTGCTTTATTTCTATACATCTGAGGTTTCTTTCTTCAATCCACAGAAAATTTTGTATGCTAAATTTGGGAAACAAATCTATTACAACTCATTAACCCAGTTGAAATCTAGGTCTGTCATCTTAGGATATCATGCAGTAAAGGAAGACCTTTGTAGAGTGGCCTGCGTTTCATACCGCTCCAGCGTTGTCCTGCTTGTGCTGATGGTGTGATGGTGTAGAGAATCTGCTTCAGTTTAATCTCAGACTTTATCCACAGCCTAGAACTCACATTGAGCTATCAGTCATCGAACTGCAGACCACTTTTAGTTACAAAAAGGCTGGAGCATGTCAGTGGCATGATGCTTGCCAAGCCAGATCTAGGCATCTAAGATAATTAAGGTATTTTAGTATGCAGTTTACTGCCATAGGATCAAAGGTCAATAACAGTGTTCTTTCTTTCTTCAAGTTTATGTATATCTTTTAAAGATAACGTGCATGAATTACTTTGATCTCAATTATTTGTCACCCTATTAAACACAAGAGATTGCACAGTGATTTCTGTCCCCTTAATGAAAGCGCCTCCTTCTGTTCCTCTTCCCCTCCCTCCGCCTCCCTCCTCCCAGCTCTTCCTCCCCTCTCCCTTTTTTTTTTTTTTCCCCTATTGTAGATTTATTAATGCCGCAGAAAGGGCTCTTTAGACTTAAGAGAAGATAAGTGAAAATTAAAAAGATTCAGGTAATCACTCAGCACTTTACCGTTACTCAGTAGAATTTACAATGAATGGTACATTGCCTTGCAGATGTCGTAAAGAAATTGTTCTGAATGAAAAGCTTATTGATTCTAGCAAAGAGTCAGTTCGCCTGTGAACTTCATGATCTGAGTCACTTGGATTTGAGGATGACATTTTATTCTGAGGGTTGATGAATTGCCACTTAAAGAATTGCAAATAATGAAATTCATCTTTATTCAGTAAAAATTTGTAATGGGTAGTAAATAAAGAACATTAGACTTTTTCATTAAACAATTGAGGTTTAATTCTTTAAAATGTATCCTTACTCATTTTACTACATTTTAAATTACATTTCGCCATTGGAGAAATGGATTAGTTATCAGTGGGCTCTTTAAACTCATCAATGCAAAAGGTTTTACTATGTTTTATTTACCTTGGGCAAGTCTGATAAAATATTTGAGCTGCTGTATATAAGGATAATACATCATCTAGACAGATGTCCTAACAATATTTTGAAATCATCTCCCACTAATGGGTGTTACAAGAGTTATCTATGAGTGAGCCACTATTTTTTTTTTTTTAAAGAAAATTAAACTTGTCCATTTTCATGAATCATCATTGGTTGATTTTACTTTTTGAGTAAAAGATGACAATTTTATTTTAGGGATTTAATGTCTTGCCTTCCCTCTTTTCCCAGAAGAGTCTGGCTCGCATGCTCGTAGATCAGAGCACATCTTAACATTGTTTACAGGTGCACTGGAATTGTATAGCCCTGTAGGAAATAAGGATGTCTTTACTAGTGGCTTCTTTCACTACGAATAGATAACAGAACTGGTCCTTACTTAGTCTTGAAAACTGCAGTGCTGTCTTGCAGTCAGGATGTGGCTCTCCCTTTTCTGTTTGCCCTCTCCAGAAATGCCATTGGGAGCTCTTGAAAAAAGCAGTTTAATAGCTCAAAATTAGCCTTGATTTTATTTTAGAGTGAGTTGGTTCAGGAGTACAACCTCAGATAATTGTTAGGGGCTTCATCAGAAAAGTGTGAGACTGAATAAAATAAAATTCTGAAGTTTGTGGGTTCATTTTTGTCCACGGTGAAGAAATGATCTAATTTTACTCATTTGAATCAAACTAACCTGGACACATGGCAGTATTGGCTGGAATTAACGTACAGGTCTCAGCATTGTTTCTCCAGAAATGCCTCTGAATTTCAGATGTTCTACAATTTCATTTCTGTAAAAGAAATGGTTATTTTATTTAGATACCAGTCTCCTTTACAAATGCAGATGAATTCTAGGTTTTAAAATGTAATTTTTTTGTCCTTACATCTGACAAGCATAGAGATGTGGAAGATAACTTGTACTCTTGATGATTTTGAAGTTAAGCGATTGCTTATTTGCCAAGAAGTAATTTGTAATATCTTTTAAAAGCCCATTTACTATGAGTTGAGAAATTTTTTAGGTTATATTTGGAAATTTAGCTTTTTTAAAATCAAATTGCCCAGCAAAACCCTTCAGCTTGAATGCACAGGTGTGTTAATGTCTGCAAGTAGTTCCCAGCAGGGGCCGCGTGAGGGACAGCGAGCTCATACCCTGTACAACAGCACCATTGCTTGGAACGTGAACCACTTTAAAGTTAGATACAAAGGAAACTTAGTATCTGTCTAAGGTCTTAGTATCTTAGATACTAAGAAACTTGAATTGCTTGTCATCTTTTTCCTTTACTTTTTCCCCTTGTGTATCACTAAACGACTATTTCTCTTCCGTTTGTTGGTTCCCATTGTGTATTTTTAAAAAGAAGTACTGTATCCAGATGCCAGCCAATAAATTGTCACACAATGGAAAAACAATATGCCACAGCATTGTAAGGTTTAATAAAATTAAATTTGCACCAAATTTAAGTGTGCTCTTATTAACTCTTAATTCTTGGTGAGTGTTACCTTGAGATATATTTAAATGAATTCCTGGATTCCTTTTTGAAAAAAAATGCCTACTTGATTACTTCAGCCAGTTAGAACGCACCCATGCCATTATTACTGATTCTGCGATTGGTGTCAATAAGATGACTTGTGTACAGTTTACTGTAATTTTTTTTCCTGGTAAATACATAGGAACTAAAGACTGGGAAGACTTGGTGAAGAGCACAGAAGGATGGCTTTTAAGGTGTTCTTGTCTTTGATAGTTGGTATTATTAAAAACCATATTTAGTGATGTGTATACAATGAAAGTAAGTTTTCTATTTATATTTCAAGTAAAATAATTTAAGTTTCATTCTCTATGTCTTAAGTTACCTAATGTAAGATTTCAGTTGACCTGGAAAATTGTTCATAATTCTAAACTCATGTAGTATAAATTAGAATCCAGTGTTCTAGCTTTTCACTTTTGGATCATTGGTGTGTGCCTGACCCATGCATGACATGTGAGCATACACTGATCGTTGTCTTCATTCCCAGCTGTGTGTTAACTATGGTTGTCCTCATCACCACAAATACTTAGAAAAAAAAAAAAACAACTTAGCAAACTTACAAGGAAAAAAAGAATTTTATTTTAAGGGTTTGAACAAGAAAATGTACATGTCAAGATGCTGTACTTCACAGTACCATTTTTAAAGCTCTTCTGTGTGCTGCTGGATAAAATAGCACTGTTGAAGTCTGGGCTTTCGGACATAAGAGGAATAATTGGTTCCTAAGTGCCATGTTACTTTATGTTTATCATAAAAGGTCCATTAAATAAGATTTCCTCATTAAATTACAGCTGCGTATTATTGTTACGTGGGTTTAGTTGTTTTCCCAGTGAGTCCCTTTAAAGAAGGATTTAATGACAAGTAGCTGTCAGTGCAGTTGGGATTGTACTGTACTATTTTGTATTCTGTGGGTGGAGATTGAGAGGTACACAGGAGTTGACATTAATGTCAAAACTGAAAATGGAAAGATCACTCTGTTATGTTTATGAATCATAAAATTTCTCTGTAATCAATCTTTGGTGGGAGTTCTGTTGATACAAGATAATTGAGTTAGTGTATTGTATATCTGTTTTCTTCTGCAGAAATGAGCCTGGTTAATAAGTATGCCTTTTTTGCCTGCATAGACAGTTTCTGTTTGTCTTTCTGGTAGCCAGTGTTAAAAGATCTATGGTTTATATGAATGTAACTTTGTAAAGAAATTGTAGATACATAGTTATAAAATACAAACTCTGTGACTTTTCTGTGACCTTAACATCTAAAATGTTTAGTGTTAGTAGAGGAAATGCCCTGCACTATGCATGCCCATTAGCTCAACTAATGGACACTTCAGATTTCACCAGTTCTCTTCTCTTGTGGTGTGGAGACATTCGTAATGAAACCAAGCCATGTACTATGAACCAGACAGGCAGGCTATTTCACTGGGGCTTTACCTTTTTTACAGGAGGGGGCAAATGCTGATCAAGAGGTGATTGGGGCAATCCTTTTGTTCAGGCTTTCATTGGGAATGAGGGGTGGGGACTAATACTCAGTAAATTTTCATTATCCATGGGCAGCTTGAAAGGATGTTTTCCTTCCTCTGTAAGTGTTCTGGTCTTTCAGTTTGCAGGCTAAAACATGGCTGACTTAACCTAGGAACTGCTGTATTACCCCTTACAGCTGGATCATTATTGCGTTGTTGTTGTTGTTGTTGTTGTTGTTGTTGTTGTTGTTGTTGTTGTTGTTATTATTATTATTATTATTATTATTATTATTATTATTATTTAGTCATGGTTTGGCTGGATCTTGTGTTAGCCTTAAGGGACTTTAGGTACTTGAGCTGCTGAGAAAATACTAAGGTTAGGTAAAAGCTTGCCAACTCCAATTGGCCAAGTTAGCCCTGAGTGTGTGATCAACATAGAACCAAGTAGATCTGACCCAGGTAAGTCTGCAGAGGCCAGACACCATAGGAAGACAAATGGGGCTGATGGGGCTTTTTGTCTCATTTCAGTAATCCATCAGCATCTTCAGGTTTGAGTAAACTCAGTGTTCGTAGCACAAGTGGCCTTTAAATTTTTTGCAAAGTAGCTCATAACTCAAATGTCAGGTATGATCTATAACAAAGATATTAGAAAGCCAGCCGGGCAGTGGTGTCGCACGCCTTTAATCCCAGCACTTGGGAGGCAGAGGCAGGCGGGATTTCTGAGTTCGAGGCCAGCCTGGTCTACAGAGAGAGTTCCAGGACAATCAGGGCTACACAGAGAAACTCTGTCTCAAAAAACCAAAAAAAAAAAAAAAAAAAAAAAAGAAAGAAAGAAAAAAGACACTAGAAAGCCAATGTCTTACTAAGCTGTATAGCCTCTAAAACTGAAGAATTTTAAGGCAAGGGCAGTGATTTGTTCTAGCAGACCTGACTTTACTGTATTCAGGCCATTTTATGGGATGAAATTTTTTTTCTGCTACAGTCTCTCTCCATTTATCTTTGTTTACCCTATAATTTTGAGGAATTTGCCATCTTCCTGAAGTCATTTTCAAAACCATTGTAAATGTACTGGCTTTGCCTGGTTTACTCTGGTATTTCATACAAAACTGTTGAAGGGTCCAAGGATGAGGACAAAAGGGCACCATGTTTTAATGAAGAGCAGATTAAGGGACCAGAGTTTATTTGCTTTTTGTGATCACTCTTTAAAACTGCTTTTGTGACCACTACCAATCCCTTTAAGGTCATATTGTATTTTGTCTGTGTCAGCTCTGGAATCAGTCATTGCCCCAGGGCATCGTGTACCTCTCACGGGAGAGCGGACCTGTATGCGGATGTGATTGGTGTATGCTGATGTGATTGGTGCCAGTAGGCCATCATTGCTTCTTGACCTCAACCAGCCAGTCTAGGAAAGCTAGGAGTCCTAACATACCTGTACCTCAGAAATGTCTGTTTTAGGTTTGCTTTGTACAGGTTAATACAATTTAGTACAAATTAGTATAATTTAAATAGTCTGTTAATGTAATTTAGGTTGACCTGAAATTTTCATCCCTCCCACTCAGCCCCATTGCCAGTATTGTAAGCAGGTCACAGTGTCCGACTCTGCCTATGTATTTATAAGCCTGACTTTAATTTATACTAGCATATGTAATTCCTAGCTCCTTCAGATTCATTCTGATTCCCACTTCACTGTCTTCCCAGAGAAAAGCTAAACTCATACTATTTACAGGGAAGTTATGATTGGTTTGTTGTGTGAGTGTGTGCTTGTACATGTGCCTCCGTGTGCATATGGAGGTCAGAAGACCTTGGGAGTCAGTTCTCATTCCTTCAGGTGGGTCTCAAGCATCAAGCTTGGCTGCAAGTACCTTTACTCACTGAGCTGTTTTGCTGGCTCCATTAATGACTTTTTAAATAGGCACCATAGAACCCAAAGTGGGTAACTCAAGTGATGTAAGATTCCTCGTCAGAGCAGCCACAGAAGTATGTGAAAGACAGTTGAAGTGGAATCCTGTTCCTTACAAATTGTTCTCTTCTTTTTCTGGTCTCATGTTTCCCAGACTGTCCTCTACTTTCTGTGAGTAGTACATACCTAGTCTTCATTAGCTCAGTTTTCTTTACTTTCCAGACATCATCATTATGCTTAAATCTGTGCTTTGTGTTTTATTTTGCAACTTGCATTTTGTCTTATAAGACTTGTAGTCCAGCAATTAAGAGATGAGGGCAGGAGGATCATCTTGCGGCTCATCCTCCATGATACAGCAAGTTCAAGGCCAGCCTGAACCACAGGAAACCTTGTTTCAAAAACAATATTGTCCTTTTCCTCCAGTGTTCAGTTGCGGCGTTTGAATTGATCATTCTTCTGAACAGACACATCCAGAGGTGTGTACGGTAGCCCAAGGCCACCATACTCAGAGGTGGTGTGAGTGCCTTTGTCAGATCAGTACATTTAGTACATTACAGCTTTGTTAAGCCAGTGCATTGGGGAATGTAATAAGGAGATTGAGACCAACGCCTAGGACTGTTGAAAGCAGCTTGTGCATTACTTTTGCTTTGTTTTTAGTCTGATCTGACAGTCTTTCAATAATATCTTACCATCTCAGACGATTTTTGTTTATAATTACTGCCACTATTGTCTTACCTGCCTTTACTTGGCTTTCTTTTCCTCTTCCCTACCTTTAAGGAGATTGCTTTCTGTGGATGTTTCCCCTCCTCCACTTGCTTAGAGCTTGCACATTCTACTTCTTAGGTTTCTTATCTGGCTGCCTTTATATTTTTAACATGAGTACTGGGTGGAATCATGTTTGGGACCCCAAAGATTTGCTTACCCAGAACTTGAGAGCATGAATGTGTTTGGAGCAAGGCTCTTTGCAGGAAAATTAAAGATCCCAAGATGGGGTCATTGGGATTAGGGTAATCCTAAATGCAGCAACATGTTCTTACAGAAGAGACAGGAGAGAAGGACACATGAAGGCAGTGACAGCTTCCAGCCAAGGAACTCTGAGGTCTAGTGGCAGCTGCCAAAAGCCAAAAGAGGGGGAGTGGTTTCTTTAAATCCTCTGGGAGAGAACAACTGTGGCTACAACTGAGTTACCCTATTTTTGTCCTCCATGACTGAGATAGTTTCTAGAGTTTTAGACTCTGAGAATGCTTAGGATTCTTAGGGAACATGGAGTAAGTAATGGGTTTGTTGTTGTAAGTGCATGATTCAGAAAATGTCTCAGATCTTCATTTAAAAAAAAAAAAAACTCAGTGTTTGAAACTCTGAGACCAACAAAATATGGGCTTCACTGGTGTTGAGAAATGTATTAAGTTTACTACCATACATAAGTTTACTACATACACCATGTTATAATCCAAGTGGGCATACCCAGATAGGATTTGTCATAAACAACACAACAAAAATGATAGTGGTCAGATTCGCGTGCGTGCGTGTGTGCATGCGTGCGTGCATGTATTCTGTATACATATAGGAGTAACACCTTCTGAAGCCACTATTTCACATAGATATAATAGTAAAGTGTACTATTGGATAGAGCCAACAGCATTACAGACTGCATTTCCTGGGATTCTCATGTTGTTGAGGTTATACATTTATAATGGTAAGACAACTTTTAGTCATAGAAAATGAAGTCCATTGAGTTGACAGGTGTCTAGAAAATTTAGATCCGTCAGATAGGAACACACTTTAAATAATTATGACCGTATCTGTTTTGCTTGCTGGTTGCCTAGTAACCCACAGGGGTAGGACATGACAGAGTTGCAGTCATGGAGAAGGTATGGTCGATTACTCTGATTATCAAATAGCTGAAAAATAGTTTGGCCCTGATTGGTTTAAGAAACTCATCTGTTCAAAAATAGCTCACAGTTCATAAGCTCATTCATTGAATGCTTTCAACCTGTCTTTGACAATACATAATAGAGCATGAAAGGGTTAAATGTTAATTTTGGATATATTCAAGCTCTCTTGGAGAACTACTAAAGGATGTCTTTTCTAGAAGCTCAAACGTTTGTGTAACTTTAACTCTTCGTTTAATTAAAACCAACCAACCAACAATGTCAAAGACGGTGACAAGCTGAAAGCACCACCAAAATTTTAAGGTCAGGGATGGATAAAGTATCAGAAAACAAATATGACACCATTGCTTCCTTGTCTCCTAGTGTATGACCTTGAAGTCTGAATTCCATGTTGATGAGACTAAGAGTTTTATGAGGTATAAATAATGTAACTAAGCAGAGTACCTGCACACAATGTCTTAAGTGTAATGGCTGGTAGAAAAATAGAGCATTAAAATATTTTAGCTGCTCGAACTCTTTGGCTCTTAACTTTTACATGGGTCTTAATTTACAATGAGCTCATCTTCTTCTTGGAAAAACAACATTTTTTCTGTAATTTAGAATATCAAACTGAAGAATGCAGCTGGTATTTGAAACAAGTAATTGATATGCTTTCTTTGAAAGATGAACTAGGGAGGTGGTAGGAGGAACTAGCTTAGAATTAGAAAAGCGTCATTCCTAATTTTTGAATCATGACAGTCAAGGCCATGAGATGACATCAAGATTCTGCAGTATCTGTTAAAAGTGACTCTCAACAACCAGGAATAAGAAATGAGTTAACGTTTTCATAGGCTGTCATTTGAAGGGTCTTAATTGTGTTCATTTTGTAAGTAGAGAACTGATTTCAAATTCTGCATCTAAGGGAAAATTGGCCACATATTCAGTGTTATGAGCAGATTCTTAATGCCCAAAGGGAATTATGTTCTGTCTTCTATTGCTTGTGGAAAGGGTGTTGCTAAGAAACAGGATTTCTGATCCATTCTGAGGAAAGCAGCTTGTCATTTATCAGAGCACAGACAATGAAATGCAGCAGAGGCAATGTATTTTCAGAAACTAAGGCTGTTAGTGGCCAGGGCGTCTCTTGTTGGTCAGGCATAGCTTATCTGATTGTGAGCCTGTGCGTTGACTCTAGAAACACATAGAGCATGCAAACCATGCAAATGTTAGTGTTTGGGAGCTCCAAGGAAACGAACGAGCTATAGAGTTGGAAGGCTGAAAGGAAATGCACAGGCTGTGTTTCCATAGGAGCAATAAATAGATGAAGCCTTATATCAGCCATGTCTTGAGGACTGTCCACCATAACCTGTGTGTGATATCCCCTTTCATATTCAGCAAATGAGATTGTCAAAAATTTAACCAAAGTTACAAGGCTAGAAGTACCTGTCATCATAATTTCAAGCCTGTATTTCCTGAGCCCAGATGCAGAGTTCTGAACGCTTCATTTACAAGGCATCCAGCTCCATTGTCAGAGGCCAGAGGGGCCAAGTCAGACCACTGCAGAGAGATGAGGCAGATTCTGAAACATGTAGACACAGGCCTAGAGTACCTGTTTCTGGTTTCTTATTTCTAAAGAACAGGAGTTCCTTCATTTTTGTTTTTGTTTTGTTTTTACACTTAAAGGTACTATATCTTCAGTTGAATAGGCAGAATTGCCAAAGATACAGAAGGAACTGAAAGTTTGCAGTCTGGCACCATGGTGGGGGCTGCCTACAGAGAGCTGGGATATCCAGAGCTCCCACTTCACTTGTGTTTCCCTTGCTTTCTACCTTTCATGTTTACCTTTTCAAGACTTACATCAGCTTTCTCCATTATGATAGTTTGTGTTTGGGGCTGGAGAGATGGCTCAAAGGTTAACACTGGCTGCTCTTCCAGAGGGCCTGGGTTCAATTTCCAGCACCCACATGGCAGCTCATAACTGTAACTACTGTTCTAGGTGACCCAACTCCCTCACACGTGTAGGCGAAACATCAATGAACAAAAAATAAGTCATGATAGCTGGCTTTATGAATAGCTTGTGGGAATCAACGCTGTATTTAGACGTAGTAAGATTCATTCTTTTAACAGGAATTAATTGAGGGTGTTGTGTGATAGATGGGCGGCATTATAAGAAATAGTCAACAGCAGTGAGGACGAGTCCTTGTTCTGATGGAGCTTGTTCTCCCACGAGAGAGACATAAGCCGCTCTCAGCTGAGTGATCTGTGGTTGTTTTCTTGTGCAGTGGAGAGGGATGCAGAGTGAGTAGGAACGGGTGATGAGTCACTGATGGCTCTCTAGCGACCTGCCACTTAAACAGACCTGAAGGAGGTGGGAAGAAGCAGACTGTGCAGGCTTGTGTAGGCTCCGAGTGGGCAGCAGGCACAGTTAAGGGCCCTAAGGTAGGTTCCACTCTGTTGGCTCCAGAATCAGAAGAACACAGCTCAAGACGGGGAAAGGCTCTTGATGGCCATTTGGAAGAGAGTGGATTTTATTGTGGGCCATGAGGAGACCTGAGCTGAAAGTGGCATGCTCTGTGTTATTGGAAGACAAGTCCAACTGCAGGCCAAGGAATGCACTGTTGTAAATGAAAGCTGGGGAACCTCAGGAGAGGCTCTTCTGGTGGTCCATAAAGAAGATGAAGGAGACCGAGGCTGAAGGATGCTGGCAAGACTGAAGGGAAGTACAATGGTATAGGCTGATGTTTAGCAGGAACTCCTAAAGGACTGAGTGCGAAAAGGGAGGAGAGACGAAAGCAGGGATGCTAGACACATCTCTCTCTCTTTTTTTAAAGATTTATTTTTATTTATGTGCGTTAGTATTTAGCCGAATGTGTGTCTGTGCACCACTTGCCAGAGGCGGCCAGAAAATGGACCCTTTAAAGCTAGAGTTCCAGACTGTCATGAGCTGCCATGTGGGTACTGCTCCCAACCCTGATTCCTCTGCAAGTGCTCCTAACCACTGAGCCATCTTTTTAGCCCTCTAGTCCCAGATGTCATTTTGTTAATAGTATAAAATAAAAATATGCCTCTCTGGAACACAGCAGCAGTAATAAGCAGTAAATCACAGAACTGAGGATACTAAAAGTCAAAGAGTTAAAAATGTTTCATTAAAGTTATTTTAATTTTGCCTTTAAAAAAGCAAAATTGTAAATTGTAAGATTTTTAAAAGAAGCCGGGCAGTGGGGGCACACAGCTTTAATCCCAGCACTTAGGAGGCAGAGGCAGGTGGATTTCTGAGTTTGAGGCCATCCTAGTCTACAGAGTGAGTTCCAGGACAGCCAGGGCTACAGAGAGAAACCCTGTCTTGAAAAACCAAAAAAAAGCTTCTTTTAAAAATCGATTTTTAAAAGAAGCTTAAATAAGTGATTGTTGGTTCACATGGAACACAGAAGTCAACCTCACAATAAAAGGTGGGCCTGTAGTGAGTCTATCTTCGGAGAAACGTGGAGGCACCCGTTAGTAGATTCTTGACTTGATAGCCATGCTCCTGGGGAAGATGATAGTTGTTGAGGACCGTTCAGCCCCACACTTGGGGGCTAAGTGCTCTGGTCCGAGGGGATCAGACAACAGGGCCTAGCAAGAGAGAGAGAGAGAGAGAGAGAGAGAGAGAGAGAGAGAGAGAGAGGGGATGGAGACAGGAGAGGGTGTGTGATCAAGTTCCCTTTACTGAAAGGAAATCCTGGGTATTTATTTATAAGCACAAGCAGGGGAACACAGCTGAAGACACTTTACCATGTGCATCTTGCAGCTGGGGGCATTAAACAACAAAACAAGATATGTGGGAAAAACAAGATGTTTATCAGAGTGTGCTCAGCTGTTGTAGGCTGTTGAAAACAAGTCTCTTGTCAGGGTATATGGTCCGAGATGGCTGCAAAGATGACAACGGCTTTCTGCTAGGAGTCGGCTCCCAACAGATGTCAGACTGATAGCTATTCACTGAACAGAGGCTGAGCGTAAACCATAAAGTAGGGGCTGATGATGAGCAAGACTGTAAAATAACTATGTGGCATGTGCACCGAGAAACTGCTGTAAAGGAAAAGGGGACAGAACTCACTAGGGTAGGTGTCCTACAGTCAGTAGTCTGTCCCCAGCCCTATGCTGAGCTACTATGTTAACATAGTTAATTTTGTATTAATCATATAATTATGTACTACCAGTGTTAGGAAGTTAATTTATAAGATATCTAATTCTAGTTATGACTTCAAAGTGATCGTGTCAAACATCTGTGTATTTCGAAATAGGTTGCACATCACCAGCTCTCATGACTTTGACGGAGAGACTGTTGCTCATTTAAAGCAATAATGTTCTCACGCTCCAAGCTGTCTTTATATATTGTTTTAAAGCCACAGCTCAGTCCCTTATCCAGTTTCTTACAGGTCCACGTTCAGCTTGCACTGTCCTTTCTGGCTTTGCATTTGCTCATTATTTGTTGTCATTCTGTTCTGTGAGTCTCTACTAAGAGAATTACAATGGACTTACAAGGCACATGGGAGGACTAGGACATGTAGACATGCTTGTCCTAGCATCCAACATGTGGGGAACGAGGAGCCTTTATTCTGAAAGGTGGGGGAAGGAAAGGAGCTCCTCTTTTATCTATTTTTAAAATATGTCATTCTGCAAGGCAAGCCTCTTACTTCCATGGTGCTATCTTGATTGAAATGAAGGATCTACATACGATTTAAAGACAATAATCACAAGAAGTAGACCGAAAATAATGCCACCAAGGTGAAGAACTACTTAACCCGTAGGCGACATGAAAGACGGGGTGTAGGAAGATAGTTTACTTATGCGGTCTAGTTCATGCAGAAGGGGTGTTGTGGAGTCCATGTGGACTTAACACACCGTAAGCAAGGTACTAGTAAAGTGTGAGAAGCATTCTATAAAAAGTAAGGTGTTAGATGTGATTGGAAGACAGCCTTTGAGAAGTACACCAGTCAACTCCTTGCAACTCAGCCATTTGTCTTAGACTTTTAAAAAAACTGATAGAGGATAGTTCCCTGACCAGTCTCTTTACCAAGGATTTCCACTGTTGGCCTCCTCTGTACTCCTTATTTTGAAGGACTATCTGATCACAGAAGATAGTGATCTAGCTTATATTTCCCCTTGGTCTGGCAGCTTCCAAAACAGGTATACTCTCCATCCATTGTGCCCTCATGCATTATGTATGGCTGCTTCAGGCCTAGACCCCATAGCTACTGCAGGAGATTTGGGTCTCTGACCTGAGCTCTCTGGGCTCACCAGGAATGAGGCAGCATCTCTGCAGGTGGACCCAAGGTTCAGACCCAGAAAATCAGTGGTAGAATTCCTCTGGGAGGCAGTTTGTTTCAAGCCAGCCATAGCATCATGAAGAAATCAAATCCACATCAGAAGATGGGAGGGAAGGTATTAAAGGAACAGACAGTATAGTTAGGAGACACTCCAAGGAGGTGACATCGAAACTGAGGCATGGCCTTGGTTGGATTTAAGGCCAACTCCATGAGATAGAGCCCATACCTGACATTGCTGAAGTGTCCAAGAACTTGAGACTAGATAGGCCCTAGAGGAAAGTCTGTTACCATTATTATTCAGCTATAGGACATAGCAATAAAATGATCCCTAATGGCATATTGCTATACCCATAGATGAGTACATAACTCAACCCTCATCAGAGAAGCTGCTTCTTGTAGTCGATGGTAATTAACACAGAGACTCAGAACTGGACAATGTGCTGAGCATATTGGAGCACTCAGCCCTAAATGGGATGACTATCAAAGCCCTCCCCTCAGGGCTTGGGGATCTATGTAAAAGAGTAGGCCAAAAGATTCTGAGAGCGGGAGGTGATAGGTGGATGGCCCCAGGGAAACAACAAAAGAAGACTGATGCACCTATGAACCCAGAGACTGTGACAACATAACACAAGACCTGCATAAGCTCAAACCAGACAGAATGGCAGCATGGGGGAAGGGAGATGGACCTAGGGAGGAGCTATTGGTATTCGGTTAATGTGAGGGAGGGAGAAGTCAGATTTCTCCAATGGAGCCACAGTCCAGGGGACTGTGCCCAGAGTAGCTTAGCTAACACAGAGCAGACTGTTTTGTTTGTGCACTTCTTCTTTGGCATTGTTTTGTTGTTCCCATTGTTTTTTTTTTTTTTTCTCTTTGAGAGAGAAAGAACGTGAAGTTGGGTGGGTAGAGAGATGGAAAGGATCTGGAGGACCTGGAGGAAGGAAAGACTATGATCAAACTATATTGTGTGGAAAGTTTGTTTTAATTAAATTGTTTTTAAAAGATTTAAACTTTTAAAAAAAAAGTCTAAAGAAAGAAACTGAGATATGAATGCTGTGTGAGAGAGTTGAAGGCAGAATGATTCGTGCAGAGGGTATCTATAGTAAGGGCAACCCCTGGCTTGGCTTGGGTTTCTAGAAACAGTAGGAAGAACAGAGGGAGAGTAGCAGAGTTTATAGGTAGAGAGAGGCGGGACATAGAGCAACATGAGACCCTGGAAGGAGTCGGTTCTGAACTAGAAGAGAAATCTTGTGTGTTGAGGATAGAGGTGACATGGTTAGCTACTATCGTCTCCTTTCATTTATTCTTTCAACAAACAGGCACCCTTCAACAGCCTGAACACTTTAAAGAGACCTTTTGGAGTGACCTTAACACTCTCTTAGATGCATGTGGACTGAACAAAGCTGGCAAAGGAGAATCTTTGTAGACAGAAAGCCTAGAACCCTAAGAGGAACCTTGAAGGTTGGCGGGATCACAGTCTTGCGTGTATGTTAGATACTGCTTAGATACTGCCAGTTCTTGGGAACTTTCTGTTTTATATAACTGAAAATTTTATATTATTCTAGTACTCAGGAAGTGGAGATGGGAGGATCAGGCGTTCAAGGTAACCCTCTTTACCTCAGTGCTAACATGCTTGCCTAGCATGCTCAAAGCTCTGGTACCACATATCAAGTAATAACTATAAAGGGAATAAAAAATAAAAATAGTTTCATGAGCATGGATTCTGGAGCACTTCGCAGTTTGGGGGCAGTTTTATCAACCGTATGCCTAACGGGTGCAGATATACCCTTTCAACAAACAGGCACCCTTCAACAGCCTGAACACTTTAAAGAGACCTCTCATAACTTTTGGAGCGACCTTAACAGTTGAGTCAGGATGGATTTAAAAGTTCTTCAGAAACCACTTTGATAATGAAGCTTTGCTACGGGATATACTTGGTTGTTTCCAAATGGTACCAGAAGCCCCGTGAGCCCATTACCTGGCCTGTCAGAGCCCTGAAGATTGCCAGCCCGTTCGTGTCTGAACCTAACTTCTGGTGCATTCCTGCTCTCCAGTCCATCTAGGTCAATAGACATAAATAGATATGAGGAGAGAGGGCTGTGGCCCAATTCCAAATACCTATGCAAATACCAGCTTCCATCTGCCCTGGGACACTGAATTTGGAATGACCACACACCGATTCTAATTCCATCCCTTGGTGACACACCTCTTTTTACTCTCTAGCTACTAAACCCGACTTTGTCCTATTACTAACACTCTTATGAACGTGACTAAGTTGCAATGAGACACTGATGAACAAGAATGATTAAAAAACGAGTTTCTGAATAAAACGTCTTGGAGGTCACTACAGATAGTGTCTTTAATGTTGGCAGAGAAGGAGGTCTCAGCGCATTACAGGCGAGGCTCTAAAGAATCTGATTGGTGGTTGAAGGTGGTCTTAATCCCAGCACATGGGAGACACAGGCAGGTAGATCTCTGATTTTGAGGCTAGTCTTGTTTACATATTGAGTTCCAGGCCAGTCAGGGCTACATAAGGATACCTTGTTTTTAAAAAATAAATAATTCTCAATTGGAAACTGACCATGAGTCCTAGGGAAGAATAAAGATGTTAATTCAATAAAAGCTTGCTTCAACCTCTTTAGAGCCTTGCTTTTCACTTTTACAAGCAAAACACTTAACAGAAGTTGCAGGAGGTGGGTGACTCTACCACACAGAACACCTCTAGTTATCATGGGATCCTTTGTCTTTCAAATACATATATTTTAAAGATTTATGTATTTCATGTATGTGAGTACACTGTCACTGTCTTCAGACTCACCAGAAGAGAACATCAGATCCCATTACAGATGGTTGTGAGCCACCATGTGGTTACTGGGAATCGAACTCAGGACCTCTGAAAGAGCAATCAGTGCTCTTAACTGCTGAGCCATCTCTCCAGCCCCGGACATTTTGTCTTATCCTGCTACTGTAGACTGAACATTTGTGTGCTAAATTCCTAAACTTTGTAATTTGAAACCTGGTCCTACTGGAATGTTAATGGCAGATGGGTTGGGGAGTAAGTAATGAGGGTGCTCCATGATGAATAACATTGGTTCCCTTGTGAAACAGATTCAGAGAACCCCCCCACCCCCAGGTCACCTGTGAGGACACAGTAAGAGGACAGTAGTCTATGAACTAACCCATGGGTCCTTGGGACTTACCACTCCATCTGTGCCTAGTCCTCCAGCCTGCAGGAACCAGGAGAAATATATTTTGGTTGCTCAGATGCTCCGACCTATGGTATTTTGTTAGTGTTGACAGTGGACTAAGACATTGGATGTTGCAAACACTTGAACATAGCATCTTTTGTTCTGATTTGTTTTCTTAGAAAAGGAAATGGCCATGACTTTTAAGTGTATTTGTAGTCAAGGAGAGAACTGGTTACATAAACATACACAGATCATATTTTTGGCCATTTGGATTTTATTAAGAAATTGGGGACACAGATGAAATCAGATTTCCAGCAAACATTAGCCACTGTGTGTGTGTTTTATTTCTCTGTAAAGCAGTGACTCCCTTAGACTTTTACCAGTTTCTTCTCCCCCTCACAGAAAACCAAACTTCATATATACATGGTGGCCACATTTCTTCCTTCAGAGGATAAACTCTTCTTAATATTTCCAAGAATCCTTGGGCTTTTGGGAGTGTTTGTACCATCATTTGTTACTAAGTATTGTCCGCTCAGTGGTCAGCTTCATAAGAAAAAATAATAGGCTCATGTTTTAAAAACTACCCTGAACTTCATAAGCTATAAATACATAATAAATGAATCCTATCTATATGGGGCATATTGTTTAGAAGTAAGTTTTCCCTTTTTAAAAGGTATTGTCACAGACCACACACACACACACACACACACACATACACACACACACACACACGAGTGTGTATATGAAAAGAATGAGCATCCCTTCAGTCCTTTTATATTGACATGGCCACTGTTGAGACTCTGTTGTTTCCTCCCTCTCAGTATTAAGGCAGAATGCTGGTACAATTTTGTTTACAGCTTTTATTTCACAGAAAATACCCTCAACGAATAAGTAGACGAGGTTTATTTAAAGAGAATCTTTGGGAACTAGAGCAAGTGGCTGCATCGACATTCCTCAGATTTTCAAGGTGTGTGTGGTCCTCATCTCTTCAAAGCAATCTTGACCACACTTGGTTGAATTTTGGGGTTTAAGGATCTGTCTGAAAGTGGACAGAATGATGACTGAATGATGGGCTGTTTGCCTGTCTTTTCCTACCACGTGCCTTGATCAGGAAGGCTTCTGAACAGCATAGTTAACCAGTTTCTTACTTCTCTGTTTTCATTAGTAGGCAGCAAATGTTTCATCTTTTCAGACACTGCTTTTCTTCAAAACAAACAAAAAAAAAAAAAAAAGAAAAGAAAAAAAGAAAGAAAGGAAGGAAGGAAGGAAGGAAGGAGTGATAGTTAATCTGCAAGGTTCCCTTGCTCTAAGGCTGAAGGTCAAGGGGCCTCAGCTCTTCCTGGAAGTTGCTGCCTGTGTTTCTGAGCAGAGGCTCCGGTGCCACGAGCTGACGAGAGAGCTGAGCACTGGCTTTTCCACTCCTCTGTGTGCAGGCTCTGCACCAGGTCTCAACTTCGAAGCAAAGCAGTGGGGACTGTGGAGGAAGAATGGGCTTGAGTTCAGAGCCGCATCGGCTGTGGGAGGTGGGGGTGGGGAGCATCAAAATTTTGCCCAGCAGGTAAGGCAGAGAATCTTTTTCTTCTACCCCCTAGACAGAAAGGGCTCCCTTTGAGTGCACATGTAACTGTCTGCATACACGTATGGGCTAAAGGCATGCTGACTCTCAGCTCTTTGAATTTTGCAAAAGTTAACATTTTGCTTCTCCAAAAAAGGTTCATAATACAAAACCGATTTAACATGACTCCGATTTAGCTAAAGTGCTGCCTCCAGGACTGTTCCAGGGACAGACATGACTTGGTGGGGTGTGGAGGAAATGAATACAGACACAGAAAAGCTGGAATCACATTGTCTGGTCTCTCTGACGGAGACGTCTCAGCACCCTGGAAGCTCAGTGTGTTTATTATACACAGCTGAACAGGGAGGTGAGGTTATTACGTACATTTAAACAAGGAGCCAGGGTTTATGGTTTTCTTAACGTTTCTATTGCTCTGATACAACAAACCAAAAGCAACTTGGGCTGGGCATGGTGGCACTCACCATTAATTCCGGCACTTGAGAGGCAGAGGCAGGTGGATCCTCTGTGAGTTTCAGGGCAGCCTGGTCTACAATGTAGATTTCAAGACAGCCAGGGCTGTTATGTAGAGAAACCCTGTCTCAAAAAAAAAAAAAAAAAAAAAAAACTAAACAAACACAACAAAACAACGTGGGGAGGAAAGAGCTTATTTTGCTCACAGTTCCATGTAAGTTCCATCCTCAGAAGCGATAAGGGCCAGAACCTCAAGACAGGAGCTGATGCAGAGTCCACAGAGGGATGCTGCTTACGGGCTTGCTCCCCATGGCTTGCTATGTGTGCTTTCTTATAGAACCCAGAACCTCCAGCCCAGGGTGGCACAACTCACAAAGGGTTGGACCCACCTTCACCATCACTAATTAAGAAAATGCCCTACAGGCTTGCATACAGCCTGATCTTATGGAAGCATTTTCTTAATTTTGGTTCCCTCCTTTTAGATGACTTTAGCTATGTCAAGTTGACATTAAACTAGCCAGCACAAGGTTACACAGCTGAATCAAGAAGGCAGTCTCAGATTATCTCAGTAAGAGCAATTTTTGTGAAGTGGCTGTCTTCATGCTGTCAATATCCTGGGGAAGAATGCCATGGTAGACATTTTGTCATGGTTGACAATACTTTACACAGACCAAAGGAAGGTTTTGCCATCCTTCCGAGCCTCATGGAAGATGCAGAGGCTTTGTCATTTTCCCATAGGTCTAAAGTTATGAACCTTGATATGGCTGTATCATATCACCAACACACACACACACACACACACACACACACACACACACACACACACTCAGGGCCTCCACTCCCTACACTAAGGAAATATTCTCAAGCAAGTGTGGTAGCACAGACCTTAAATTCCAGCAGAAGCAGGCAGATCTGTGTGTGTTGGAGGCCAGCCTGGTCTATGTGGAGTTCTAGGTCAGCCAGGGCTACACAGTGAAAGTCTGTTTCAAAACAACAATAAAGAAAAAAAAAAAAGAATAGGAGAAGAACACACATTCAAAGAAAAGTGGGGAGAAGGTGGTCTTTAAATTGAAAATTATTAACAGAAAAATCCTCAGTAAATTCTTTTATTTTC
Source organism: Rhabdomys pumilio (assembly GCA_030674055.1). NCBI lineage: Eukaryota > Metazoa > Chordata > Mammalia > Rodentia > Muridae > Rhabdomys > Rhabdomys pumilio. The sequence goes on from JANHMN010000013.1 coordinate 40,231,740, forward strand.
CTTTGATCACCCATGCTGATAGAATTCCCTGGAGAACCGTCGGCCTGAAAGCGGCCAACAGACTAGTTCATGTGATCATTTCTGTGACTTCACAGCCATTGTCACTCATGCACCTGTTGTCTGTGATGGCATTCTTGCTACAGCAGTGACCTCAGTCGTTTTGGTAGTCACCATGTGGCCCTCAAGCCTAGGGTATCTACCACCTACTGCCTACAGGAGTCCTTCCTTCTAGAAGAGTCTAACATTTTTAAGAGATCTAGGTTTTTTGTTTTGTTTTGTTTACATTCCTAGAAGTCATTAGTCACACATTTAGTGGATATCTGTTATATAGCAGGTTCTCTCCTCCATGCTGGGGAATAAAGCAATGACTTAGATATTCCCTCAACAACACACAACTGAACGAACGTGTGTATTGTCTACAGCATGAAACCCACACGGGGGCTGCAATGATGAGAAGTCTGAGCTATGTGACTGGACATACATTTGGGATGGATGCTAAGGAGTCATCATCAGCTGTCCGTTGCTCCTCTGCTGAATGGTTTGATGGCGGCAAGACCTGTTTTAGAAATCATGCTTAAGTTCCTATGCCAGGACCCAGTGACGATACAATGTGGAGCAGTAAAAGGAGACACAGAATTACTCACAGGCTACTCCAGAGTGTTTGACTTGAGAATAATAAAATGAAGGATAGAAAAAGCTTCAAGACTGCATTTTAGTTGCATGCTGTAGAATTTTTACATCACGAGAGTCCGGGAGTCAAAGCCGGTTGTCAACCCAGTCCTGTCCCGCACTCACCTGCCTCTTCTTTTTTGCTTTCAACATGACAGATGCTACTGTGTCCTTTGCCACGGACTTCTTGGCTGGTGGAGTGGCTGCAGCCATCTCCAAGATGGCAGTAGTGCCCATCGAGTGGGTCAAGCTGCTGCTGCAGTTGCCAGCAAGCAAATCACGGCAGATAAGCAATACAAGGGCATTATAGACTGCATAGTTCATATCTCCAAGGAACAAGGAGTCCTGTCCTTCTGGCAAGGTAACCTGGCCAATGTCATCAGATACTTCCCCATCCAGGCATTCAACTTTGCCATCAAAGATAAATACAAGCAGATCTTTCTGAATGGTGTGGACAAGAGGACCTAGTTTTGGCGCTACTTCGCAGGGAACCTAGCATCAAGTGGTGCCACTGGGGCCACATCCTTGTGCTTTGTGTACCTTGATTTTCCCTGTACCCATCTAGGAGCTGATGTGGGCAAAGCTGGAGCTGAAAGGGAATTCAAAGGCCTTGGTGACTGTCTGGCTAAGGCCTACAAATCTGATGGGGTTAAGGGCCTGTACCCAGGCTTTAATGTGTCAGTACAGGGCATTATCATCTACCGAGCTGCCTACTTTGGTATCTATGACACCGCAAAGCGAATGCTCCCAGATCCCAAGAATATTCACATCTTCATCAGCTGCATGATTGCGCTGATGTCATTGATGTTGCTGGCCTGACTTCCCATCCTTCTGACACTCTCACCATTGTATGATGATGCAGTCGGGACGCAGAGGAACTGATATGTACACAGGCACACGGGACTGCCGGTGGAAGATCGCTCGCAATGAAGGAAGCAAGGCTTTTTTCAAGGGCTCACGGTCCAGTGTTCTCAGAGGCATGGGTGGTGCCTTTGTGCTTGTCTTGTATGGTGAGATCAAGAAGTACATGATTATATCCTACATTTACTCCCCGAGAACAGGCATGATGTATAATATACCATATCTTGAACATTCTGGACAGGTTCTCTGGGCTTGTCTAGTTTATCAATGGCAACTATTTACCAGCTGACAAGTGGGAAGCAATAATATTCCTCTGACCAGTTTTCTCTTAAAGCCATTTCCATAATGACAAAAATGATGGGACTCAATTATATTTTTTATTTTGGTCACTCCTGATAATAAAAAAGTTGAAGAAATAAAAATATCGAAAAACAATTTTACATCACAACATAAAGAAGAAGCTGAAGAAAGCAACATGATATCCACTAAGGTTACAGGAGATACCTTTTTTAAATAGTTGGGAGCAGTGCACACTGTGTGCATTGTATTTGTGTTGTATAAAGTCACTGTGTAGGGGTTGGAGAGATACTCTGATTAGGCTGAGAAACAAAGAGGTTAGAGGTGACGCTGAATCAGCACAGAGGAATACGGCCACAGCCCACAGGATAGCACGGCCTTACTGTGGACAGTCTTGTTTATTTTTGTCATCCCTCATTTAAGCATAAGGCATGCTTTCCTCTATTTTAGAAAATCCATGACACAAAATAAGCCTTCATGTAGACTTGTCTTCTACTCTCTGCCAGTCTATATCTCTGGCAGAAACAAAACAAAACAGAAATAAAAATACTCTGTCTGAACTTTAATATAATTTCATGGCTTTTCAGGAAAAGAAAAAAAAAAAAAACCCGTGCCTGAACCACTTTGAATACTAAAATTAAAATGCTGTGACATTTGGAATAAATGTTGGAAAGTGGACTCCAGATCCGTCTTCAGACAGTAGAGGTGCCTGATGTTTGGCTTGTGTTTTACACAATAAGTTCCATGTTGTAAAAGGCAGCAGAGTTCTCATGGTCCCTGGGGGAGCAGAGCTAATTCCTGATCTGTGGGAACATGTTTATGTTGCAATGATCTTAATTTACCCATAAATAAATTATTCTCCTCCAAAGCCCATATAAATATAGTTTTAATTGCATGCCAACTGTTAGACCCAAAATTAGACGGCTCTGGTCCTACTCTGCCAAGGGGAGGAGGTGTTCTGAAATATCTGAGTTGAGATTTTTGTGGCTCCGGGGACACTTTGGGAGAGGGAAGAGGCAGAGACTTGTTTTAGATGAGTGAACACATTTCAGTTGTGAAAACCTTGTTTCTGGGTCAGACTCCATGTTCAGATGTTTCCCAACAAGCCCAACAGTGATGCCAGCCTTTTTAAAAAAATCTTTTTTCTTCCTTGAATCTCCATGGTCCTTAGACAAAAGAGACCACAAAGTGAGCGAAAGACTGCCCTCCTGGCTTCTTCCTGCATTCAGTGTTCCTTAATTAGCAGAAACAGGCCTGGCTTAGAGAAGACTGTGCCCTGATGACGAAGTGCCTTCAAATAGTTGCCCTCTAAAGGAAAATGTAGGCCAGTCTTACAAATTAACTTGAGCACCAGGGTATATAGGCCATGTGTGAAATTAGGTTGACCCCAATAGAAGCGAGGTTAGAAGCCAGTCTGGGATTTGAACATCCTCTCCCCCACTGGCACCCCTCCACCATCTCATCCCAAGGTAGCACCCGAGGGCTTGAGGCAGGAGCTTACTGTTTTCATGCTGGGAAGGCAGAGGATGAGGACGAGTGTCTCACTGAGCTGTTCTTGCTAAATTGGATGCTCTTTAGAGAGTGGATGTTAAATACAGTTGCTGCCCCTTCGTGGTCCTAGCAAGGAAAGCCCACCCTTTTCCCCTGTCCTTATTTTCCTTCTGTGGAATGATGAAGGGTGATGTACCAGGGTAGGTTTCTCTTGAGAGAAGAGACAAACACTGAACTCAAAATTCACTACATTTTCTTAACATGGGCAGTTGCTAGAAATCACAGCACACAATCAGGGCCCTGAGGATGAGTGTGGTGATTTGTGTCTGTCAGCACCACGATTTTCTGAACGTGTTCTTTACGTCCTTGAGCTAAGCACCTTTTTAATCCTCACTTCATATTTATAACAGTTTTTAAAAAGCCAATGTTTTAAAAAGAAATATTTAAATGGTCTTGAAGGATTTTGGATTTTCTTGAAATATGGGTATTATTCTTTCTTCCTCCTTACTAGTTAAAAATGTATGTACTTGGTGCTCAATGGTAGAGCATATAGTTAACCATATACAAGGCTCTGGGTTCAATCCCTAGCACAAAAACAAACAGCATTTACCCAGATAATTTCAGATTATCAACAATTTCCTGCAATTCTTAATTTCGCCGTTATAGTATTATTCAGTTAATAGAATAACAATGTGAATCCTTTGGGAGCACATAGGTTTCCATTTCTCTTTCCTGTGATTCCTGTTCACATTTACCATGCCTTGAATCTTCCTTTTCCCTGGTAGATCTGTTCTTCCATGCTTCTGAGTATATGTAAGACATTTTCGCAAAGTTGACGAAAGCTCCTTCTTGTGACTTGCCCTGAGTTGCTGTTCCAAAAGCACGTGACACCTTTTTGTTTCTTGGCCACTTTGATTCCTGACTCCATGGACAGAGTTTGGAGAAACGGTTATCTCAGAGTTAGAAGACAGTGGTGCTGCTTGTAGCTGGTCTTTGCTACCTTGGGGGTTCTTCTTTTTCCCACCCTTTATCCCTGATCCCCCTCTTAGTTTCACCCCCTAACCCTTGACAGAAGAGAAACAAGGGAGGGGGAGAGAGGAATTAGGACAATCCATAAATCTCATTTCTTTCCTTTTGTTTCCTCTTTGGCCACGGTTAATAGCAAACTGTGACCAACAACCACTGATGTTTCTCCTGGGACTCTCACATTTATTTACCCTCTGAAGAAAAGTTTCCGGAATTCTAATTCTAAACATCACACAATCACAGAAACTATCTTCAGCTGGCTAAACCATACCTTGGGTAGAGCACAAAGCAAATCGCAGTCAGCTGCTGTGGACAGTCCTATGCAGCCCCACATCCCTGAACCTGGGATTAAAACGAAACATTCTTGTAATATTTCTGTGTAGTTAAAAGAAACCGAAATTCCAGAATTGTCACTACAGTTGGTTCTGCACAGAAGGAATGAACTAGAATTCTGAGAAGCAAAGCAAACTCTGGAGCTGATGAAGACTTTAGTTATCGATTTCCCAGTGATTTCTTTAAAACAATCCTATCTGCTAAAAACTGTGCTCTTAGGAGTGGATTGCACACAGCGCTTAGTCGCCACAGTACTGCAGTGCTGGGTTCAGGCATGCAGTACTCCAGTAGTCAGTACACCCATGCTGCACTTCGGTAGTGGGTTTGCCGCTATAGTTTATCAACTAAATGCATTTCTCTCTTTCCTTCTGGGTGGAAAACACATGTACATGCAGCTCTTTTTTTTTTTTTTTTTTTTTGTAGCTTCTATGTAAGCACCTCTATGCTTGTTTTCTTTCTGTTCACACATGCTCGTTCGGGGGGAAGCACAGCGGAGAGAGCTGTCAAAAGTGCCCTTCCTTTCTCAGTGCCCCAACTAGCAGACCCTGTCAGCACTTTGATCGGTTTACTCATATATCTTTTCCCTGAGACTTTAAACACATGCATGCATCGATGCATATGTGATTCCTCCTTACCTGACGCCTGGCCCATCACAGTGTTCATCTGCTTGCTTGACCCACTTAATGCAGACTTGGTCATTATTACAAGTTGGTGCACTAGGTCACTTCTTCTAAAGGATTTTTTTTTTCCTCTGCTTGTTGCATGTGTATGTGAATTTTCACTCAATATGTTTTCATTATCATATATTAATTATGCATAAGGGACATGATTATTTTCATACATGTAAATAATGAACATTGATCATATTTGCCCTTCACTTACCCTCTCTTATTCTTCCTGTTCTCCTCCACACCCGTTCTGATCTTTTTCTTCCTAAACAGCTCCCCTTCCTGTTTTTTGTTTTGTTTTTAGGATCCAGTTTCATTAGGGTATCTTAGAGGGTCTTAGGTGCAGGCTTGTTTACAAAGCTTACCAGTGGCTACAATTCAGTGCTTGAATTTCTTTAATGACTAGATAACAGTACAGAACGAAGCAGGAAACAAAATCAGAGTCCTTAGATCACTGACTCGTCACTGAATTATGGGTGGGCTGAGTGTTTCTGCCCCCCAACACCCAAAACTTTCTAAGTTGAAGTTCCCAACCCCTGGTGAGTCTGTATTTGGAAATGGGCCCAATAAGGAAAGAATTATTATAAAATGAGGCCATAAGGATGGGTCCCGTATCTGTTTGGGTTAGTTTCTTTTAAGATGAGACATCAAAGAACTTCTTCAATTACTAAGCTTATGCATCAAGTAAAGACTAAGTCTGGAAGAACGCACTCAACAGGACCCCAGTCAGCGGATGTGTTGACTTTTGAGTATTTAGCCTCTAGAACATTGAGAAAGGGAATTTCTGTTGTTTGAGCTCCCCGGTCTCTGGGATTTCATTACAGCAACTGATCAGATCAAGACATGATAAATTCTGTGCTGTTCCAAATTCTTTGCCTGTTGCTTCTCTTCCCTTCCACATCAAACAAAAAGAAGGGGGGAGAAAGAGAAGGAGGAGGAAAGAAAAAGAAAGGGGAAACATATTGTCTAGAGGTGTGTTTTTTTCTGAGCTTGTTTGGCAAAAATACGTTTCCAGATCTAACATGAATAGACACCATTTAAGGATAAGGCATTCTCAACAGCTGTTGCTTTGAAGCTAGGAAACTATCTATTGACCCTGGCTCTCGGCCAGGAAAGAAAGCAAAGGTCAGGATAGGTCCTTCTCTGTTGGGAACAGCCTCTGAGAAGGCAGATGACTTGAGCATGGCCATTGGGTGGTTTCACTCAGACATTGCCCCCTGTAGGTGATATTCTAGTATATGGTTGGATTGCCAGCAGTGCGGTTCAGACAGAGCTGAATGGGGCTTTTGCTGTAAGGAGTTTCTATCCTACGCCCAGGCAAGAGAGGTCTTTGAGCTTCAAATGATTTCACATTGATCTGTGACTTCGCCTTTGCCCACCCAGAACACGTGCCCACCCTTCTAGGTGCCTAGAATCCTGGAATTCCTTGCCCTTGTGGCTCTGGCCTTGTGAGAGCGATCAAACCAGGACTGTTCGCATTTGGGGCCCTCAGGTAGGCTGTGTGCTATGTTTTGGAGGACGCATGGTGAGTAGAAATACCTGTGGGTTCTGAGCACTGTTCAGAGAAGGTCTTTGTAGTGTGGAATGGGGTTAGGGCTGGGGCTGAGAAAGTGTAAGTAGTCCAGGTTCTGCTTCCGCAAATACTTTCTCTAATAAGCGCTTTTCAGTATTCTATAATTATTTAGCATCTTACCTTTGCCAGTTCAGTCCCAGTCCCCACTGGTTATGGAACACTTGCATGCTTGTTGCTGTTTTGCGATAGAAATTTGAAGCACACTTAAGAGATTATTAACAGCGGTTACTTTCTGGAGAAAACAGAGATCATAGAAATTAAGGGAAGGGGTGACAGAATGGGGAAGTTCTGGGCAGAAAACCAAGGAAAAGCTTGGGCAATGGGAGACGAATCATAGTCAGGATCATAAGAGACATGAAGTGTCTTATGATCTTGGCAATACAGGTTGAGTTTGGGCCTTCAGAACCTTGTGTTTGGAGCCTGTCATCCATGGAGGGAATCATGGGACATTCATGTCACTGAAAAGAAGTGTGGCTCCCAAGGGATGGACTGCGACTTGTCCCCAGGTTTTTTGCTGTTGGTCTTGTAGTGACCTTCGCAGTGAGTAAGAAGCGGAAGAGAGCTACTGCGTCTGTATACTGAAACAGGAAGTCGTCAGCCGTCGTTGACCGTGACTCACAGCTTACCCACCGGCTCTGAAGTAGCTTGTTTATCCTTCAAAACTTAATGAGCTATTGCTCCATCTTGCAGGTGAGAAAACCAACATGCAAGGGTGGTTTATTAACTTCCGTGAGATGATGTAACTCGTGTGTAGGAGCAGTCCTCGTGTCTTCCTTTGCTCTCACATGATGGGAAAGAAAGGCTCCACCGAGGCAGTGCCCACAGACCTGCGTTCATCTTCACAGCGTAGGTGCGACCATTGGCAGGGCCGCTTGACTGGCTTCTGTGCTTGTCGCTGCGCCAGGATTACCAGACATAGCTCATGTTTACTGAGCATTTACTGTGTGGCTTGAGTTTGTTTTCAGGCATACTTTAGATGGCCTTTACTGCATGGAAATGAAGACTGAGAGGAAATTGTCTGCAGAGCTCACACAGATAGGGGCAGAGCCACAGTGTTTGAGCCATCAGTTTGATGCTTTGTGACTCCGTGGGCTTTTTAAAACTTTTATTATAACATTTACTTATTTATTTCATGTGTGCACGTGTGTGTGTGTGGGGGGTATATGTATTCATTAGTGTTAGTGTATGTGCATTTGTGGAGTTCAGAAGACAAACTATGGAAGTCACTTCTCTCTTTCTGCCATATGGGTTCCAGGGATTGGACCCAGGTCATCCGTCCTAGCAACCAGCTTCTTTACCACTGAGCCATCTCGCTGACCCCATAGATTCCTCTCTTATGAACATCACTGTATTAGTTATTTTTCTTATTGCTGTGACAAAGTACTTACTAAAGCAACTTAAGGGGAAATTGGTTTATTTTGACTCCTAGTTGAAGGTCCAGTCCATCACCTAGGGGAAGACAAGATGACAAGACTGTCAAGTGAATGGTCACCACTCATCTGCAGTCAGAAAGCAGAGAGTGATGCATGCTGGTCCTTCACATTCTGTTTTTATTCCATCTGAGATCGACACTTACAGAACGGTGCCACCTACAAAAGAGGATCGCTCCCAGCTCAGTCAACCACCTCAGAAATGCTGCTAGGTGATTCTAAATCCTATCAAGTAGACAATCAAGATTAATCATTACAAGGTCAACCTGACATCCCCGTACACCACCTTTTAGTCATTACAGTCTATTCCTGAAACTGTAAACTCAAAGTTCATTCGGTCCAACTGCAAAGTCCCCATAGTCTTAATAGTTTCAACACTTCAAAAGTCCAGAGTCTTCCTAGATTCAAGGCAGTATCTTAAATGTGAGTCCCCTAAAATAAAAACCAAGCTAAATACCTTCAATATACCATAACACAGAGTAAATTGTCACATTTCAAAGTGGAAGAGTTGGAGTACAGCAAGGAAAAAAATCAGACAAAACCCTGTGGTGGAAAACCCCAAACCCCACAGCTCCACATCTGACATTTAGAGCTTGTAAGGCAACATCTGACTGAAATGGCTTTGACCAACCAACCCCTCCAGCAATGCTGCCTACTGCCTGAGTGACTTCTCTCTCACAGTGAGGCCAAGGTGTCTGCAGCTTTCCTTAGATGCCCCCATGGTGTTGGCAGCTCCAACTTCCTGGGGTCTTGATTGCAATTTTGGCTTTATTTTCTCAGTTTCATGCAATGGTTTTTCAGGACTTCTTTGCTGGGAACCTGTTACATGTTTACTGGCTTCGATAGCTTTCTAGAACCTTGGTGCAAACCTCTATGAGCCCCCTCATCATTCATTTATACGCACGCACGCACGCACGCACGCACGCACGCACGCACGCACTTATTTTGAATGCCTGAAAAACAGCTGTTAAACAACTGAATAGTGGTGCCAGACTCTGCTGTCAGCACAACACGTCTCTGCTCCCATTCTGGTGTAGCTACAGTGAATTTAAGTGTGTTGGTTTCTCTCCATCTTTTCTATTGTACCAGTGCAGAGAGTGTTTTATGTAGTTATGCTAAGCTCTTTAACAATCCTAATTGCTTTCTCACCTGCCTTTGTCTTCCTCTCTAAAATTGCTTGTGTTTCTTCCTTCACAAAATGGCATGTTTTCATCTTTCTCCTTTGTCTTTTTTGCTTTCTCACTACAGACTTGGACGAGAGTAGTGAGCAGTAACCGTACTACAACCTGAATGCTATTCTGTTGACATTTCCTGCAACAAAGTAGCCCTTTACTCCTGCATTCAGCCTCATGTCAGTACTCGACTTGGGCAGCAGCTGATTCTTTGTCAGAATACTACACAAATGGCCAGTTCCTCGAGATTACTCAATCCCTTGTGAAGTTTCATGAGTGGAAGTCCACCGTCCACATTTCTCTCACCATTCCAGTCTTCTAGAGTTCCATCCAGATGCTGATCCAGTGTTGTTTACAAGCATTCTAGGGTTTCTTTAGCTTTTACTGCCAAATTTTGCCACATTTCTCTTAGAAATCAATCCCAAAGGCCAACAAACCACACGGCCAGGTCTATTACAGCAACAGACACAGTCCTTGTTACCAATGTCTCATATTAGTGATAGTTATTAGTGTTGCGACAGAATGCCTGGCAGAAGCTCATGATCTGAAAGTTCAATCTGTCATGGAGGAAAGATGGTGGGCAGGAGCTGAGGTGGCTGGCCATACTGTTGATAGCCATAAAATAGAGATGAATGCTGGGCTCAGCAGGAACACCAGCCCATGGAATTGGTGCTGCCCACACCCAGTGTGAATCTTTCTAACTCAGTCATGCTTCCCTGGAAATACTCTCACAGATAGGTCCAGAGGTTTTCTCTGTGATTCTAAATCCTGTTAAGTTGACAACTGAGATTAACATCACATCCTCTAGCTGCTTTGCTCCCTTGCCTCTCACCGCCAATTCTTCTCATAGTCTATCTCCTCTCGATTCTCTCTTCTCTATGAGCCTACAGTTCACACTGTCATTCATTATGTAGCTCATGGTGGTCCACTTTCAAAACCCACAACAACAATGCAACGCATTCCTCCTCATTGCTAATAGAACCATGCCTTTGTCTTCTGAGGCAAGCGACGAGCTTAGCTATCTATCAGTGTGTGCAATTCCCGTCTCATGAGACATGAAGAAACTTTTGGCTCAGGGGAGTGCCGAGAAAAATTTCCCTTTGTTTTAACAAAAGGATAGTGCTGGCTTTGGCAGCACATATACTAATTGGGTTGATACAGAGATTAGCACGGTCCCTGTGCAAGGGTGACACCCAAAGTCATGAAGTAGTCCTTTCATAAAAAGGGGCGGTCACTTCCATCGTGTTTCTCAAGTGTGGTGACTGTAAGGTGGGTCATCTGGATGTAGCCATCTTGGGAACAACCCAAGCTGGGAAACAGCAACAGGCTGAGTGTGAGACAGAAAAGAGGAGAATCCTTAGTGATATCTTTAGTTGTTGTTGTTGTTACCATTATTGTTGTTTTGCTTTATTTATTCATTTGTTTGTTTTTGAGGTACATTCTCTCTATGTAGTTCTGGCTGTCCTGGAAATTTCTATGTAAGCCAGCTTAGCCCTGAACTTACAGAGGTCCACTTGCCTCAGACTTCCAAGTGCTGGGATTAATGGTGTGCCCCACAGTGCCCAACTTGATGGTGATGATTTTGCAACAACACATTACCTACTCTGAAGGCTCTTGGCTTATAGGTTCTTGTTGCAAGAAAAATAGCATCTTCTCCTCTTATGTCGGTCATTTCTGTTTGGCCTACATGCCACACACAGATAGCTGCAGCATAACTAATCCAGTTAAGACTGTCAGTATGCCATCATATCATTAATACCTGTTGACTGTTCCATCTTGCCTGCCATCGTTGAGCTTGTCTGAGCATTCTCTAATTCAGTCCTCACTACACCCTATTAGTCAGGTGCTTTTTCTTTTATCAGTTATGTTTTAGACACAATGGAATTACGGCTCATTGGGGTTATTCTGTTGAAGGACTCACACAGGAATGTCACTGAGCAGTGTCTGAAGCCCCAGGCACATGTAACTTCATGTTTTATTAGTTTTTGCAATACTACAAAAGCTTTGTCCTATTGACGAGGAATTTGCAGTTTAAAGAGTAAGTTCTGCAATTGGTCAATAGAAGGCACAAAGCGAGGTCCTTCTGGCTACAGGCCTGTGGGTCTAGGCGCTTCCAGACTGATGCACCTGCTTGCTCTCAGCCTCTTCTTTAGCTCTTTCGTCTCCACCCCTTATCTGTTCTGTCCCTTTTCTCGAGCTTCTTTCTCTTCTCGGTGACCGCTGTTCCTCGTCTCTGCTTATAAGTTACATTGCTTCATCACAGTAGCACTTAGAAACAGGGAATTGTGCTAGATAGTTTCACATCAACACGCTGCAAGCTAGAGTCATCAGAGAGGAAGAAGCCTCAATCGAGAAAATGCTGCTGTAAGCTCAGGCTACAGGCAAATCTGTAGAACATTTTCTTAATTAATGATGGATGGAAGAGGGCTCAGTCTTTTGTGGGTGGGGCCACCCTTGCAGTAATAGACCTGGGTTCTATAAGAGGACATCCTGAGAAACCCGTGAAGAGCAAGCCAGTAAGCCGCATCCTTCCATGGCTTCTACATGGGCTTCCGATTCAAGATTCCTTTCCTGTTTGGGTTCCTGTCCTGGATTCCTTCAACAATGAACACTGATATAGAAGTATAAGCCGAATAAACTCTTCTCTGTCCCAAATTGTTTTGGTCTTGGTGGTTTGTCATAGGAATAGTAACCCTGACTAAGACAGGTATCCTGCCTCAGCCCCTGCCTCTAGGCAGTACTAAACCTCTGATGAAAAGATGCAGGCCTGAGATCCATGGCAACCACCAAACAGGGAAAATCACACAGCTCGTTTCCAGCTTGTTTCAGGCTACTTTGCCAGGGCATGGAGAAGAATCCTTTCCTGTACTGAGCTCATGGGCTGATCCACCTCAAACTCGGCTCCTGTATATAAATCAGATAGAGCGGGGGAGGGAGAAAGAGGAGGCAGAGAAGAGTAGGGGGAAGCCTCTACCATATTTAGGCACAGACAGTACTGGCAGTATTTGTTTTGTTAGGTTTCTACGTTTTATTTTATGTGTTTGGGCGTTTTTCCTGCATGCATATCTGTGTACAACACAAGTGCCTGATGCCCACCGGAGTTCAGGAGAGATTGCTGAATTCTCTGTAATTGGAGTTACAGATAGCTGTGAGTCATCGCATGTGTGCTGGGAATTGAATGTTGGCTGTCTGGAAACAGTTCTTAACAGCTGAGCCATCTTTCCAGACCCAGCATATTGTTTACAAATCAGAACAGTACAGGGAAAGGGAGACAGAAAGACAGCATTGCTAACTTCATTGACAGGAAGCAGGTCTAGTTCAGGGGTTCCTAGCCTTCCCAATGCTATGACCCTTTAATACAGGCCTTCATGTTAGGGTGACTCCAACCATAAAATGATTCTTGTTGCTACTTCACAAGTTTAAACTTGCTGCTGTTATGAATTATAATGTAAACATCTGTTTTCTGACGGTCTTAGGTGACTCCTGTGAAAGAATCCTTCAACCCCCAAAGGGGTGGAGAACCACAGGTTGAGAAGCACACTGCTCTAGTGTTTGAAATTCCTTGATGCATGCTAGGTATGCTGTGTTCAAAGCCTCACCGCTCCCTCTTGCACTATGATTCACCTTTCCTTTCTTCATGCAGATCTGAGTTGCTGCCCTTCTTTTCCAAGGTTCAGTCTAAATCCTGCACAATCCTTGAGACACAGTACAAGTCTTACTTATTTTGAAGCCTTTTGAAATCTACTGGCTCAGATAAGGCCCTTTCCCCCTAAAGGTAGTTGGCCATTTCAGAGCTATGATGACTCAATGCCAACGGGCATAATTCTCTAAGTTGTGTCTACTCCTCCCGCAATCCCGTTGGGTGTAAGGGCCATTGACAGGGCTGGTTTTTGTAGTCATTGGTTCTTGAGGTGTCTTGCTTGTATTTCACTCCTGAGACAATGGTTTAGCCATGGTGGAGGATGGCTCACGTTTTATCTGTTCTCCATCCTTTCTTGCCCTGGAGACATCTCTCCAAATCTTCCTTTTAGTAGCTGGAGAAGGGCTCCTGACTAAACCTGGCCAATTATTGTATTTCATCTCTCAAGTCATGTGATCTGCTGAAAGAGAATTTATTTTTAGAATAAAGCATAAGCAAGTACCAGCATGAATCACAGTGAGACTGACTGATATGTGGCTTCAAAAGAAGAAAGGAGGAAACCCAAATGGGAAAGAAAGGAAAGGAAAGGAAAGGAAAGGAAAGGAAAGGAAAGGAAAGGAAAGAAAGGTAAATTTGTTTGTAAAAGCCATGATCTTATCTCTAGGAAACGCTAAATACATCACCAAAATATAGACTTAAACTCCGTAAAACTCAGTAACAATTAAATAAGATACATAATTAAAACACAAGAGTCTGTATGTTGCCGGGCAGTGGTGGTGCATGCCTTTAAATCCCAGCACTTGAGAGTTCGAGGCCTACCTGGTCTACAGAGTGAGTTCCTGGACAACCAGAGCTACCTAGTCAGGCCCTGTCTTAGGGAAGAAACAAACAAACAAACAAACAAAGTCAGTATGCTTTTGTGAACTAACACAGAACTCCTCACAAAAGGCACAAATGAAAAAATAAATGCTATTTTGGTACCACTGGAAAAAGAAACAAAAAACAAAACAAAACAACAACACAACAAAACCCTTAGGATTGAATATAAACAAGGATAAAAACAATCTGTAAACCCACACAATAAAGCTTAGGTGAAATGTTGAAACTCAAGGCATGAATAAATGGACCGTCACATCACATTCGTGGATCAAACAGTTAATATTATGTATATGCTTACACAACTCACAGCAATCCAGAAAACTAGTGCAATGCCTACAACATTTTAGTGACATTTTCCACAGAAATAGGAAGCAATCCTATTCATACAGATCCCCAAAGACCCTGAATATCCAAAACAACATAAGCAAAAAGAAGAAAGAGTCACACTGCCTAATTTAAAGCTCCTTCAAATCACCAGCAATCAAAGCAGCCGAGGGCCAGCGTAAAATCAGACGCATAGAACAATGAAGCAGAATAGAAAGCCTGGAAATGAATGTGTGAATTTACTGTCAGATGACCTTAAATGAAAATGTCAAAGGTGTGGGGGGCACACAGGAAAGAAGGGATGGTCACAGGGAGGCTGGAGAGCTGGCTTATCAGTTAAGAACATTCATTGTGCTTGCAGAAGTTCCCAGCAGTCATGCTGGGTGGTTCACGGGAGTCTGTAACTTCAGTTCCAGAGCTCTCAGATACCCATGGCCTCCTGTACAAGCACTGAACCCATGTGCCACGTAACCTCGCACAGACACAGCCGAACACAGAATTAGACGTGGAAATGGCAGGCTCCTTGTGAATGGCATTGGAAGGTAAGCTATTCACAGGCATAAGAGTGAAACTAGATATCCATCTCCTGAGTTGCACAAGTCAACTCAAATAGATTAAATGTGTCTCTAAAACGTGAGGCCTGAAATTGTAGAACTCTGAAAATACAGGGGACATTTTCTTGGCAATAATTGGCATGGACAGTGTTTTATCAGCAAGATTTAAAAGCAAGGACAGAAAGAATAGAAGTAGGTAAGTGGGACGACATTTAACTTAAAATCCAAAGTCATTCCAACCTGGGGTAGTAGTGCACACCTGTAAAGGTCATGAGTTCAAGGCTAGCCTGGGTTACATGGCAAGAGTCTGTCTTAACAAAAATTTTAAACATCACAAAATGGTAAGTTTGTGAGGTGATGGGCTGGTTAGCCTGATTTAATAACGCTACAGTATAGACATCAAAACATTGTGTGCTGTACTCTGTACAGTTTCACTTGTCAATTATACTATAATAAAGATATAGGAGGCAAAAGGAGAAATATTTTCTTGGGAGACAGGAGTCCACTAGTGTTCTCAGAACAGAGCCAATATAGGAGAAATTTGATGAATATTTAGCAAGAGAGAAATGGATTAAGTCCTAACGTCATTTGCTCTAAATCATGGACCCAAATAGTCACCCTTGAAACTTCCATTTCCTGTAGTGAATACATTTCCTTTTACTTCTTTGCTTATAGTGGGATTTTATCAACCCCACTATAAAACTTTGGTTTTAGAAACCAAAGCCTTGACAAGAGAAGTTTCCCAGTCACTGTACTATTAAAGCTGGGCTATAAGCTCATGCCTACTGGGAAGAAGACATTTGCTACCAATAGCAATGATCTCAGCTCCATACTTCTTCCTTAGGTACAAGAGGATGTGCCTGTGACTTCAGCAGCTTAGGCTCTGCTTGGGACCAACCATTTCTGGTCACTTTTGATTGGACTGAGGTAATTCAGGCCCAGTGACAGTGCAGAAGACTGTTACAGGGTCACATGCTTTCAGGAAAAAAGAAGTTTTATGAAGAATTTCTGATTGTGTGGCTGTGCCGTGGGCTTTTGAATAGACACATGCACTCTAGACTAGAGGCATAGAAAGCCCCATAAATTAGGAGAGGTGAGAGGCAGGCAAGGAAAGGCTCATTAAGAGACTGAAGCAATTGTCAGCCAGAAGATGTAGCAATTTAGCAATTTTGAAAAGTGGAAATGGTACCTCTAGATACTCAGCTGATGCTGCTTCTCCTCCTCCTCCTCCTCTTCTCCTTCCCGCTCCTTTCATACCCCCATTCCCCATTACCATTTTGGTCTCTGTTCTGTTTTGAGACAGGATCTTCAGTAGCCTAGGCTGGCCCCAAACTAGCTATGTAGTTGAGGATGACCTTGAACTCCTAATTTTCCTACGTTTGGGTCCCAAGTGCTGGGATTTACAGGCATGTGGCACCCATACCTGGCTGTACTTCTATGTTGGGCTCCCCTTTTCCCTGCTCTAAACTGAGTCGTTGGTTTGTGTAGTAGTCACCCTTGCCTGAGCCCCATGCTTTGCTCCTGGTTTGGCAGAAATTGGTTGTCAGTGTTGCCTGGAAGCTTCCTGCCTCACTGTTTACTCTGGGAAAAGGAAGTCCAGTGGCTTTTAAGTCTTAAGCTTGACCTAGTGACCCAGAACACAGACCAGGACTTCCCATTGTTATTTGGCACAGATCACCAGACCTCATTATGAAAGGAAGGGATTGGACATTGGTGGGCATGAGGATGAGGCTGGCTGGGGGGAATGGGGGATGATGGGCGTGTCAGTGCGTGACAGAGGTGGGGAAGCTCAAGTAGACATGCTTTTCATTTGCCTTAACTGAAGGACACAGGACAAAAATGACAGCCAAGTCTGACTCTTGTAAGGCTCCATCCCACTCTTTTTTGGGAGTCCAAATCCTGACTTCTCCCTTCCTAGCTACCTGGCCATCACGCTCTTAAATATTTTTTTGTGACTTCTTAAACCACTGGCAGAACCAATGGTCATGTGCTGATGAGAATAACTCCACCCTTTGGGCTCAGAGTGTGCCAGCCACATAGGCTTGCCTTTTCTCTGTCTGTTTGCTTTTGCTTTGTGGTTTTGCTTCTCCACTTGAATATATTAAGACCCTTCACCTGCTCTGGGCTCAGTGGTAGGACACTTGTCTAAACATGTTTAAAGCCCTGAGTTTGATGCCCAGAACCACAACAAATGAAAACATCTTATAGTAGGATGATGCTATCTCGTCCCTCTGTACATTTAAGGAGTATCTGCTCGTTGCCAGTAGCTATCAGTCTGGCTATCCCTTAGCTGTAGGCAAGAACTTATCTAGGAGATTGTAACCTAAATGATGTTAATGAGGGTCAGATCTGCACATGACTAACAACACATTTGGTGTGTAATGTAAAGACCCTTCTTGTTATGTATTACTTCACTTAACCCATACAACACTGACGTCAACATTTCTGGTATCTGCTTTATAGATGAAGAAATTAAGGCTGAAGGGGCTGGCTGGATTCCTATGCAAATAACACTCAGCAAAGTGACGATTCTGTGTCCTGCTCCACACCTCTACAGGAAGGGAGATTGAAAGGACTTCTGAAGTTTTCTGTTCATGCCACCTCCTGACAGGCACCCTGTTTTAAGTGAAACACGCATATAAAGCTCCTAGGAAATATGTAACACTTCCTGTATGTTTCTCTTGAGATGGGATTCTAGTTTGATCTCTGTTGCTGTGATAAACACTATGACCAGAAGCAATTTAGGGGAGGAAAGGGTTTATTTGAGCCTACACTTCCAGCCCATTATTGAAGGAAATCAGGGCAGGATGTACAAACATGTGCCATGAGAGGAATATTGTTCCGCCCGCTCTGCTCCTACGTACCTGCCTAGGACTTCTCACATAATGGTGACAATCTCTCACAGAGGGGATCATAGGCCAATCGATTGAGGTTAAGTTGAAGCCCAAAACTAACCAACAGGGATCTAGGCTGGGGGTGCCCTTGTAATAATGGGAGGGAGGGTAAATTTACTTATCGCCACAGAACCAGACACCTAAAAATGCTGAGAATTGTTAAGTGTTTTAGAACTCAATGTATATTCCCCCACCCCTTTTTTTTAACTTTCAGATTTCTTTTTACAAAGATATTATCATCCCTGTGTGTGGAGTTCGGGAGAGGTACAGAGGTAGAATTTCAGAAGCTCTTCACTTACCGTTCCCACGTTTAATACACACGGACCCTCCTTCCCTCAAGACTCATATATGTAGATTTGAGTCTCAAGGGGCTCAGACAAGTAGATACTTATTTTAAGGAATGTTAACGTCACAGTTCTTTTGGCTGTTTCAAGCTCAATAATCCATGCTTATCTCGGAGGCATTGATTATACAAACCGTATATTATCACACATTCTCCTCACAGCTGGGACCGGGGATGCCCAGGATGGGTCGCACGTGGCCACGGCGGTTGTGACGCGGAGACCTGGGGTCGAGAACCGCCACCCGCTCCCGTCCCCATGGCGTCTGCCTCCTGCGCACCTGCGAAGACCCCGCAGGTCCTAGTCCTCGACCCACCCACGGACCTCAAGTTCAAAGGCCCCTTCACCACTGAAGTCACGGCGCATCTTAAACTTCGTAACCCGTCGGCAAGGAAAGTGTGCTTCAAGGTGAAGAGCACCTGCCCTCGGCACTACTGCGTGCGGCCCAACAGCGGTGTCATCGAGCCGGGTTGCACTGTGACGGTCGCGGCCATGCTGCAGCCCTACTGCTGCGGCCCCAGCCGGGAGGTCAAGCATAAGTTCATGGTGCAGACAATGTTTGCTCCTCCTGACACTTCGGATGTGGAGGCCATGTGGAGGGGGGCAAACCCCGGGGAACTAATGGATTCGAAATTGAGGTGTGTATTCGAAGCCCCGACAGAAAGTAACAAACTGGAAGAAGGCTTGAGACTCAGAAAGGCAGCGCATCCTGACAAGCCGGGACCCTCCTCCTGCACGTCCTTGAAGCTGGGTTGCACCACGCCTCTTCCTGTTGTTCTGCTGGTGATCGGAGCAGTTTGCTTTGGATTCGTTCTAGGGAAATTCGTCTTGTAGAGTGAGGCGCGCACAGCACTATTCCCCTCGCCCTACCCCCTCTTAGACCAGGAAAAAAAGTTTCTTTACCCACCATCTTATTGGAAGTATGGCCTGCCCGCGGTAACAAACTTGATGTGCCTGGAGAATCTCATAGGCTTCCGCCCCTAATGATCTCTTGTGATTGGAGGACGCAATAAACGAACACACCAAATAAAGAACTGTTTGGGCTACTGGACAGATTGCATATTATCGGATCATCACAAGCCAGTTGCCCATTCAGTGCGTGGTGAAATGCACCAAGAAGTGTTTTGTTTTTTGGTTTTAAGAAGAGTTCAAAAATTGTTCTTGTAATGTTTATTTTGCGAGTCCCTTTAGTTTTTACCTACTGAGTTACCTCTTGATAAATGATTTACTGAGATTTGCTAACCTGCTCGCTCAGGCAGTGCCAAGAGGTATTCACTGGGGGAAGTGGTACCTCTTAACACACGGTAATAAGGAAAAATTTTCTCCATCCCTTCTGAGTCAATTGTTGACAATTGTTGACTGGGTTTTTCACCTTTACAAATCTACCCCATAGATTTATTTATTTATTTATTTTTTTGTAGCTTGCCTATGTCTCTTGTGTCACTGGGGCGGTTAGAAGAAAAGTGGGAATTTGAAAATTATACTGCATGACTTTTGATTGCATCGAAGCCCTTCCACATACTTGTAATTAAAACTCAATTTATTAAGGAAAAGAATTGGTAGAATTTTAGGCTATCCTGGTAGTTTGAACAACTGTAAGTGATTTGTTTACAGAAATATAAAGTAATCAAACTCGAGAAGAGTGCTGTGGTTTCAGTGAATTTGAGCATGTGCCATGCAGCTGTCTTGGGCTTAAGTTACTACAGTTTTTCCTAGGGTTTTTTTTTTTTTTTTTTTCACTGTCTTTGTCAGGAAAACTTATTCTCCTGGATTTTGAAGCCTGCCTAATACTTCTTGTTACTTTATAACTTATTTCATCGTAATCACAGTTAAAAGTGGGGTGATTTTTTTTTCCTGCCTAACTTCATATTCAAAATGAGTCTCCAATAAGGAAAGGAACTTTTCCCTTGCAAATCAAACTTTAATCACTGTAAAACCTTGTTTGGTATAAATACACACTCTGGGTTCTGATAGTTTCTTGCATATATGCAGATATAGTTTGACCTTTTATCTTCATTTATTTTATTCATACTAAGAAAAATTTGGGATTTGAGAAAATATATCACACTTTAAACTGAGGCTAGCCTAACACACGTGAATTTTTATCCTTGAATGTAGATGCTGGGTTTGTAGACAATGCTCTGTGCCAGAGGGAGACTGACTCTTGAGTTTTGATGTGTGATGCAATCAACAGGCCAGGCCTGTGAGCTCCTTTTATGTGAGAGGGAAATGTTCTCACATGTTTTGGTTTTCTTTTCATTTTAAATGTGTTTGAGTTGGTCAGATCATATGTGTTGTTATGGTCCTATGTGTTATTTTTTATATCTAGCTAGTGTGTAGAGGTTTCTGAACACTATCTGCTACTGCTGGTGCCGTTAGCCAATCAATGCTTGTGCCAGCTGTTGCTGTTAGCTCCTTTCCAATAACTGGAAAAGCATGATTAAAATAGTCTAAAGTTTCCATCCCATAAGTACTGATTCTATGACTACACTTAAGGCTCTGTATATAATCAACATCCCTAGTGATAAGTGTCAAGTTTGGTATTTTGTATCCTTTAAAAAATATTTTAATTTTCAAAAACTTAGAAAAATCTCTTAGAATTCATCTTATTCACCATGTTTATTTTATATCTGTGAGTTCTGAGTCCCTGTGAGAGTAGAAAAGACTTTTCTGTGTTTATAAATTTCTGATCTCTTGGTCTTTTGTCTGCTCTAGTCATTTTGAAGAAAAAAATTTATTAATTTGATAAATGGCTGAAATAATAAGCAATGTTATTTATTAAGCATATATGAGATATGTCCCCCACCACTTGGCATAGTACTGCTTGCCTGAAATCCCAGCACTTAGAAGGTGAAGACTAAGGATTAGGTCAAGATCATTCTCAGCTACTTTGTGAGTTTGAGGTCAAAGTGGGTTTCTTGAGACCATGGGGGGAGAGAGAGAGAGAGAGAGAGAGAGAGAGAGAGAGAGAGAGAGAATTAGGTTGATGTGTATATTTTAATGTTTAGACTAGCTATATTTCTCATATTGGTTATTATCAAGTGCCATCAAAATTCATTGTGCTTTTAGGTAGACATTTTATAAAGTACACTATAAACAAATAAAATATAGCTTCTGACTATCCTACATGTAACCAACAGTATCAGTTTCTAGTTCCCAGAATAGTAACCTAGTTTTTATTGTTAATCAAACTAGGAAAGCTCAACATAGGGAGGGGTATCTAAGAGTTTAGAAGTGGGAGTATTTATGTTTCCAATAATGAAGCATCTTACTCCCCTGGCTCCCATGCCTTGATTATCAGGAGCGCTGGGCTAGTCTGGGAGACAACTACTGTAGCTGGGGCCTTATCATTCATTGTTCTTCTGCCTTGTCAGTGCATAGCTTGTTGCCTCACCTTT
The DNA here is from genome assembly GCA_030674055.1 of Rhabdomys pumilio. NCBI lineage: Eukaryota > Metazoa > Chordata > Mammalia > Rodentia > Muridae > Rhabdomys > Rhabdomys pumilio. The sequence continues at coordinate 40,253,290 of JANHMN010000013.1, forward strand.
ATTATAATAGGGTTTCCACAATTCTATCTTACCCCGGAGAAAGAGCCTGAGTTGCAGATTTCCTCTGAGACATCAACAACGGTGTTTTTCTGTATTGGCTATCTCTTTGGTTTTCTTTGGGGACATCTGCTGAGATCACAACAAGGATACAGGTTTAGATTTGCAGACTATATTTTAAGACACACACTGATAAGCAAGGGAACAGGCAGCACAGGCATAAAAGATGTTGAAATGCCTGGAAATGATTTACATAAAATACAAAGAAGAAAGGTTTAATTTGGTCAGTGGGAGCCAGGTTGATGTCTTTAAATGATTAAACATCTGTCATGTGCGCAGGTAAGAGCTCTTGCTTGAATTATTCTCCTGCCTAGACTGAGGTCAATAGGAAGAATTCACATGATGGCAAATTCTAAGTTATGGGAAGTGAATTCTCTGGAAGCAGAGTCCTTGATCACTCACCTGTCTAACCAAGGGGAACATTCATATTCAAGAACACAGTAGGAGAAATACCACTGAATCAAGGAGAACATTAACCCACAGATTTGCCTCTTGAAAATGAAGAAATGGAAGCGATCTCAGAAATTATTATTGGAGCTTAGGAAAATGAGGTCTAGTTAGCAGTTTGATTTAGCTGGCTCACAGTGCTTGCTCGTGGAGTGGTTGATGCAGCCCACATTTCCAACCCGCGTTCAGTCATTCAGGGCTCACCACAGGCTGTTCTCTCTTAATGGCTTACATGTAGCTCAGCTTCTTTGACATTACACCTCCCCCAAGGGCATCAGTTGAGTTAATGGGGAAAGGAAGAAAAATCTGTTGGGCTTTGAATGATTTACTCCCTGGAAGCTATTTACAGGAAATGAATGCCATTTACACTTGTGTTTTCCACCAATCAGATGAATCCTTCCCTTTGTAGAAAGAGACACATCTTTCACAGATTGTGTCAGTGAGATACTCAGCTGTCTCTACTGTGGTATACATTTTGGGAGTCCAGATGTGGTTCCACATCCTTTGCTTTCTCCCTCTCAGGGCATCCAGACAACAGCTACACACTGGGAACACCGGGATCAGGCAGAGTTCTGTGGGATCCCAGTCTGGCTAGGTGTGAGCGCCAAAGGCAGAAGACTAGGGGAAGGCTTTTTTCTGAGGATCTTAATGTTACAGCTTTTTAGGTCCAGGCCTACTCTGACAATCTTCAGCGAAACAGCTTTCTGAGACGTGATCTTAGCTTGTGTTTATTTCTTTATTCGGGGTGAGCGTGTAAGCATACACTTTGTTCGGGGTGAACCAAGGGTTAGTTATATAGATTTGGGGTATGGGGTTGAGAATCTCCAGTGTGGGCAAAGGGCATCGGCTGGAGGCTAAGGTACTGAGATGTCTCATTAGATTGGGGAGGCATTCCAGGAATCTCAGGTGCTTACTGATTGCATTCTTAACAGGAGAAAGGAAGCTGAACCAGTAATCCAACCAGGGCTAGGTGCCACACTCCACAGGTTGAGGGTATAGAAGACAAAGTCAGAGAAGGAGATGCTCTACTGGTAAAGAAGTCCGCCATTTTGACTCTGTCTTCTCATGCTGCATCCTGCTGCTCCAGGAATGTAAAGATGCACCTGGAAAAATCGAGCACAGAGAATGTAAGACATATCAGTAGTGACTGCCTTCTTTGTTTGGCACTGCTATTAAAAAATGCTTTGTAGACACTCCAGCATGTTGGTGCAAACCCATAATCCCAGCACTCGGGGGGCAAAGGCAGGATATTACTGTGAATTTAAGGCCAACCTGAACTACATAGTAAGTACCAGACCAGTCATAGGTACAAGGTCTGATCCTCATCTTCCCACAATACTTTAGAGCATCTGTAAAGGTCAAGGTACCAGGCTAGACATTCCAGGGAAGGAAGATCTAATGGGGGAAACTGGGAAGAGTTGAGGTGCATCCAGTTGGGTGTGTGGAGTTAGATAGGCTTATGCAGGCCAGCAGTCCATTTGTTCATCATTTGTTCTACAGATGTTGACTGTGTCTCTCTGAATCAGATGTTGTGCTTAGAACTGGGAGTCTGACCAAAAAAAAATGGTTCTAGTGAGATACAACAGCTAAACATATAGTCATACGCAAAACATAATTTTTTCTCTTTTTGAAAATAGATTTATTTTCTTCAGACAGTATATTCTATTGATAGTTTCTCTTCCCCCAACTTCTGCCATCTCCCCACTCACCCAAATCCATATTCTTTTCTCTTCTCTCTCATTAGAAAATAAGCAGGCATCTGAAAATAAGTAAATACATAAATATATAAAATATATAAAATGATAAATCCAAGCAAAACAGAACAAGACAGAGAACTGGGGGAAAAAGAGCTAAAGAGAAAGCACAAGAAGCACAGATGGATGTATAGACACAGACACACAGAATTCCCATAAAAACACAAAATCAGAAACCATACTCGATAAGCAAAAGACCTGTGAGGTTAAAAAAAATTCCCCAAAATGTCACTGAATTCATTTTGTATTGACTGCCTACTTCTGGATATAGGGAGCTGACAGAAAGCGGCTATCATCCTTGCAGCCATCTTGAGTCATATACCCTGACAAGAGACTTGTTTATAATAGCCTACAACAGCTGAGCATACTCTGATAACATCTTGTTTTATATACCCAGGATTTTTCTTTGGGTGTGTGAGACTTAAAGGTGTGATTTAGAGCTGAGACTTAAAGGTGTAATTTAGAAATAAGACTTAAAGGTGTGGCTTAGAAGTGAGACATATAAAAGGCGAGAGGCAGACAGAAGAAATTATTAGACACTTGGAAGAGTACTTAAGACTCGAGACTTAGAACTTGGAAAAAGACTAGTGACTGGGAAAGAGACTAGCAACTTAGAACTAGAATAGGAACTTATTACAGCTGGAACTAGGATTAGGACTTGAGACTTGGTGCTAGGAACTAGGGACTTGGAACTAGGGACTTGGAGAGAAGAAGAGAGACTGAAGAATAAACGGGATTGAATCACACTCTGTCTGGTCTCCATTCTTTGTGTCTGTCCTCACTCTCTCTCTTGCTGATCCCCAACCCGTGGTCTAGAGCAGCTTGGGGCAGTGTGGGCTCTAACAATTTAGCCCCCAAGCTTTTGGCAGTGCGGGTTCCAACACTGATAGAACAGTCTGAGACATTTTGGCCCCCAAGCATGGGGCAGAGTGGTCCAAAACAGCTGGGCATGGACCTGTCCTTAAGACTCCATTCAGAAAATAAATTTTTCTTTTGAGAGCATTTATCAACTAGGGATAGCAGCTGGATTATGGATGGGGGCTTGGGTACTCTTCCCTTGTTAGCTCTGGTACCCTGTCTGGCTTATACCTGTGCAGGCCCTATGCATGCTGCCTCAGTCTCTGAGTTCATATGTGTTGCAATAGCCTGTTTTGTCTAGTAGGCCTTGTTTTCTTGGTGTCTTCTATCCACATTGGATCTTAATTTTCTTTTTTATAGATTCAGGGTTTCAAAAGCTTCAATAGCATGAGGAGCTAATTTAAACTTGTGTGTGTGTGTGTGTGTGTGTGTGTGTGTGTGTGTGTGTGAGAGAGAGAGAGAGAGAAAGAGAGAGAGAGAGAGAGAGAGAGAGAGAGAGAGAGAGCCTGTGTGATGACAGAGTTGTCTAAGACATTAGTGTTAGCAGGAGATGACACATAGGAGAACAACACAGGTTCCCCAGCAAGCAGGAACAGCAGGAACCACAAAAGTCTTGAGAAATTTTCTTTGTATTTCAAGAAACTAAAAAGTAGGCTGTCTTAGTTTGGCTTTTATTGCTGTGAAGAGACACCAGGACCAAGGAAACTCTTATAAAAGGCAAATATTTAATTGGGTCTGGCTTACAATTTCAGAGGTTCAGTCCATTATCAACATGGTAAGAATCATGGCATCCTGCAGGCAGACTTGGTGCTGGAGGAGCTGAGAGTTCTCTTGATCTGAAGGCAGACAGGAGGAGACTGTCTTCCGAACTAAGTGGAGTCTAAACATTGGAGGTTTCAAAGCCCACCAATACAGTGACATACTTTTTCCAACAAGGCCACACCTCCTAATTGTGCCACTCCTATGATAAAACATTGAAACATATGACTTGGGGTCAAACCTATTCAAACCACCACATAGGCCTTGTCCTGAGCTCAATCAAAAGGAAAGAGGTGATGGATTAGTTTCTTTTGCTAGTTTTTCATTTGACAGAAACAAAGGAAAAAGGGAACATTTATTTTGGCTCATGGTTCCAGAGAGGTTTCAATGAACCATAATGAACAAGGGGGTTGCTCTATCTGTGGCAACAGGAGTATGTGGCCGAGGCATACTGAGTTCCAGGCTAGCCTGGGCTAGTGAAAAGCTGAAACGAAACCAAGCAAAACGAAGTTACCCTCTGGCTACCATGGAAAGACTGTATTCAGTAGACAGGAATGGATATTAGATTACATTATCCTGACTCATGGTGGCTGGTATAGGTTTTGGTGATACAGAGGCCAATTTTAATATCTATGTTGGGATTAAAGAGCAAAATGACATTCTAAATTAGTATGAATTTTGTCCTGCTAAACTACATTTTTGATTCTTTCTACTTGAGTGTTGAGGACACTGTAATTTGCTTTCCAGGAACTTTCTCTCACACCATTGTTCACGATCACTCAGTCTTGGCATCAGCCCATTCAAGTGTCACTGGCCTGCTCCTTATTCCACAGCTGATGGTTTTTCAAGAACCTCCTTGCTGAGCCTAGCTGGCTTCTGTCCTCTTAGGCACCTCATTTCCTCATCTACTTCCTCTGCTGACCCCAGTGAGATAGTCTGAAAGAAGGAAGTCACTGGGTACTAGTCAGAGGGAAAGGTAAAGACTGTGGGGTGAGGCAGCTTGAGTGGGAGGCCGGGGTCCCAAACAAACTCTGCCGACTTCTTTTAATTTTGCCACAGCCTTGTCTCCTTTTACTCATCTCTGATGGAAAGAAGAAGCTGTAGGGAGATACCCTTTCACTTCCCTTGTCTCAGGCTCTGTTAGCAGGAAGGATGAATTCAAGGCCCATCTAAGTAGAAGTTACCTACAGCCCAGTCTGACTTTCAAAATGGCGGCCGAGATAGCGGGAGAAGCCACTTAACACGTCACTGATGCCTAATACTCTCCGAGGGCAGTCATGACGCACCACAGGAATGCACACAGTATACCCAACATCCTTGAAGATAGCCACCCGAGGCCTTCCTGGACCTCATGTATCTGTTGGATTTCTGATCTTTAAGCATTGCATTCTTCAGAGAGAACAGGTAAGCTTCCTGGTAAGAACGGCACATTAAAAGAAAGAAAGAAGAGAGGAAGAGAGGAAGGGAAGAAGAGAAAAGAGAAGGACCCAGCAACTCCATTTCTTTTGTGGAATTAGGGAACTGAGGAACTCCTCAGATTGTCTCCATGGTTTTATGGGGCAAGAGGCACTTGAGCTGTACTTTGTCTTTATAGGGTATTCTTTAGTATTTTTTAAAGGAAAGATTTATATACTTCTGATACAAATTATGGTATGACTTTAAAAACTCTGGTAGGAGTGTCAGTACACGCTTGTAACCCCCAGTATTCAGGATGCTTCTGAGTTTGATGTAGGAGGATCACACATTTGAAGGCATCCCAGGGTACATATTGAAAATCTATCAAAAACAAACAAAACCCCTAAAGTTACAACATGCCTTAAATCATAGTTTTTGCTTGGTTTCCCATGTTTTGAGTTCTTGGCACAAAGTTCCCAAAACCTTTGAACTTCCCTGATGGCAGGAATCCATCTTGCCATAGGGAGACCCTTTCATTCATGTTATTGTAGTTAAGGTATGAGACAAAGGAGACACGCTCACCTTAGCCTTGTGAACACTTCAAACTCTGCCCCGAGTACACTCATCTTTATGGCCATTTTGTGAGGCAGGGTGTGAGTGGTCACTGCACCTGTGTATGTCTTGGCTTGGACAAAATTGTTCAATAAATACAACTTCATTGTTGTTATTGGTGTCACCAGCTTAGTGACCAGGATCGATGGTCTCTCCAGTTCTCAGTTTTCATCAGCTGTCATGTTGGGGTTTGAACTCGACAGCAATCAGTATTCTACCTGGGCTTAACTGTACAAGGTGGGATTCTTGGACATGGCATTTGGAAAAAGAGTTCTATGGCCACAAAACTCTGACATATCTTAGGATCAGCATTAAACAGGGTCTTGACCAAGGTCACCCAGTAAGTCTGTAGCTGACATGGAATTGGGTATGTGATTGGATACATACAATGAAGTATTTAGGGGTGTGGCTTTTACTTCAAGCCACACCAAAAAGAGGATGGGCCAGTGAGCATGTAGGCTGTAGATGTGTAGCTAAGATAATGTCCACTTAGTAAAATGGAAGTGATGGAATCCAGGAAGACCCTGTCAGTGTGCCCTTGAAAGTGCTCTACACTGTGCCAAAGTCTGAGATATTTCCATAATAAATATGTTGGCCCGTTCATCAAATCTGGGTTTCTGCTGCCCAGGCGTTCTGCCCACCAGCCTCTGGTATCTGCCTCCTGTGGACCTGAGAAGACCCACTGTGTCACTGGGCAAGGGCTTCCTCTCTATAGGGCTGCTATGTCAAAACAAGCAGTTCTGTGGTAATTCACCTTCCAGACAGAAAAAACTCACCTTGTCTCATAACAAGAGAAGCAAAATTCCCCTAGAAACTTCCTCATTTTGACAAGAGCCCTAGTGGTCGGTTAGTCCAATAAGCAGTTCTGAAGCAACCATCAGTTTCAGCTGCCAGCACTTCTCCCAGCTGCTCCCTTGCAGCCACCTTCTGGCCCCTGTCCTCTGCCTCTCCTCTCATTTCTCCTGGGTTCTGGACCCATCTGATCCTAGAAACAGCAGAGTTTCCCTCTTTTGTAGATGTGGCATCTGGTTGATGTCACAAATGATCACATATTAAGGGCCTCCTGTGTACTCTTATCCAAGCAATATGCTTCTGGGGGATCCAGCCCACCAACAGCCTATAGCTTCCTTCAAGGTGCCTATGACATGAACAGCACCATTACAAATAAGGAAACTGAAGTTCAGAGAGAACCTTTACCTGAGTAGAATGACCTGGTAGTGACTGCCACCAGCAGCAACACCCCTCCAGATATCACAGTGGGTTTATCATCACTGGCTTCACAGGACAAGTATGACAGCATCCAGACGGAGATTCTGAGATCTAAAGGGTTGAAGGCAGAGATGTAGAAGGGAAGCTAGAGTTAGAACTTAGGTTTTCTGACTTGGTCCAATTTAGCAAATGAAAAGCCTCTTATAGCTCCAGCCACAGGGGAGAGGAGTGTCTCACACCCTCAGGATATCTGTATGCCACTCTGACTGCCACAGTTTGTAAATAGGGGGACAAACTGAGTGTCCACTTGTCTCAAAACCTTAGCTACATACTCACAGTCCATGGGGCCCCTGGACAGCCCAGCTGTAACTGGTGGTCTCTTGTGCTGGGCTTGGCTATGGTACAGGGAAGATCTCAGATGGGAGCAGCACGGGGCAGTTAGAGTTTAAACACAAGAAACAAGAAGTGTTTGTGGTGTGCAGGGAGCCTGCAGTGAGCAGAACGCAGGGCTGTAGCACACCTGAGCCTCTTTACAGCTCTCATCTAGCGCATCCTGATTTGGCTTGATAGCCTTGGAGGATGAACGGGAATACAAAGGCCAGTTCCCTTCCTGACCTGATCTGCATTCTTCCATTCTTCCATGCAAACAGCCTGAGGTTGCTTATCGGGTAGCTCTTGGATGTGGTTCTTCACCAACCAAATATGAAAGATCCTTCTGAGCCAGGCATGGAGGATCAAAAACAACACTCTGAAGGTGGAGGCAGGAGGATTAAGAGTTTAAGATCATCTTTGGCTACATAGAGAATTTGAAGCCAAACTGAATTCTTGTCTCAACTTCCCTGAAATGACTGACTGTAATTTGGAAGCATAAGCCAAATAAATCCCCCTTTTCTCCAAGTTGCTTGTAGGGACATTTTATCACAACAACAGATATGAAACTAGAACAATTTGTTAAAACTGATCCTCCTCTAATATGTGAGGCTGCTGCCATGGAGGGTAAACTGGGACCTTTAATTGTCCTAAGGTCAAGTAGTTCCTATGTCCAAATGGCATGTGACAAGGGGCATCCTGGATAAAGCTGGACTTTGATGCTACAACACCACTCACATTCCCAATCAATATAAGACAGGAAGTGACTAAAAGGGACAGTATTGATTCTATGCCAATGCAGCCTGGATTGACTTGCTAAAGTCCCACATATGATACCACATTAGACTGAGTCAAATGGGTGAACATATTAATACTTTCAGTCAATTGCTGTCTGAGTACTGTTGGATTCTGAGTACTGTTGGGGCGGGGAGGAGTTGGATCCTTGACCCTGGGAATGACTATTCCCTTGGTAGGGGAGGACATACAAGGAAATCATGCATTTTATCAGATGGGGCCTGTTTGGAGTGTGGAAAGAGAAGAGACTCCGGTTTTCTAAAACTACACTGGTACACAAAATGTACACCAAGACAGTGGCCAATCTTGGAGCACTCAGAATTTAGAAAAAGGAAAATCCTGCCTCCATGGTACTGAGGCAAGAGCCTCCTGGAGTACCTCTGTGCCACCATGCTGGCAGGTTGGTCATAGGAGAAGGAAAGGATATGAGGGATCCAAGACTGGGGCTGGCTCGGACATTTGCTAAAAGCTATTCCTCAAATTGTACTTCTGACCTACCATGTATGACTCTATCTAAGATTCTGGAAATACGGTAAAATTGGACATTTGTTGTGGGTGAACAGTGAAGGGAAGGGCTGAACTGGGCATTGAAGATTCCAGGGACTTGCTTCCCAGAAGTCTGCAGGACAAAAGCCTTGGGACAATGTTGATACCAGCAAATGGGTGAGACAAGGCAGCAATCAAGGGCACAGCGGGTAGGGCACAGCCTACTACCATCAGTATGTGGACAGCACTGGCTTTTTGCACTTCCTTGCCTCCCGAAGCCAGTTCTGTTGCTCCTGTCCAAGTGACCTGGATGGAGCATTTACTCAAAACCCTCAGGAAAGCACAAATCTCAGCTGCTGCTCCTTTCCTCTGGGTTCTCACTCTGGGGAGATAGCAGATTTCTGTGTTGGGGACAGGACCAGGGACCAAACATGGATTTTTCCAATCATAACCAGGCCTCTCCATCATTCAGTAACTATTCTTTTACCTGTTGTGTCTTAGTGTCATTTCTGTTGTTGTGATAAAATAGCCCGACATAAAGAAAACACAGGGAAGAAGCGTTTATCCAGCTTACAATTCCAGGTCGCAGTCTATCTTTGTGGAGCCAGACCTTGTTTAAAAACATCTAGAGGAAACTCGGCATTTCTTTTTCATTTGTTGCTTAAGAGACCACCTTCCTGTCTGCTTGCCTCCTGTGACTAATTGGAAACATATGCCTGCAAGATGCAACATTATGTTGTGGTGACCAACTGGCTTGTGAAGCAGACAACTGTGTTTGTAAACAAAGCTTTGAATATATAGATTGCTACCTATAGATTTTTTTTTTTTTTGGCTTTTTCAAGACAGGGTTTCTCTGTATAGTCCTGGCTGTCCTGGAACTCACTCTGTAGACCAGGCTGACCTCGAACTCAGAAATCCACCTGCCTCTGCCTCCCAAGTGCTGGGATTAAAGGCGTGAGCCACCACCGCCAGGCTTACCTATAGATTTTTGTGACTACAAATATTAACTCAGGCCCTTCAGGAAACTTTGCCAATCCATAGTGTATGCTTGTTTGCTTGTAGTCTCTCCTCTCC
>JANHMN010000013.1:40275744-40293718 GCA_030674055.1 Rhabdomys pumilio
TCTCTCTCTCTCTCTCTCTCTCTCTCTCTCTCTCTCTCTCTCTCTCTGGGATATAGGTAAATTCCCAGGCCATTCCTGCAATGCCCTGACTTGCCCTGTCCCATAGAACTGAGAGATGATGGTCTAAGAATCAGTGCACACGCCATTACTGGACTTGACCTCACCTGGCACGAGGCCTGGAGTGACCTGGTTTCTAGGAGTGAAATCTTGGCACCAACTGCCCCACCCAACTATCAGGTGTGGAGACCTTAAGTCACCACCCAAGGGCACCTGGCCCTTCCCACTCAGCAGCTCTGACAGCTCAGGCTCCATTCAAAAGCTCCTGCATGTACCTTCCTTTTCTCTCAGCCTTGCCTTTTCTCAGCTCTGGCTCCTTTTGATATTTACACTGTCAGCTGAAGAAATGTTATCTTTTTGATTTCCTGCGACACAATAAAAGTGAGCCCTGCCTTCAGCAGCCAAGCTGACAGAAAGCCCTGGTTGTCACTGGTTTCCATGTTCCAGTCCAGTTCAGTGCTAGAACAATGATTTTTACAATTTCCCTAGAACAATGATTCTCAACCTTTCTAATGCTGGGGCCCTTTAATACAGTTCCTCATGTTATGGTGATCCCCCAACTACAAAACTGTTTTTGTTGCCACTTCATAACTTAACCTTGTAATGTAAGTATCTGTGGTTTCCCTTGGCAACCCCTGTGTAAAGGTCTTTTGATTTCCAGGGAGGTCGTGACCCACAGGTTGAGAAACCCTTTCCTGGTGCAATGAGATCAGTATAGAACAAACCCGTGCATTATTCTTTCAAAGCAAAGACAGGTTTGCATTTTACAGCTCAGAGCCACACCCAAGTTGGCTGCATTTGTTCAGGATTTTGAACCTTGCCTTAGGAGACCTCATGACCATTTTAAGGTCTTGGGGACAGAGGGACGCAGGACCTTCCAGACCCGGCAGCGGAAGCAGGAGACACGGTTCCATGTTGTTACCTGCAACAGGCCGAAGAGTTTTCTCTAGAACTCTCTACTCAGATGAAGCTGAGATCCTTGAGTTAAAACACCATAGACATGAATATCAGGATGAGGTATACTTGGGGTTTAAGAAAATGATCAGGGGCACATTTTTCTATACATATGACATTATAAGAAAATAGTCTTTAATATATTTAAACATGGTCATTAATGGAGAGAAAGCTTTATGGCAGAAGGGTAGTACTTACTCAAGTGTGGATAAGGGGTCCTCAAAAGAACCCAGTTAATGCCAATGGATAGAAATACAATAATTTTGGTGGCTTCTGAAGCTGTGTTGTTCCTTGGATGAAGTCCATGTATTTTAGTACACTTATTCTTATTCAAGAAGTTCCCTTTTAGGAAATAAGAGCATGATGATTTCTGAGGTGCATTTTATAGGTTTCCAGGTGGATCAAATCAGAGAAGTGGTCAAAGGGTCCAAGGAATCCTTATGGAAGTCGTTACGCTCTGACCATAAACATCATAGATAATCTTGTTTGTGAGATTTTCATAAAGTTCCAGGCTTACAGATGAGAAAGGGATAAGGTTAAAGTCAAAGATTACATATATCTTTAGACTTTAAGCATGGATCCTTGCTACTTTAACATGCATCCCTAAACGATCTCCATACAAAGAATACTGGGGCTGGTGAAATACTCCATGACATTACTGCCACATCTGATGGCCTGAGTTGTACCCTAGGACTCATTTAGTGGAAGACAAGAAGCTACTCCTGCAAGTTGTCCTCTGACCTCTTCTCCTCTGAAGTGGCATACACATATGTTCAGGCACATAAGTGTAATCTGAATAAAAAATACATTGAGTGTAGGCAATCTTTGTAGCAATTTTTTTTTGTAAGTTGTGTCCAAATTCTTCACTTTCAACAGACAAGAGCCATGTCACCCAGACTTCTAGCTGAGGAACTTCTCCTCCTCCTCTTAGTTTTCCTTGACTTTCTCTCATGCTTCCAACTCTTGGCATCATAGAAGCATGCAACAAAGTAAGAGAAATGTGATTTCATTTGACTGGTCTGGTTTTAACTACTTTCTTTGTTTTTTCTCTTTACCTGGATGGAATGAACTCTGACTTGCAAGTCTTGGCTTGCAAGCCCAACCATGGGAGGTCTGTGGTTGCTTCCATCACTATGTAGGCCTCAGTGTCTTGTCTATGAAAGGGCTATTATACCTCTCTTTTACCTATCCAAAAGAATTTTGTGAAAATAAATGACCTGGAACTTCACATCTGCCTTCTTCTCTCTGTCTTCCTGCCAAATTCACATTTTCTATGATGTCATAAAGCCCCTAACAATGCCTTGTATAAAAATACTCCAAGTTCATGTCTAAGGAACTCATTTTTTTTTTTCTAACGAAAAGGACCTAAAACATACACTGCTAAACGTTACTGAGAAGACACATACATTGGAAAAGAAAGTCATATAACGGGGCAACAAACACGTGGGCCAAGGGTTGTGGAGAGGGGCCTGTGGGAGTGGTTGTCTGGAAGGCATGCTCTCAGCACCAAGTGTCGAAGGTTGGAGGGCCATACCCACAGGAACAAGAGACATGTTCAGTGCAAGGGCATGCACTGCTGAAATGAGGTCCTGCAATGATTAATCTTAACTGTCAACTTGGTCACATTTATAATCACCATAGAAACAAACCTCTGGACACGTATGTGAGGGAGATTCTAGAATCAGTTAGTTGCAGTGGGAAGAGCCAGCTCCATCTCAGATCTGCTATTCCATGGGCTGGGGGCCCAGGCTGACATTTAAAAGGAAGAAAGCAAGCTGACTGCCAACATCTCTCTCTGGTTCCTGAGTATGGAGTCAATGTGACCAGACATTTCACATTCTTGCTGCCGGTGGACCTTAACTTCAAGATATAAATGAAGGTTAAACTCTGCCTTAAGTTACATTCATCTGGTATTTTGTTACAACAAGAAAAATCAGGGAGGGAGGGGCCCTGACAATGGCTTTCAGGGTGGGAGAAAACAAAAGACACTTTCCAGGAAGATCAAAAATCTTCCTGCCACAGCTCTTGACCCTCAATACAGAATGGGATGTATGGGCTAGTAGGGTTTGGTGAGGCACAGTGAGATGGGAAGAAAAAGATATCAGAATCAAAACTTCCCAGCTAAGAAGAATGGAACTCTCGGAGGAGGGCCCCAGTGCTGGGTACCCCGCTCCGGGCAGCACATCTACCTCTGACCTAAGGAGGGCTGCTGAGAAATAATCTCAGTACCTCAGAAGTATGGAAGCATAGGTAGATGCTCATATTTTGTACTGTACCAGATGCCTGTGTGGGAGCAGGTTCTTTGGGTCTACGCATCCCTACTCATTCCTCATCTCCTCATGTGCACAGTCCCTGGGGGTGGACCTGAGAATGTAACCCAGCACTGGGTGTGGGCTGCCTGCTGTCTCTGTGGGAGATGGAGGCACACATGAAATAATCGGACTTTAGTTCTTGCCTACTGTACAGCTTGTAAGTCCTCATGATCACACATGCATCCTCACGTACATACATGTGCTGAGTAAAAAGTATTAGAATGTTATGTACATTTCTGCTCTCAAGTAGACTGCAAAGACAGTTTTGAGTAAAAAAAAAAAAGTTCTGGCTTGCTTAGAAGCTGACTCCTTCCAAGAGGAGCACATCTGTCTCCTTATTAATATTAAAAACAATCTGGAAAGCTTATTTCTAGTCCTACTCACCTTTCTGCTTCTGTGAGAAACACCATGACCAAGAGGAAACTTAGAGGAGCAAGGAGTTTAGTTCATGTATAACACAGTCCATCATCAAGGGAAGTCAAGGCAGGAACCTGGGGGAAGTAAAAACCATGGAAGAATGGTGCTTATTAGTTTGCCTCCAAAGCTTGCTTACTGCTTTCTTATACCATCCAGGACCACCTGCCCAGGGGTAGCTTCACCTACTGTAGCCTGTATCCTCATCCCTATCAACCATTAATCAAGGAAAGGTCCCACAGACATGCCCACAGGCCAACAGAATAGAACTATTCCATCAATTGAGCTTTTCTCTTCCCAGGGTACTGTAGTTTGTGTCAGAAGGGTTAATGACATAAAAGCCTCAGGTGGACTGAGAAGCCCTGGGCAGAAAAGTTGATATGACTGATGACACCTGTGGAAGCCCCTGATCAAGGAGGGCCACACACCAAACCCACTGGCATCTGCCACCTCCAAACTGACTGTATGAGAGTTGGCCTGTAGATCTTTCTGTTCCCAAATTTACCCCCTTTTCTATCTTATAAAACCCCAAGGTCCCCATGCCACATGTACACAGTCTCCACATCCGCAGAGACACTGCAGCCCTGAATTTCTTCTTTTAAACAACTCTGCTTCTGGAGATGCCTGGCTGCTTTTACTTCCATATTTCTCCCATCAGTTGTGATGTAACAGTGTCAAGTTGACAAGAAAATTAGTCAGCGCAAGCCTGATGCACTAACCGTGCTCGCTCCTCCAACATTCTAGAAGAGAGACATAGCCACGTATTAATGTATGTGCAATTACATTCTCTAAAAATTCCTCTCTGATATGACTGACTGAAGAACAAATCGGTTTGTGGCAAAACCTGAGGAATTCTCTGACACATTGTTGGATCTATTTCTTTTGAAGAATGGCTTCATTTCACTTCAGAACCAAGGCCAGCAATTTATACTTCGTAGTCCTCATTGACTGTTTCTGCTGTCTAAAAAGGCCAAGGTCAGTTCATCTATAGGCTGTGCTATCTTGTAGAAAGTAAGTCATTCCCTTAATCACCTGGAAGATTCCTTGACATCCCTTAAGTATCTGCATGAGGATGCAGGAACTTTGACATACAAAGGGCAGTGATGGTTGTCAAGCCAAGGCTTAGGTTGAAGGTTCTAGGCGTCAGTGACTGTAAGGACTTAGTGGGGTCCTTTAAATGGTGTGAGGAGGTTACTGGTGGCCAATCAGAGAAATTATCTAAAAGCTTAATATCTTTAGAATGTGGCAGTTAGCTTTCTGTCACAGTGATGTACATTCAATCAATGTAAGTAGAAGAAAGGTTCCTTCTGTCCTGTAGCTTGACAGGTGTCAGTCTACAGTTGCTTGGCCATACTGATTAGAGTCTGTGGTAGCTCAGGACATCATGGTTTAGAGAATGGAGCAGAAGAGACTATTATGATAGCCAGGAAGCAAAGAGAACCACAGAGAGCCCCATCCCCCTTCAAGAGTTTACCCAACATGTGTCTTGTCTAATCATTCAAAGGCCAAAGGAGAAGGAAATTTCTTCAAGACGAATAGAGTTTCTAGTCTGTGGACATAAGACTCAAAGGTCAGCTCTTACCTGATATGCCAGCCTGCCAGATTCTGCTAATGCCATACAGTCTTTTGAGTTGCCAGTTCTCACAAAACCCAACTTCTTAAAAATGTCCTTTCTTGCATTTGTGTGTGTATTCATATGTATGCATAGAAACTATCTCCATGTATGTCTTTGTGTAGGAAAGGTTTTGATGCCATAGAAAATGGATACAAGACCTCTTTATACTTAAGACCATTCTTCACAGAGAGGAACATATAGCTTACGAATTTGAGTCTTTCTGAACAACAACAAAAAACCATTTTTAATGGTTCTTATTTTGGTTCTTCAAGAGGCCTTCGTTTTCTTATATAATCACAATATTTCCTTGTTTTAATACTCAAGATGCAAGGGGAATGAAGAAGTTTCAGTTTTTTGTTGACTTAGTTTACATCACACATTCGAATCCTGGCAGATGTATTTTTAGAAGCCTGTAACTGAATGGAGCTTTATGAAGACAAGGTGACTTCCTGAACCTTCTACCCGGGCTATTTCTGTCTTGCTACCTTCAAAGGCTCATAAGTCAAGGCAAGAAAGAACAAATAACAAAGGTGAGAAGGGAGCCCTGTTATATTCGAGGCAGGCTTCCACGGAACATGTGATTTAGGTAGCAGGAGGGATGGATATGAATCACGAAATTGTATAGCAATTTATCCCCCTAGGAAAAAAGGTTCAATGAAACAGACCAACCTATCATTGAAAGTGACATGACTGCTGGTTAATTATTGAACCACAGAAAGTGCAACTGATTTTGACTTTTTCTTTCCTTTCAAAACCAGCTAATTTCTGAGGATATATTTTCCCCGGCTTTCCAGTGCATCCAATGTTACAGAAAAATTTTGATGATTCATGTAATTGAGCAAAAAAATGTGTTATTATGTAAGAGGATGGAAATGATTAAACTATCACTTGGGTGCCTCTCATTTCTGAGTCCATTATGCAAGATGTCATAGATACTGAGGTTTTTATTCTCTTAATAGTGAAAGCTATCTTTTGACTGAAATCGTTCGTTGCAGGTAAATCATTTGTATTAAGAACTTAGCACCAAAATGATGATGTATTAATTCTGGAAGCTTTCTTTGGAGGAGGCTGAGCACCAGATGGTACTAGGAGCACCAATAAGAGAATGTAATTATTAATAAAGCAAGGGCTCTGTTGTGTCACATGCATTGAGCTGCAGGGCCACAGTGACAGTTGGGGAGGGGGTCTGGGAGGTGTCTTCTTCCCACCTGCTCTTTTTAGGATGTCATTCATTTTTCCTCTCCTAGACAGTAGTGGGATAAAATAGAATAGTGGTTCTCTCGTCCTGCCTAGACATTTCCAGGAAGATTTAAAGCATGGATATTTGAGGTCCAACACCAAAATTCTTATTTAATGTGTTGGGGCTGTGGCTTAGAAATCAGGGATAGTTCTAATATGCGGTCAAGGCAGGGATCCCTACTCTCTTGGAAGACTGAGTAACCCATGGATAAAAGAGTGTCAGCTCTTGAAGAGGTGACGTTACTGATAAGGCAAATGATATTTAGGGACAAAGATCTGTTCTAAACCATGTATCATATCCATAACAGAATACTCATTGTACTTTGACCTAGTTGTCATTGTTATGACTGCTTTGTTTTTAAGTAATGCTTCACCACACAGACTTTGGTTGATAGCGAGGGAGCAATTAAAAGACTTAAAAGGGCTTGCGAGAGTTGTCAGGGGATCGTAGAAATAGCTTCCCACTTCCTTTATATAGGACCAAGCCCAATGTCATCACTGAGACTGTTGTGGGTTGTTGAGTAGATTTAGACTGAGTGAGTTCTCCTAGCATACCTGTTTTAAGCTTTATGTCTGAAGTTACAGTGCTTTCCAACATAGGCGGGGCATCTACAAAGACTCATTGAAACCCTGTGTGAGAGCCCTTTCACAGTTTCTTTGTCTTCAGTCCATATACCATCATGGCATGGCCTCAGCTAGGAGGAAACCAGAGTCAGTCCCCATCAAGTAGTGGAAAGGAACATCTTTTAGGGAGAAAGATCTCTGCTTTGAGCATGAAGATGCATGGTGTGGAAGCTGCCTTTAGTCAACATCCAATGCCCATGAAGGATAAGGTACCACCTTAGCTTGCTTAGCATCTCTTCAGAAACCACCCTTTCTCATCTCTAGGTTATATGCATGCGGGCATCTCTACAATAGACTTGGGGCTGGAAACAGTTGTTGGCTGCATCCCAGAATTGAATGGTAGGACCCTACTGCTGAAGAAGTCGCATGCTTTGGCTTGGAGAAATAAACCTAGAACCCGGCCCAGAGTGTATCCATAGTATGAGCTAGCTCCTATAGTGGCAGAAGGTGCTACTAAGGTTGTTGGGAAAAGTTAAACCCCGAAGTCCTATTTAACCTGCGAATCTGGCCTGCTTCACAACCAAAGTTCCAAGCAACATGTGCTAGCCAGTGCATTAGTGCCTCAGGTAATTATGGCTAGAACCAACCTTCTGATTGGACTTAAGGCCAGCTCTGCAGGGGGGAAATCATATCTGATATAGAGAGTTTAGACAAAAACCTGTGAGTACAGAAGTCAAATGCTCCAATGGAGAAGCAACTGTCATAGACTGGTCAACTGGTATACCAGCTAATGTGCTTCCCCACGTTGGTGTTTACAAGCATTGGTTCCTACTACAGTCCATGCACATTTGGATTTTTTTCTATTTTCTGTTTTTTATCCACTTCCTCGTTGTGTTTTGAGTAGGAGAAATGAATTCCAAGACTTGCTGGTAGTCATGGTCCAGAGACAGAGTTATGATGCCAGGCACAAGGGTTTAGTATGTCTCTTGAAAGAGAGTAATCAGGTACCTTTATCATTCTAAGGCTACTGTAAAGCTCGCCCAGGAACTCTTGCAGAAGAAGGTGGTGGAGGAGGAAAGAGTATGAGTCAGAGGAGGAGGTGGAATCTGTATATCCACTGAGCCAAACAACTGCCGTCTTGAGGTGTTCAGCTGTGCTTGTTTGCAAACGATCAACACAGGTGAGCTTGTTGACTGTTTATACCTCTCATGGAAGGGTGGGGCACATCATGGGATCCTCACCTGAGTATCCAGCCACTCCCTACCACCTATTGTATTAAATTTTGCCTTAATTTCACAGGCTTTCATGGAGAGGCTAGAGTATATAAGCAGGGAAGACTAGGGAATGGGTGTTTCATGTATGTGAGTATGGAGAATCCATCCCTCTTCCTTGCTGGGTAAAGACTTTCCAGGTCCTTCGTAGGAAGCCCCACACCTATGCTCTGTAAGGAGCATCAGTATAGTCATTGGCTCCCTAGAGTCTCAACCTTCCTCATGCTGTGGCCCTTTCATGCAGTTCCTCATGTTGTGGTGACCCCAACCATAAAATTATTTTTGTTGCTAGATGTAATCTTGCTACCATCATGAATGGTAGTGTAAATATTTTTTGGAGCTAGAGATTTGCTGTGGGTTGAGATCCACTGCCCTAGAGTGAACTTTGCTAAAATCCTATCTCCAATTCTTGTTGGGTCCCTAGGAAGACATGCAGATCAACTCTCCCAGTAGGAAGGAATTTTATCCAGAATGCCCTAAGACTTATGGTGCTGGGAAGAAGAGGTTTCATTCTGTGACATGATCCAGAGCTCTAGCATCCACAGGTCATCGAGGAATTACAAGAGGCACATTACTACCTTCCATCACGGAAGCCACTGGATCAAGCCTTGCCTGAAGTTCCCTGCATGTCTCTGAGGACTCTGGGTTTCCCAGTTACATGACAAATAGCCTTTGATCCCCACTCATTTTCCCTTTGGCTAGTTTACGTTAGATGTTTTTCCCCTCCGACAAGGGTCCTAGAACTTAGTTTTGTCTTAGCTAATTTGGTGCTTAGTAAATGTTGCCATTCAAGATATCAAGCCATATTGGGTTCACTGCAAACAACCTCAACGTGAGTGTTGGTAAATTAGATACAGTGGTTGTATCACCAGATCTTTTGAGGGTAGTGAGATTTCAGGAGCTGGGAGAGAAATTACTGGTTGCTTCTATGAAGATTAATTTTGCTTTTCATTGTTTTGATTACATTAATCAATAACTTCATAGGGCTTCCTTCTGTTCAATACAATCGACTCTACACCGTTCTGAATGGTACACAGAGAGCCAAACTTATTTCTAATCTTGTCAAGCATAGATTTGGGAGGTAGCATAATATGTACTTGTGACTTCAGCCAGTTTTTCCTCTTGCCCATAATTCTATATTGCAAACTGATACGTATTCATCATATCAGAACGGTGTTGTCTTTTTAATATGTACCCCCATGAGAGACTGGTTTCAGCCTGTT
Organism: Rhabdomys pumilio; assembly: GCA_030674055.1. Classification (NCBI taxonomy): domain Eukaryota; kingdom Metazoa; phylum Chordata; class Mammalia; order Rodentia; family Muridae; genus Rhabdomys; species Rhabdomys pumilio. The sequence goes on from JANHMN010000013.1 coordinate 40,285,394, forward strand.
GCAGCCCAGGATACCAAAGTCTGGGCTGCTCAAGTTTCTTGGATAAAATGGTACAGTATTTGTATAGAACTGATGGAGGTCTTCTTGAATATTTTAAATTATTTCTAGATCACTTATAATATATATGTCTTACAAATAGACATACTTAGTATAACTGCTGTATATTCTGTCTAGGGAATAATGTCAAGAAAAAGTGTCTATGTTTAGCTTTTATGTTTAGTTTTGTGGTTTTTTTGAGATGGGTCTTGCTATGTAGCTAGCCTTTGTTGGCCTGGCCTGGAACTCACTATGTAAACCAAGAATAGCCTAGGACTTGGGGGATTCCTTCTACCCCTGCCTCCAGAGTGCTGTGATGTCAGGTAAATACCACCACATCTGGCTTAACTGATGCATCTCAACAACAGGAACAACGGCTCTATGGACGGTTAAGTGCAGAGACAGATCCCAAGGAGGACTACTGAGGTCCTATTTGCTCGATTGTGATTTAGAATTGTGCTGATTTTTTTTTTTTTATGATCCAGTGGGGAATGAGAAATCCATCACCATGATGTAGCCTCTAGACAGTTTAATATCCCTAAATGCCAAGAAGCATAAAAGTGAGATCTGAAGAAGAAAAGATGCAGTAGAGTGGGAACAAAAGCCAAGTGAAAAGGAACAAAGGCTGTTTAAGTATCAGGGTAGAAGGCCCTTCTGAGTAGAGAACATTCTGAAAGCATGCTAGAAGTTTGTATTGTTTTATGTAGAAAGGGGAGTCTTAAATTACTTTGTAACCAGTTTGAGATTTCAGAGTCCTTGGCTGTCCCGTTTATTGGAAACACCCAATTGCTTCATGAATTGGCCGAAAGCGCATCTCAGTAAATTATTTATGTGGCATGTCACCAAGGCTGCAGGTTCCTACCAAGCCACAGCTGTATAAACAAAGACTATTAACCTATTGGCTGGAGTTAGAAGACACTTCAGACTGTTTAAATCTACTGACAGTTTGAAAGACGGCGTCTCTAGATTATTCACAAATCAACTGTTGAATGTGACAAGGCTGTTTCTAAAGAGCCCTGAAAGCAATGTGTGTGTTCTGAGGATGACCTTGGAAGACACGGCGCCTCGTGTTTTATATCCACTCAGGAGCATGGAGACAACATACAGAGGGACTGAGAAGAGAAGTCAGGGTAGCTCAGGAGAGAGGCAGAGTCCAGATAGGCTTTCAGGTATTTTTCCGAGAGAGCATGTGACTAGCAGTAGTAAATGATTTATTTGCTAACTATGAAATACAGCTTTTCCTTCCTGTCCCTCATGTCCTTTCAGAGATAAGCTTTTAGGTAGTTTGACAGGCCTGTTCCTGATCTGGGTTATTATTTACTAATGAATCCCAGGAAGACTCACCGAAGACAATGAGATAAAGGAAGAGGAGGCCAGTGGCTGGCGGAGAGATCATCTGGATCAGTCCTTTGGGAACCTTTGAGTAAACTCAGTTACCACTCTCTCTTCATTAGGGCAGAAGTGGGCCTGGCTCTATTGAACCTAGAGAATACTACAGGCTGAGGGGGAAAAGGGCCAGGGCTATTACGTTAGAAGCCTTCAGTTGGTAAGGAAGAACTCTCTGGTTCATTCAAGTGAACAGGGCAAGGGATATACACTACAGTGGGGCACCAATGAAGTCACTGCACTAAAAAGGTCATTTTTAAAAAGAGTTATTTATTTTATGTATATGAGTACACTGTCTTCAGACACATACCAGAAGAGAGCATCGGATCCCATTACAGATGGTTGTGAGCCACCATGTGGTTGCTGGGAATTGAACTCAGGACCTCTGGAAGAGCAATCAGTATTCTTAATCACTGAGCCATTTTTTTCAGCCCCAAAAGGTCATTTTTACACCCCTGAAAACTTAATTTTTTTCAGGACACATTACACCTCTTTTCTTCAGCAAAAAGAGTGTCTATTTGATGCATTTTTTTTCTTTCCAGAAAAGGACTTTAGTGATTATTTTGAGTCAACTTTCCTAGCTGTACCTTTCAATAATATTACTATGATCTATGAACACCAAGGTAATAAAACCACAGCTAAATTTCCAGAGAACCTCTGTGACATGAAATATTATAAAGGCATTGCGATCATGCTTTAGGGATTTTCCATAACTCGAGAAAATGCTAAGTAAACCGTTAAGTGAGAAAAAAATCAGATTATAAACTACATGCAATCAGTTATATAAGAAAAGAAAATACTTTTGTATAGAAGGGAAGAAACACACCAAGGGGAGGATGCTGCTTACCCGTAGAAGGGGAGGCTGCATAACGGATCAGTTTTCACTTTTTATACTTCTCATTTCTTAAGTGTTCTACATTAAGCATGCACATCTTTTAAAAAGTTTATGGAGTAACTACGTGTGTTTGGGTTTCTCTCCATGACCAGACTGAGTGGGAAGCTCGCAGAATGAGCTTGGACTTTACAGATGTGTGTGTGTGTGTGTGTGTGTGTGTGTGTGTGTGTGTGTGTGTGTATGTGTGGTGATGGGTACACCATGATAGAGCAGCTTCCCTATAAACAGACACTCTCACACTTGCTGATTGGAACACAGGAGGCCGCCATTGCGCATTGCATCGATATCTTTGCTTCTGGTTCCCCTGGGCGGCCTTACAGTCCGTCTATGCTCAATTCAGAATTAGATCATGGGCCTGCTTCTCGGAAAACTTGCCAGATCAGCAGGACAGATGACAGCACTGGATCTGCCCATCAAGGCTCCTGCAGAGGTCTTAGGGAGGGGTCACTCACTCCTTGGTTTAGAAAAGAACATTGAGGAGGTAGAACCTGCAAGAGAGGTAGTCCATTTATTTGTCTTTGGGGGGCAAGCTGAGGGCTGCATTCTGGTTGCTGTTAATTCAGCTTCTGTGTTTAGTTAGTAGCTACATAGTCTAGGGTAGCGAGAGGACAGGACAGTCTCATCTCCATGAGAATCAGCACAGGACAGGCAACAAGAGGAGAGTTCAAAGAGGAAGATATTTTGCGCCTCCAAACTCCATTCACTCATCTAGCTTTGTATCAGGGTTGATAGAGCCATCAGGAAGGACGAGGCTCACTTTCTCAAAGATTTGATTCATCACTGCATCTAATTCATCCAAATTTTGAACACAAGACCCTGTATATACTTGTCTGTTCTGTTACTATGAAATGGATTCAGTTGAGGAGGCTGCTTTCTTTTTTATGTGGGCACTGTGACAGTTTGGGCCACCCTTGAACACCTCACTAAGGTAAATGCTTATTATCCTTCCTTCCTTCCTTCCTTCCTTCCTTCCTTCCTTCCTTCCCTCCTTCTTCTCTCCCTCCCTCCCTCTCTCCCTCCCTCCTCCTCTCTTCCTCTTTCTTTCTTTCTTTCTTTCTTTCTTTCTTTCTTTCTTTCTTTCTGTCTTTCTGTCTTTCTGTCTTTCTGTCTTTCTGTCTTTCTTTCTTTCTTTCACCAGCTCTCCAACCCCTAGGGTCTTGGGCAACTTTGTTTAAGGAATTGGAAAAGGTTGGCTTTGGTTTGCTTCATTGTAGACATCAGGAGGGGCTGTGTTTAGTGTTTTTTAGAGTAGTGTGCCATTTGACACTAGAACAAAAATGACCTGATTAGAGACATTATAATAAATGTGGGAGGAAAAAAAAACAATAAAAACAAGGCCACAGGGATACAGTAATAGGATTTCCATGAGGTGATATTTGCAGCCCTTATGCCAATATTGACTCACTAAGTTTGAGACTGAAAAATAAAACCGGTTTGTATTTGAGCCAACCAGGCAAAGCACAGGGAGTCTCCCCTAAGGATGTCTTGCAGAGAACTGGGATTCAGCCTGGAAACCAGCACTGTGTTATACCTAACCTGGAGTCTCCCACTGTAGAGACACCCACACTCCATGTATATTAATCTCCGCTGGCTCTCTGCAGCTTTTCCTCCCAGTGGCTTGAGAAATAACGAGTCAAAGCAACTGCAAGCGGAGACATATGGCCTTAGGAAAACAGTCATTCTGTTTTAACATGGGGTTGCAGGGTGTACTTCCCTCCCTTTCTGTGTGCCCTGAGAGCACTTCATGTAAAGTGCTTGTCTTGAGAGGGTTCACTGACCAGGGCCTTCTGCTACATGGAAGGACAAATGAACATTTATTTATTAATTATTTATTAATCATCCTACTGTGGATATATGTCTTAGTTAGGATTTTACTGCAGTGAACAGACACTATGACCAAGGTAAAGTCTTATAACAACAACATTTAATTGGAGCTGGTTTACAGGATCAGAGGTTCAGTCCATTATCATCAAGGTAGAAACACGGCAGCATCCAGGCAGGCATGGTGCAGGAGGAGCTGAGAGTTCTACATCTTCATCTGAAGGCTGCTAGCAGAATACTGACTTCCAGGCAGCTAAGACTAGAGTCTTAAAGCCCACCCCTACAGTGACACACCTACTCCAACAAGACCATAACTCCAAATAGTGCCACTCCCTGAGCCAAGCATATGCAAACCATGACAGAATAGTAGGACCAAAGATTATTACAAAAGATCTGGCAAGAAGGCAAGGTTTGAGAGGGGGGCAGGGCGTTTGGGAGGGAGCCGTTAATAAAGAGGAACCCCCCTTTACTAAGGGGGGCAGGTCAAGGATGTCTGGAGCAGGGAATAGGCTTTCATTTGGTACAGAAAAGCCCAAGGAAGCTGCAAATTCTCACAGGAAAGGATTGCACAATGATCCTGAGAACGTGGGGACTCTTGTTCAGAGTTCAGTTCCTACAGAAATTATCTTTTAAACAGTACCCCCCATACCCACATGTGTGTACACATGCAACTCTCTATTAACTTTTACCCAAGACTTCACTTCTAGGTGGTCCCTATAAGCAACTTGCTTACCACAAAGCCACGGGACACACTTTAGGTTTTGTTGGCTGAAATGTGTGTGACTTTGGCTGGCTAAAGACTAAAATGGATCTAGGCCCAAGGCTTCTGACTCCTTCAGGAATCTCTATCGTCTTAGGCTGAGAATGTTTCTTGGGTTTCTAATCTTCTATAGACTAGTGATTTTAAGAAGAAAGAAAACAAATGTATAAGCAGAAGGTTACCGTGGCAGCATTAGAATGAGCCAATGTGACTGGTAAAACCAGAACCTTTAATTTCATCAATTCTGGGTGTGATAAATCTCCCTCTGCTGGCATTATTGTGATTTGTTCTGGTCAAGCTGTGAGGAAAAGTGTTGTGTTCCTCCTACACCAGGGACAATCCTCTCTGTGGAGGGTTTTTGGGGGTGCTTGGCAGGAATCTGACATTAGCCAAGGACAAGGAAATGGGCTTTAGGCAGGAATCTGACATTGGCCATGACAGGGAAGTAAGTTCAGGCAGGAATCTAATTTTAGGCTAAAACAGAGAAGTAATTTCAGTCAGGAATCTAAGTCTTAGGCTAGAACAAAGAATGAATATGAATATAGAATAGAACATAGGCATGAATGTGACTGTGGGCTAGGACAGGGAAGTAGGCTCAGATATTTTTGTCATCCTGATGAGCCCTTAGAAACAGTGATCACAGGAATGATCACAGGACTTTGTTTATTGCCTTCTTTGTTCCTTGACTATTTGCAGCCATTGTATTGCTGGTTCCTCAGCCTAGAACTGACCTAAATACCTGCATGTAATTAAAATGAATGTAATTTAAAAGAAAATTACATGTAATTACATGTACTTTGCATGTACTTTAAAAGAAAACTGAGAAAAAAATAAACCCGCCTCAGCCTTCAGCCTCAGAACTGGCTGAGGTCATGCTACAGTGTTGTCTAATCATCTTTTTTCTTTTTAATCCTCACTCTTGCGCTGGAGAACCTGTTGACTGACTGAGCTGGCTTGGTCACCCCTTTTTCTCTGGGTTCTTCCCTAGCCTTTCAAACCATCTATTGTGGTCTCAATATGAATGTCACCCACAAGCTCCTATGTTGAACACTGGTCCTTAGGGGTAACAGTTTTTGGGAAGTTTATGGAACCTTTAGGAGTGTAGTCTCAGACGAAAATGAGCCATTGAGGATAGGCCTTGAAGTCTCATAGCTGAGACCTGCTTCCTGTCTGCAGAGATACTGTGACCTCTCCCATTGTTTTTCCTACCAAGGTGGACTGTCTGCCTTCTTAATCTGTAAGCTAAAATAAACCCTATTCCCTTAAGTGGATTCTTGTCAGTCATCTGATCACAGCAGTGAGAAAAGTGACAAATGCATCATACAAATTAAGGATAGCTCTGAAGGGTCTCTGATACACAAAATGGTGTCTTTAAAGAGACTGGTCTCCTGGTGGTTCCTCAATTAGGTTACCCAAACCTTTCATTTTTCCCCCCTTGTTTTAGGGGAAAAAAAGCCTTTTATTGCAAAATGAACACTTTTTAAATTTAGTAATCTTTATATCTACAACTATTTTCTTTAAAACAATTCTAAGAATCTACCAGTAGTCCATAAAACTGGGAGGCAGGAAGAAGGAAGGGCCTCATATCATGTGCCCATGGTACTATGTGTTTGGTCTTGAAGGAGGCTGCTTTGTTCTCTTGAGGATGATTAGCAAGGACAGTTCAAGTCTCTATCAGAGGCACAACAGGAGCTACAAGCTCTCCTGACTCTCACAGCTTGGAGACTTTGGTCCATATACATGGTCAACATTCTCTGAATCACCGCAGTGGAACGGTGATGAGGGATAATGGCCTTTGCTAGAGAAGATGCTTAGAGTAAGGTTTCTGCAAGATAAGGACCTCAATCATTTCACTAAGACACACAAAAGTCTATGCCACAGATTCTCTAGAAAATTCCAGAATGAATGTGAATCAGGTAAGCGAGGTGTTCCTTCCATCCAGATGTTTGATGTCATGTGACAAAGAAGCCAGACATATATTTTGAGAGAAGTCATAGGGACATGGGATGCTTAAAACCATAGTGCTTTATGGATCAAGCATGGTTGACAACGGTTGACATTGTCTGACCCCTGCCTTGGGCATAATGAACAAAGACACAGCAGGAGCTTGCAACAGAGAAAGGCGAAACTTTTTTTTTTCTTTCCATTTAGATTTGCAATCTTGCTTTGCCCTTCTTATAAAAACAATGGGCAGTCCCTAATCTTTAGAAGAGGGTTAAAAGTCCAAGAAACAATCTGGGCTAAGGTGAAAGAGCTTTGTGTAGAGATAGGAGAACTGAAGTCCAGACTCCTTATTCACTGCCTAAGTAGTCAGTCTATGGACTTTGTTCCAGTCTCTCCATCTCTGCTGAGATGGGCACATGTAGGCGAAGAGGTGGGTAGCTTATTTCCCAGCCCTTCCCAGCCTGCTGTTTGTTCAAGGATTTTCCTCTGAGACTCCTTGAAGCCTTTACATAACTCCCTGGGCTGAAAGTCCATTTAGGGTAAACAGAAGGCCTCGCTGTGATCTGGTCACCATCACTGTAGAACTGGCTGAGCTGGGAACAGTATGTTCAGACAGAGTCAGGAGAATTCATTGCCTTGAAGTTACAGGCATTGGTCTGGGGCTGCTCTCCAGCTTGGTGCCTGACATAGAAAACTGGCTTTGGTCAGAACCCTGGTGTAATGAAAAGGCATGCTGGAGGGAGACTTACACCCAAGGGCAGTCCTGCAACATTGGTCACTGTTCTCTCTGAGAGCCTGTTCCAAAGTGAATGTAAAGTGAGGTAGTAGGGTCAGCCCCACCTCTTTGAAAGTTTCTATAAGGACAAAACATATGTGGAAGCAAAATTATAAAGTGGTACCAAAACAGGATTGTGATTAGCTTTGAAAGCTGTCTCTAGGCCCGCCCAGGAACTAGGATGAAAGCAGGGGCTGCAGAATTTTAGCACCAGGTAAAGGCAGAGAGAATCTGGGCATCTGGATGAGGTTAGGATGAGTGAAGGGATGAGGAGGCAAAGTGTAAAACCAGAGAACGAATGGAAGGGCTCCAGCCTACATCTGCCTCAGCCTTGTTCATACGTCTAGTCCTCAAGACGGCACCCACTTCCCATTTCCAAAGATACCCTGTTTGCTGATGGATGACTTTTCTACTGGAAATTTCTGTTGTAATACTGATTCTCTCCCTCCCTCCTCCTTTCTGACTGTATGAGTGGGAGTATGCATTTGTGCATTTATGTTTATGTGTGTGTGTCTCCATCACTCTGTCTCTCTGTCTCTCTGTCTCCCTCTCTCTGTGTGTGTGTGTGTGTGTCTCCATCACTCTGTCTCTCTGTCTCTCTGTCTCTCTGTCTGTCTGTCTGTCTGTCTGTCTGTCTCTCTCTCTCTCTCTCTCTCTCTCTGTGTGTGTGTGTGTGTGTGTGTGTGTGTGTGTGTGTGTGTGTGTGTG
>JANHMN010000013.1:40300394-40348367 GCA_030674055.1 Rhabdomys pumilio
TCTAATTGCATGAATTATTATCACAAAGAGTCTAGAGTCTATACTTACTACAGTTTCTTTATCTTAAAGTACGGTCTGGCTTCCATCCTAGGAATTTGAAAATAGTTAGAATAAAGGTATTATTGGCTCCCCTCCAGCCCTCTCTCCCTGCCCTCCTGTCCCTGTCCTTCCCATCTTTCAACTTCTTTCTTTCCTCTTGTCTCTGCCTCACCTCTTCCCTATAAAACCATAATATTAGGTCTTTAAGAACATAGTCTTCCGAGGGTCTATGCAAGGGATTGGGAGAGCATTTTCTAGGAAGGAGAAGCCAGCTAAGGAATCTCTCTGTAGCCCTGGGCTAAATGCTGTGCTTCTGCCAGAACACAGTGTCCTGGGAACACTCAGTAGCCCTCAGGTGGATACAGCCAGGTTGTTTGTGTCTTGCAAATGAACGAGGACACATGCTCTGACAGGAGTTGGCATATGATCAGAGGTTTGTTTACTCAGGCCTCATATGGAGGCAAAGGTTTATTTTGACTTGTCCTGTAGCATAGAGCTGCCCAAGGGAGCAGGATGGAGCTGCAGGAGGAAGGGTGCAGCTTGCCAGCCTGTGCAATGAGCAGATGGCAGAAGGGGTCTTATGAACTCCCAAGAGAAGCTCATTTGGCTTTTAATTTTAGAACCACCACCATTGTCATGACAGGTGACCTCAGTTGCTTACTGCATGCTTTAATGACAAAGCCTAAATAAACATTGCAATCCATGATTTAGAAAGACTTACTATTAGATAATAAAGAGAACTCATGTCTACATACTGGCATATTCTAGGTCACTCCGGAGATAGACTCTCACACAGACTGAGTACTAATGAGTGTCAGGAATGGAGTCTCACAGGCATTCATGTGAACTAATCAAGTCTAAAGCAAGAAGGGAGATGTAAATGGACAACATGGGATTCCGGAATTTGTTATGAGGCTAGGTGGACTGCTTATGAAATACGTGCCCAAGTCAAACAGCCAGATTCATGGATTCAGTCCCTGGGAGATTCAGCAGGTGGTTGCAGACACAGCTTGAGCCAAAGCTTTCATCAGAGCGTGAAAGTTACTCTGTCTCTCTTCTTCTCAGGTTTGCTGTTTATCACGTCACTTCCATCTATGGACAGCTATTCTACACAAGGAGGCAAAGAAGGCCATCAAGCAGCGGGAGGGCTTGTCTTGCAACGGATCTGGGTTCAGTTCCCAGCAGCCATATCAGGTAGCTCACAATCACCTGCAACTCTACTTCTAGGATATCTGACACCCTCTTCTGGCCCCTACAGCTACTTGGCATGCATATGGTACTTACACATGGCATTCACATAAAAAAACAATAAATAAATCTTTTTCTTTAAAAAAGATGACCACCAATTGTTCTATTTATCATTTAGCTCATCATCCCCAGATACCTCTTTCAATAATTTCTGGGCTGTTTTTTCATTTATCCAACCCAGGGCATGTGCCCATCACTGTGTCAGGAATATTTCAGGTCCAGACCAGGTACCTAGACCTGGAACTAAAGTCACTTCAGAGCAGGGAGTGGGATGGGAGAGGGGATACAGAGGGAAATTAAGATGTCCTCCAAAGCAGGGAGATAGTTAGCAGAGAACAAAATATCCACTGTTCCAGGGAAGACTTCACAGTTCATTTTCCCCCAGAAATAATGAAAGGAAGAAGTGTGTGTGTGTGGGGGGGGGGTATCAATATAGTATGTAACCTTTCTCTGATAATCTAGACATTTAAGGTTTACTCTAGTCTTTGGGTGCTTTGGGATTATCACGTGTGCTTGGCTTGCAAAAGGATTTAAATGTATATAAATTCTTGGCCTAGGTGTCAACTGAAAAGTTTTTTTTTTTTTTAAGGCCTTTTGAATTCCTCTCCTGAGAGGCAAAGGGGCCAGCCCAAGTTATGTTTGTTCCACTTTTGCCTCTGTTATACAGATCAGTAAACTAGGGCTTACACAGAAGCCAGTGGTGCAAGGCTTGGTCAGTGCTCAGGCCTTCAATCTCAGGTCACAGGCACGCTCCTCTGTCCCTGCTATGGGTAAGTAGACAGGGCTACAAAGAACATTGGTGCCATTCCATGAATGAGCTGTGTGACATGAAATCTTAGCAAGGCTGAGAAACACTGTCATTGAGAGGAAGAAAAAGAGACTGTAGTGACTTAACATTCATGTTAAATGCTGGGTCAGAATGTAAGTTAGCTGAGCAGATGGACAGGCCTAAGAGTGGCAGCCTGTCCATGCCCTCCTCATCTCTGCCTACTGGAACCCTACGAGGAAATTAGCTTCCCCCAGAAACTAATGACTACTAGTTCTTTTTCTTACTTATGGAATATTCTAGAATTTTTATCACATTAATGTTTTTAAAAATAAACCTTAGTAGTAGTAGGTGGCATAGTGTGAAAGCAGAGGCCATCTATAGCTGAAATTACTTCTCAGGGGGAGACATAAGAATGTCTGCTCCTCCTTCTAAGGTTCTAATGTCAAACGGAGGTATAATTCTGCCATTCTTCACTCAGGGGAACCAATGAGTTTATTAGGTTTATTTACAGAGCAATAGGTGGGGCTATGGGCAGGAGAACAGATTGGCTTAGACTAGCCACCCTGGAAGATCTGTGTCTTCCCTTCCTCCTTCCTTGCTATCAACACTAGCATCTCCAAGAGACGTTGAGGATGTACACTGTTAGAGCCGACTTTCATCCTACTGGTTGGAAGGGGTGACTAGATACTCAGATGAGGGTCCTAGGACATTCCCCGACCCCTCCTCCCAAGAAAGATCAATAGTCATCAAGCCCAGCTTTGAAGATCTTTAGTGAGCTTGCTCAGCTGGACTCCTGAAGATGGCCACAATTTGACCTGGAGGCTAGCCCTATACTATCAACATCCTAGAGACATAGAAGCTTAGGGGAAGCCTCTATGTTCTCAAAAACTGGCCAAGAAGATATTGGTAGGGACAGTGCCAATCATGATTCCTGTCCAAGCTGGATGACCACTGCATGTTGTCACACAGCATTGGATCATTGGCTGCTCGGTTTTGCTTAGAAAGAATCAGTTTGGGAAACATTAAATCCTTCTCCCTTTGCAATTTGAGACATAAAAAGAGGGACCAAGACCTGAAAATATCTGTTTACTGGTAGAAGACTCTCAGGATATCATCCATGCCTCCTTTTTTTTGGCTATGATGTCAAGAAAGAAACAGCAATCTTACTCACCCAGGCATGAGACCAGGGTGGCATCTATACAAGCAAGAAGTCCATAGTTTTATCCTTGTGGAATTCAGGACTCAGATGTATGACAGAACCTGTCAATGGGTTGAGAATCATAAGGAAATAGACATGTGAAATACATCCACACACAAGGCACAAGTTGCTTCAAACTAGCCATAAGCAGGGCATATCAGGTACACCGTATGCTTACTTGGTTTATGGGGTTTAAATTTGAAATGATTGCCTGCATCTAAGAATTGGGCTATTTTAAAATGAATGGGCCTTCCAAAGAAAGCTACACAGACACTGTAGCTGTTTAAATGGGAGCACACTGACAGCATTGAGCCAGACTTTGGCTACACTGAGGTTTTTCAGACTTCCAGAATATGCGTAAGTGAAATTCCTGAAGTTCTATCCGGTGCAGCAATGGACCTGCTCCGCACTTACATGCTGCTCAGAGTAAATGATGAACCTCCAGCAGACTCACCAAGGACTCATTCAGCGAAGAATTCCCTCTCGTAAGTTCATGCCAGTAGCCCAGTGCCTTCAGCACCTGCTGTGGCTCCCCAGGCTCTGTGAGTTTCCATTTCAGATTTTACTGTTTCACGGTGAGCTCGCAGTGCAGCTCAGAACCCTGCCAGACGTGAAGGGTCCACGCTGTGCCTGTGCAGGGCTTCCAAGGGCGTCCATTTCTGCCTCTCCGAGCCTGGCTCTTTAGCAATTCAAAAGCAACTTTTGAAAGGCTTTTAGAGTGAGCCTTCTCTCATGTCTCTGCTGAACCCATACCATACACAATGCATTTGTGCCAATGTGAGTAGGTTTCCGGTTTGATTGCCTGTGCTGATTCTATCTATCTTTCTATCTGTCTATCTATCTATCCATCTATCTACTACCTATCTATCATCTATCTATATTTCTATCTATGTATCTATGATCTATCTATCTATCTATCTATCTATCTATCTATCTATCATCTATCATTTATATATCTATGTTTTCAACTTGACACAGGCTAGAGTCCTCTGGAAAGAGGAAACCTCAACTGAGAAAATGCCTCTATAGGATTGGCCTGTCTGTGAGACATTTTAAAAAAAGTTAATGATTAATGTGGGAGGGCTAAATTGTGGGCGGTACCATCCCTAGCAGATGATTCTGGGTTACATTGCACAGCAAGATGAGTAAGCCAGCAAGCAGCATTCCTACAAGGCCTCTGCTTCAGTCCCTGCATTGACTTCCCCAGATGATGGACTACAAGCTGTAAAGGGGAAATAAACTCCATCCCCCCACAAGTTGCATTCGGTTATGCTGTCCTTCATGGCAATAGAAAGCAAACCAGGATGCCGCCGAAGGGGCTCTCAGTATAACAGTGGGTGAGAATTACCCTCACAAAGAACAGACCGTGTGTGGAGGGATTTGCCTGTGTCCCATGATGTCACCCAGAGTCACCAAAAGCCTTTAATAAAGCCTTCACATGTCTTGTTGGCAGTCTCAGGAGCCCTGCTGATGTGTCTTCTCCCAGGCTTCTTCCCGCCCACAGCATCTGGGCATAGCTAACTATACCATGGAAGACATCAAGCTATAAATGACTTGACTTTTAGTTTTGCACCCACACTTCTGCTCAAGGATAACCTGCATGTCTGGGAGATATTTTGATATTTGTAAATCTTTGCTTGTTCCCTCCCCACCCCAATCTTGATGAGTGTGTTCACTGGATCTGTTTATTGATGGCAACAGAGAAATGGATCCTTACCTTGGACACTGAGACAGCTGAGTGTTTCAGGGACCTTCCTCAAGATCAAGTAGGTGTGTGGCATGCTTTAAAGCCTTTGTGCAGACTTTGCTCTTTTTTTTTTTTCTTTCTTTTTTGTGAGTCAGACTCACGTGCTGTCTAAAATGGTGGTGAGTGCAGGCAAGGCAGACCAAACACAATAGCGATTCATCAGGGAGAGTGTGACCCCGAGTCCAAAGTCTTAGAAAGATTCCATTTGGTTACTGTTAAATTGAAGTTAGACTAAGTAGGTGAGCCTGCTGAGTTGGCTTAGCTCAGGGGTGGTTTTCCTCAGATACAGCTGTATCTTGTGGCTTTTGAGGGGTGGGAGCACCAGAGTCTGAACAGAAAGTAAGCAGTAACATACTTGTGGCCTGACTTCCTGATAGACTATGCTAACATGTAGATTCCCAAGCAGGCATCAGCTCATTAGACACAGTTCAAGACTGGGTGAAGCATGTGTTGGGATTTTTGTCTGTTTACAGCATATGTTTAGGGATGATACACACTAGAATAAGTATGTTCTCATGATGTTCATATGAACACTTATGAAGTAGCTAGTACTGTCTAGAGGACTGCTGGCTAAATTCTTAACCTACTATTCAGCTTCAGGTCACTGAAGGGTGGATCACATGACTCCCAGAAAATGCACGTGTTGTAAGTGCTTAAATTGTCACAGCCACGAGTGGATGAGCAAACGTGAGGCAGTGCAACAGTGAGACACATCAGAGCACTGAGGCCAGCCCTCCCCCGAAGGAGCATGTGGATAAGGGGAAGTGGTTGTTTATGAGGATTACAGTTTCCAGTGTAAAAACATAGTGGCTTCTTAGGATGACATGTTATGGGTAAGAACCTGGTATAACAAAGAAAACCTTTAGAAACTACACACACACACACACACACACACACACACACACACACACCCCACACATGCACACATGTACACATACATACACACATACACACAAACGCAACACACACATGCACACACAATATGTATACCCATTTGTGTAAATGGTTCTTATCAAGGAAAAATAAAGGTATTTAGTTAGACCTAGAACTATTCCTCTGAATATGGGTCTGTTCCTTTTTCTCCTAATGTCTGTCAATTCTCTTGCCAGTATTTTCTAGCTTTGTTTATTTTCTTAGTTCTAAAGGTTTTCTTCTAATTTATGCCACCCCCGCATCCCATGTCCTGCCAAAATACCACTTTCCCATCTCCCACCCAGAGAGTCTTTCCAGTCAACATTCCTTTCTCCTTGTCTCCTCCGCTCTAATTATTTCTAACTAACAGAGTCATAGTTTGGTGGGCCTTGGGCATCCAACACTGGCGTGGTGGGTGTTGGGGCCTGGTTGTGTCCCCTCCCTTATAAAAAGAACAGATGTAGAAATCTAATCTCTAGTAGATTTGGAGCTGCGGCCTATGAAAAGTCAGGTCTGTCATGAGAGTGGAGTCCTTGTGGGTGAGTTAAGTACCATTAAGAGCACAGACTGCTGAGCTGGCCACCTTTCTCTACTGTGTGAGAACACTATGAAAAGTTTGACGTCTGTAGCTCAGGACTGGGCCCTCCGCAAATCCCACCATACTGTCACAACTGCTCTGTTGTTTAAGAACTACTTTTTGATAGGAAACCAAACTGGCTAAAAGGAGAGAATATTGAATATTCTCCAAGCCGGTGTCCAGGTGGGCTGGTCCTCTCTTCACTAGTCATACACACTGACTGACTATCCACAGGTAATCCAAACCTCATACTAGTAGTCGATCACCTCAACCAATTTTCAACATTTTTTTTCAGTTGTCCAGACTTTAGTTGTGTGTGTGTGTGTGTTGTTGTTGTTGTTGTGAACAATAATCAAGTTCCTTCTATACAACCCCAGCCTTCTTTTCTTCTTCACAGAATTGACTCTCTGCCTGGACTTTGCCCTACACAATCTCCACTTGGCCTGAAAAGCTTGGTGTTTTCTACCCCCTGCTGGAGAAAGGGCCACTGTAAGATTGAAAGAGACTGGATGACCTGCTACTGAAAGTGCACAAGAACCTCACAAGACCATGACAGAGGCCCAGACTGTAAGTCCCACAGACAGTAAATACGTCTTAGTGCTACAGGGCACCACATTCCCCTTTAAAGTTATAGATCTCGAAGAGTGACTAATGCAAATTTCAGCTGGGTCATTGGTACAGCAATAATGAGCTGTTCTTAAAGTTAATTCACATTCAGAATCCATTCAGTTGGCCTCCTCCTGATTTTTTTTACTTAGAACAAAACAAGATGTATTGAAGACTAGAAAACATACAATGGGATAGGGGGCTTGCAGAGGGGAAACTGGGAAGGGAGCAACATTTGTAAATAAATAAAATAACAAATAAAAATCATAAGATAGAATTAACCATCTGTCTTCCTAATCTGACTCTATGAGCTTGAGTAAATGTTGTTCAAAAATGTTTCACAATCAGCTGTGTTCACACACTTCCCTTAAACAAGTATCTAAACAGCATTTACATTGTAGTGGGCTACTAAAAGTAAACTAAAGATAGTTTAATGTATATAAATGCTAAACCATTTTATATAAAGAGTTTATGCATCACAGATTGGTGTGTCTGGAGATGGTGGGGGGGGGGCAAGGGTGTCCTGGAGCCAATCCTCTATGAATACCAAGAGATGTTTTTACATTGTTTCTTTATTACAGGTTGGTTTCACAACCTACACACTGGAAAAGAAGCATCATTAGATAATATTAAATACAATGGAGATGTCAGAAAAGTGTGCCAATCAGAGCAAGGTCTGGCCACATGGGAAAAGCTTTTTATTCAAGAAAGCTTTGAATAATCTGTAAGCAGAGTGGTATTTGATGAGCAACACAGATATAACAAAAATGTTAATTATCTCCTGGTGACTAATGATCAGCTTATCCATCGCTTTAATATGCAAGTGTGGGCGGAAGTGTGAGGTAGAGGCCAGAGGCTTTGATGGGAAAAGTTCCAGCTGGTGAGGCTGCCAGGTGGTTCCAAGCCCCGTGTCAACCTCTCGGGGGTCATCAGCTCTGCTGTTCTAAGTAGTGTTTAGCAAAAACTAGAGATCTTTTAAAATGAACCAACCATGGCAATGCATACATATTCCCAATCATTTACCTCAATCAAAATACTCGTCTTATGTCCTTATGTGTCTAAAAGCTGTTCAGATGATTCTATCACGCAGCTGGGGCTGAATGCCACAGCTCTGGGGGAGGTTTAGCTACTTAGCAGTTTGATGGACAAGGGACCTCATCCTGTGTCAGGATGGTGGGCTAGGGATATTGCAAGGGCCCCCATTAGTGGTCATAAATAAGAAGCAATTTCTTCAGTGAGTCAGAAACTGGGATAAATCCTAAGTAAGGAGTATAAACCCAGCTGATTCGAAGACAGGACATGGCATCTAAAACTTGCCCAGAATAGTGTCACTAAAATGGCAAAAAGGAGTCAGAATTGCTGCAACCCTGAAGCAGGGCATAGGAATGTGTCTGGTTCCTCAGCATGTAGGCCCTTGAGGTCACTGCTGCAAGAGAAGCAGGCAGCTCATCCTCAACAGATGCTCTTTCTGCTGCCTTGGGAACCAAACAATGACAAAGTTCTATCCTCTAGGTAGGAATTGTGGGTAGAGAACCCAAATTAGATAGGCATGGCCATATGTTATGTGACTGGCTACCGCCATGGAGTACCAGACTTTCCCTGACATACAACCAGAAGATAGAACCATAAACAGCCAACCATAACCAAAAGAATGATTTCCCCTAACAGTCTGACAGCCCCTGGCACAGAATACAGTCTATTGAGCATCTCAATCTGAAGGAAGAGGGCAGGCAAGACTATCACTTTCCAGGACAACCAACTCTGTGGAGGTGACAGCAGACATAAGTGAAAGGGGAGCAAGCAAAGCAGGAATCAAGAATAAACATGAAGGTCCAGCACGATAGGTCATCAGACGTGTGCTTGTTGTGAGGGCAGGAGGACCTGAGTTTAACCTGGGTACCCACAGAAACCAGGAAGGTGAGAAACAATCCTTCAAAGTTGTCTTCCGTCTTACACACACACACACTCTCTCCTACATAGTATGTTGGAACTCAGGCATACAAGCATCTGCACACTTGGGTGCATAAGCATGTGCATCTAAACACACACACACACACACACACACACACACACACACACACACACTATAATGTCTTTTAGAACTTCAAAGGATAGTTAATCTTTAAAAAATATTAACTTGAAGGGACTGGAGAGATGTCTCAGTTGTTAAAAGTGCTTGCTGCTCATCTAGGGGAGGCAAGTTCAGTCTCCAGCATCCATGAGAGGACAGCTCACAACTGCCCATAATTCTAGTTCCAGAGGATTCAATTCCCTCTCATGGTATTCACATGTTCCTGCCCAATGAAGTGAACACATACTCATGAAGGTTTACCTACACATACATTAAAAATAATAAATATTTTAAAATAAAATAAGCATAAGATCTTTTTTAAAAAGACATTAGCTTGAAGACCAGGAAATAACTAAAGACCAGGAATGTAAGTCAGTTGGTAGGTGCTTGCAAGGCATACACATACATACATACATACATACATACATACATACATACATACATAGTTCCAGGGTAGGTGTAGCAGTGCACACCTATGATTTTGTGGCAGTTTGATGAGAATGGTCCCTATAGGCTCAAATGTTTGAATACTAGGTTCCTAGTTGCTGACACTGTTTGGGAAGGATTAGGAGGTGTGTCCTCATTGGAGGAGGAGTGTCACTGGGGGTGGGCCTTGAGGCTTCAAGACACTCACATCATTCCAGGCCTTTCTCCGCCTGCAACTTGTGGATCAAGATGTGAGCTCTCAGCTCTTCTTCCTGTCATGCCTGTTCTCTGCCATCATGGACTCTCACTCTCTGAATTATAAGCCCCAAATTAATCACATCCTTTTATAATTTATTTGCTTATGATGTGTTATCACAGCCATTGGAAAGTAAGCCAAATCCCAACATTTTAGAGGTAGAGGGAAGAGGAAAAGGATCAGAAATTCAAGGTCATCCTTGACTACATAGGGAGTTCAAGGCTAACCTGAGCTACATGAGACCTTGTCTCAATATCTCAATACATACATATATACATACATACATACATACATACATACATACATACATACATACATAGTTCCAGAGTTTCTTTCCCTTGGGACAGTTTAAACATGATTAGGTATCAACTCCTTTGTGAAAATTCAATTACTTCCTGGTCCTTTTAATTCTGCCTTTCAAACCTTTTCATTTTCTACATGAATTTATGATTATGACTGCTAGTTGTCTCCGGGTGATCTTGCCCCAGGCTTGCCTAATCTATTTCTGTTTCTGAAGACAAAGTATTTAACTGATTTTTTAAAGGTATATTTTATTACCTATTAGGACAAAAGTGTATTGGGATCAGGTAAGTAGATAGCTGATGCTACACCATGCATTTCTTTTTCTCCTTTTCCATTTTATTTTTTGAGATGACCTTACACTGTACCCCAAGCTAGCCTAGAACTCACCATATAGTCCAGATTGCTATTGCCTTTGTGGCAATCCTCTTAGTGCAGGACTAAAATATACATATTTTTAAAAATAGAATATCCTTTATTCATTGTCAGTTGCATACGTACAGAGTGTCTTGATCATACACACCCAAACTGCCCTTCTCATTCCTTCTAGACACCTCACACAGCCAACACCCTTCATATCTCCTCATTTTCTTTATTCTTCTTTCTTTTTTGTACCATCAGTCTCTCTAATGTAATGTTGACTGATCT
Source organism: Rhabdomys pumilio (assembly GCA_030674055.1). Classification (NCBI taxonomy): domain Eukaryota; kingdom Metazoa; phylum Chordata; class Mammalia; order Rodentia; family Muridae; genus Rhabdomys; species Rhabdomys pumilio. The sequence continues at coordinate 40,311,192 of JANHMN010000013.1, forward strand.
TGTTGGCTTGGTCTCGTAAGGGTGACCATGGCTGCAGTGAGTTCATGGCTGTGTCATGTCCAGAAGACATCTTTTTCTAGCAACCTTTCCCATATTCTGGCTCTTAAATTCTTTCTGCCCCTCCTTCCTCAGTGCTCTCCTGAGCCATAGAGGTAGGTGTTGGAAAAGATGTTGTATTTAGACTGGAGGACTCAACAGTGGGTTATTCTCAGCTCTTGGACCACTTATAGGTCACTGTATGAACTGATGACCGCTGTAAAGAGAAGTTTCCCTGGGCAAGGTTGAAGGCAGCACAGATCTATGTGTCTAAGTGTAAATACTTAGAGTCTGTCTGACAACATGTCCACTTAGTAGGCTAACAGCAGTAGCTTCACTCTCGGGCCTATAAACTCTCTAGCCGTGGGTTTTTGATCATGTTTATAGTATGAGGCATAAATACCTTCCTATGGAGCAGTCTTCAAATTCAATCTGATGTCGGTTGGTTATCTCCATATCTCTCATGTCACTATACCCACGTCACCAGTGGGTCCATCTTGCCTGGCAGATCGCTATTGTATGTAGCATTTAGGACTCACTTCTGGGTGACACCATTAATAAGTTTCCTCCCCTAGAAGCCTGCATGGTACTTTCTGGAACTATGAGCATTAGCCGGAAGGAGGAAGTTTTCATGTCAGTTACAGCTTATTCATCTATGTCCTGTTACCAAAGCAAAGCACATATTTCTTTACCAAGCATCACCTGAAAACATAAGACTACAATAACACATTCCATTACAGAAACTCTAGATTTGATGCCTATCCAAGAATTTAAACCACAATGTCACTTTCTAGCATGTGTTATACATTTCAAAACACACACATTTTCAAAAGCAAGCTATAATCAAATAATGTTTTCCTAAGTACTCTTTGATACATCTTTAGAGCAAACTAAGAAACCCAACTGTGAAAACTGAAGCTGTGTTCATCAACAAAATAAATACAACGCACGCTGCCAACTTATGGGTCCCTTAGTTAAGGCGCTTGTCGATTTGCTTTCTGCTTCTGATCAGTGAATTCAGTTGTTTTTCTTTCCAATACTCTAAAGCAGTGGTTCTCAGCCTGTCGGTCATGACCCCCTATGAACTGAACAACCCTTTCACCAGGGTTGCCTGAGATCTTTGGAAAACACAGATATTTATATTACAATTCATAATTAGCAAAATTACAGTTATGAAGTAGCAAAGAAAATGGTGTTATGGTTGGGGGGGGGGTGTCACCACACATGAGGAACTCTATTTAAAGGTCACAACATTAGGAAGGTTGAGAATGGCTGTTCTAAAGTGTCTCTGACAGCCTCCTTCCAATTCTAGGAAGGTCTTTTCTGATACCAGGTTATGGAAAACTTCTAAGGTGCTTTCTTCAGAATAGCATAATGCAGCCTTTTTAATTTTTCAAGGAAATGTGGCAAACTTGGGCCTGACTTGATGGTATAGGCTTTAGTCATAGCACTTGGGAGACTGTGGCAGGTAGATATATGAGAATCCACAACCAGCATGATCTTTATAGTAAGCTCCAGGCTAGCCAGGGCCTCATAGTGAGACACTATCTTAAAACGCAAACAAACAAAAAACTCAAGAACACAAGCAAACAAGAACCCATGGTAACTATAATAACCTCTTACACACTCTGAAGAAGTTATATTATTACCAACTGTCCTTCTAATTTCAGTCTAAGGGAGTTTTTAAGTATATTGACAATTCTGTTGTTTTGGATTCTGCTCTTATAGGAGATAACTAGAGGAAACACACTAGAGCTTTTCAGAAAAGACATCTTAGTATGTGATCCATTGGCAGGCACATCCTTAGGATACAAAGCAAAATCAGCAGGGATGAAAGCAATGTGATTTTCAAAGAATCCAAGCATTCTAAGATCAGAACGATGGGTTGTATTCACCTTGCTGACTGTACAATTTCCTCTTAGGAAACTGAGGCTTTCTGGTTAATTGTGGAGCACATTCGTTGGGCCAAATTGCCTGGTTTCTGTTCTGGAGAACGCTTCCAGGACCTTTCTGGTAATAGTCTAGAACTACTTGCATTGGAGGTTTGTAGACTTTGACTCAGTCTAGAGTGGGAAAGGAACTCCATGTCAATGAATCTCTATTCTCTGCCTCTTCCTGTCTTTCACCCTCTTCTCTTGTTCATCCCCTCTCTCCCTCTGTCCCTTGCTACCTTCCTCCTTTCCTTTCTCATTCTCTTCCCCATTTCTCCCTCATTCCCTCTTTCCTTCCTTCTCTCTTTCTTTGTTGTATTCTCACCCAGGGCCAGGGTCTGTTACATGCTAGGCAAGTATTTGTCCTCAGAGTCTCAAGCCCTTGTTTTTGTTTTAAATAAAAGAAAAACATTCATTCTTTATCTTTTGGGGTGTTGCAGAGAGGGATGATATCTAATAACAATCTCTGGTTTGTCATCCCTGTACTGAGCGATTCTCTCCAGGCAGCTCATTAGGCTCCAGCTTTGTAGTTTGGAAAGGCTTTAATTCAAATTTGCAGACCAGCCACTGGCTGTGTGACTCCTCTCAGCATTGGGTTTTAGTTGATAGTCTCAAAAGGCAAGTTTAGTGGGTACCAGGTATATATAATAAACCCTATCTGAACTGCTGTTTTATGGAGTATCCTGGAAGAGGCATATCTCAGTCAGTGGAGCTGGGGAGAGTTTCAGTTCTTGGAGGGTAAGCATAGTTTTGATATGATCTGCAATGAAGTGTTCTTGCTCAGCGAGTCTTGCCTCAATCTCTGTCTCTTGCATAAATCTCTGTAGGCTTCCACTAATTGCTTGAAGCATCTGGTTTAGTCTGAAGCATTTCTTTTTTTATTTGAATTGAGGATGTGCTTGCCAGAACATGGATTCCCCAACATTATCAGACAACAGCTCTCAGATAACTCCACATAAGCATGCTAAGCCCTGGTAGTGACAGCAGTGGAGCTGTGCCTGGCTCAAGTCTCCTTCCAGCATCCACTGTGAGAACCAAAGGCCTGTAAGAGATATGAGAGTTGGAATACTGAGCTGAGGAACTCCCTCATGAGGCAGTATATAATGTGGGTAAATATAAAAGGGAAATTGGATTATATATACATTAATATGTATGTGTGTAAATATGTATAAATATTCAAAAGTCCCACCATTTACAAGCAGAAAATGGAGAGAATAAGATCGAAAGAAACAGTTAAAAATGGTCAAGAACTTCTCAGAAACAAGGAACGGTCCAAGTCTTCAAGAATAGGCAAGTACATCAATGGGACAGTATAGAGAATGTAGAAGTACATATTGTCAAGGTATGAAAAAATGGGTCTTCTTACACTCATCCATGGGATCCCTTGCAGCTAGGTTGGTAGGCAATTTGAAAGTGGCTATTAATTTTACAGATTATCTATTGAGGGATGGCAAGACAGCTCATAGGTAGGGGCACCTGCTGCCAAGCCTGAGAACCTGAGCTCAGCTGGAGTACTAATATGGTGGAGAGAGAGAAACAAGTCCCTCAACTTTCCTTCTCACCCCTACTCGCACACATAGTGGCATGTGGTTGTGCATACATGCACACAAGTGCACATACAAAATAAACAAATAATAAAATGTACTTTCAATTTAAACATTATCTGTTGGTATCCCCTTTAAATACTTCCACACAATAAAAATGAGGAGTTAATAGGATTCGTTACTGTCTTATTATATCAGAAAACTGTGGTTAACAATCTAAATGTTCACGAGTTAGCTAGCTAACCAAACATCAGCTTTACTATAAAACAGTACAGAGAGTCACGTAGCGTATTTCCATGAAAAGATTTCTAGGACATTATAACTAGAAGACTCTAGAAAGTTACATATGGAAATAAATGTTAAAATGTACCTATAAAGCAAGCTAGAAGCCAATGGCAGCTTTCCAGAGTGGGAAGACATGAGTGCATGATCCTGTTTGCATGAATAGAGGCAGAAGTGACTAGGAGACTAGTACAACTGATTAACAGAGAGTTGAGAAAGTTCTGTTTAATTCATTTCTCCAATTATGACTCAGATAAGCATCTCTGTTTTTGGATCATTTGATTTTAATTTTTGTATGGTGTGTTTGTTTGTTTGTTTGGCAGAGAAGATCAGGCTGGGATGGAGCCCTAGACTTCATGCATGCTAGCCCTGCATTTACCCACTCAGCTATACCACCAGCATTCCATGCAGTTTCCAGTTTTCATTGCATTATGTTTTATTTTTGGTGTGTGTGCTGGGAATTGAACTCAGGGTCTTACATGTATTAGGTATGCACACTATCGTTCATTCACATGCCAAGGTCCCATTAGGATTTTTTTTTTCAATTTTCAGATAGCAAATCAATTTCTCTCAGTTTATCTTCCCAATATTTTAATTATTTAATCATGCAGGGTCCCCCCCCTGCTTTTTTTCTTTCTTTTCTTCTGAGACAGGCAATATTTTTAAGCAGACAACTCTTTTTTTTTCATGTCGTTTTTCTTTTATTAATCTTTTAGATTGGCATGCAAAATAATGGTTTTGTTGTGCTATTTTGTATATGCATTCCTGTACTTGCTCATATTTATTCCCACCCCCGTTATCTCCGCTTGTTCCCCTCCCTCCTCTGCCAGTCTCCTGGCTAGCCTCTTCATGCAGTTTTCAACCAAATGCATGATGAAGGAAACAGCTGCAGGAGACATAAAATCCTCAGCTCTGCCTTCAGTGGTCCATTTGCACTGGCTTGACATAGCGTAGGCCCTGTATCATACGGTGCCAAAGCTATTTAAGAGCTGCCGAGTTACCAACCACGCATCCCTTCATTCCCAAGCCGTTCTCGAGGCCACCTCATTTCTAAAAGTGATCCATAAAAAAAAACCAGCGTGATGGGTTGCCACTGTCCTATAAGCAAGCAGAAAAGGCGCTTCCAGGACGGAGGTGTTGAGAGTAGAAACCTGATTTCTGCATTTGAATTTCGTGGGGGCAGAACAGAAATGCTGCTCTAATTTTTCAGACTTTCGAATACTGTTTCTGCTATTTTGATTCTTTAAATTAGTCATGTAGTCTCTCTTATTGTTCTCAAGAGTTACACTGAACATGTAGATTCAAAGGGGTTATGGATATGCAGTAGAATTTGGCTCATATGCCCCAGCAAAGGAAGAAAAGGTTGTTATTCTTTAAAATAGTATTTTGCACAAAGCCAATTTATTTGCATTATAAAGAAGCTTCCCATTATTGTCTTGTAGGATAACTAATTATATACACAAAAGATGATCCTGCCTTGGCCTTTCTATTCCCCTGGAATGGATTTAGACTTCTAGTATATTTAGTCTTTAACTGAGGTGTCTAATTTAGTATCAGACTCTGATCCCAGAATATCCCAGAGTATTCCAGATAGAGTGTCTATGAAGAGTTGGTAGCATTTGCTCAGCTCCAGGTCTGAGTGGGAGAGAGTGTGTTCTGATCCAGCTCACAGCAGGCACACGGCTGACTGGAAAGCCAGTGAGTGAGTCACTCTGTCTGCCTCACCTAAGTCCAGACCTGAGCCAGACCTGTGGTGTTTATTCTTAGTGGTGCCTGGGAAATAGTCTTGAGCAAAATAACACTCAATATGGAGGAAATGGCTGAGGTCACAACAGAAACACATGGAAGAGTCAGGTTTACACCAGGCCTCTGGATTTCATGCCTGATTCAAGCTGCAGGTCACACCCACTGCCAGGCAGATCTGACTGCAGACATGTAGTGAAACCTTTTAGATATATTCTTCACACTAACAGAAATCAAAAGGCAGGAACTTCTCTAGATAAGTCATTTTCTCCCTGTAGTATTAATTCTTCTATACTGGTAACTTCCATGTGAATTTTTTGTCCATCCCTTTTAAGACAGAGACAGCAAAATAGGAAACCTGAGGCAATGAGGTAAAGACACACTTCAAATCATTCATTCACTGAGTCCAGCAAACTTCAATTGGGCATTTATTTTGGGACCAATTGTAGTACACTCAGGGACAACCTGCCCTACCTCCACCACCATGGAGGTTAAGGGCCTGTCTGTGACTGACTTGCCAGTGGGTATTGTGAGTCAATGTTGCTTTTGCAAAGTGTGTCAGTTGCCTCTCTCCCGATCCTGGAATGATTTTACGTCTCTGGGAGAGGTTATCACCATCTCTACCCTAAGTTTGATAGGTCTATTTTATTTGAAACTTTTAAATTATGAAAACTGTCGAAAGATTCATAAAACTGGAGGGATGGCAAGATAAGCCTGCATATCTGTCATCCCTGTTCAACGACGATTGCTGTGTTGCCATCTTGTTATAGGTTTATTTTCTATAGGATTGTAAACAAAAGCACTTTCTGTTTTTTATTTGTTTGTTTGTTTGCTTGTTTATTATGTATCCCTGGCTATCCTGAAACTCTATGTCGAACAGGTTGGCCTTGAGCTCACAGACTCCCCTGTCTCTGTCTCCTCTGTGCTGGTATTAAAGTAGTGCACCATTATGCCTGGCAATAGAAACTTTTAGAAAAGGCTTTGTGTCACACACCTTTAGTTCAAACACTTGGGAGGCAAAGGCAGGTGGATCTCTGAGAGTTCAGGGCCAACACACACACATCCCAAAAGAGTGTTTATTGTAGCTGGCGAGATGGCTCTCACTATCTTTCTAGAGGACCTGAGTTTGGTTCCCAGCACCTACGTCATGTGGCTCCTGGCCATCTGTAACACCATTTTGAGAGGATCTGGTATCCTTTTCTGTCCTCAGCAAACATGTACACACAGAGATACAGATAATAAAAATGATTTTTAAATAGGGCTATATGAAGGGACTTGTTTATGTGCCATTCACACTGACCCTGGATTCCTGCGTTTTTTATTTACTAACCCTATCAGCCTTAACCACCAAAGCTGCTCTAAGGCGTGTCAAAGAACTCCCCGGCTCTCACAGGCAAACAGTGCAGAATTGAGCAACATGGCTGTAAATGCAGGCTCTTGCATGACTTCCTGGATGAACAGAGAGAAGAGTACAGCTGTGAAGATTTTTAATTTCATTAGATGGTGGCAATTTTGGGTTAAAACCTGCAGCCTCTATCCAGTTGGTCCATCCGTGATGCAGATGGAAACACGAGCCCTGCTTCCAGCAAACAAATCAGAGGGGGCCATGCTGGGGGAAACCTTGTTCCCTAACGCCTCCTCACTGTGCTGATAATTTTACATGAGCCACCTACTGCCTGATCGCATTACTTGGAGAGACTATTGCATAAACAAGCAAGCTAATCCAGAAATATTTGTGGGAGCTGACACTAGACAAAATGATTTGGGCAAGGAATAGAAACAGAAAGTAAATCGCAGGCAGGTCATTAAACTGAAAAATGGAACTACCACCTGACCAGCTATTCCATCCTAAGCGTATACCTAGAGAATGCCACCCCTACCGTGAATCTAGAGAACCCCATGTAATCACTGCTCTATATACTATAGCAAGAAGCCCCATGTGAATTGCTGCTCTATGTACTATAGCAAGAAGCTGAATCATCCTAAAGGTCCATCAGTTGTTGAATGAAATACATTTTCTAATCAGCTCTAAAAATGCAATCATAAAATTTTCAAGGAAATGGACAAACTTAGGATATATAATATTAGGTAAGATCATACAATCTCAGAAAGAAAAAAAAAAGCCGCTGTTACCTTTCAAATGCATAGCCAGTTATATATGTAGACAAATGCACATTTGGGTGCAGTATAACACATAGAAAAGAGAACATACCCTAAATATCGGGGCACGAGGAAGGACTAAATGCAGATAATACATATGCATTAATGAAAAGGGATATAAAGTGAATTATTTTCTAGTTCTAACTCTGCTGTGAATTTTTCTTTTCTTCTTTTTTTGGTGGTGAATAAGTGCATTAAAAATATACTTGATGGTGAAAATGTAAAACCCAGCAGTTCCACTGCTTCAGAATGGCTGTTCTAACTGAGTTGGGTAGACTCTGGGCCTGGTTCATTTCAGTCAGTCATGTTTTTCACTTCCAATTGTTTTGTAATAAAGTTAATTAAAAATAAAAAATAAATAAAAGCCATGGCTCTTGAGAGATGCATGGAGTTTCAGAGGTGAGTAGAGGGGAAAAAAAATTCTAAATCCTATTACCATGTAAGATTACATGGTGGCTCAGTTCCCAGCGCGCATGTCAGGTGCCTCTTCTAACTGTTACCTTTTCTATAGACAAGAAAAACCAGATCTTAACATAGAAGTTTTCTAAATCATGTGCCTGGATGGAGAGTAGGATTGGGCTGTGAGCTTGGGCAATGGCTGGGATCCAGGAAGACACTGTAGGACATGCCAGCTGGTTGGTATGTGGAGTCTGAACAGGATAACAGGAAATACTTGGTGGTAATCACTGGTGCTAATTACAGAATTATGACCCTGATTCTAAATTTCTTTGATTTCTGTGGTTGTCTCCCAGCACGAGTCACATCACATTGACTCTTTAGCTGAAGCAGGAACGTATGTATGTATGTGTGTATATATATATATATATGAATGATAGGGATGAAATAATTTTCTTCTGATATGTTTACCAAAGAAAATGTTCTCCATGCAGATCTGGGGAAAGCTGAGATTTACAATCTTTCATTAAAAGCCAAGTATGGTGATGCATGTGTGTGATCCCAGCCCTTAGAAGGCAGAGGCATCTGGATCTCAGTTCGTTCATGGCTGAGGTCTTAGATTAAGTAGTGAGACCCTGTCTCAAAAAGTCCTTCTTGAAAACATTAATGAGTTGGTCACCTCAGACACCTGCTTCCTATGAATGCATTGCTGGTGCCTTTCATGATTGTCTAGAGCTCACACAAAGATGCGTCACTAACCATGCTGTGGTACCTGAGATGGGGAAATAGGCTGCCAGGTGCTTTGTCATTCTTGAGAAGCTGAAGGGCACCCTCCCAGTGTTGGTTCACCTGAGGTTGCATAATCAGCTGTCTGAATCTTTAGCCACACTTTGTCTCCTGCAGCTTTCCTTCAGCCACTTATGAGCCTTGTAATTCCTAACTCTGTATTTCTATATCTCTGTATCTCTGTATCTCTGTATCTCTGTATCTCTGTAGCTAGCTCCTACACTGCTGCTTCTGAGCCACTGTATAGGAAACAAAAGGTAGGCTTGTGTTTTGTATGCTGTCCTTTAACAACCTGCTCACATTGGTCCCTCTGACTCACCCAGGGAGAATCCAATTACACCATGACCTCTGTTCAGAGGGCACTGAATCATGTCACCCATCTTTGAAAGCTTGCTATAAAAAGTTGCTGAAAATAATAACATAGTTTGTGATTGAAGGGTTAGGTTTAGTTTTCTGAAGAGTTGGCCTACATAATATGTGTTCTCCTCCACAGGCCAGCAGACGGGGCTGTGTGGGACTGCCATGCTCAGGGGCACAGGGGTTCCAGATGCTGTCATTTTGGGGCCAAGAGGGTCTTGATAAGATATGGTCACTTCAAACAAACTTTTAAACTAGAATAGCAGAATCATCCATGGATTTCTAGCTTTGCAGAAAGTTGCTAAGCTGCACGGAGAAGTTCACATTTCCTTCTGCCCTGTTTCCTCTACTGTTTGCAACTATTTGTTGCTGACTCCAGATATTACCTGGATCTCACCAGATTTTCCATCATTGTCCTTTTCTTCTGCAGGTTGCAGGTTCAAAGCCATTACCCGCTGTTACATGTAGTTGTCTTGTCTCTCCAGCCTCCTCTGGTCTGGAACAATTTTTTTTTTTTCATTTAAAAAATGACATCTTAAGGAGTACTTAAGTACTTCTTTGGGACTTTGAATATCCCAAATCTATATTTGTCTTGTTGATCACATGGTTGACAGAGGCTGCATGCTTTTGAAAGAATGGTGCTAGCCCGAAGTGTTCTGCCTTCTGTATCACATCAAGTTCCAACGATGCCAGACATTATCCTGATGAGACTCAGAGCTAGTGCTTGGGCACGGTGCTACCTGAAGCTTTCTCTGCTGTCCAGGCATAGTTTTCCATTCTCTTCTTCTGATCTTCACAGTTGGACCATTAAGACCAGCTGCTCTTGGAAGGAGTGAGTAGGCTAGGCTCTATTTCCTCAAATGGCGAACATCTACGATACTACCAAGAATTTTTGATGGAGAAAAAAAATTTACACTTTAATCTTAATTTTAATAAAATATTTTAAACATACTGACCCCTGAGCTTTAACAAAAACAAAAGCAAAAAATAATAATAAAACAAAACAAAAAACCCGTGAACACACTGTTTAAAATGCTTCAGGTCTTTATTTTAAATCTTAAAGGCGTCCTTAGCAATGTAGTTGAATTATTCCTTTTTCCATCTGATCCTCATCGCTCATTTTCTATAGACAAGAAGAACCATGTTTTAATGTATGATACCTATTCTCGAAAGGAGTTTTATACCTATATTTTTTTTGCAACTGGATTGTTTCATTCGGTTTTATATGTTCTGGATTAAGCATGAATATAAGAAGGCATCTTACTTGTGAACTGTCTTCAATCTCTCTCTCTATAAGCTAGACTATTTGAAAAAAGGTTTCCTATAGTCTCCCTAGATTCATCTATTATTGTTGTTGTTAGTTTTTTGAAACAGGATCTCCTGTAGCCCAGGCTGGATATAAATTCATTCTATTGCTCAGGCTGGTCTTAAACTCCTGATCCTCCTGCCCCTGTTTCTCGATGCTAGAATGTTGCAATTCTTAATCCTACCCATGGGGTGTGAATTCTTCCAGGGCTCAGCGGTATCAGGTAGCTCTAATGTTCTTGCTCACTGGTGGTCCCTCTTGTTTTCCTTTCTCTTCTGAACACCTCTCCTCTAGCTTTGTTTTGCTGGGTACACTCTGACACGGAGCCTGCAGGTCAAGGCCAGATAGGAATTGTCCTTCCTGCTTTTTGCTTTTCTCATACTTTAATGTAGCTGCTTTTCTATAATCACTAACTTTCATGTGTCCTGAGAGCCAAGCCTTGTGTCTTGCTCACTGGGTAGCAGAGAGCATGGCATGTGTTTCTGGACGCTGGGATGAGTTTCCAGTATTCCTCTCCTTTAAGTGAAGTGTTCCAGTATGATACACAGTTTTAAACATTAAACAGTAGTATGGTGGGCCTGTGTCATATCGGGAATGAGGCTGCATTTATTGCTATGAACTGTTGCCCTAGGGTCAGAGTCTTCAGAGTCTTCTGTAGGTCTGGTCTTTTCCTGCAGCAAAGAAGCCAAGCCCATTTTCTTCAGCAGTGGCCTCGGGATGAGCTGACCGGGGCCTAAGTCATTGACTTATTCGGGCCTTACTTTCCTTGAATTCTAAAAGCTCACTATTGTCTCTCTGTACTTGCTTATCTGTCTCTACATGTTTTCAGGCTATCCCACCACAAACAAGCAAAACATCTCTAGAGCTAATTTAATCATTGTTGGTGCCCATGTATAAAAAGGTGATATTCAAGTTCTCTGTTTAACTAGTGAGCAAAATAGATCAAGAAGTAATAGCTAGCTTGCCTTGAAAGTCTTGTAACCTTGGCTTAATCTCAGAACCCACCTTGGAAAGAGAGAACCAATTCCCAAGAGTTATTTTTTGATCTCCACATATCTGCCATAGCATTTGAACGCATACATCGTGCACACATATATGTACAAAAGAATAAATAAATATAAGTAAATTTAAGTTGAAGTTCTCTGTGTGATGTAACTGTTCCTTATTTTATATCTATTTCTCTGCTCATTTATCTCACCAGTGCTCGGAAGTAATTGGCTAGTTTTGATACAGTTGCCATTAAGAGCTACACATCCATCCATCCATCTTAATTTGGATCAAGGGTTTTCTTGAAACAGAAAAGTGGCAGCTAAATTTCTAGTGAAAATATTTTCATTTTCCAGTGTATTTTAATCGATTTGGATGTAGATGGAGAAAAACATGACAGTAACGTCATTAATTCAAGTGGCCCTTATTAAGCAGATGATACAAAGGACTCATTAATATTGATAGTGACAGACGAGGAGCCTTCCTTAAGCCTTCACAGAGCACCAGGGAGGCACAGTGGTGCTGTGAGAGGATGGTCTCACTGCAACCTCTGCCTCGTGGAGCTCTGCATGGTTTTGAAGTCTCATGGGAAAGAGAATTCCATCACCTTCCTCGTGAACCTGGCAAGGTTTTAGAAACGCTGACTAAAGGAAATCCGAGTGTATTGATTTTTTTTTTTCACTTAAACTCGTCATCCCTGCAGGTGAAAACCCAATTCCATTTGCCTTTTTGCAGTGTAGGAGAAAACAATTCTTAAAGAGGTTAAATTACCTGCCCATGATTGCCCTGCAAAGGGTAGATACAAGATTTAACTACAGTCTGATCCTGCATCTCCCCTCCTTTGCTCTGCCTTGGGTAGTTAATGAAATTGTTCAGTAAGCTAGGCAATTAGGCTTCTCAGCCAGTTTGGATTAGAGGTAATAAATGCACAGACTTGGTCCCAAACTCTTAAGCTTCCAGCTCCCAGTGCAGAGTTGGCGAGGCAGCCCAGCTGCCTTTGGAAACATCGCAGATGGAAGCAGGAAACCACGCCTCCTCATAGCCTGGTGTGCTTCTCAGACAAGCCTGGAGGATCTTTGGCTGAGCATCCCCGGCCTTCGGAAGAGCCTAACACTTCACGTTACCCTACCCAACTCTGACCCTAGGAATGTAGAAAAGGCTACTCTTGGCTCACGTCTAGGAACTCAGCCTATAAAATGATGCAATGATTCAATCTTTACTGTCTTACTTAGAGGGAGTGTGGTTGAGACAGACTGGTGGAAAAGAAAGTGCTCAGAGCAAACGCATTAATGCGGTGAAGAGATGGCCTGTAGAATGGGAGGAAAATCTTTGACAGCTATTCATGGAACTAGAGATTAATATCTATAATATATAAAGAACTCAAAACAAACACAAAACAAATAACCTAACAAATAAATGAACTAATGAAGTAAAAAAAAGAAAAAACTATTACCCCAAAGAATTATAAACAGTCAGTAAATGCATAAAAATATTCAGTGTTTTTATCAAAAATTTTTTTATTAAATGTTATTTATTTGAGTGGGGTGTGGTCATTTACCAGTTGTGGGGATAGCAGTCAGAGGACCACTGACATTCACAAGAATAACTTGCAGGAACTGGCTCTCTCCTTTCACTACATGGAATGAAAAGATCGAACTCACTTGGCGGGGGCTGGCAATAGATGCTTTTACCCCTTGAGCCACTTCAGCAGCCCAGTGTCTAATGTCTCTAGCCATCACAGGGTTGGAAGTCAAAGCTTCACTGAGATTTTTCTCATCACATTTAGAGGGGGTAGCACCAAGAAACAAGAGATGCTGGTGAGGATGCAGGGAGATAAGGAACCCTTATACACTGATGATGAGGATGTAAGTTAGTGCAGCCACTATAGGATTCAGTACGGAAGGTCCTCAGAGATGGAAGGGAATTGACATCTGGTCCAGCAATAACACCCTTGGGTGTACATCTGAACGAATCAAAGTGTGCAGTTCTCAGACTCACATGTCTTGTGGTACCACTCACAATAGCTAAGTTAGAATCTGCCTGGTTCCCCTCAACAGATGAATAGCTGAGGAAGATATACAAAAAGCGAGTATGTGTTTGTCCATGGAGAAGAATGATTCATGCTGTTTGCAGAGAAGTGTGTGGAATCGAAGATCACCATGTTAAATGAAAGGAGCCAAACTCAGAAAACAAGAGTCATATGTTCTCTTATATGTGGGATCTAAGTCGGTGGGGGTGGGGCATGAAAGTAGGAGACAGGACTAATGGGGCAAAGGGAGTGGATCAGAGAGAGGTGAGAGGAAGAAGGAAGGAGAGGAATGAGGAGGTGAGTGTGTTAAAATGGGTTACACGTGTGCATGAAAAGTCCCAGTGAAACCTACTTTTTTGTACACTGAATAGACTACTTAAGAGAAAGGTCTTCATTAAGCTTGAGTTTGAATATTATTTTGTTCTCTCTTTCTCTCTCTCTCTCTCTCTCTCTCTCTCTCTCTCTCTCTCTGTGTGTGTGTGTGTGTGTGTGTGTGTGTGTGTGTGTGTGTGTTTTGAGATAGGGTCTCAAGTAGACCAAAATAGCGTCAAACTTTTATAAAGCCAAGTATGACCCTGAACTCCTGATCACCCCACCTCCTAAGTGCCACCACACCTGGCTATGAACACATCTTTTAATTGTTATTGTTATTGTTGGTTAATGGCATTAAGGAACAAAGTGTTTAAATAGAACCACTGCCAATTATGTTGATTAGATGGTCTGCAGTCATGTTCTGGACTGGCTAGTCACTCAGCCAGAGGAGAGAAACAGACCCGGCTTCAGTAGCTGCTGCTAAAACAGATCCACAGCCCCCAGGTGTCTAGGCCACACCTCCATGGTGCCTTGGCCACACCTCTACGCTGCCTTGACACCCTGTGAGTTTTATACATTCATTCCCTTTAGCTTTTCCCATATTTCTACTCACTGTTTTGGATACTTTAATATCTTCTACTAAAACATTACTATATTTAATTCTTGCACCCAAAAAGTTACTTTGAAGCTTCCTCATTTACATTCTTTAGCTCCTAAATTCCTTTTTAACAGTAGCTTACTGATTACTTGTCTTCAGGGTTTGGTTTGGTTTGGTTTTTCTTTTGTTCTGTGTGTGTCTGGTATGAGCGGGTGACCTCAGGCTGTGGTGTGTGTGGAGATCAGAGGACAGCTTTGTGGAACTGGTTCTTTCTCTCTTTCCCCCCTTATGTGGGCTCTGGAGATGGAACTCTGGCCTTCCTGTTTGTGCTGCAAACACGTTTAAACACTGAGACATCTTGCTGGGTCCCATACTCATCGGTTTTACAGTGTTTTTTTTTTTTTCTCTTTCCTTATGTTGTTTTATATCCATTTAGTTTGAAAGCTTGTATTTACATTTCTTCCACAGTGCACTTGATTTTTTTCACTTCTTTAAAAAAAAATGCTTAAGTATCTGAATGCTCAAAATACGCAAATTGATTTTCTTATGAAAACATCTAAAAATGAAAACAAGTCTTATAAGCAAACATCCATACTTTACTAGCTTCAAAGGTTACAATTGCAAGAACCAACCGGATGCTTTCTTTTAAAATGTACAGAAAATAATGCTCAGAAATGTGTTTGCTATATGATCATGAGCAGACCTCATCTTCAGTTCATTAATTACCAGCTATAGCTTTTACAGGATCATTAGCTGCTTGCACGTTCATTCCCTGCAGGAGCACATGAAGATCTGTTGGGTGAATCTGAAGGACTCAAGCCTGTATCTTCTGATATTATATTGCCACAAATCCAGTGGGGCTCTGCCTCTTCTGTACACACAGGCACGTGATCAGATGCCATGGTGGTCCATTGGAGACTCTCACCTTGAAGACCACATTTAATGTTCATCTTGACCAGATACTATCTCAAAAAGAGAGGGATGTAAATGCAAATATGCCATGGCCACAGCTGCAACTCTACCTTACCAACAACCCTTTAATAATATGATATAATTAATATATTACAAATACGAATATATGTACATGTATACACACACACACACACACACACACACACACACACACACACACTAGAGTCAGCTGGAGTAGAAACAGACACAAGGAATTATTTAGAAGCAAAACAGTGCTTCTCTGGATGATAGTGAGTGTCAGACCACTATAATTTATGGTTCATCTGCCTCTAAGCAAAACTGTCAAGGCAAATCAATGTCACTGCGATGGGATTCTTGGTCTCAGGCTAATGTGTGGACTTTACTGAGAGGTCAAGGCCTCATTTAGGAAGATTTGCTCACAGGATGGTCTGAGTTCAGTGACAGCTGGCACATGCTAATTACATACACCTGCCTGCCCAGGGCCAGCTACGCTCATGGAGGTCTCCGAGAGTTTACACAATGAGTCAATGGATGAACTTTTTTTTTTGAGGTAGGTAACAACTCCAGTGCAGCTGCTGCTTCTGCTGCTGGCCGGATATCCTTTAATGCTGATGTTCTTAAGTGTCTTGTTTGGAAAAGCAAAAGGTACCAAGACATCAAATACTTTCAAAAAGCTTTTACAGGGGCTGCTTGAACTTGTGAATTAGGAGTAATTTTGCTTTGAAGAGTGAGGGTAAGGTGATTCCGATTTCTGAAGTTGACCTATGACTCAGCAAAATGCCAGGGCATGGGATCAAAGAAACATGGCTTCAGTCCGCAGGTGGAAACAGCTGCTTTGTGCCAATTATCTGGACAGGTCACAACAGCAGCAAAGGGGTTTAAGTCAAGACCTGGGCCAAGGCCCAGGATGGCTTTTCTAGGAAATGGCTATAGAGCCGGTGATTTCTTAGCACTAGATATAGAAACAGGTTAAAAAGCTGCATTGCTGTTTTTCATGGCCTATATGCTGTCCAGCAGATTGCTTAGGCTCTTCCACATCACATCTGCAAAGGGACCCTGGAGAAAGAGAGTCCCTCCAAGGCTGAACTTGGAACTGACATCACACCAATATACCACATTCCATTGACCAAGACAACATGGTTCATGGCCAGCCCAGTTCTTGATGGGAGTCTGTCTGAGTCATATTATTAAAGACACAGAAGCAGGGATTCAATCATCTTTGAAATCTGTCAGACTTCCAATGAAGAATAGGTGGCAATGAATAACTATCGCATATTCCTCGTTTGAACTTATAACATGTAGTCATTCCTGCTGATACTGGCATCACAAACACAGCAGATACTGAAATAACAACCAGTTTAACCTGGTCCTAGGTTCTATACAATAATTAAATACGCTTTCCTTGGATATGATAGCGTCCATATGACCATAGTCTGTGTAGACCCTTATTTTAGGCTGCATTCTCTTAGGTGGACTCAAGGGACATTATAAAGGATATTCATTAGGGCTCATCCCTGAGGCCAACACCCCTGGAAGAGACAGAGAAGAATCTGAGTGATTCTGCAGGTCCACAACCTCAGTGGAACCTGAGGGAGCTCCAAGACATCAAAGGCCTGTCATAGTTGTCTGTGATTGGGTAGTTTGGCCAGGTCTTCATACTGAACACGTCTTCTATCATGCACTGGATGTAGGTCCCCTGTGGGAAGGACATAACCGTGGTCAAGGTGGCTGTCTGCAACTGACTTAACTGAAGACAGCACTCAGAGCTGGAGATGTGGACAGCCATACCAAGAACACAGGCCATCAAATGGTAATGGGATTGTGGAGAGATTCCGGTAACACACAGCTTAGTCTGTAGGAGAAGCTGTGTGACACACAGAATGGTGTTTACTGACTCTCTTGTTTTCCTCGGAGGGTGTCAAGTAGCTTCATGAAGGGTCTAACTCATAGCTCTGTTACCTTCATTTGGATCTGAAAAATAAGTAATGTGCCCAGTGAGGAATTCATTCAGTTCCCGTACAAGTTTTCATTAATACTTCTGGCTCTGGCTTCTTCCACAGGAACATAGGTTTTTGCCCTCCTGTCCTCTAGCCAGCAATTCGCTTCATCGGTGCTGGGATTATTAGAATGTGCTGCTGTGCCAGATTTTGAAACTAGATCTTATGCAGACTTTCATTTTAAAAAGCAAGAAAGCAGGATATGCATTAATTCTCAGAGAATTGCATTAAAAATATATACTTGTTTCTGTGATATCCAAAAGCAGGCAAAGATAAGGAAATGCTTATATGAGTAAATCACTTACATGGGCGGTGAAGTTCAGCACCTGAGCTCAGGAGTGGGGGCAGGGGATTGGCAGGCAGACTGAGGAGTCCAAGAGGTGAGGGCCTGTGCCAGATCCTCCAGTGGCTACCAGCAGTGATTGACAAGACTGACAAGGCAAAGGGGAGGCAGTTTCTAAATTTAAGAAATTTTGGCATCGTTGATGAAACCTCAGTAGGTTCTATAATAAACTTGACCTTTGTTCACCCTAGAACAAGACTTCACTACAGTTTGGTTTATTCTTGTTAGTCTCTTGTCACAGTAGTCTGCTGCAGTAAGAGACTGGCTAAATTTGCAAACCCTAAGCCTACAGAGCCTTATTTTCAAAGAATGAGTTAGCTGTGTGCCTGCTGCTGGTCAGAGGAAGAGGTCTCTATCTGTTGCAGGTTTATTTGTTAATGTGCCTCGTGGTTTGGTCACTTCTTACCTGGTTACATCATAAGAAATTGGCGTACTTAGGTTAATCACTGGGTCTTATTGAACTGTGATCTGTGTGTTAGTTACGATGTTGTTGCTGTGAAGAGACACCATGACTACAGCAAATTTTATACAGGAAAACACCTAATTGGGGCTGACTTACAGTTCAAAGGTTTAGCCCATTATCATCATGGTGGCATGCAGGAGAAGGAGCTGAGAATTCTACACCTGGATCTGCAAGCAGCAGGAAGGAGACTGTGTGCCACACTGGGCTTAGCTTGAGCATAAGAGACCTTAAAGCCCATCCCCACTTCCTCCAACAAGGCCACTAATAGTGTCACTATTAAAACCTCCTAATAGTGTCACTCCCTATGGGATAAGCATTCAAACACATGAATCTATAGGGCCATTCCTATTCAAACGACCAGAATCAGACTCATATTATTGACTTTCAAGGAACTGGAGTTCCATGGGCTGTATTGGCAGCCATGGTATTAGAATTATTTTGCCCTTTCTTTGGTGGTTTCGAAGAGCTCTGAGGTCTTACATGATGTCATTTTTTTTTTTTTTTTACCTCAAGGTTTCAAAGATCTGGACAACTGGGCCCAGTGCACCCTTGTTGAACACATATGGGCTAGTGTCCAAGTCTGACCTTTGGCACTGTTTTCTAGTGAAAGAAAATGCTTGTGATTTGAGTCTTCTTGCTTGTATTCAAGTCACGGGGATTGTCCTCTGGGCTAGCCCCGGATATATGCTATCCTCAAGACATCAAAGTCTGAGCCATAGGCAGTACTTCACAAGAGGGAGAGCCTGTAGATCTCAAACACCCTTGCCATTTTTCTGGGTCTGGGCCTACAACAGAAACTTTGGGCTGGACCATGGGCTGGCTGTATTTTAATCTGATTCTGATAGCCTAATAATAAGGGAGTCTGAAGGTTTTCCTAAACTTCTTAAGAGAAGCACCAATATACTTCTCAACTGGGCAGTTCACAGACATATGTAAACATGACACATGTGTTCTAAGGTCCTTTATATCCAAGTAAGTTGTTGGTGTTTTATTCCTCTTTAAAAGAGGTGACCACACTACTTAATGACAACTGACTTTAGTACAGCTAAGAGTTTTTAGCCCAGCTCTGAGCCTTAGACAAGTAAGTCTCAATGTCCCACATACCCAATTGGCCATGGGAATGTCAAACCAATCACTATGTAGTCAGGCACCAAAGCTCTTCAGAGAATGTAATTAGACTACCTCACATATAGTTCATTTCTCAGTGTAGAGACCACATTCAAAAGTTTTTGTTTTGTTTTTGTTGGGGGGGGGGGTTGAGACAGGGTTTTTCTGTGTGGTCCTGGCTGTCCTGGAACTCACTCTGTAGACTAGGCTGGCCTCAAACTCAGAAATTTCCCTGCCTCTGCCTCCCAAGTGCTGGGATTAAAGGCATGCGCCACCACTGCCCAGCAACGTTCAAAAGTTTTAACTTCCCAAATAATTGCTGAATAAAGGTACTAAAGTAGCTTCTCTGTGCAATCCTTAAATTATGTATTTTAGGAAAGCAAAATACAAAACTTGTTCTATTTTTATTATTACTTGACATTTCAAAAGTTCCATGTTGCAGAAAATCACACTGTGAACCCTGAGATTGTGTTATTTACTGGAAAAAAAAACTAATTGTGATATGACTCAGCCCTTAGTATGTACCTTTAATCCCTCTAGGTGGAATACAGATGTGCCCTTAGTACACACCTTCCATCTCAAACAATGAAGGTAGGATTAGTTTGTAGAAGGAAGCTACCATGTTAGATAGTAGTATCTAATTGAGTGACAGACAAAGTGATAACTCAGAGAAAGATTTGACAGAATTGAATATGCCCAACTCTCATGAAAAGAGAGAGGAAAGAGAAGCAAATTAAGAGAGCACAGAGAGAACAAGAGAGAGAGGAACCAATTTTACTGGGAGATTTATACAGAGACAGGTTGAAGAGAAAACAAGTTAGAGACAGGTAAAAACAGAAGGAACTGGAGAATGAGAAGGAGCCAGAAGATTAGAACGGATTGCCAAAGTTAGTTTGAGGTCAAGCAGAGCAATTCAGAGCCCAGAGAAATGAGATTGAATCAGTCAGCTAGGAGAAGAGTTTTGGGCCAGAACAGCTGAGTTGACCAGCCTGCCAGAGCAGAAATAACTAGGAAAGGGTAAGTTTATTCAGCAGTAAGTCTCAGAGGCTGAAAACATTTTAGGCCTAGATTAGATTGTTTAGAGGCTAGAAGCTTCCAGGACTAGGCCTAGGTTAACAGACTGAGGCAGTAACCCTTTGAGAAGACAATTATAGCAGGTAAGTAAAAGTTATTTTTATAGTTCCTATCAAAAGATTCATGTTGTAACTGAAAACCATAAGACCTCTCCCTCACGGAATTGGATGAGTCTCTGGTGGACAGTAATCAACTAAGCTGTACTTCCAGAATCATAGACCAGTGCTAGACACCAGATTTCCCCCACTCCCACCCCCCAACTACCACCCTTTCTTTCTTTCTTGACAGCGAACTTTAACTTACTGGCTGCCAACTTACCTGGCAGCCACAGCTTAAATGGTTTCCATGTATTATCCCATTGTCTCATCACAAATACCATTTGGGCTCTAATTCTTCTATGTTACAGATGGCAAAACCAGGACAGAGGAATGATAAGTTTGTCCAAAGTCACATAGCTAGTCGGTGGACAAACCCATGCAGCTCAGTCCCCAAACCTGCTCTCTAAACACCACATCATTCTGCTGCCCTGAAGGAATACACTCTGTCCAGCAGAGTCAGTCACGTGCATATGCTGTACTTCATGTGCACGCGTCAGGGATGTGTTTGAGTATTGTTGGAGGATGGAATTGTTGTAGACTTGGCTGCCATATACAGCTGGGAGGATCAACATTGCCTAACTATAGGAGTATATCCATGTTATCGACTCTAGAAAGAGCACCCCTTATAGCTGTGCAGTGCATAACACACCCTACCCTGTGTCCCACCGTGGCAAACAGGAAGGATGATGAGCTTTGTATAAATGTTTCTTTATCATAAAAGAAATAACCTATTGATGCCTATAAAGTTAAAAAAATAGGTTACAGAAAAAGGAAAAGAGCTGAGCAGATGTAAGATTGAAAGGTTGGCAAATTAGCCATGCAGTGGCAGCTCACACCTCTGATCCCCCTCGGGAAGCAGAGGCAGTTGGATCTCTGTGAGTTGGAGGTTACCCTCGTCTACAGAGCTACAGAAAATAGTTTTACCCAAACTTCCAGCCAGATATAATGACTGATATTTAAAAATATTTCTATGATGTTTTGATTCTATATAAGCATAAAGTATACTCATATATTTTTACCATAAAGGGCATATACTAAACTAAACTCCCATTTTGTTTTTCTCTCCATCTGTGATTCTATGACCCTACATGAACACAAACCCATGTCGTTTCCGAAATCTGTGTAACCTGTAGGAGTTTCCCCATATAGACAGATGCTCCAGTGTTTACTCCGTGTTCTAGGATGAATTTGTAAGGTGGCCCAAGCTTTAACTCCAGGCAATTCTGGGATTTGTGCAATGCTGGCATTTGTACCTTCTATCCACGTCTTCACACATCTGTAGAAATAAAGCTATTGGGAAGATTCCAAGAGGTGAGCTTTCTGGTGGCAAGCACACGCTGCCATAGGGGTTCACTGGTGCTGGTCCTCGAAGGTCCCTCATTTTCAGCTCCTTAGCATCTCTTACAGCTGCCTCTTCCCCCATAGCCTTGGCAAAATGTGCCTAGCAAGCTTTGGGAATGTTACCAGTCTAGAATGATGCTAATGCTCTCAAAATGGTATCTGTTTGATTGAAATGTGCACAGGTTTTATTCTGGGGAACGTGTGATATGCTTTTCCATAATCCCATTGACCTCTTTATGTACACCATCCATTGTCTCATTAGCTCCCCAATAGCCGTCTCTTTTTGATCGGTAAAACATATTTACTTAGTGATTATATTTGCCTCAACCATCTGCTTTGTTATTATTAGTTTCCATTTGTCGTTTGTCTTTGGTTTTCCTTTGAAGTGCTTCGGACACAAAGACTATTTGTTTTTAAAGTTTATACATACAAATGTGCCAGCAGCTCACAGCTCCAGGTTTTGTGTCTTCTTTAGAAAGGTCTTCTTTATTCCAAGATTGAAATTAAGCATTTCATATTTTCTCTGAGCATTTCCTTGGTTTTATTTTTACATGTAAATGTCAGACTCACCTGCTGCCGATTTTGAGACAAAGCAGGCGTTTGTGTTTCATTGTTACAACTGCTGGCCTTTAAAGCATTGGATAAACATGGTTCCCCTGCTGCTTAGCTGTGATCTTTTCAAGAAACAAACCGGATTTACTGGAGTACGATTCCTCAGGAGGCTTTGAGCTTGGTGGCTCTGCCAGATGCTCTATAACTTGGTTTCTGAGTTCACATCCCACTCCTAGGAGAGAGCCGAAGAACGTGCATGCCTCTCTGTCCCAGGCGCTTCGGACTCTGTGGGTCCAATGAGGATTCAGGCCCCCTGTATTTCTTTCCCAAGCTACTTGTTTTTAGATTCTCAATTTGCCACAAACATTCCTTGACTAGTTCAATAAACAACTGCACAAGTATTGTCTACACTCACTGCTATTAGCGTCCTCTCAGATTTCCTCCATATGCCTCTATTCGTCTCTATACTTGTATCCGCATACACGTGTACTTTTAGCCATATAAAAATTAGTTGCGAGTGTAATTTCAATTCGTCCTTATATATTATGGCAGTTTTATCCCAAGAACAAGGTATGGAGACTGCTTATAAATGACATGTTGCCTTGGCATTCAGTGTAATACACCGGGGCTTTCCTGACCCAGAAGCCAGGCTCAGCTCCTCTTGACAAGTTACAGCCTTACACCTTCATCGTCTGTTCCCTGAGCCTTGCACCTACACAGACGATGCAGAGACACCACTGAGAGAAGTGTCCACCTCTCTGCCATTCTGGGGTCATCTGACTACTCACTGTGAACCTAAGTGTTAAAATGACACTGACCCTAGGGGACTGCTGACCTCTGAGCCCCTCTCTCCTTGCATCCACACCTGTACCTCCATACATGTGGTGGAAACCCAGCATCTGCTAGTACTGAAAATGCCAGTGTTCCCATCATGTTTGTGCTGCTGACCCCTAATGGATAGGCCATGCAAACAGACCCATGCAGATGAATCCCCTGCCAGGGTTCTTCTGGCTACCAGCCAAGTGACAGAAAACCTCAGTCTCAGTCCAACACCAGGATAGTCACCTACACAACCACAACAGGGTTGCCCGACTCATGGAGTCTTTAATTGTCATTGTTACTGTACTGTTGTCTAGTAGCAGTCACCATATTCAGACCGTCATACTTGTTCTAATTAAAGCCTTTATAGTAGGCATTTCACTCAAGATCCAAAGAAGAATAGATAACATGTTTGGGCTTTTCTACATCATGACTGGCTCTAACCCTCCTTTCCTTCCTTCCTTCTTTCTTTCTTTCTTTCTTTCTTTCTTTCTTTCTTTCTTCCTTTCTTTCTTTCTTCCTTTTATTTTTCGAGACAGGGTTTCTCTGTGTAGCCCTGGCTGTCCTGGAACTCACTCTGTAGACCAGACTGGCCTTGAACGCAGAAATCCGCCTGCCTCTGCCTCCCAAGTGCTGGGATTAAAAGCATTCACCACCACTGCCCAGCTCCTTTCTTTCTTTTTGCTTTACCTGGAAATGTTTTTTTTTTTTGTTGTTGTTGTTTTGCATATGACCCTTGATTAATGCTTTTATTCTCATAATCACCTTTACCTATTTATTTATTTATTTAAATTTTTTCATACAATGTATTTTAATCATGCTTTCTCCCCTCCCCCAACTCCTCTCAGATCATCATTCCCACCTCCCTACCCTCCCAACTCCATGTTTCTCTCCCTCTCCCTCTCTCTCAAAAAGGTAAAACAGTAACAAAAATTAAAATTAAAAACTAAAAAAAAAAAGAGGAATCAATAAGACAAAAGACAAAAAACCCAATAACAACAAAAATCCAAAAACCAACCAAGAATATTAAACAGAACAAACAAGAATCACATAAAAACATGGAGTCTGTTTTGTGTTGACACCTGCCTGAAGTGTGTTTGATACACCCAGTGACAGTCCACTGGAGAGAACTGACTTTCTCTCTTCCAGCTCATAGCAACTGTAAATAGCTTCTTGGTTAGGCATGGGACTTTGTGCCCACGTCTCCTTCTCAGGGCTGGGGCTTTTGTCTCATTTAGATTGAGAGATTTTAGCCTATGGATGATTTTACACTATGAATGAGCATCTGCGCAGGAGACACACAATGTTTCCTCATAGTGAGATGGCTCACACCAGCGATCTAGGTGGGTGACACTCTGTGTGTGTGGGGGGGGACATTAATCGGACTCAGTGGCTTATAGGAGGAAAAATAGGGAAAAGGAAGAGGAGATGGGCTGGAGAGATGGCTCAGCGGTTGAGAGCAATGACTGCTCTTCCAGAGGTCCTGAGTTCAATTCCCAGCAACCACATGGTGCCTCACAAACATCTATAATGGAATCTAATGTCTTCTTCTGGTGTGTCTGTGGACAGCTACAGTGTACTCATATAAATAAATAAATAAATAAATAAATAAATAAATCTTTTTTTAAAAACAGGAGGAAGAGAAGAAAAAGGAGGAGACAAATGTAGTGGGGAGACATACTGAATGAAGTGGAAGGAAGAGTTGGTTAAAAGTATTCTAAAAACACACCCTTTATAAATTCCCCACTACCACTTGGTTTTGGCTTTTGTAACACCCTGTAATATATGTCTTCCGTCGTCTACACAATCATATCCTTCTGCCAAACTCTTCCTCACACTTCTCTCCACTGCTCAGTCTCCAGACTGCTGAGAGCTGGGAGTTCTACCCCTTGCAAATCCAATGCTACCCTGTTGTAAGAGTCAGAACAGCCTACACATGGATTAGAATGGTTTTTTTCTTCAGAAAAGTAAATCTAACTATCCTAAGCATACCAGGCACTGGGTAATCTCAGCTATCACTGGCTAGGGCTCTGCCCCTCCTTTATGTTTTATGCTGTACCCCAGCCCTGTGCCTGTGGAGGCTCATGGTGGGGGAGGTTGAAAGCCACATGCCAGTGTGTGTGTGTGTATGTGTGTGTGTGTGTGTTGTTTTGTGTAAAGCAGTGGTGTATAGAGAATGCTGAGCTCTTTTATCTGCCCAAGGCACTAGGACAAAGAACATAGTCACCTGGAAACAATTTGGTATTTCTAGATAGGTTTATATAACAACTGGCAGGCAAAAATACAAATCTAAAAAAGAAAAACCAAAAACAAATAAAGTCAACTTTGCCATGGAAGTAAATTCATTTCCCTATTCGATGAGATAGGTAGTGGTGAAGTCAGTGATAACTGCCAGGCTGCAGCCTCTGTGAGGAGACCAGTGATCCCATTCGGGGTCAGCAGGCCTTTGGGTGTCAGCTAAAATACAGTAGGTCACACAGCCCAAGGCCCAGCCGGTTCCCAAGGAAGTCACTCAGCACCTTCTAGGTTTGTCCCTCAAGGATGATGCTCAGCTTTGAGGAAGTCTGGGAACGCCCACTTGTTACCACCACTACATCCCCACCCCCACCACCCCACCTCCTGAATTTCTGCTTCCTTCAAGGAAGCAGACAAAAGCCAAATATGTATGTATGTATGTATGTATGTATGTATGTATGTTTGTATGTATGTATCCAAATAGAGAAGAGGAAGAAACGAGGGTCTGCAGTCTCTATGGGAATCAGTCTGTCCACTCCTCAACAGCATTGGCCCTGTGGCCACCAGTGGGCAGAGCAGGCCCAGGATGTGGGATTAGCCTTGCCTCCTGACCCTACCCTTCTGTAGAGTCTTGGCTGCCTTTTTTCCAATGGTAAAGTGGGCCCCTTAGATTTTGAGTAAATGGAAAGCTGCTCAGTGAGGGGGGGGGGGGCAGGAGGCCAAAGCAACCTAGACTTCCAAGGACTCAGAGGAGGAGGGGAGCCTCTCACCAGGGGTGAAGAGGAAGGGTAAACCTTTAGCATTCGTAAGAACCAGGATTCTTTCCCAATCCAAGAGTGAGGCTGAACCCAGGTAAAAGTCAGACCTCCAACCTCCAGGGAGGAGGTTAAGGAGATGATCCAAAGTCTGGAGATGACTGTGTTCCTTCTGATCCAGGCCCCAGCCCTATCCTCTTTCCCATCATCACTCCTAGCTAAAACCAGCTTTGATAAAGGGGAAGGGGAAGGGTCCATGGGGGTTTGAGTGGGGCAAAAATGACCAGGAAAGGAATCTTGGGGATGTCACCCAGATCCCAGTGGCAAAATCTCCTTCAGTCCATCCAAAACGACAAGGCTCTCCTTTCACGATTGTTTTGCTTGCAGATCCTCTGCTGTCCTGCAGGATAGTAATTTTCTCCTTGAGACAAGCCCCCTACACATCACTCCCATCCTCGAAGCGATCACCCACGCATCTGGAGGAGGCTATTTTTGTGCCAGGCTTGCTTGCAAGGAATTGCTATACTTCAGTGTGTGGAGTGCAGATGGAAAGAAAAATCCAAACAAAAGAAAGAATCCAGTCCCCTGCCTTGGTGATAACAGTGGAAAAACTGAAAGTAGAACATACCTAGCCAGCAGGCCTTTCCGATGAGGCACAAGGAGAGAGGTTAGGTCTGATGCCCCATGCCTACAACATAATGTTCCCTGGCTAAGATGCATTCTTCCAATGCAGAATCTGGTCTGATCATGGGACTACATATTCCACTCTATCTTCTAAAAATAACTGATAGCCAATATATGAAAAACAGAATAAACCAGCAGGGCACCTCTTCAATGAGCCATAAGTGTTGCCTTTGCCGTCAGTTACAGTCAGAGTAATTGCCAGAGAAGGCTTTAAGGAAGGAGAGTGATGGGGGTTGGATTAAAAGGCCACTTTTCATTGACAAGGAGATTGAAGAGCTTCTAACATATGCTGGGAAACAGGCAATGGCATCCCCAAACATAGGAGAATGTGGTCTTAACATTCTCCATACATTCGTGGCATGGATAAAATAGAAATTATCCTGAGAATGAAGTCAGCCGACAGCTATTATTTCAGTAAACACTGTGAGCTTAACCGTTTTCTCCGAGACTTGGCCCATCATCTTGGAACATTTAAATCAATACCTAGGGGAAGTTCAGAATGAGCTAGAAAGTTGCCTTCCAAAATAGGAGCTCTCTCCATCCCCAAACACCCCCACTGCCCTGAGATGATTGACAGCAACTCCCCCACACTTCACTTAGCTAAGGCAAGGAAAAAGAAAAGGGCCTGAGGAAATAGTTTCTGATTCAACTTGTGCTAGCTCTCTGAGATGCCACAGCACAGCCCACCTAGCCTGAGTGATCCCCAGTGAGGAAAGCATGAGACAAAGTTGGTAAAAATAGTTGTACAAACGAAATCAAGATAGTTACCAGGTCTGACTCTAATCATTGAACCACACCCCAGCCCCTTCTTTGCATATTCTAGGCAAGTACCTGAACTCACCCAGGGGACTCAACACCTCCAAGATTGGAACCAGCTATGTCTTGGTGCGATACTGTGCTAGCTATCAGATATTCTTGCCCTCACCCCCCCAAAAAATGTTCCACTCTAGTCAATCTTGAGGTCTAGCTTGCAGTTCATAGGAAGTACACTGGTAAGGCACAAAGTTCAGTTCCTGAAGAAAGCCAACAGTCAAAACCAGACTGTAGCACCTTAACAAGACAGAGGCTTGGGCTTGGCAGTGCTTCATTAGGACAGCAAAGAAGAAGAAAGAAGAGGCTACTCTACATTGAAAGACAGTATTGACACAGAGACCCACGAGTGATCAACGTTCAGTGAACAACAGATGTCCCAACACCCAGCCCTGAGCAGGATGTCTAGACTGCACCCCTGCAAAGCTCACAGGGCAACACGGGAGAGTAGCAGAAAGATCCTAAGAGCTAGAGGTGGTGGACGACTCCAAGGAAACTATTTTCTGGACACTGCATGGCAGGTGCACATATGAACTGAGGGATTATGATAGCACGCACAAAACGTGTGCAGGCTCAAGCCAGGCAAAGTCCCAGTGTGAAGGAGGGGAGGTGGACAAAGTCCCACTTCCAGCTGATCAGCTGATGATGGCTATTGGCAATTGATTGCTGTGAGGAGAGGAAATGTCAGTTTTCTTTCATGTTTCAACCCCTGGTATATTGACCAATACTCCAGGGAAGGCCTCATACTCAGAGGTAGTCCAACACAAACTGGAGTGGGAAAGAGAGGGGCAGGGAGACAGAGAGAGAGAGAGAGAGAGAGAGAGAGAGAGAGAGAGAGAGAGGTAAAAATTTTAAAATAGAAAGTTTCTTTAGAAAGAAAGCTATATGCTGAGGTTTGCAGGAATGAGAAAAGATACCCGAGATTTGCTTTGAACATATTTCAGGAAAAAATGACAGTTAAAGCAAGAATTCTGTCGAGAAGTTTTTTTATAAGACATTGTTTTGTTTTGTTTTGTTTTGTTTTGTTTTGTTTTGTTTTATATTGTGACCCTGGGAATCAAACCTAACACTTTCCAAATACTAGGAGGTGCTCTACCGTGAAACTACATCTCTAGCCTCATAAAATATTTTTGCAGGTGATTTTATACATATGAACAATACTTTGAGAACCAGTAAAACAAATGTGCTCCGAGAAACACACAACCATGTATCCATGCACACACACAACCATGCATACACGCACATACACACATGCACACAGCCATATATACATGCACATACATATGCATATATACAGACAGACATGTATACATGCACACGCATGTACATACATACATAAATATGTATACGTGGACACATAGACATGTATACATGCACATACTTCCACACTCACACACAGACATGTATACATGCACATACACTTGCACACTGACAGACATAAAGTATAAATGGACATACACGTACACACACACACACGAACACATTCACACACACAGACATATACACATAGACACACATGTGCACACACATACACACATGCACATACAGATATAAGAATGACCTAAGGAGTCAGCACTCACTTAAGACAAACAAAGTGCTTCTCTGACAAACTGAAATAGTTTTGATTTTTCTCTGTATTTCAAAACAATCAAACCTAAAAGACTTCTTTAGGACAGGTAGGTAGTTCACACACAGTGAAATATGACTCTTGAAAAATATGATTTTTTTTGAAGATTCACTGATTTTTGAAGAGACTTGAGGACTGTTGACCTCTAATTTGCCACACAGAACAAAGTGGGGCTACTTTCTCTCAGGTAACTGTGTGGAGGCCCCACCAGAGCAATTGTAGAAATGCAAACTTCTGATCTACCCTAGACTTGAAGAACCAAGAGATTCTTGAGGCCAGCAATCATGTTCCAGGAAACCCTGCTGCTGAGTCTGTGCACACGTGAGAGCCACTATTCAAAGCACAGGCAAGGTCAGTTAAGAGGACATATCAATTCCACAGCCTCTGAGTAAGCCATTTAGTACCGTGCTAAAGGTGTACACAGAGTGAGTGACTAGTCTTGTTTGCTAGAGGACAGGTTTGCCCAGTGGCGATGCCTCCCCATGATTTTGTTTCAGCTCCATAGCGTGGTTGGAAAGTGTGGTTAGTAATTTCCCTTTAACACAGACCTGGCCAGAAGTCAGTGTTCTCAAGGATGCCAGCCTGTGCGCATTGAACATGGAGTCCTCTCATTCATGCGGCCAAGTGCAGTCCTTGACTTGACTGGCTGAGTTGGAAACATCATCCACTGAGTGTTAAGTGTTTAAGTGTTAGGGGGAGAGTATTTGGCAGAGTCCTCTGGTCTCAAAAGACTGAACTTAATCCATTCCTTGGCAGGCCTCCACTTCGGCATTTTTATTTGTTAAACTAATTGCTCTATGCATAATTTGAGGTCATAGGCAATGAAATTAGCAGAAGTCTGTGCTTACAATGGAAACTTGTTCTCTCTTGGTCTCAATGAGAAGTGTGTGTGTGTGTGTGTGTGTGTGTGTGTGTGTGTGCACGCGCACATGTGGAGGAGTGTTATTCTGCAAGAAAAATGTATTCTGCAAAGAAATCAGAAACTTTTTTTGAAAATAAAATTCTAAAATGTTAATTGATCTCAACTACCAAGTGAACATAAAACAAACAAACAAATACAATACAAAATAAAACAACAACAACACAAGAGCCTCCCCTCTGGCAATTTCATAGACTTATGAAGCCAGCTCCGAATTGACTGAGCTGGGCCAATGTAGGGTCTGAGGAATCAAGTCTCTATGTTGGAGAGAACTAGCTCAGACCAGCCTTTCTGTTAAAGACAACCTTGACTACTTAACTAATCCATTTTATTAGGGTAGTATCTGCCTTCCAAATTGGAGTTGAGGGTTCCAAATGTTTCCTCAGGGAACTTGGTTACTTAGTAAATTATATTCCACAAATAGAGTGAGAGGAAAAGCATCAGTCTTATAGCCTGACTGTACAAGCCAAACCTCAATTTAATACTGTTTTTTATTTGACCTGTGGTAGCTTTCTTATTCTCTGAGCTTCTATGTCATCATTTCCAAAACAAGAATAACACATAGATTGCAGAGGCTGTATGAAATTATATACATAAATGGACAACGTTCTGGCTGAATAAACTGGTTATGTAAAAGTACTTGGTCTATATTGAATACTCAGTAAATATCAAAATAATGCTAACATCACATGAAAATCCCACTTGAGTTCATTAGTCTGCTAACTGTTGCCTCCGTGATAGCAGTAGGTCATCACCAGGGCAACCCCACTCTTGGTATCAACCTCAGACTTCAGGATTAGTTACTTTTTTTCTGAAATAAATACCATAGCTCAAGGGAACTTAAGGAAGAATGAGTTTATTTAGACTTATGGAGAGAGAGAGAGAAAGAAAGAGAGAGAGAAAGAGAGAGAGAGAAAGAGAGAGAGAGAGAGTCCATAGTAGTGGTGAAGGCCTTGGCAGCAAGTGGCAAGCATGGCAGCAGGAGAAGCAAGTTAAGAGGTCATATCTCAGCTGCACATACAGAAAACAGAGCACAAACTGAAAGTGGAGTGAGGCTATAAACTCTCAAAGCCTCCTGCCTTCCAATGATGTACTTCTTCCAGCAAGGCTCCATATCACAAAGGTTCCATATCCTCTCCCACACAGTACCACAATCTGGGGACCAAGTATTCAAACACATAAACTTTTAGAGACATTGCTCATTTAGACCACCACAACCTTCATAAAAGATCCGGATGGGCACAGGAACATAACAGTCCAGGAGGTGACCCACCATCCACACCGTATTTCACCATGACTCCCCTCTATGTCCTGAGAGTTTTTAGCATGTGTATTCCCTCAAAAATTATATATTTCACTCTTAACATGCTACCTCATCATCCTCTATATGCTGTCTTCCCCTTCCATCAAGGTACATAAAGAAAAAATGTTTAATTTAGTATTTCTTCCTGTTACGAATTTAACTTGTCTTTAATATGCTTATAGTTTTACTGTAACTATTACTATTTGTGTCATGTTCTACCTACAAATCTGCAGAGATTTTAAGAAGATACACTGCTTCCTATCTTTCCCATAAGCCTTATAAACTTGAATATGGATGACGTATTTAACGTTAATTTGTAGAATGCTGTATTTATTGCAAAGAGATCTTAATAATATAGAACTGACACACTATGAAACAAATAACTTTTTCTGTGGGGAGCCGACAGAAGGCGGCTATCATCCTTGCAGCCATCTTGAGCCATATACCCTGACAAGAGACTTGTTTACAACAGCCTACAACAGCTGAGCACACTCTGAAAACATCTTGTTTTAGATACCCAGGATTTTCCCTTGGGTAAAGTGTGAGACTTAAAGGTGTGATTTAGAGCTGAGACTTAAAGGTGTAACTTAAAGGTGTAATTAGAGATAAGACTTAAAGGCATGACTTAAAGGTGTGGCTTAGAAGTGAGATATATAAAAGGTGAGAGGCAGACAGAAGAAATTATTAGACACTTGTACTTGGAAGAGTACTTGAGAGAGACTTGAGACTTGAGACTTGAGACTTGAGACTTGAGACAGGTAACTTGGAAAAGGAACTTGGAAAAAGACTGAGAACTTGAGACTAGAACTTGGAACTTGGAACTGGGAAAGAGACTATCAACTTAGAACTAGAATTAGGACCTGAGACTTGGTGCTAGGAACTAGGGACTAGGAACAAGAGACTTGGAGAGAAGAAGAGAGACTGAAGAATAAATGGGATTGAATCACACTCTGTCTGGTCTCCATTCTTCGAGTTTGTCCTCACTCTCTCTCTTGCTGAACCCCAACCAGCGGACTGGAGCAGCTTGGGGCAGTGCGGGCTCTAACAAATTAGCCCCCAAGGCTTTTGGCAGTGCGGGTTCCAACACTGACAGAGCAGTCAGAGACATTTTGGCCCCCAAATGTGAGGCAGAGTGGCTCTCAACACCTTTCTATATATGTATATACTTGCATAAACTTATATAGTAAGTTATCGGTTTCTGGTGGCAGTGATAGTCGCTTTGGCTTCTGGGATTCAGCACTCTGTTTTTGCAGGATTTGCTATCTCTTATGAGGTTGATGATGACAATGAGTACTCCTGAAGGCAAAAGTCTAAAACACTGACAACTTATTTCTCCAGCCTCCCTTATAGCCATGATGGATGCCTGTGCTTCAGGCTCTGCCTATCAGAGGTACTAATAGAAGACTGAAAGTTGGTGATGCCAAAACCAAGGAACCATGGAGTGCCCTGCCATTCCTGTGCAGTGGATTAATAGTTTTGAGTGTTTTTTCTTGCTTGTCTGTAGACCAATTTTCAGGCCTTATGATGATGACTCTGTCCTACTAAAAGCTTTTCTCCACTCAGCCATAAATGGCCTCAGTTGTTTGTTGTGAAGGACCCTGACTAATATAGTACATATTATTATATGAAATTCAATATCTTAAAAACACCTACCACATCCACTATACCTCAAGGGGCAGTTAGATTGGTAAATTATCTATCTGTTTCAAGGCCTGTGTCCATTACTGCTTCTAATAAAATCTCCCAAGTCTTAGCAGCTTTCAAAAATAATTGATTGTACTTCATTGTCTTGAGGTGGGTCCATCTTGTGTGGCTTCCTCATTTGATTTTAAGGAGATGTAAACAGGTAGTGGTTATTTCTGGACTCATCTGGAGTCTGGCCTGGACAGATCATTCAAGGTGATTCCTTCATTTCTATGTTCAGTTCCTTGTTTTCTCCCTACCCACAGGGTGTCTCATCCTCTTCACAAAGCTTAAGGCTTTTTACAGTAATCACATGAGACACCTGGATATCAACAGACATGTAATTAATCCTTGAGACTATATCTGAGCCTTTCACAGTGTTCTTTCCATATTCTTTTGGTAAAAGTAGCCAGGAGGTTTGCCTGGTCCCACAGGGTTGGGCTAGAAAACGAGATTTTAGTTCCTGAAATGGGAGTGTCATGGTCACACAGCCATTGAGAGAGAGAGAGAGAGAGAGAGAGAGAGAGAGAGAGAGAGAGAGTTATGTAGCCATCTTCTGGAAATGTAATCTGACTGTCTGAATAGAAGGATGGTATAGAGGGAATTATAGAAAAAACATTCAGTAACATGAGTTTTTAAAGGCACAGTGACCATCCTTTGGTATCCACAGGACACAGTCTTCAGTGGCCTGGTGTGTAAAAGTAGGCACTAAAGTCTTAAAAGGGAATCACCCCCTCTGACCTCACATTGAGTCCGAATTTCTACTTTTCACCATGTTGTGTACCTAAAGAGTTTTAATGTCTGAGAAGACACTCACTGGTTTTGTTTTTTCCCAGTGGCTTTAGACAATCAACAAAGTAAAGAAAGAAGGTTGGTAGGCAGTCAGTCTTCTAGCCAGCTTTACGTGGTGCAGGCCTTTAATCCCAGCTCTCCAGACACAGTGAGTTCCAGGACAGCCAGAGCTATCTAGTGAGACTCTGTCTCAAAAATAAATAAATAAATAAATAAATAAATAAATAAATACTAAGAAAATAAAGAGGGTAATAAATAAATATTCTGTTGAACTCCAGTAGGTTCCTCAGTGATGTGATATATGGCAGTGGTGGTGGACTCTAGAAAGAGGGTAGTACTTCATCTTAGTTAGAAACCAAAAGTATATCTGTGAACATGACTTGATGGAACACAGAGGCTGCCCAAATCATACACGTCCTATTTACTTTCCCATCAGGCAATCTTCTTTAGAAAATGTGATTTTTGCATCTGGCGTCTGATATCTGTGTATTGAAGACTGCCTTTTGCTTTTGTTAAGATTTATTTTTGCTTTTATTTGTGTGCATTGCATGTGTGTGTGTGTGTGTGTGTGTGTGTGTGCGTGCACACATGCTAGTGCATATGTGTGTGTGTGCTCTCACATGAGGGTGCCAGTGGAAGTCAAAGGAGGATGTCAGATCCTTTGGAGCAGGAGCTACAGGTGTTTGTGAGTCTCCTGTTGCGAGTACAGGGAACTGCACTACTTCTGCAACAGCAACAAGTGCTCTTAGCTGCAGCGTCATCTCCCAGCTTCAAGGCCGTCTTGTTTCATCATTTTGCCTCATTGCTTTAAAGCTCTGTGGACCCGCTATAGCAGGTACTAAGAACGATGCTTCTAGAAACTGCACCAGCTAGTCTGAGTGGAGCGCCTATCTTTTGCAGTATGTTCAGCCTGGTGTCTCTAAACTGGAGCAGAAGTGTCATATCCTAAAGCCTGAGGGGCTGGGAGGTTAATGTCTCCTGTGTGGGTTTTGTTTGGTGGGCTCCACTGCCACAGCTTAACTTGATTTGGTTGGTAGAGTGAGTTGAGTCAGTAAAGGACGGTCCCTCATTTCAGTGCACCTGCCAGAGTTTCTATGAGAGTTTCTTGGTCTTAGTACCTAATGGCCGTTCCCTCTTCCCAAAAGCCCATTGTCTTCCCCCCAACATTCAGGCACATTCTCTGTGTGACTGTCATCTAAGTAATTAGTTCGTCCATAGCTTCAAGTGGTTTTTTAAAAAATCAGATCAGCTTAAAACAAACAATAAATTTATGGTGGAGAAAGATGAAAGGCCCAGGGGCTGGGCTGGCTTCCCACTTGGATAGATTTAGTGGCTTAAACTGTTGTTCGCACTCAATTGCTCTTCCTTGAGTTGCTGCAGACTGTTTGGGTTCTACCCTCCCTAACCTCCAGGCTGGCACTTCCCAGAGGCTGTAGCTGAGCTCAAAAGGGAATGGCAGTCTCCAAAGCGCCGCCAACTGCATGATTGATCTATGAACCAATCGCTATAGACAGAATAATACGCAGCAGCACATTTAATAGCTGAGGCTGGAATCCTGCCTTCTGTCTAGGATCAGTGGGCAGATTGGTTCTGCCGTGAGAGACACAAGCTGCCACTGGGGAGAGGTAGGGGCTTTGTGTGATGGCAAGAACAACTATTCATGCCATCGTGATCACTAGCAGAATTATTTTTAAACTGCCATAATATATGTGCTTCTATTTAATCCCCGGTTTTCCTGGTGCATAGCAACTGCATAAAGTATGTGGAACAGGTGGGATTTTTTTTCCTAATGATAAACACTAGTTCAGTCTTGTAAAGCTAAGGTTACCAAGAGTCAGATGCTTAAAAGAAAGGAAGCATTACTCCCTTCAAGCATAAATAATGCATCTTATCTTCATGCAGTTCCTCAGGCCTTTATTATTGCCGTGTTTTGATTACACAGGCAGCATTTGCACGTGCTATGAAGTGGAGTACATTTTATATTGCTATATAAGTGGATGATCTTGAGTCTCTCCCTAGGAGAACAAGTCAGTCACACTTCACTGCCGGCTGAGTTGGAATGCCTCCAAAAGGCACTTTCAGATGCTGTGGATCCACCTCCATGCTGGTGCCTCACTGTCTAAGCAGGAAGCTCTCCTGCCTTTGGGGGATGGGGTGGATTGGGGAGGGGGAGTGACGGAAGAGGGGAGAAGCTAGCTAGGAAAGAGAAGACACAGGCAGACAGAGGCAATAAGAGGCAATCAGAGGTGACATATTTTCCTTAGTCTTTTTCCATTCCTATAACTTACCTTTTCTACCTTCTAAACAAGGAGCTTTATCTGAGGCCATTTATGGAAGGAGACATACACAGAGAAATATGCAAGTGGTCATTTCTTCCAAAGATAGTGCTAAAAATGGTGGGTACCGTTCCGAGCTCTTAGACCCATGTTAATTCAAAACCAGTTTCATTGCAAATGCACAGAGCAGTCTTGGCTCATTACATTCATCCTTGGGAAATAATTCTCACATAGCCTCATCTGAGAAAGGCTGAGTTATGATCTCGTCTGCTGAAGAAAAGAAGTTAATGATCTATCTGGAAATGCACACACACAAATGCACACACCATGCTCAGGTATGTAAAATACATAGTATCTACGCATATGTTAATGTGTAAACATACATTTAATGTTTAACATCTTTTATCTTTTGATGTATGTATGTACACAATACACATAGAATTATACATGCATATATGCATTATTTTAACTTTAGAACGAATGAGCAGCTGGCCTCCCTAACATGAAGGAAAGAAGCTCAGTACTCTGGCTTCTCCCTTGCTGCTAGAGGAGTGTCAGAAGAACCCACTGTGAGCAGAAAATGGCAGTGAGTTCATCTTCAGCCTCCAGCCCTGGCCCTTCTTAGGTCTCTCCTCACAGGCAAGAGCAAGTGCTTCTTCCTTAAAAAGCATCTTTATATGTCTCTGCCTTGCAGCTGTGACTGAGTCTCCACACTTTGTGGAGGAGATCCAGGAAAAACATCCCCCTGCCACCTCCTCCTTGCACAAGATGGCAGCCTGTTTAGCTGGAAAGAGGCTTCCCCAGTTCTGTAAGTCTGTAAGAGGTTGCATATGAACAATCAGCTCCTTACTACCTCTCTCTCTCTCTCTCTCTCTCTCTCTCTCTCTCTCTCTCTCTC
>JANHMN010000013.1:40348377-40360959 GCA_030674055.1 Rhabdomys pumilio
AGGCCATGTCAAAGTCAGATATTCCATTACTCCAGAGTCAGATATACAGGGGAGATTGGTTAGAAGATTCCCCTTCTTCGTTCCACAAATCTTCAGTGTTGCACGCGTGAGCGCGCGCGCGCACACACACACACACACACACACACACACACACACGGCGGGGGGGGGAAGGAAGGATTGAAACATAATATTAAAACAAAATACATCATAAAACAAAACCATAATGCTTTCTTTCTAGATACATCAAAATACTTTCCTGAAGACAATTTTCAAAAAGAAGAATCAGAGAGAAGGCTAGTTAAATGGCTCAGCGATAGAGTACCTACCTAGCATTACAAGACCCTGGGTTCAAACCCTAGACAAACACACACACACACACACACACACACACACACACACACACACCACACCACACCAGTCTCAGAGAGCTGGGAAGCAATCCAAAGCTTGATTTTATAATGTACTGAGAAGTGATCTATTTTGCCAGTTAATATCTATGTGCATTTTTCCTCCCTCTTTCCCTTGCCTGCTTCCCAGAGGTAATTTAGCAAAATCCAGCACTGAAAGAATTTAATCAATCAGGGCTGCATTGTGAGACTCTTCTCCAAGAAGGCAGTATGGTTAGCGATTTTTCAAAGATGAGTTTTTTTTTTTCATTAGAAAGAAGATGGGAAGTTTGGAATCAAGTGGGAGCAAGCTAACTGGTGAGAATATACATCAAAACTGCGAAAGCAACAAACAATGAGTCACTGTGTCTCAGCGTCACTCTTCCCGATGGAAGGTGCCCGAGGACTTCACAGCAGTTTGTGTTTTCAAACAGCAAATAGGTTTAGAAATATTATTCCAATAAACAGTGACTCTGCTTTATTCTTGTTTCCATCCCTAAGGTCTGGCCTCCAGGGTAGGCTTAGGAATGGATTTTATTAATAAAAGCTGTCCAAATAGTCTACCGTTAAAATATTTGCTCAATTCTTCTCTTTCCTTTTAAATTAAAAGCAAAGTGATCGATTTCATGCAGTTCTGCCTGATCCAGGAAAAGATAAGATTTACCTTCTGTTCTTTGGCTCTAGTGTGAGACATTTGCTTTCTCATGAAATGATCTCAGATGGCAATTTAAAATTAGATCATATAACATCACCAGTCAGATGGGAAAGAGTCCCTTCCCCTACCCCTGGATCTTCCTTCTCCATCCTTAATTAATTAATTAGTTAATTAATTAATTTTATAGGAACATCAGAGAAAAACAAAAGAAGAAAAAATAAGAAAAAGGGAGCAGTATGAAAACATATAAAACTTTCTTTGACTGGATGGCTGCTGGTGACATATGTTTGTGTGCAAAACTGAGCCCCATTCCTTCACAGACTCAGTCAGCATGTATTACGTATACGTGGTAGCAGCTATAAGAAACAGGCTGTGGAAGGTTCAGATGACATCATGGCTCAGAAACTCAAACGGGCAGCCGAATGTCATGAGTATGCTAGTGAGTGATCAAGTCCCACAGGAAATGCTTGCCCTGTCTAAAGCTTCTGCCTCCAGTTTTGAGAACTAGTAAAGCCTGCTATCCACTTCCCTAAGAGGAAGTCAGCTCTTAGAGTAAGCCTGGACCACTGAGTAGGAATTTAGGATCAAGAGAAAAGATGTTGCAAACCTGAGGAAGTGTCAGACTTCCTCAAGCAGGGTGGGAAGTAGGGGCCACCGGGCAAAGGCAAGGCTTCCCAGACATGTGCACCACAGAACTCTAGCTGCTCACTAAGCTGTTGTTTCTACCGGGTCCCATGGCTCAGGCTAAGTTGTTGTTTCTCTAGAGTCCCATGGCCCGGAAATGGCCCCTCCTATCTGGAGGCTGCTCTGGCCCAAACCTAGAAAGCCTTATTCCTGACTCTCTTTTTTCTCTAAAATCTCAGTGGCAGCTGAGTTATGTACATAGGTGGGGGTGCAAGGCTTCTTTTGAAAGGGGGACAGGGAGCTACAAAACTAGGTTGAAAAATGAGTGTTTATTTTGGATGAGTGAGTTGTGTAGTTCCCGGCTGCAAGGGATGCTTCCTGGGGACAGTTATCTGATTATAGAGATTATGGATACTCACCCTGGTTCTTTTTATAACCTTAACTTTCCATCTCATTAACATCCCAACAAGGAGATGTCATGTTGAAATAAGCCACACATGTAAATGTCTCAGTTAGCGCTGTACCCAGCACACGTCACGCACCCGTTAACTATTCCTTGTTCTCGTCACTTTTCTATTAATGTAGAACACAAGTTTTTGTCCAAGTGGTTGTTAATCTGTCACCTGCAGGAGGGGGCTGAAGAGGAACAACTGTTTAAACAAATTTTACACTCCTTAAATGTCCTTGAGTATGCCAGGGGTGGCTCACACCTTTAATCCTAGCACTAGGGAGATAGAGGCAGGTGAATCTGTGTGAGTTTGAGGCCAGCCTGGTCCACAGAGTGAGTTCCAGGACAGCTAGTTGTACATAGAGAAGCCCTGTCTAGAGACCCTCCCCCACAAAAATTTCGTTGAACATAAGAATCATCTAGAAAGCTTGTTCCTAGAGTTTCCAAGGTCATCAGATGGCTTAGAGAGTAAAGCTGCCTACAGTCAAGCCCCAGGTTGTTTTCTGATCTGCACTCACCCACTGTGGTGCATTCGTCTCTCCTGCACCCCTCCCTTGACATACACACAAAAGGAACAAAACTATAATAAAAGTTTTAAAAGGAAATGTAAGGTCCCCAAGCTCACTCTACAAAACTTTTGAGTAAGTTAACCTGGGGTTCTGCCTAGTAATCTGTATTTAAAGATAACTATAAGGTTTTCTGATGTGGATGATACAGGTACGATACTTTGGCAAATGCTGATCGTCGACAAATTCGGACCCTTTGGGCTAATTATCTAAAGTTACACTTCTATTGCATGCTTCTCTCTTTGCACGATAAAATTTTGTTTTTCAAAATGAGATAGAGGACAGTGGCCAGAGGATCACAGCTGTGTGAGTGTGGGTGGCTGTGGGTGGGGATGGAAGTGTGGGTGTGAGTGGGTGTGGTGTGGGTGTGGTGTAGGTGTATGTGTGTGTGCATGCGTGTGCGTGTGCGTGTGCGAGTATACCTGTGTGCAGCAATACTCCCCCTCCAGAATTCTTGCTTAGATACCAGCTATGTGCAGAACTGACACAGCCAATAAAAGTGCCATCCTCCAGTGATCAAGAGACTCCAAATTAGTTTGAGAGAAGAGAAGGGAAGGAGTTTCATGACTCAAGGTTCCCAGAAATAAAGAAAATAAAAAGCTTACCAAAAATAGTGATTAATACTTTTTTACCAAATTAAACAAACAAACAAAAACAAAACAACGATCTATGATGTCTCTGAGATCTTAATTATCAGAAGTGGTCCTTAATCTGTTCTCAGGAATGGAAACTGACATTACGGTTCTAGCCGTAACTATAGTATCAGCACCTCTTGGACTTGAGTGGAGAAAACTCCTATGCAGATGAAAATGGATAACTCCCACCTCTGTGTGGGATCCCATTGCACGCAGAAGTACCTGGTGATGGGTGTTGCAAAATCAGTCAACCTTTCCTGCCAAGCCTATGTACACATCTAATTCCTGTCCCTCTGTCCAAAGTCATCCACTGTAAGTGGTGGAATTCAGAGAGCTGTGCTCATATCTTCAAGATGCACCGTGGTCACTGTGTGCCCTGCTGGAAAGCAATGGTGTTGAGAGAGCTCAGCAATAGTGCCTCATGAATACCTCATAGGTGCTTGTCACAAAGTCCCACAGTCCGTCACGAATCACCTCCCAGTGAATGCGCTATTGTGTCCTGTGTCCTACTCTTATCAGCTATTGCTAAGGAATGATGCGTTTCCTCAGTAGAGATTCTGTGTTCTTATGGGAAGTTCCCTATTCATTATGCAAATCCGTGAACAACCCTGGAATAGGCTCAGCAACAGACGTTGCCATGCTTTAGGATGGTGGGGTAGAAATAGCGTTGGAAGGCTGGATGCTCATCTATCTCATAATATTGAGAGTGTTGGAATGTAGCTGTGAATCAGGTTCCAAGCTGTTGAACCACTTATTGAAGAAGAGAACAGTAGTAGCCTTCTTTAACTTACGTGTTTCTCCAAGGCTTAATGAGTCCAATTTGCTCCTATTTTAAGCCCGGGCTTCAAACAAGCATGCGCAATTAACCTGTTTCTATTTAAAGGTGGGGGAAATTGTCAGACCTGGTAAGAAGGCAACACTCAGAAAGCAAAACTGAAAACAGTGTAGTTTCTTCCAGCATCTGCTTTGGAGAGAAGTGATCAGAGAGCCTGAAGTCTCCAGAGCATCCTAACTGGAAGATGAATGTGCAGAAACAAGGGCACAGAGAGGATGACTTCCTGGATTAGGAAGTCAGTGGGTCTGTAGTCAGAGTGGGAAGGCAAACCCCTGTGATGCCATGTGGACAATTCCACACTCTCCTGGATCCTCTGAGGCGTAAAAAGCCTTCCTCCAGGCTTATGGAAAATCCACCCCTGAAGACAGTTTATGAAGTGCTGATTAGCAGTATCCCACCGTATTTTGTAATGAATAAAGCACAGTTTATGAATCATTTCTAACCTGTGCAACAACTGTGAGTGTCCCCACGTGCCTCTTCTCATTTGGCTTTTGGATACATACCTGTTGGGGGCCACTTGTTGGGATGTTTAGAAAATGGCGCCTGGTCCGGCTTGGTCCCAGGCACCCACCATGTTCCCGCTGCTCCTTGGCTCTGACAGGGGCTCTGACTAGCTAGATACACAGGCCCTGGCACCCACGAGACAACAGCCTGGGGGATGGCTCTGCCAGTCCCCCACGCTGCATCCACAAAGCTTGGCTGAACCCCAGATAATATCTGCCATCCTCACAGTACCTGGTAGAAATGAGACTCTTAAAGCTTAATGATTATCTAAAGGATTTATATATTTAGAAATGCTCAATCAACAAGATGCCCACACAGTTAGAGTTGTTACCCAATATCTAACCTTTTGATAGAAGTTGTGACCCAGGACAGCTTTCAATCCATCCATGGTTCTCCATGGCTGCTAGTATCCTTCTTCTCCTCCCCTTCCTCTTTTTCTCCCCCCTTCCTCTCTTTCTCTCCCAGTTCTACCACCTCTTCTACTGCCTAATCACGGAGCTCCACTGCAAATACAATGTAGCAGAATAAGTATTCTGCTACACATACCTGCCCAATCATCTGTGCATGTCTCCTCCATTCTTCAGAGATAGCTCTCCAAACTCTTCTCACAAAGGTTTCAATGCATCTAACTGACTATTCCCTCTATCCAAAATAAGCAAAGGAGACCAGTGACATCCAGACAGCTGTGATGGTATCTCCAAGATGCACCATGATACCTCTGTGGCTTGGTAAAAAAGCACTGGCTTTGAAAAGTGCCGATGTAAAGCAGCTAGTATGTTGGGCCTCACAATGTTTGGGCTCATTCTAAGTTCTTTAACCTTCACACTAGCCCTGCATCTGCTGTGCCCATTTTATAGAGGAATGAATAGAAGAGGAAGAATAACTTACGGAGTTTGCAGTTACACACCAGGACTGGAATTCAAGCCTAAAGTCTAGGTCTTTAGCCACTACCTAATCCATGGACTCCCTCCTCCTAACAAGACTCTATGTGGATCATGTGCATGATGAAAACGAGGAAGACTGCAGCCATGTTGGTAGTGCTGTCTGGCAGGCCAGCCTCTGGGTCATCACCAGCTGAAAACCCTCAGAAACTGACTTTGTCACAAGAGTCCTCCTTGACCTAGGCTCTGGGACATTAACTTCATTCTGTGCTAAGAAGATCTGTCCCTAAGGTGAAACAAAAGTTTCCCTTGTAGGTATAAAGACCCCCATCTCGTGGTCAATGGGAAAGGGCCTCATTACCTTCTATCCTGGCTCTGGGTACCTAAATGCAGAG
The DNA here is from genome assembly GCA_030674055.1 of Rhabdomys pumilio. NCBI lineage: Eukaryota > Metazoa > Chordata > Mammalia > Rodentia > Muridae > Rhabdomys > Rhabdomys pumilio. The sequence goes on from JANHMN010000013.1 coordinate 40,354,307, forward strand.
GTGGGTGCAGGAGCCTCTCTGATTGGGCAGGGTCCCTTCCTAGCTCCGAGAAGTTGGTGAGATGGGGAAATTCTCCTCCTATCCCTAACGGTGGGCACTGGCACACAACAGTGAAAGCAGGCACTCTCTGCCAGGATGTCCACTCGGCTGTTGAGTGCTCACCTACTCATACTCACTATCTTAGGGTGACTATTGCTGTGAAGAACCACCATGACCAAGACCACCTATAAAAGAAAGCATGTAATTGGGTGCTTGTTTACTGTTTCAGAGGGTTAGTCTGTGATCAGCATGGTGAGGAGCACGGTGGCATGCAAGCCGGCATGGTACTAAAGCAGGAGCTTAGAGCTGATACGTGATCCAAAAGCTTCAGGAAAAGCAGAGAGAAGAGAGAGAGGAGAGAGAAGAGAGAGAGGAGAGAGGGAAGGAGAGAGGAAAGAGAGAAGAGAGAGAAGAGAGAGAAGAGAGATGTGTGTGTGGGGGGGGGGGGGGAGATGATTGGGCCTGGCATGGGATTTTGAAACCTAAAAACCCACTCTCAGTGACTCACCTCCTCCAACAAGGCCACATCTCCAACAAAGCCACACCTCCTCCAACAAGGCCACACCTCCTCCAACAAGGCCATACCTCCTCTACATGTCCTAATTTTTCCTAAACAGTTCACTAGCCGGAAATAAAATATTCACATATATGAGTCTATGGGGGTCATTCTCGTTCAAACCACACACTCACTCTCATCCCCTAGACCACTTGCCATGGATCTCTGTATTGCTTCAATTGCTATAGTAAACATTAATATAAATAGTGGGTTTTAAAAGCAGAGAACATATTAAAAGAAAAAATAAAAATGCATTTCTACTTACAGGAACTTGGAATTTTACATTTCCTCTTATTCTCCCCATGAAATATAACTAAAACTCCTGGATATTACATAGAAAACAAAAATAAGAATGCCAGAGGTTGTCGAGAGGAGACAGCCATACTCTCTAGACACTGCAAGATTCCAAAGAGCAATCTGGTGTTGAATTTCTTGTGTTTATCTTCAGGCCTCATTTATCACAGACTTGGAACTAAAGAAGCCAGATACCCTCAGAATTCAGTGGATGCTGACACAAAGATGCCCACCATAAGCCTGCTTTCTTTAGCGAAGGAAAAGGACAGCCCACACTGTGCTGTTCCAGGCAAACTCCACAGAAAAACAGTGGTCCTTGTTCCAGCAAACATTGAGCAGAGAGCCTATACTTCCACCCTCACTACCAATATGGCAGTGCCAAAAAAGACCAAGAAGAAAACCAATACTTTATCTTTACTAGGCAGTAAGGAGCCCTTCTGCCCTCAGGTGCAGCTAAGACGCAAGGGAAGCTTTGATTTCTAAGCTTTATGGATGGTGACGTCACTCTCACTTCCACTGAGGTCTCATCAGAGACTGGCTGGTTGATTTAAATTCAGCGCTTTCGCTGCTATCCAGGAATGATAAGAGCGATCCCTCACTAGAGTGGATGGAGCTATAACAAGGGGACTTCCAAGTTTACCAGCTGGAGAGGCATCAATCGTGTCTAGCAAAAGACACAACTTCTACCTCTTCCCAGTCATAAGGAGGAAAACCTGCAGATATCAACAAAAAAACCACCGGAACAACAAGAATCTGTAAACCAGTAACCCACCCAGCGTTAACAGTGTGGCGCAAACTCCTCCCACTTTCATCAGTGTTTGGGGGATGCCAGGTAAAACAGCAGGAGGACTTTCAGGAAACTTCCAAATGCTCCAGTCTCCATCCAACCAAGAATATTTTAAATTCATTTTTTTTTAAAAGCTAACATTGGGACAACGGGCATGTTTCTTGAGTGAGCTAAGAACAGTTTGAATTATCCACAGCAGAAATGCTTCGAAAAGCAATTACAGTTCTGCTTGAGACAAATAAAAACTTAGCCCCAGGAAAGAAATATCCATATTTTAAAATGGCAAATGGAAACTTTAGAACTAACAAGTAAAAGTTAAGTTTTAAATCTCTCTAAGTGGCTTCAATAGCAGAATGAAGGGAAAGGAAGAATCAATCGACCAGAAAGTAGAGATTAGTAAACTTGAAAGAAGAAAAAAACCAGACTTAAAAAAATTAAACAGTCTCTTCATTTTTCTAAATTACATGTGAGAATTGAAGCAAAAATTATGACATGATGATATCTAAAGGTACTGAGAAAGTATTTGCAATAATTATGTTACAGAGAAAGAGTGTAAGACATCTATATAAATCTCTGAACCTGGTAAAATTATAGCATTCATAGACTCTGATAAATCACTGTTAATACCAAAAGCAACCACTAAAAAACTGTGTAAGAGTACATTCAAGGGGCTGGAGAGATGGCTCAGCAGTTGAGAGCACTGACTGCTCTTCTAGAGGTCCTGAGTTCAATTCCCAGCAACCACATGGTGGCTCACAGCCATCTGTAATGTTATCTGCTGCCCTCTTCTGGTATGTCTGAAGACAGCTACAGTGGACTCAATATAAATTTTTTTTTTTTTTTTTTTTTTTTCTATGTTTCACATTCAAGAATGGGACACATAGCAGGGCAGTGGTGGCGCACGCCTTTAATCTCAGCACTTGGGAGGCAGAGGCAGGTGGATTTCTGAGTTGGAGGCCAGCCTGGTCTACAGAGTGAGTTCCAGGACAGCCCAGGCTACACAGAGAAAAACAAAACAAAACAGAATGCTACACATACATTAAATTAAAATGTTATGTTACACATTGAAAAATGGTCAAAAGGAGAAGAAAATAAAATAAAGACATAAATACAAAATTAAAACAGAAATAAAATATAACAAAGAATAAAATATAAAAATAAAGTACAACATAAAAAAACATAAAATACAGTAAAACAAATAAATAAAAACATACCATAGCAAACAAAAATTCTGGAAACATAAAAAACAAAAACATAAAGTGGTAGTTATGCCTTAACACATCAACAGCAAACAGCCTCAACACATTAATTAAAAGGTGTTGACCAAGACCTATAATTTAGGAGGCCAATGAGAACCTGAAACGTATAGCACAACCTTGTCTTGAAAATAAACAAACTGACAGAATAGAATTAAACACATGACCCAGCTATACATTGTCTAAAAGAAGCTTACCTCAAATGAAGGTAAACAAACAAACTATTGAAAATAGGTTATCCTTTAAAGATTAATCTAAATAAGGTAAAATTACTATATTAGTGACAGATAAAATAGACTTTACAACAAGGAAAATTATCATAAATGTAATATATCCATAAGATTGAGTCTTTCAGATTCCACGTACAAGTGAGGTCATGACCCTTGCCTTTCTGTTAACTGGCTTGTTTCATTTAACAGTGATCTCTTCCACGAATGGAGCAAATCCAGGATTTTCTATTTTAATGCTGAACTACATCTCAGTGTTTACGGACCACATTTTCTTTGTCATAACAGAATGCTTGATATAAGTAGAATCAGGTTTGAAGGGGTTTCAAAACAATGCTTTGATAATCAACCTAGTGTCGTGGTGATCGATGATGGTGTAAGGTTTTACAGGTCAGTACTGTTGCAAATGTGTTATGACCGCACGGTTTAACCTCTCTCATCCTAAGTTCATATTCATCTTCTGCATATGAGTTCTACAGAAATGTATGGGAATGGAATTTTTGATTGATGTTTAAACACATTAACATTTTTGACACATCATCTCAGAAACTAGAGGCTTGAATCCTGAGTGTACCTCACTTCCACATGTCTGAAATCCGGCATCTGGGAGATTAGACTACCTTAAAGGACAGTGTTAATCCTGCAGCTGTCCTCTCCAGATGTGCTAACACAGATTTCTGCTAACACAATCCCATCTTATATGACTCTGAGAGAATCTCCAGAAGTTCTCCATTAGTGCCAATATCTCTTGTTCTCCAGCTTTACTAGACATTTATTTGGTTTAAAAACATGTTTTATGCTGGTGTCATGGCTTGGGAGTTAGAGACAGGAGAACCAAGAGTTCAAGACTAACCTGTGCTATAAAGTAAATTGAAGGGAAGCCTAGGCTACATAAGATTCTATTTCAAATGAATGTGCTTATGCATGCTTGTGCAAATGTGTGTGTGTGTGTGTGTGTGTGTGTGTGTGTGTGCGTGCGCGCGCATGTCTCTTAAGTTGGGTTTAGTGGCAAGTAGCAGTTAGTCCCAGCTATTTGAGCCCAGGAATTAGAGACTAGCTTGTAGCAAAACTGTTCAAAAGAAAGGAAAAGAGAAAAAAGAAGAAAGAAAGGAAGGAAGGAAGGAAGGAAGGAAGGAAGGAAGGAAGAAAGAGAGAGAGGAAAAAAGAAAAAGAGAAAGAAGGAAGAAAAGTAGGAGAAACTATCCAGATAGTTGGAAGGATTTGGAGAGAGCCATATGTGTTCTGTCTAACATCTTGCTTGGATCTCTTTTAGCTCTATTAAAAGGGAAGGTGAATGACTCAGAAAAGTCCAAAGAAAGAAACCCACTAAGAATCTTTATATAGAGACGCTCTAGGAAATTGTCCTCTTCAGGAATCTCTGACCCTTTTGTCTGCCATTGGACCCTGTGAAACATCATCTGTGACCCCGACTTTCCTCTTGAATGCCTCCAGCTGGGGGTCATGGGGCAGAGCACACAGATATTTTTTATATAATTTTAATGGATTAATGGCTCAAAATCAAATCCTGGCAGAGTATCAAAGACTCCCATCAGAGACACAAGGGTGAAAGTTCCCGTTTTTGAAATGTAGAGCTTTAGGTTTTGTTTTATATTTTTTAAATGCTGAATATATTCATCATATTCTTTTAACCTAAGAATTCAAAATAAAAGCCACATGGTGCCAAAGTATGAAAGACTCCAAAGAACAGAGAATAATTTTGGAAGCAATAAAATCTATTTTTTTTTAAATTGCCTGTTTTAAGTGGTTGGTGTCCTTGCTTTCCATTATCTGATTCTCAGAGCTGAACACAAGCTTTGTGTTTTCTATTTAAGGCTCTGGGAGCCAGTTCAGGGAAATACTTTGTCCATTTGCTTTGTGCTTCTCCCCTGACTAAAATCTACCTGCTTTGGTTAGGAAGCAAGGCCTCTGCCATAAACCCCCACCACAGACTGCATCTTGGTGACATTGTGTGTGATGCTGGACTGTTATTTTCCATCATTTTATTTACTTTTCCCCCTTCCCTACTGGGAAAATATTTGCTTCTATTCCCAGGATTCTTTCTTCCCCTTAGCTGCTCAAATCTTTTGCATCCTTTATTTCAACTTGAGTGTGATTAACAACAGCTTGAACTTCAAGCCTTTAAAACATACGTGCATTTTGACTGAGCGCATTGGTGCATCATTTTGTAATCCCTAAACTCAGGAAGCTGGGGCAAGACGCCTTTGAGTTTGAGGTCAGCTTGGGCTACACAGTGAGATCTTCTCTCAAAAAATAAAAATCTGGGAGCTGAAAAGATGACGACTTAGCAGTTGCTTAACACTCGCTGGTCTTGCAGAAGACCTGAGTTAGGTTTCCAGCACCACATTAGGTGGTTCACAGCCACCTATAACTCCAGTTATCCAACATCCTTTTGACCTCTGAGGACTTCTGCACCCATACAGCACACATAGATATACTCAGCTATGCACATTTACAGGTAAAATAATTATACATATACATACACATACACATACACATACACATACACATACATATACATACATATACATACATATACACTAAGATGGAGTTCCAAGGTAGAGTACTTACATACCATGGCCCTAGATTCAATTCATAGTGCTAGAAAACAAAACTAAATTTTGACATTCCACTCTCAGTATGGAATCCCTGGGTTCCTATGGCACGTAAGCACTATGGCCAAGTGGTTGCAGTGTAACTTTCTTCATCTGATCATCTGGATGTCACTATCTTTCCAACAGAACTCTCACTCCACTGCCAGAGTAATGTGTGCCTTTTGGGTCAAAGAAAAATCCCAGATGCTGCAGAGCATTGCAGAGAAATGTTTAAGTATGACCCCATCAGGGGAGACAAGCAGAGAGCGGGACCAACTCTTCCCTGCCCTGTTCATCACTCAAAGCGATCTCCTTTCCTCCTCTTTTACTTTTTCCTACTGTAAAATTTCTGAAAATTGGTCTTATGGTCAAATTAGAAATACAAAACAACAGAGAAAAACACTTTCTGGTGTGAACAGATCTGGGTTCTAATGTCTACTTCCTGGGCCTCAGGCAGCTCAATATGCAGTGGCTTCTGTAGGTCAGGATGGCACACCTAGCCAGAGCAGACTGCATGCCCCATCTGTGTCCTGCCTTGAGCTGCACATTTGTGGGAGAGACCTGCCCATTTCATCCTCAGGGATGGAAACACAACGTAGGTGGGGATTGATGTTTTCCGTGAACATGGAAAATCAGTTTGTGCCACACGGTACAGTGTCTTTGAACTGATCCTCAACTTTTCATGTGTAAAATAGAAATGCAGACAGCACCTCCACCTCAAAGAGCTGTTGTGAGGATTCAGTGAGTGATGGACTCCAACCTCCCTGGCAAGTGATGGGCCTACATCTATAATTATCAGTAAGAACTGCCCTTCTGGGTTTCTCTAGTTTCATACACATATACATATACATATACATATACATATACATATACATATACATA
>JANHMN010000013.1:40360969-40379787 GCA_030674055.1 Rhabdomys pumilio
TATACATATACATATACATATACATATACATATACATATACATATACTATGTGTAATTTTTCTTTAATGATTTCACACATATTCACAATGTATTTTGATCATATTCATCTTACCCTCTTGACTTCCCCTGGATACCCCAACACATCCTCTTCCCAACTTCTTGTCATTGTAGTCTTCCTCCTCTTCTTCCTCTTCTTCCTCCTTCTCCTCCTCTCCTTTTCCTCTTCCTCCTTCTTATTCAATAATGCACTAAGTCTAATTAATAGTGCTTCTATCTTTTATGATTGTGGGGTGGGGCTACCCACTGAAGTATGGGCAACCTACCAATGGCCAAATTCTTCTCCCCATCCCCTTGCAAAAAAATCTTTCTTTTCCAGGAGTCATTGACTACCAATAGTTCCTCAGCTAGGGGTGAAAACTTATGATAGCCATGTCATGCCTGAAAGATGGCTTTTCACAGCACCCCCAAGTCCCTCACCCATCCACCTGCTCTAGGCCTTCCAGTTTCCTTTTCCTGCATTCCTTGAGCCTTGGATGGGGACGCTTACACATGTCCCCTTTAGGGCTGTAGTGCTCCAGTTTCTTCATGCAAAATCTCCTTGTCTCTCAGCTATCCAGGAAACACTGGGAAGGTATTCTATTTCTCATCCTAAACTGTCTAACTCCCACAGTGCCCACTGCAGTGTCTAGCACACAGTGAGTTCTCAAGTTATAAATATTGCCACTATGGATTCTTTCCTTCTGACACAGTGAAAATGTGTCACCCTTCGTCCTCATTTCTATTTGCTTTTTATATAGGGAAACTTGCTGCACTTAAAAGCACTTTAAAAAGGTAGGGGGCAGGTTCTGTGATTTGGTCTTTTCATCTCTATATATACAGATGTAAAGAAAAAGAGGGCATAGAAACTAAGTTCTTGTGTGGTTTTTCAGATATGTTTTTGATAATCTCATAAGAGCCTGTATCCTCTGCTGTTAAGCTATAGAATGCTGAAAGCATCTGTTGGTTTCAAATGACATCTTATATTTACAAAGGGAAGAGAAACACAGTCTGGATACCTCTGGAGGACAATGGAGACCATTCCATTCTTATAAAATAAAGGGATGAACATCTGTAAAAACCAACCACATAGAGCATGTTCAGAGGGAGAAGAACGTGGAAACATTCGCATGGTCTTTAGCCATTAGGTTGGCTTTAAGCTAACAGTCTCCTGGCATGGCTATTAAAATGTTCATGCTTTTAGAGAAAGAAAACAGTAACACACATTTTTCACATATACACACCCTGTTACAGAATTTCTGTTAGCCCCTAAGTTTTCAATTCTTCACATTTCTCTTCCCCTTCCATTTGGCCCTTGAAGTAACTGTGGGGACAAGTATCAGGGAAACATGAACAAAAAGTTCTTAAGCTAATACTATCACTTCTATAATGGTCAAAGCCATCACAAGCCAAGTCACAGACCAACAGCTCTGAGACTCTGAGTGTCCAAAGGACTGAGAAACAGAGAGTGGTCCACAGGACAGTTACTACAGGGTGTCTGGTGCTAAAGCAAGCATTTGGCTGTTGGTTCATTTCTCCAATAGCAATCTTGTGACTAGGCATTTTTATAGATAAAGAAACCAGATAAGTTATAAAATTGTCATTGCAGTCTACAGTGCAGCAAGATAGATCTGGCCCTGACCCAGCTCCTGGAGCCGCTGCGTGGGTAGCCCTTAAGCTCCGCACTATGTGTGGCCGCCTATCTGAGGCCAGTTTCACGACTCTCAGCCTCAGGATCTTCACCTGTGAGATCAGGGTAGTGATAAACAGACCGTCTAGATGCCAAACAAGTTAACATTTGCCGGCTATTCAGAGCAGGAGTCTGTATCCTGTGGGACAAAAATCAACCCTGGCCCCTATGGGGCTCTGGGAAACAGGTCTTGTTGCAATTGTGCCTGGCTTCTTTTCTGTGAGTTACCTGTGTTTACTTTCTCACTAAGGTAGGAAAACTGAGTACTTGTGACAGAGACCGAATGGTTCATAACACTGAATACATTTACACTCTGATCTTTCACAGAAAACATCCGCTGACACCAGATTTAGGTGAGTGCTTGACAAGGCCTAGCCTAAACTGGCTGACTACAGTCAGTGCTGACTGCTATCCCTGTCGAGCTTAGGGTTCACCTTGACATCTCGAAAAACAGACATTCCCATCCACGAATGCGCCTCACGCTTAATACTCTTTTCTTTGGCCATAGTTCTGAAGCCTCTGACCTGTGTCATAAGGTCATCAGCCTGGTAGAAAAGAGTTTCTTCTTTGAAAGAGAACTGATGGATTGTGTAGAGCCGACTTCTCAAAAACTTTGGTACTTGACATGGTTGAACTGGGGCTTTTCCAAGTCTAAGGACAAACTTGTTTTCTAGGAAAGCAGGAGAGAAAGGGCCCATTGTCTATCCAGGCTACTGTGGGTGTGTTCTCCAGGCATAGGAATTGTCTAAAAAGGCCTTGCTATTTCTAGAAGTCAGATCTACAGATGAGGAAAAATAACAAGAGATAGCATATGCTAATCTGAGTTTGCAAGGGAAAATGAAAATAATAACCCCTCCACTGACCTAGGAAGACAAGTCAATTCTGGCCCAAATCATTGGCATAAAATGGATCTATTCTCCACACAGCGTGAAAAGTGATTGTTAAGAATACAAATCAGATTGTGTTCCTCTGTAAAATCTCCTAATAGCTTCTCCTTTGTTGCCTAGGTGTCAAGTTCCCTAGTCCTGCTCTGTCTACACTGCTGACTTCAAATCTTCCATTTCTCACCCTCCCTTAGAAGACGTTTTTTGTTCCCAGGGTGCCTGAGTATGCGCCTGTCCTAGACAATCTGTACCTGCTTCTCTTCCTGGCCTGTTGTGTCCCCATATCTTCACAGGGCTGCTTCCTACTCTATGCTGGATCACAGACCACAGGCTATCCCTAGCCGGGCTTTTCTCAAGGGCACACTTACTCCAGTCTCCATCACATCACCCTGTTTTATTTTCTTCATGGCCTCAAAACAAGAGAAGAGTATCTTGTTTATTAATTTGCTTGGTGACTGTCTGTTTCTCCCATTACCAGTGTATGAGTTCTGTAGAGCCTGGGATTTCTAGCCAGACATAATAGGAAGTTAATCAACAATTGTTCAATACATGAATGAACCAGCAAGTTTTGTTTTGTTTTTTTTTTTTTTTTAAACCCTCTACAACTAAAGGAAACTGTCACTTGAAAGTCCAGGGTTCAGTAAGGTGGCAGATGGCTCTTGCTAGACAGACATGATTAGCATGTGCTCTCTAATGCATTTGCATACATGGCTCTAATCCAGTGCCATTTAGATAGCCTGCTTGAGAAGACTACAGGGCTTCATATTAATTGGAAATAATGTTCTTCCTCATTAATTCTCACAAACCACCTAAGGGCAGTAAACCAAGGGAATTCCCCTCAATGCTGAGGCCACCTAAAGGCTGGAGACAGTTATCCTCCTTAGCATCTCAAAGATCATAGTCAAAGAGAACATTTCAAGCCTGAAGTGGTGGCACATAGCAGCAATTCCAACACTCAGGAGGCTGATAGATCAACTGGTAGTTCGAGGCTAGCTGGGCTAGATAGTGTGAACCTGTCTAAAAGCCCAAATGTTACACACAAGTAGTCTTACACACAAGTAAGGCAACACACCCTTTCTGAAAACAACAGAAACTACTCTGAACTTTTGATTCACTTTTTGAAACATTCAAAAAGTTATTAACATATAAAGCCCAATTAAAAAAAATAAGCTGTACCTGAGAGCAGCAATTCAATAGCTTCATAAACTATTGAATATAAGCTATTCATAGCTTTATATTCATAAAATATAATCACCAGTTGCCCTTGGGATAACCTAGACCAGAAGCTCTGTGGGCTGGAGATGTAGCCAGGCGGGAAAGAGCTTGCCTAGTTTGGTTGAGGTTCTGGGTTTTATCCCCTGCACTGCAAAACATAAGAAACCAGTTCAATTAAAATTTCCCTTTGCACTGGGAATAAAACAGATATCCCACAACAGAATTACAAATCTAAACAGTCCCTTAGGCTGCCTACATAGGTGAGTAAGGTCAACAGAAATAGAAAATATCGTAGTCTTCAGGAATTTATCTACTTAATGGGTTACCACGTGGATCTATTATACTTGAAACATGGTTATATTTAGACAAAACATATGCACTTCATACACGTGAAAGATATTAGATTGACTTTGAAACGGGATAATTTATTGAGTTGTGAGAAAAATGACATATGATACACAATGCATGTTCATGAGAGCATTGTATGCTAGCTGTTGGTTGGGTTCTGCAGTTTCCTTACTTAAATCTTACAAATGACTTCTCCAGACAAGTATGAAATTCAGTGGAAATAGCAAGTTCAGAAGGTTATCAAAGGCTCCTCCAGTGAGCAGGCCTAGGAGGAGACTTGGCTTGAGTGTAGCCTGATCCTGCAGACCAGAAGCACCCACTCACTTCACCGGGGCCTCTTGTTGAGAAACGTCATTTAAACTTAAATGTGAATCAAGTGGGTGCCAAGGTCCATTTGGCTCTTTCCCTAGAGGAAAGTGGCTTGCTTTGGACATATTCCAGGGCATTGAATGCGCTCATTTTGACCATACACAGCAAAGATATTCAGCCTGAGTGCTGTTACTTTTGCAGTGAGTCTCTATGGGAATGGAACATTGCCACTGAAGAATGTTTTCTTCACCAGAGTTAAAGACATCTTTATGGAACCATCACCAGTGAATTAAAAATGAAGCTAAAACAGTCAAAACATTAATAAAAGTTATTGTTTGGTTTCAGACCCTCTGGGACAAGGGACTGGGATGCAGACCCGGCCTCCAGGTTCTCCCAGCCTCCCTTAGTCCCTACCTGGCATACCTTGCCACCAACCCTGAACTTTCCAGCCTAGGTGCTAAGTCTTCCTCCAGAGGCTCTTCCCTATTTCCTATATAATCCAGACATTTTTGTTTCCTCCCTCTCTCCTTTTCTCTGCCCCACCCCCAACCCCATGAGCTCTTTCTCTCTTTCCCTTTCCCTCTCTTTCCCTCCCCATGGTGACTTCCCTGGGCTCAGTCCTTGGGGCCAGTAAACTCCCCAGAGATCAGCTTCCCAATAAACCTATGATTAATATAATCTAATCTGGCTTGAATTGGCTCATTTCTCCCAATGGAGAAATAATTTATCAGTTATTTTATAATTAAAGTTTCTACTAATCTCCTTCTCACATAATTTCGTTTTATAACTTCTTCCTAGTGTTAAACGGGGATTAAATACCATCTTCATAGATATTTTTAGTAATCTTGCCTTATGGCTATATGGTCGTACAAATATTTTGTTTAAAGTATTTGAATTTTTTCAAATCCTACTTATCCTCATATGATCCATTTGTTCCACTCTGTTCTGAGGATATATCCACATTAATATATATTGTTTCTAACTGCTGTGTAGTATTTCATTATATGAGCAATGCACTCCATGTTTTTCCTTAGAAAGAACAATGCTGTAATTGACTTGCCTTGGATTTTTCTGTGGTAAGAGTCTGTGAGTCAACAAATGCTAGTAAATATAACAGATATACCCGGAAACTTCAGTAGTTTAATGAAACCCATTACTTATTTATGTAAAGGTCATATAGGTATGGAGTAGGAAAGACCCATCTGTCCTATAGAGCCAATCAGAGACTCAGACTGAAGGAGGGTTTACCTTTTTAAAAGATTAGCCTGTATGTCAATGCCCAGCCAGAAGATCAGTCTTTTAATCTCTCTAGGTCAGGAGTTATGTCCACTCATTTACTCTGATAAAATTATCATTCTTAAATTACAACCGACAAAAATCCAGGACACCTAAATGCCTAGAAAGAACAGTGACCTCACTGATCTCGTCCACAAAGCTACTTGACCTATGAAAGGGGAACGTGATTTCTGATGGGCAACTGACTATCTCTGCTGTTGCCCGACACTAGCATTGCCAGTGCTTTCAAGGAAGAGCTATTGGATATTGAGGGTTTTTTTTGCTTTCAGGGCCCTTTCCTGTGCTTAGGATGGTGATACAGGTAGGAGGGGCTTGGTAGCAGCAGAAATACTATGCTCACTCCTAGCTTCTGCTTGTTACCATGTCTGTACTCAATGAAAGAACCTTTGTGGGCTGAGACAAGGGTAAGGCAGAGGCTTTCACTCATCACCATTTCCCAGTCTCTGAGAGAGACTGCAGTGGCCACAAGTAGGTGCCAAGAAACCTTGCAAGTGCCAACTTCCAAGAAATGGATTGGAAGAGCAGACTTGTTCAACCATATGATAATGCAACAGAAATGCCAAGGGCAGGCTTTCTCAGGCCAACAATTTCAAGATGCAAACAGACCTCTATCCTACCCTTCTAGAAACGAGACTACCTTCAGAAGCTCAAGCCATCTGCTCACCTGCTCTGACTGAAAAAGAGAAAAGACACAAAACAAACCATATAGAAATTGATTTCAAATAAACATCAGTATCAAGAGGAGGAAAGGGGCTGGGGAAGAGTTTTAGATCTGTCTTTTAAAAACAAGCATTAAAATAAGAAGAATTGCCAGACAAACAAAAATACTCTCCTTTCAGCAAAGTGCAGATCAGTCACCTCAGAAGAACTTTCTATAGTGAGTTTGGATAATATCATGGATTACCATGATAATTTTGTATCTATAATTACTTGACAGTTGACAATTATATGAAACCCATGAAAGGTATAGTAAGTGCAATTGAGAGACTCTCAGCTCTCCTATATGACGGTATATTATACACCCACCAAAAAGAGTATTAGTGTGTATTATGCAGTATCTTTAAGCTATTTGTTAAATGTAAAATCGAATACGTGTACATAAAACAAACAGTTGTATAAAAGCATACTTACATAAACATATGTAGCACATATAAGAAAGAGTCTCCAGGATTATAAACAAAAAAAACCATGAATTATATTTGCAAAAGCTGCTTCAACAGAGCAAGTAAGAAAGTTAAAGAGTCACAAGCTGCTTGTCAGCTCACAATTTTAAGTGTCTGGAGTAGCTGTCCGAATGTGGGCACATATGTGTGAATTTGTGTGATTGTGTTTAAATGTGAGGAAGGGTGTGGTACAGTAGTCAGTTCAACCTTCTACTAAGTATGCATTCTCAAACTAAAGATGGATGAAACTTCTGTGTGAGTGGACTTAGTAACTATCATTACAGTGAAAGGCGGACTGGAGAGACGGCTCAGCAGTTAAGAGTACTGGCTGCTCTACCAGATGACCAGAGTTTGATTCCCAGCACCCATATGTTGTGTGTAATTTCAGTTCCAGGGGATCTGATCCCCTCTTCTGGTCTCTGTGGGTACCAGGCACACACATGGTGCACAGATCCATGTACAGGTAAAATAATCATATACATAAAATAAGTAAATAAAATATTTTAAAATTACAAGAAGAGAAAAGCCAGATTTTATAACATGTAGCTTCTATTTCTTTAGTGTCTTGATCGGTTGACCACTTGAAGAAATGTGATCCAGATGTTAAAGAATAGCTGTGGTTCTGAAAGGGCTTCTCAGTGCCGGGGCCATGTCCCTGCAGAATGGTCTTCTTGCAAGTCTGCAAGAAAGAGACTTGACCTTGTTCAGGGGGTTATTGACAGAGAAGAATAGGAGGAATCACAAATGGAGTGAAACAGCCCAGAAGCATATTCACAGAATGGCCAGGTCTAAAGGAACGCATGTAAAACTACTAAGCACACTTTACAGATATGATCAGCTCATGTTTCCTTGTTGATAAGAATTGATTATTTTTATATCATATTGTATTTATTTTTGTTTGCTTTTTGAGACAAGGCCTCATTATGTATAAATCTCAATATATATATATATATATATATATATATATATATATATATTCACTATATAGATCATGTGGGCCTCAAGCTCACAAAGATCCACCTGCCTCTGCCTCCCAAGTATTAGAATTAAAGGTATTTGCCACCACACTTGCTTGATTACTTTTTAAAATGATTGTTTCGATGTGTTCTACTGAGGACAGAATTCTTTGGATTATTTAGGGTTATGTTGCCAGCTAATACATTTTGCATTAAAATGTTTCTGATCAGTCACACTAAAACTCAATAGATACATAAAGAAAATATGTTATATATACATAAATGAATAATTTATTCATAAAGAATACAGTTATGTCATTTATAAGAAAATAGACGCCATCATATTAACCAAAAGTAAGCCAGTCTCAGAAGAAAAAAATTAAGAAAAACAACAACAACAACAACAACAAAACCCAAAGCAACCCCAGTTTTTTCATGTGAAGAACCTATTTTAAAGAAAGAAAGAAAGAAAGAAAGAAAGAAAGAAAGAAAGAAAGGAAGGGGTGGGGGGAGAATGGGGAAAGGGGACAATATCCAAAATGTAAATAAAATATACAATAAAAAATTAATTTCAAAAAAAAGAAAGAAAAGAAGGAAGGAAGAAAGGAAGGAAGGAAGGAAGGAAGGAAGGAAGAAAAGACATTTTAGTGAACAAAGAGACGCTTTTGGAGGAGGAGCTGCCAGCTGGAGGAGAAAGAATAAGAAGGACTGGAAGCAGGGGAGTATCGTTGAAATACATTGTATTCATGTATGAAAATGTCACATTATTACTATTGTTGTTGTTGTCTTAGTTAGGGTTTTACTGCTGCGAACAGTTACCATGACCAAGGCAACTCTTACAAAGACAACATTTAATTAGGGCTGGCTTACAGGTTCAGATATTCAGTTCATTATTATCAAGGTGGGAGCATGGCAGCATCCAGGCAGGCATGGTACAGAAGGAGCTGAAAGTTCTACGTCTTCATCTGAAGGCCTCTAGAAGACTGGCTCCCATGTGATTAGGAGAAGGGTCTCATTGCCCACCCTCACAGTGACACACTTCCTCCAACAAGGCCACACCTACTCCAACAAGGCCACACCTTATAATGCCACTCATTGAGCCAAGCATATTACAACCACCAATTTATTATTATTATTATTATTATTATTATTATTATTATTATTATTACACAGCATACACAATAATAGCATATTAAAAACACAGAGCTCTGTTTCTTTGCCACCCTTACCGGTGACAGCATTTGAGAATCCCTCAAAGGGGAGCAGTAGTGTTGTCCTCACTGATCACAAATTACACTCACCGTCCACATCCACTAACACACAGGTTGACTTTCCACTCAGCTTTCCTTAAAGAGTCAAAGATCAATGGTAGCTGGGCCACAGGCCACTGTGACTGTCCACTCAGGAAGGAAATTGTCCCAACTCAAAGACAAGCATCATCTGATTTTTTCTTTTTAAAAGATAGTAAGGAGAGAAAGATCACATATATAGTTCTAGGAAATTGTGATCTTAGTATCATACAGCTTTGACATTCTAGGAGTGTTAAGTGGGTTCTTTTGGGGTGACGTCTCCAAAGGTGCGTCTGAATTATGACTAAGTTTCTATTTTTTTCTACAGGTTCACTGATTAGCCTTATAAAAAGGAAATTTGTGGCATAGTTTGGTGCTGAGATCAGGGAACCAAACAGGAGTAGAAACAGTGACCTGGTTTCCCTGGAAACAGAAGAAAGTGCTGGTTTATAGGTCACGTTTTTTTGTGTACCAGAAGCCTCTGATTAAAGTAGATTATAGCCTGCAGGTCCTTCACCTGTCTTTCACATAAATAAAATTTCCCAAGAGTGCCCTTCCAGCCCCACTCACCAAATGAATAATTGACACAAAGCCATTTTGGCCCATATAAATTACTCTTTTCCCCCTCCTGTGCTCAGTAGAGACTTGGTTTTCTCAAACGTTGTAATGTGAACTTCTGTTCAAAGGCAAAAATGAGTGATAAATGGGGCTCTGACATTCAAGAACTCCATGATTCTAGAATATGGTGTAGGAAGTCATGAGCTCTGTCTCACAAAAGCAACTGAAGACTTATGTTATAATTTGACGATAACTCAAGATTTATTTTTATGTCGCACGAATCAGATTTTTTTTTATTTTGGAAAATAAGCTTTCTCTAGCTACTTTAAGAACATACTTCAGGAAAGATTTTGAAAAGTCTCAGAGCCTCAGCGAGAGTGGCTAGGGGACAACAAATAGATATCACATATGAGTGACGCAGCAGGGTGGCTGCAGGCGGCTCTGGGTGCAGGCAGCACCCACCAGCTGTGTGCATCAGACTCCTTTTGGAATCTGACCATGGCATACAGAAAGGGGCTGACTCTCTGTCTACTGGCCATGGCGGGTGTTGACAGATGCCTCACATGTCTCCTCCCGAGGTCTCAATCAGATGACAGTGACTGGCAGGGTTTGGCCCTAAGATGCTGAGAGGTTGGGTTGTTGTTTGTTTGTTTTCATTTTTACTTTCCCTTTGGAACACAAACTGAGAAATCAGAAGATTCTCCAAATGTGAACCAGGCTCAAAGGTATTAATTACTTTCTATTGGCGTGATAAAACAGCATGACCAAAAGTGACTTACAGAAGAGTTTATCTTGGCTTATGGCTCCAGAAACAGAGTCTATAATGTTAGGAGCTGGGGATGGGGTGGGGTAGGGAGATGGAGTGTTGCCATAGTAGCAGGTGGCTGGATCAAGAAGCTAAGGGATCTTCAACTACATGCAGAAAGAGTGAACCAGGAGTGCAGAGAAGCTATAAAACCTCAAAGCCTGTCCCCTTTGGTGTACTTCCTATAGCAAGGCTACACCAACCTAAAAGGTTCTAAAACCTTCCCAAACAATGCAACTGGGGACCAGTATTTAAATATGTGATCCTATGGGGAACATTTCTCATTCAAACTACACATGACCAAAACAAAACAAAACAAAGACTTCAGTGAAATGGTATGACCACAGTACCCTTTGAAGACCTATAAGCGGACTCTTGGCCAATGGGATCCAGACAGTGGGCAGAGGTCAAAAAGACCATTTTTCCTTCCCTTCTATTGGACCTCCTTCAGATGCAGCAGCTCTTTGCGCCTCACCGACCAAGCCATCGGGTAGTACTAAAACGGCACCTGTTACCAACAGTAGCCTGGCTCAAGCCTCCATTCTGTCTGCTGCTTCCTCGCTGGCTTCTGCCTCACTCTTGTGCCCCAGGTTGTACCTCCGCCAACACACAACAAGTGACACCACACAACCCTCCCCTCCCCGCAGCTCTGACTTCTAAGGGAACATGATTTATAAATACATCGTATTGCAGACGCGAAGTGTTCTCACTAGTCTTCGCCTGGTCTCTATGCACAGTTAGCTTCACGTACTTGTCACAGACGAAGCCCGTGCTGATTTGTAAGCCTACATTTCCATCACTATCACTCGCGCTGGAAACTTCTTTTCTACTATCCCTAATTTATCTGTATCTTCTGGGGGCGGGGTGGGGGGAGGAATCGCTCTCTAGGAGGTCAGGGTTGTGAGAGCGGGGTGGACAGTGAGACTGTCCACTTTCAGATTTGCTGCTAGTCTCAAGCTTCCACTTTGAGGCTCCATGCTTTGCTACAGCCATGAGCTTTCTCTTTCCATAAGCAAGACTTCCTTGCTTTATTGTTTCTCCCAAGAAGTTGTTTTCTTGTCCCCTATTATTATAATGAACTGCTTCTGGGACTGGATGTCTTTAAACGCTGCCCTGTCTGTTACATCTTTAATGAAGGCTTCTTCACGATGTCTCCAGTTTAAACTCGAATTGAACTGTACACTCCTATAACTAGTTTGTGCATCACGTATTTATATGAGTTGCATAGGACTCCAGCCGTTGCCACTATCGGGCCTGCATTCCCTAACTTGACAGGAGACATCCTCAATACTCGTTGCCATGGCATTAAGTGGAGAATGTAATGAGCACATGATAAAAGCCAGTGGATGAATGTTGATGGAATAACTGACTAAACCACTCTTGCCTTGGTCCCTAGGGAATGTTGGGAGAATAATTGGAAGAATTCCCTATTCAAGTGCTTCCCTGGGGGGGTGGGGATGGGGGTAGGGCAGGGGTTAGAAAGGCTCTAGGCAACCTGCACTCTGTAGCAAGACCTCATTCAAGAAAAATATTACAACGGTATTCATAGAGAAAGAATTCATATATTTAATATATAATTTGGGAAAGTGGATTTGTTTTGGAGACTAGACGTCAGCTGGCTCCATTTGAGAGTCTGAATATGAGAGAGAGGGTGTTTATTTGCCTGCCTGAATTCTAACTAGAAGGCTTCCTCCTCTTGCTACTGACAGATCACGACAGGAACATTCCAATTTTCACGCACAAAAGATGAAAAATGTTTTCTCATTTGCAGAGTCAAATGCAGACAGTTCTTTTAAAACCTGTCTCTCGGCTGACATCTGGTGGACTAAATCTAAAATGCAGTTTTCTAAAGGAAAGATGGTGTTCTCAGATCCCACAGGTAGAAAATCACTAAAGACTTACAGCCAAGCTGACTGAAGGCTAATTTTGCTTAACCTGCTGGCATTGAGTTATTCCTAAATAGACATGATGCTGTGAGGTTTGATGGACAAAGCTCTCTTGTGCTGCAGTACATCTGGCAGGCTGTAAATCCTCAAACTTCTGCCATAGTTAACTGACATAGTGGAATTTAATCCTTTAAACATCTTCCAACATGAAGAGACACATTAGCTATAGAAAGATAAAAATGGGTTCCTATTGGACTTCTTGGTGGTAATACAATATAGGAAAAAACCAAATTCTTAGGTATGTGAAATCTTAAGAGGTGTGTGTGGGGGGGAGTGGGGGGGGAGTATAAACATGGAAGGAAGATGTCCTACTTAGGCTTTTTGTCAGCTTGACACAAGCCTGGGTCATCTAAGGGAATTTCAAATAAGAAAATGCCTCCAACAGATTGGCCTGTAGGCAAGTCTGATGACATTTTCTTGATTAATGATCAATGTGAGAGGGTCCAGCCCAGTGTGGGCAGTGCCATCCCTGCAGGGGTCCTGGGGTATAGAAAAGAGCAAACTGAGGATGCCAGGAGGAGCCAGGAGGAGGCAGGTGGAGTCAGGAAGTTCCTTCTCCATCTCTGCTGCAGTTTCTGCCTCTAGGTTTCTGTCTTGACTTCCTGCCTTGACTTCCCTGCAGGCTGGACTGTGAGCTCTAAGATGAAATATATCCTTTCTTTCTCAAGTTTCTTTTGGTCACAGTGTTTATCAAAGCAGTTTAAAAACCTAACTAAGCCAGATGGTTATTAGGGAGGAGGAGTGGAGCTGTGTGAAACACGAGGAGAGAGGGTAACAGAGGGGCGGATACTCTCATCAAAGGAAATCGTGTGTTCCTATGAAAACACCACAGAGAACCTCATCATTCCATATAATTAATATATACTAAAAATGTGTTCGGGGCTCTTAGGTAAATTTTATTTCTGTCTCGATTATCTTTTTTTTTTTTTGGTTTTTCGAGACAGGGTTTCTCTGTGTAACCCTGGCTGTCCTGGAACTCACTCTGTAGACCAGGCTGGCCTCGAACTCAGAAATCCACCTGCCTCTGCCTCCCAAGTGCTTGGACTAAAGGCGTGCGCCACCACCACCTGGCTCTCGCTTATCTTTCAACTGACAAAATAAACATATTTTCAGACTTGCACGTGAATGAATGCTGACTGTGCGTGACTCTTCCCTACAGTGGTAACTGATTTAAAGTGTCATTTTTATCGAACTCTAATCTGCCACATTTCTGTTTCTAGAATGTGTGTGTTCCAAAAAAAATACTTGCTACAGCTACTGAAAATTACTGCACAGTAGTGCAAGCCTTTGATCCTGACACTCCGGAGGCAGAGGCAGGGGGATCTCTGTGAGTTCCAAGTCAGCCTGTTCGACATAATTAGTATCAGAATAGCCAAACTAGAGTAGATCTGTTTCAAAAAAAAAATTAATGCCACATTGTTTTACTGAAAACTACTAAATATTTTTATTCAAATATATTTTCTTATGGGCTGTAAGGTTCTCAAGCTTCCTAATGCAATTTAATTAACCCTTTAATACAATTGCTTATGTTGTGGTGATCTCCAACCATTAAATTACTTTTGTTGCTACTTCAAAACTGTAAGTTTGCTACTGTTGTGAATTGTAATGTAAATACATGATATGTGACTCCCAAGGGGGTCTCAACCCACAGCTGAGAACTGCTGCTGTAGCCCAATGTGCTGTTACCATTTCTTTTGGGATCTGGGACCATAGCTTAGTTGCACAGAACTTGCCCAGTATGTGTGAAGCCCTGGGTTTGATCCACAGCACTGCAAACAATACATAAATATAAACATAGTCTGTTTTTATACTTCATTTTACTCTTGTACATAGACAGAAAACATCACGGTGAACAAACTGACAATGTCCGTTCTCGAATGGAGATTTTTACTTCAATTCATTATTAGGTAATTTTTGTTTTTAGGTATAGCAAAGTGGATCTGTATTCCAAGTCTGTTTTATAACTGTGACAACTGAATTTTTTTTTCTTTCTCTCAATTTTATTTTTTTGAGATAGGGATCTCAGTATGTTACCCAGGATGATTTCAAAGCTCAGGGTTTTTTTGTTTGCTTGTTTGTTTGGTTTTGGTTTTTTGAGACAGGGTTTCTCTGTATAGCCCTGGCTGTCCTGGAACTCACTCTGTAGACCAGGCTGGCCTCGAACTCAGAAATCCACCTGCCTCTCCAGGATGATTTCAAACTCATGATCTTCCTGCCTCAGCCTCCCAAGTAGCTGGGATTACAGACACAACTGACTTCAAGGCAACTGACTTCTGTAGGCAAACTTTGTTTTCATCGATCCCGTATGTTCTTGCATTGTTTGCAGTGGGTTTATATTTGAGGTTACAGAATTTTCCAGGTATACAACCATTTATAAACAGTGGTCTCCGTATCAGCATCCAATGTTTACAACTCTTTTCTTGTCTTATTCCTTGGTTAGATTTCCAGAAGTTTGCTAAGTGAAAATGGAGACTGCAGAATGATCATTTTGCTACTGGCTTTAGTGTTCCTTCCCTGAGCAAAATAATGGCCTTTGACAAATGTTAAACTTTTCCGTTTTATTAAGATTGTTAGCCAGGTGGTGGTGGTGGCACACACCTTTAATTTCAGTACTTAGGAGACAGAGGCAGGCAGAGCTCTGAGTTTGAAGCCAGTCTGGTTTACAGAGTGAGTTCCAGGACATGGCCAGGGCAACACAGAGAAACCCTGTCTGGAAAAACAAAAAACAAAAACAAAGAAACAAACAAATAACAACAACAAAAAGATTGTTATAAAATTAAGTATGTCAAAATTTGTTGAATGTTCTTTTGGGGAATATTTGAAGAAAAAAAATTTTTTTTTTAACCTTCAGTCAGTTTTACCAGGCAGACAACTGAAAGGAACTTATGGATTTAAGCAGGGGCTCAATTGCTTTTGAATTAAAGGTAAACAGAAGCAGGTTGACTACTCTGTAAAATGGGCTTACAAGGGACAAACATTCAGAATTAGGAAGTTGTCCTCCTGGCCAATCTTTGCTGAGTGTGCCCTCTTTTTGTCATCTAAAAACAAGAACCTGAAAAAGTCCTCTGAGTACATAGTCACTAGAACACTCGTAAGGGTCCAAAAATCGCTGAAGGAAGACCCCAGGCTCAAATAGTATGCAAAGACAAAGAGCGTTAATTCTGCAGAAACAATTGGCATGCAGGAGTCAACCACTCATGACAACCACGAGGGAGCTTGCAGGCCCTTTTTTATGCAGGGCCAGAGAAATTTTCTAGAACAATTAGGTAATCTTTAATGTGACTGGCTCCTACCAAAGCAGTAACATTAGTACAATTTTGATTGGCTACTTTTATATTTAGAAAGCGGGTTAGGTGGGCTGGAGAGATGGCTCAGTGGTTAGGAGCACTGACTGCTGCTCTTCAGGAGGTCCCGAGTTCAATGCCCAGCAACTACATGGTGGTTCACAACCATCTGTAATGGGATCTGATGCCCTTTTCTCACCAGAAGTGAAGGAAGGAATGAGTACACTCACTGAAGAGAGTGACAGTGTACTCATACATAAAATAAATAAAAAATAAAATCTTTAAAAAAAAAGAAAGAAAGAAAGAAAGGGGGTTAAGTAATCTAAATTTTCATTGGTGGGTGAAGGGGAGGTCACATGGGTCAGCTTCTGATGGGCTTGTGCCAGATGGTCGGAGGTCTGCACTCTTATGTCATGAACTTTTAACCATAGGATGAGATAAGGCTGCCCAGCACTGACGACCCATCTTGAGATAAGATATTTTCCCATTCTTGTGGTTATCTCCAGGCGTCCCTGGGAGGGGGGTTTATAACCTTGTTCCTAGGATTTATGGTCTGTTCCTGGAACTGGAAACTTGTGGCCTGTTTCCTGGGACTAATGACTTTCCTTTTGAAGTCAGGTCTGTTAGACGTCTGGTGTTAGACGTCCATGCGCAGCTTAGAGCAGACCACACCAGACCAAACAGTTCCAAGGGTGGGGGGGAGGATTATTCAGGAGATAGGTTGGGGGAGGGGAGAAGTAGAAGAAGATGGGAGAGGAAGAAGAGAGAGGAAGAAGAGTAGAGTCTGGCCATGACCACGTGCAGAGAGGGTGAAGGGAAGGGGAGGGAAGAGAAGCTTGAGGTAAGAGATCAAGAGATCAAGAGAGAGAGGAGAGGGGCAAGCAGCTCCTTTTATAGTGGGCCAGGCCTACCTGGCTGTTGCCAAGTAACTGTGGAGGTGGAGTTTAGACAGAATACTAACAAGGTCTGGTTCTGAAATGGAGACAAATGGGGTTTATGCATGCCATCCTTTCACTCGAAATGCACAGAACTAAGAAAGAATATTAAAAGCTGCAAGGGAAAAAGATAATGTAACATATAAGGGCAGACTTATTAGAACAACTCCTGACTTCTTGATGGAGACTCTAAAATCCAGAAGGACCTAGATGGTTGTTCTGCAGACTCAGATACCACAGACGACAGCTCAGAATACTATATCCAGCAAAATTTTCAATGACAATAAATGGAGAAAATAAAACATTCCACGATGAAATCAAGTTTAAGTAGTATCTATCTGTAAATCCATCCTTATAGAAGGCACTAGGAGAAAAACTCCAACCTAAGGAGGTTAACCACACCTGAGAAAACATAAGGAATAAATAATCCCAAACTAGCAATATCAAAAGAGGGGAAACTCGAGTGTTGTTAGCGCACACACACATACACACAGGCTCACATACACACACTACTTCAACAAAATAACAGGAATCAACAAACACTGCTCATGGATATCTTTCAATATCGATGATCTCAATTTCTTAAATAAAAAGGCACAGACTAACGAAAGGGATGTGAGAACAGAATCCATCCTTCTGCTGCATCCAAGAAACACAACTACATCAAGAACAGATATCACCTCAGGATGAAAAGATGGGAAAAAAATATTCCAAGGAAATGTGCTTAAGAAGCAAGCTGGTGTGGCCATTTTAAGACCAGACAAAATATACTTCAAACCCAAACGAATCAGAAGAGATAGGGAAGAACACCACAAACTCATCAAAGGAAAGATTCATCAAGAAAACATTTTAACTCTTAACAACTAGCAACCAAACACAATGGCACAAGTCCATAAAAGAAACACTACTACAGTTTACATCACTTATTGATCCTCACACACTGACAGTGGGAGATTTCAATACACCAAACTTGCAATAGGTCATCCGGACTAAATGCCAGAACTAACTGACAGTATAAACCGATTGGTTGAGGGGCAGGAGTGGGGGAGGGGGAAGGGTTCCTCTTGATATCTCTGTGTTACAGCTCTTTTAGCCAAGACCCTTTTCTGACCTTCTTCAGTGAAACAGTTTCTTTAGATGACCTTAACTTGTGCAGATACACTTTATTCCAGGTGGGCTTGAGTACATACACTTTATTTGGGGTAAACTAAGGGTATATATAGACCTTGGAAAGTGAAAAGGAATTTTCAAGGTAAGTGAAAACCATTGGTTAGAGTTTGAGAGGGCTGTGAATAGCTCATTTGCATAGATAGGTATTCCAGGAATCCCAGGTACTTGCTGGGTGGGAGGGGGGGGATAGGGAGTTAAATTCGTAGTTACACACCTTCTCCAGGCAGAGGGTATGTGGGATCTGGATCCCCAGACAAGATCAGATAAGAGGAAGCCCTGCTGGTTAAGGGAGTCCTCCTTTTGGTGCAGAGCTCAGAGAAGCAATCAGGTGATGGCAAGACAAACTTCGACCTTAATTAGCAGGGTTTCCCTGCAATGGGGAACAGCAAAGGACTCAGGTAATTTGAGAAGCAGGGTGCAGAGTCTTTATTCTTAGTCATACTGTTAAAGCTCTGATTACAAAATGCAATAAAAATACCAATCTGTAATGTTTGGGATTTTTTTTTCTTACTGTACAAGGAATGATCTTCTTGTACAGTAATGATATAGAATAATGATATAGCTTCTTATATGTTACTAATTGTGCTATTTTTCAGAAGATAAATGTGAAGAACATGATGTCTGACCAAGGAAATACTTGGAGTGTGAAGGCAGCATTCTGCCATAACTTTGCAAGCATCCTCATTTTTCAAGAAATGTCTGGCAAATGCTTTGTCCTGGCCTCACGTCAGCCATATTTTGTAACATATCATTGAATATAGCTGTTTGATGTTTGTTTTGTCAATTTTTGATGTTGAGAGGTTTCTTTCCAGACCATTAAAAAATAACAAGGCCGGGCAGTGGTGGCCATGCCTTTAATCGCAGCACTTGGGAGGCAGAGGCAGGCGGATTTCTGAGTTTGAGGCCAGCCTGGTCTACAGAGTGAGTTCCAGG
>JANHMN010000013.1:40387764-40468348 GCA_030674055.1 Rhabdomys pumilio
AGTATAATTCAGACCACTGTGGGCAGTGCCATCCCTAGGCAAGTATAGGAAAGGTAGCTGAGCCTGAGTCTGGAGTAAGCCAGTAAGTGTTCCTCTTTGGACTTTGCTTCAGTCACTAATGTGGGTTTCTACCATGATGAACTGCACAGAGCCAAATAAACCCTTTCCTCCCCAAGATGCATTTGGTTAGTATTATATCAGAGTAATAGAAAATAAATCAGTAAGAGTTCTTGCTGCATAAGCATGAGGATCTGAGTTCAAATCCTCAGCACTTATGTAAAAGTCTGGGTGTGGCTGAATACACTTAGAACCCCAGCATTATGGAGGGCATAGAGAGAATAGCTAGGGCTTGCTAGCCACCAGCCTAGACCCAGGCATGGTGAGAACAGTAAGAGACCCTGTCTCAAGGAAGGAAGGTGTCACTGATAGAACAGGACATCTGATCTTCTCTGGCCTCTGTACACATTCAGGGACACATCTCACACCCCTAACACATACATACGGTAAACAAAGCAAGATACCTAAAATAGTAAAAAAAGAAAATTTTTTTTAAAAAGAATATTGGATTGCTCATAATTCTTAATTTCAAATTGCTTCAAAGCCACTGTAACATAACTAAATGTGGTACTGGCTTAAGGCTAACCAAAGAATCCATGGAGAGTGGAAAGCCAGATCTACATAGTAGGCAGTCAAGTTTCAGGAAGAGCACTACGACAAGAAGGAAAGAAGAATAAGGAAACATCCCTTTCAACAATGATGTTGAGGCGGTTGGATACTCACCCAGCAGTTCAGTTTCTACCCATGCTGTGCACATGAGTTAACTAAGAATGGATCAGAGACCTCGATGTTAGGAGTCCAACTCTCTGAAGATTATAACCTTTGATTAAGGTTCCTTCTGTGTCTTCCACAGAACACAAGCAACTGAAGCTGGATAAGACCAGGTGGACTCCATCAGAGCTAACTTTTGTTCCTCTGTGAATATTGTCAAGGAAGTGAAGGGGCTGAGGGCTTGCTCAGTGGCTAGGTAAAGTTTTTACATTTATCACGTGCAAGGGTGTAGCTTTAATCCCTAGCACCAGAAAGTGTAAGTGTGTGTGTGTGTGTGTGTGTGTGTGTGTGTGTGTGTGTAAAGGAAAGTGAGAGAATGAGAAAAACATGGGGAATTTTATTTACTGACCAGGGTTCTGTGTCAAGATATGTGTTAAAGAGCAAAACTGCAACAGCTTTAGCTTAGATGTCAAGTCGGCTTTTATCTATAATTCAAGAACTGGGGGCAATATCCGATCCTATTACGGAAAAGTAGATCAGTAGAAAACCACATAATTTAACATCAGGTCACCTTTCATGTGTTGTCTTCTAGTACTTACAACTCAATTAGAAAACCATGGATTTTGTGTCCAAAAGATAAACAAGAGAATAGTGGTGAACAGACTTCTCTTAAAAGGCGATAAAAAGATGTCCACCATCATTGGTCATTATGAACTAATCTGAACCACTCTGAGAGGGGCTGTGCTTGTAACTCTGTGATAGTTTGTCTCACACACCCAAGGGCCCTGAGTTTGATCCCCAGTACCTCAAATAAAAAATACTGTGAGATGCCACTTTATAACCATTAAGATGGCTATAATGAAAAGGACAAATAATAAGTATTGGCAAGGATACAGGGAAATTAGAATCATCACATACTGCTGGTGGGAATGTAAAATGAAACAGTTACCATGAAAATAGTTTACTAATACCTGAAAATATTTTGAATTGTTGGCATTATCAAGGAAGTGAATAGATGATCAGAGTCGGGGAAACTATTAGTGATAATGACCCAGCTGTTTATCAGATGATGGATGATGAGCAGAAAAAATGAAAGATACCATATAATATAGTGACTCTCAACCTGTGGGTGGCAACCCCTCTGAGGGTTGAAAGACCCTTTCACAGGGGTTGCCCAAGACCATTGGAAATATCAGATATTCATAACAACAAAACTGCAGTTAGAAAGTAGCAATGAAAATAATTTTGTGGTTAGGAGTCATCACATCATGAGGAACTGTGTTAAAGAGGAACTGCACTAGGAAGGCTGAGAATCACTGGTGCAATGCAATATTAATTTAGCTATTAAAGGTATCAGGTGGGTTAGAAGGATGACTCAGTGGGGACAGTGTTTGTAGCACAAGTATGAGAACCTGGATTTAGATTCCCCTGCACTTACCTGACAGCCAGGCACGACAGTACATATCCAACCCTAGGGCTGGTAGAGCGAAGACAGGGGCATCATAGCATCTTCTTGGCCACACAGCCAGCTAATGAGTTAAATTCAGTGAGTGACCCTGTCTCATAAAGGTAGTTGGAGATAGTAAAGTGCACCAGCCATGACCTCTGGCCTCTACACACACATGAATGCATTCAGATGTGTGAACATGTGTACAGTGTACACATATCCACACAAAAGGAATGAAATATAGATCCATAGAGTAGCATGAATGGGTCTTAGAATGTTGTGCTAAATAATATAAGACATACAGAAAAGACTGTGTGTTCTATAAGCCCATTGATCCAAAACAGTCAAACTCAGAAAAGCAGGCTCTGAGAGAAGCGTCAGGAGGGAGAGACTGCTAGTGGCTGTGAGTTTATTTTGGCGTGATGAAAATATTTTGGAGGCAGACAGTGATGTTGTTGCATAACTTGATAAATATCTAGAAAAATCACTAGTTTGTCAGCACTCTTAACAAATAGTATCTTGTGCTATGCTGTTCTCATTTTTAAAATTCTTCTTGCTCCTGGAAGTACAAAGCCTTGTTTACTTTCCACTCTTCCCTCACTCCTTTCTCAGCAGCTGCCGTTGGTCATGAATACCATTGAGATTCACCTTGCCTTTTACTCTCAGTGGTCCAGGTAGCTGTTGCACTCTCATCCCTGGGCTGTACTACTCTACTGAGTTCTTCATGGATCCCCCGGCCTCATTGCCAAATAATGTCAACCTATTATGTCAAAAACAAACAAACAAACAAACAAACCAGCCAGACACTTTCTGTTCAAGAACTAAGTATGGCAGGATTTCCTAAGCATTTTCTACTCATCAACCCCACTGACCTGAGAAGGGTTTTTCAAGATTTATTTAAGTGTGTATATGTGGGTGGAGGTATGTGAACACGCACATGAGAGTTGGCCCAGAGGCCAGAGCCCTAGGATCTCCTTGAGCTAGAGTTACGGGCAATTGTGAGCCTTCCATAGTGGGATCTAGGAATAGAACTTAGGTCCTCTGCCTGAGCAGCATGTACTCTTAACTGCTAAGCCATCTCTCTAGTCCCCATGTCAGAAATTTTATGTGACACTGGGTATATAGGTATATAAGACGGGTCTCCAAATAAAACATTTACTGGTAATATATCATAAATTTGTTTTAAAACAATTATTTGGTATACATATATAATTTTACTATTTATTAATGATAAAAAGCAAATTTGCATACTAATGAGGTTAAAGTAAATCATGGAATACAAAACTGACTGCTACTCCTAAAAGGTTTGGAGAAATGAACCACCTCACCGGGAATGGTAGAATGATTGATCTCTCTGAAGGCTGTTCTCTGAAGATGCATCTCTGGTCTCCCTCCTGCAAGTCCCCCCCCTCACCCCCCCAACTTTCTTTCTCCCTTCAATACTCCCTGGTGTTTATGTCTCCACAAGTGTGTCAGCCTCCTTTCCTGACTAACACCCTGCTGTTATCATTTCTGTTACATTGAACAACATACAGATATACTCATCAGTAAACTCCAGTAGGCCCTAAACCATCTGGTACCCAGCACAGAGCTACCTGCCTACTTTCATCTCTAGCCACTTTTACTAATCTCTTGTCAGAGGTGTCTTTTCTCTGCTAGCCAGTCTTTCTGGCCCTCAGAATTTGCATAGCTAATCCCTTGACCTAATCGCCTTTCCTTTTGATTGTCCAAGGGCTGTCTCCCTTCTTCCTTTGATGTGAGCCTCTCAAATAGACCCTTGGGGGTGTTCTAAGAGAATACAAGCACCCCCACCTCAGCTCCTTTATTTCCTTATTATCACTTGGGACATTTTCTGGGTTTTTTTGTTCATTTTGTCTTCTTTTTATTGTTTATTTTTTTCTCTTTAAGTCTGTTTTTCCTCATGAAACTGGGCCATGCTGGGGTAGAATCATCCTTCCCTGTTGTATCAGTGTTCAGTCTAGAGATGATAAATGACTTGTGAATAAAGTACACCTTTTTTTTGTCAGTAATCCCTGAATACAGCATTGCATCCTCAATTTAGCATTTTTAAGATAGATTTCTTTTGTCTACAAAGTATATTTTTATTTTATTTGTTTGAATATTTTGCCTGCAAGTGTGTGTGTGTTTGCTCCATGTGCATGTGTAGTCCCTGCAGACCCTGAAGAGGGTCTCAGAACTGGAATCATAGTTACAGTCAGGTATAAGCTATCATCTGGGTGCTAGGAGCTGAACTAACTCTCCAGCCCCCAAAGTATGTTATGTAAAAACCTAGATTGACTCCCTGATTACCCCCCAGAAAACTGTCGATGCTTTACTTCTCTAGACATCTCTTGCCACTTTTCTCACGGATGCTTGTTCTTGTTCTTTGTGCAGAGTGATGGCAGCTTTAGTGCTTCAGGTGGAGTTCGTCCTTTTCAGCTTCAGAACTGGAAACAGAAAGTTAGTCGGACGAAGAAAGTAGAATTCATACGCACAGCAGAAAAATTAAAAAACCAGTGAGTATAAGAATGTTGTCTCCAAATAATATCACTAGCTATTTTATAATGAACAATATAAAATCAATTCAACTTCACCTTCCCCAGTCTCACACTGTTAGGAAATTCTTCTAATCACTAGCAAACATAGCAAGAAGGGGAGGAGGGAGGTGTGAACTATAGTCTGTTTTAATATAAATTAGCTGTAAGTGAAATTGTCTTCATTTTTTTTGTTTTTTTTTCTTTTTTTTTATTGGATATTTTATTTACATTTCAGATGTCATCCCCTTTTCCCATTTCCCCTCCCTAGAAAACCCCTATCCCGTGCCCCCTTTTCCTTTTTGCTTTTATACAATATTTTTTTAAAATGTTAATCAAAGGCTTTATAAGTATGGTAATGCTCAATCAGAAGTGTAACCCAATACCCAACCTAGATATATCAACTATCTTTGACTGGTGGAGACACGTGAACATCTGCCTCCATGCCCCCGCCCCCCCCCCTTTCTGTCTCTTTCTCTCTCTTATCACCTAGCTTCTCCTCTACTTCTTGTCTTCATTTTTTTTTTTTTTTACCATTTTATATTAGTGTATTTTAAGGAAAACAAAACAATAATGTATTCATGTTTTGTATCTCAAATTGTAGGTAGGCACTTTAAGAATATTTTTGAGTAAGTGTCCTGAAGAATAAGTATCTTCTTATAGGTTATGAAGTTGGTAAATGATTGATGTCGGGCCAGTCCCTCCCCTCTAGTTCCTCTCCTGTCTCCCCATCACTGTTTCTTCCCTACAACATAGGATTCCTCATTCCCTCTATTTTCAACCCACTGAGTTCTTATTGCTGCCTCTGTATGCATGGGTCCAGGACCATCAGTTGAAACTCCTTTCTGGAGCTATATCCTGGAAGAAAATTAGTCTCTCTCCTCCAGGAACCACTAGTTACCAATAGCTTCTCAGCTAGAGGTAGGATGTCATTCGTGACATGCTGGGGTTTTGGTTGGCTTGATCTTATGTAAGTCTCATATAAGCAGTTAGGGCTGCTGTGAGTTCATGTGTGCAACATCCATGTTGTGTCCAGCAAATAATGTTTCAGCGAATATGTCTTATACTTCCAGCACTTACACTCTTTCCCCTGTGTCTTCCTCAATGATCCCTGAGATTTGGGGAAAAGGGTTGTTAAACTGATGTCTCATTTACACCTGAGCACTCTACTGTCTCTTCATCTTTGCGTATTGATCACTTGTGGGTCTCTATCAATCTGTCTATTGCAAAAACAGCTTCTCTGATAGAGCTAACAGCTACACTGACCTATGGGTGTGAAGATAAGACCTTGGCAGGGACAGTTTAACACTATGTCCATTTAACATTACGATAGTATTAGGTTCTCCTATAGGGCTTATGTTGAAGCCAGTCATGGGCTTTGATCTAGTTAACAGTACCAGGCATGCATTCTGTCTTCTGGAGAGGGCTTCGAATGCAGTCAGAAAGGAGTTTATTACTCCCATAAATTGATCCTACTATTTTATCAGTGGTCATATCTTGCCAGGCCAGTTTTAATTGTAGATTCATAGGGTTCATAACTGGATAAGATTACTGAATAATTTTTCTCTCCCAGTATCAAGTGATCAGTCCTAGTTAGGGTTCCTTTTGCTACTATGAAACACTATCACAAGAAGCAACTTGGGGAGGAAAGGGTTTATTTGGATTCTACTTCCACATCATTGTTTATCAAAGGAAGTCAGGACAGGAACTCAGCTAGAACCTGGAGGCAGGAGCTGATAAACAGGCCATGGAGGTGTGCTGTGTACTGACTTGCTCCCTGTGACTTGCTCAGCCTGCTTTCTTATAGACTACAGGCCCACCAGCCCAGGGGTAGCCCCATCTACAATGGACTGGGTCCTCTCACATCAATCACTAAGTAAATGTCCTACAGTCTTGCCTGCAGCACGGTCTTATGGAGGCATTTTCTCAATTGAGACTTCCTCCTGTCTGATGATTAGTTTGTGTCAAGTTGAAGTAAAACCAGCCAGCACACTGTCCTAACTACTTTTCTGTTACTGTGATGAGACGGCATGACCAAGGTGACTTAGAGTTAGAGGGTGAGAGTCCATGATCATGATGGCGAGGAACAAGGCAACAAGCAGGGAGGCAGGTGAGGTCAGGAACAGGAGCTAAGAACTCACGTTCACCATCATGCAGTGATCCAGATCTATCTTGTCGTCTAGTCCCCAGTTTCTTAATGACACATTCTACCGCTAGGCTTTCCACTGCAGTTTTAATTTGGGTCATGGAGCTTTTTATTCCAGCATCATTTTAGTTTGTATTTTCCAGTCTATCTCTTTGTTGAGCTACATTTTCCTGTCTTAGAATGATCTTCAGCTCTCTGTTTTTGCCCTTCTACAACACAATCATGTCTTCTCTGAGTTGTTTGAGTGTACTCATTCTTTTGAATGCTTTGCAAGTTTTTTCAGGATGTTTGTAGTATGTGCCATCATTATAGGAAGAGTGATTTGTGGAGGAGATGTGACGTCTTCATTTTTCATGTTTCTGTTTCTGTGGTGTGATCTGTGCATTTAGTGTTTTGAGTCTGTGTTTTCCTTCCTTCCCTTTTTTTCTTTCTTTTCTTCCTTCCTTCCTTCTTTCCTTCCTTCCTTCCTCCCTTCCTTTCTTCCTTCCTTGCTTCTTTTTAGAATATTTTCTTTCTAAAATTCAAGTCCCGCCAGGCGGTGGTGCTGCATGCCTTTAATCCCAGCACTTGGGAGGCAGAGGCAGGTGGATTTCTGAGTTCGAGGCCAGCCTGGTCTACAGAGTGAGTTCCAGGACAGCCAGGGCTACACAGAGAGACCCTGTCTTAAAAAAATAAAAAATAAAAAAAACAAAATAAAATAAAATAAAGTTCAAGTCCCCTTTTTGCTTTCAGTGGTGACATTTGCAATGTTCAGTGCAGAAAAACTAAGTCACAGAAGGGTTGAAGTGTTTCCCTCTGTGGGACTGGTATTTAAGGCCAGTGGTTCTATCTCAAGTCTTCTTTTGAGGGTCAAGTATCATTCTGTATCAACTTGGCCTCTTGCTGTGAGTTGTGGAACTCTCTACATGCCTGTGGGCCTCACAGAGAGTCTGGTCTGCTCCTAACCCTCAGTCCACAGCTTCTGCTGAAGCCTTGCAAGATGTAGGACTCCTTGAGCACCAAAAGCCTGGCTGGGTTCAAGACTAATCCCACTAGTTTCTCAACTACCCATAAGAGCTGGTAGGAGCAAGTGACTGTGAACTTACCCTGTAGTCAGATCGGTTCCTATACCAAATCTACAGGTTGCACCAAAGCTGCTGGGGTATAATGTAGGGGCCCTTGCCCCTATCCTCAGTTACCCTGAGAGCCAATGCTCCTCCTGGGCAGAGCTGCCCTGCAGTGAAGCCCGTCACTGAAGAAGCTGTGAGCAGTTTTAGTGAGAGGATTGTGCTCTGGAGCTATTTTTTCAATGATCTTTTAATTAATTACCCTCCCTTGGTTTCTGCTTCTCTCAGATCTCCTCTGTATACTATAAAATTTCCACTTATTTCATATTTTTATTACATTGTCTTTCCCTATAAACAGTGGTATTTACTGAGTATTCATTTTTTTTTTTTTGGTTTTTTTTTTGGGGGGGGGGTTCGAGACAGGGTTTCTCTGTGTAGTCCTGGCTGTCCTGGAACTCACTCTGTAGACCAGGCTGGCCTCGAACTCAGAAATCCACCTGCCTCTGCCTCCCAAGTGCTGGGATTAAAGGCGTGTGCCACCACCACCCAGCTGTTAGAATTTCTATATAGGATGAAATCCTTTCAGCTTCTCACTACTTCTTGTCTCAGCTCACAAACAACAAAAGCCCCTGAACACATGCATGGAGGCTCTGTGGCCTAGCCCATAGGGCTTGCTGCAGTCCCAATGTGATTTCTCTCAATGTGATTATCCGTATATACTTTTTGTCTGTGTTGCCAGTGGGGAAGCTCTGGAAAACTGTGGAGAGCATCTCAGGTTGTGTGCAATGATGTCACTGGCTAGAGACATCATGCTGCATATTGGATTCAAGCTGAGAGAGTAAATGTTCATATTTACTTGGTGGGAGAAGAAAAAAATTGATATTTTTGCCAACTTAAAAAAAAAACCTCCTTGATACTATATTTTCTTTTCTTTTGTTTTACTTGAGGACTGTAACATTTAGAACCTCACAGCTAAAGGCTTCTGTATTTTTAAAGGAATTCAAATTATAGTTGGTTAAAATTGGACTTAACTGGTAACTCTATTTATAGGTACTATTTTGATTCCTTAACCTTATTAGTCTAAGTAATCACACTCTTATTTTTTAAGTGAATTGAACATAAAGTACTAATTATTTTAAGTGTATGCATATGTTAAACAATTAAAGCATACTTAAGTCATAGTTATACCACTTGTTTCTTTTCCTAAAGAGCTCTTGTCATAGAAAAAGATAAGCACAGTCATTTCTACAGCCAGAGAGGCGACTTCAGAAGTGAGTACAGCATGCTGGAAGAGCTGGAGAACAAGCTGATCAACAGCAGGAAGACAGAACGTAAGCTGCGTCTGTGGTGACTGACAGACTGTGCGTGATCTAAGGGCAGTGCTGCTCTGTGTTGTCCTTAGACATGGACTGTGTTGTAGCTGTGCGGCGATACAGAGCTGGTGACAAGTCTGTCTCTTAAGGACATGCGTTTATTTTATTTTCAGGTTACTGTTTAGTATTCTAATGAACTGTTTTCTAAATCTATTTCTTCCATGTTATTAGAAAAGATGATTTGGAGTTAATTTCTGTGCATCTGATGCTGAGATAATACAAGAAAATACCTTAGAGTTACACAGTAAATATGTTCTGTTGTTTGTTATGCAGGTTAATCATTGTCAGGGGGTGTGAGGATACCTTGCAAAAATTTGTATGTTGCAAAAATCCTTATAACATAAAAGCTACTTTGGATTGTATACAGGAAAAATGGCTATTACTAAGCTTTACAACATACTGATTTCTAGGAAAGATTAAACTGCTTATGATAATGTCTTCTCACCAGTTAAAAGAATTTTCTAGTAATTTTCCTTTCTAAACATAAGATCAGACCATTTTTTAAAGATTTATTTATTTTATGCATATGAGTACACTGTAGCTGTCTTCAGACAAACCAGAAGAGGGCGTCAGATCCCATTACACATGGTTGTGAGCCACCATGTGGTTGCTGGGAATTGAACTCAGCTCTGAGAGAGCAGTCAGTGCTCTTACCTGCTGGGCCATCTCTTCAGTCCCAGATCATGCCATTTTTTAAAGCCTTCTTTTGTCATATAGTAGCGACACTTACTCTCCCTCGTCTGATGAACTGAGAATAGGCTGTAATAGAAACACCACCCATCAAGTCTTCATTCTTGAATTCCTAGACCAGTTATAGATCATGATGCGGTAACTACTGCTACTTTTTCTTTTGCAGACACTGGCAGGGTGATCTTCCATTTCTTGCTTATATACTTAAAGGATCCAAAATGTGTTTTATTTTTGGGTGATTTGTTTTACCCTTTCTTTTGTTCCTTTTGTTCTCCAGTGGCTCAGACTGACTTTGAGCTCTCTATGTTGCCAGGGCTGACTCACACTCTTGAGCTCCCTACCCACTCTCCAAATGCTGACATTATGGGCACATACTACCATGTCCAACTCACTCTTCTCTTTTCAACGCAACTTCATTTATTTATTTTTTAAACTGTTTTCTGTTCTTCAGTTTTGCAGCTCATTATTAACACTGTGTGCCTGTCTAAAAAAGGAGGGAACACATGGTGTCTGTCTTAGGGTTTCTATTGCTGTGAAGAGACACTGGCTACAACAACTCTTATGAAGGAAACCATTTAATTAGGGGCTAGCTTAACAGTCAGAGGTTTAGTCCATTGTCATCATAGTGGGAAGCATGGTACATGCAGGCAGACATGGTTGACAAGAAGTAGCTGAGAGTTCTACAACCAGGTCTGAAGGCAGTTTAAGACCTCTGACCCTCAGTCAGTGGTATTTACTTTGAGATGATCGATACAAAAGCAAGAGGCAAGAGGTTTATTTTCCGGCTTGTTGGAGACAACCTTCAATTAGTCCCTCAAGGGGGGGGTGACTAGAAGGCAACCCCGAATGGCTATTACAAGCAGTTTTTATACTTTTTAGGGGCACAGGTTACATCAGCAAGGTTACAGTTCAAACTTACTGGCTGAGCATATTGACCTTTAAATCAATAGATAGCAAGCATGTACGCATTTGAACTCTACCTGGGACTTTCCAGAGGGTCAGGTGACTGTCAGTACACACACACCACACACACCACATAGAATTAATGTTGTCTACTCTTAATATTTACAAATAAGTTAAGGGCAATTTCTGTTTTCAGAAATTACAACACATTAAAAAGAAAGATGCTTTTAAAGAGTACAATATGTTAGACATCAGTTACTCATCATGTTTTTAAAACAATAGTCAATAGCTCATTCTCCACAGAAGGAAGAAAGGTACATCCTCTCTATGTCGAAGGTTTACAGTAAAGAGGAACCAATGCTCCTTTCAAATATAGGATGTAAACTGAGATGCTTTATGTCGGAGCAACGATTCCTGCTGTCCATATGGTTCTGACAGAAATGGCTGCCATTTAATCATTCTTGACTGTCTTTCAACTAAAGGACCATGTGGAGTTTGCCTGCGGAAGCTTAATTGTAACCACGCTTGTCACAGTATAGACTTTTCCTTCCAGGAGCAAAAATCCAGCAACAGTTGGCCAAGATACATAACAATGTAAAGAAACTTCAGAACCAGCTGAAAGATGTGAAGCCTACACCTGACTGTGAGCAGAGTTCAATAAGATTCTCTTTAATACATTGTTCTTTTCTGCTAGTGCGTTAAAAAATGTATGCTTTCTAGTAAATGTATCGTCCTTTCAATTTGGTATCCATGGAGCCAGCCCTCCTTTGTTAGGAATTAATCAGGGCAGAGTGGAGAAGTATAGTAGTCAGAGTTTATGTGGAATTTTTCAGCCTTTGAACTACTATTCAATCCTAAAACCTAAATCCTAAAGTAGGCAAAAGAGCCACTGTGAGGCGGAAACACTGACACAGGAAGGTTCAGAGTTAGCCAAGTAAGTGGACACGATTGCTTTCCCGTTCCTAGTCCACAGCTTATCATGTCATTTGCTTTTTGAAAGAAAAAGTATCTTTCAGAAGTATTTCAAACACATAAGAAATGGTTTGACTCGCCGGGCAGTGGTGGCGCACGCTTGGGAGGCAGAGGCAGGTGGGTTTCTGAGTTCGAGGCCAGCCTGGTCTACAGAGTGAGTTCCAGGACAGCCAGGGCTACACAGAAAAACCCTGTCTCAAAAAGCCAAAAAAAAAAAAAAAAAAAAAAAAAGAAAGAAATGGTTTGACTCTACTGGGACAAATGTTAGTCTGGAGGAGGAAGAAATAAAAAAAATTATATTCCTAACTTCTGTTTCAAAATTCATTTGTAAAGGCTCAAAGCACAGCACTTGAACCTGTAGGAGAGGTTATGGGAAAGCCTCGCTCTGTCGTTTATTAGTCAGGACATTTGAGGCAAGTTCCAATCTCTCCGAGCTCTGTGTTTTCAGCTGTGCAGTGGAGATCATAGGTCTTCTCTTAGCGTGTGGGCAGGATGGGGTGGACCAGCGCTCTAGAATGTGGGTGCAGTGCTTGGAGCGTGGAAGCAGTGACACTGACAAGCAGGAAAGAATGGGAAGAATTCACTAAGTGAAGTGAAGCCATAGTGTGCTAGAGGGAACATGTTACGTCTTTCTCATAGAATCCTGTTGCATAAGAACAAAGGAACAAAAATCTAAAGGAAAAAAGGCCATAAGTAATTACTTTACGAACGTGTAAACCCGTAAACACTGCTGAAAGACAAAGTAGAAAATTATGACTACATATGTAGTTCCATAATTAAGTATTCA
Source organism: Rhabdomys pumilio (assembly GCA_030674055.1). Taxonomy (NCBI): domain Eukaryota; kingdom Metazoa; phylum Chordata; class Mammalia; order Rodentia; family Muridae; genus Rhabdomys; species Rhabdomys pumilio. Next base: position 40,400,431 of record JANHMN010000013.1, read on the forward strand.
CAGGATTTATAAAATGCCTACACATTAGAGCAACCAAGGTAACAGGAAAAGTGGACAAAGATTATAAGGCACACACTGTATCAAAAGAAATACGAAACTCAAGTGAAATACATGTCCATGCTTCTCAGTAATCACAGTAATATCAGTTAAATTGACGACAGGTCCCTGACTTACTTTGGACATGATAAAAGCACATGGGAGGAAGGTGGTGAGATGAATCAGCAGAGCCTCTGCAGGACAGACAAACGGACAAGTCTAACACACTGTGGAGTAGACATGCATTTCAAGTTGAGTAGCCACTTTATAAAAATACTTACTTGGACATGCTATAAATATACATTCATGGATTTGTACTGTCTCGTTTTGCATGTTTAAACGTTCGTCAACGGGAAAATCAAATGGACCAGGCCGGTTCTAGGCTCTGAAATGCCATACGTAGCCACAGAAAACGTGAGGCAGTGGTGTATATGTTACACGCTAGCTTAAGCATAACTTTGTTTTCTTTTGAGGCCTCACCATGTAGATCAGGCTACCCTCTAACACAGAGATATTCACCTGCTTCCACATCCCACTGTGTCTGACTGTCCGCATTTTTTAACCAAAGTATTCTCTTAAATAAAAATTAGAAGTAAACAATAGTATATGTTACATGAACTAATTTTTATAAAAGTAATACTGATTATAAGATTTAATAATATGGGTGAGGAAAATACCTTTAATCAATATTATAATCACTTTTAAAATGTACTTATGAGCAAGTTTTCCTAATTGCTCGGGCTAAGAAATGTTTTTAAATAGGGGAAGTCTGTGTTTATTATTATTAACTCAGCTATATGAAAATATGACTTTTCTTTTTTTACAGTTGTCGAAAAGCTCAGAGAAATGATGGAAGAAATTGAAAATGCAATCAATACTTTTAAAGAAGAACAGAGACTAATGTATGTTTTAAACTAACTTATCCTAAAATTTTCACTTTGAGTTGTTGCCTGTGAATGTACTGAGTCTTATACAAAAGCAACACTAACACTGCCTTCTGTCATACAGTTTAAATTGCCTTTTATACTTACAGTAAATTTTCATTTATCTTGGACACACTAATAAAAGTTTGCAAGATTATTTATGATTGGGGAAACAAACTTCCTTTAAGGCTCATACATGAATATTACTAATATTAGAAATGCCAACAGAGGTAGATGCAACAGTCAGGGGTGATTACACTTTCAGAAGAGTGAAAGATTAATTTGGATTGGTCACTGTGTTATTCAAACTTCATTCTTGTTCATTTTAGATACGAAGAGCTTATTCAGGAAGAGAAAACAACCAATAATGAGCTGAGTGCCATCTCCAGGAGGATTGAGTCTTGGGCTCTGGGTAATTCAGAAACAGAGAAAGCTTTCAGAGCCATCTCAAGCAAAGTTCCTGTAGACAGAGTGACACCGAGTACGCTTCCAGAAGAAGTGGTAGAATTTGAAAAATTCCTCCAGCAAACAGGAGGTCGGCAGGGGGGCTGGGATGACTTGGACCACCAGAACTTTGTGAAAGTGAGGAACAAACATAAGGGGAAGCCGACATTTATGAAGGAGGTTGTGGAACACCTTCCGGGAAGAACGCTGGATGAGGTTCAGCAGCATGAGAAGTGGTACCAAAAATTCCTCGCTCTAGAAGAAAGAAAAAAAGAGGTAATAGTAATTACAACAACTGTTGGGAATCGCGTGTGTCTGTGTGCCAGGTGTGCAGAGATTAACTGTGTCATTAGCTTTCCATGAACAGCATAGAGTAGCCATGGCCTCTTACAGCAGGCGAAACCAAGGTGTTGAAAACTAGGGAACTTGTGCTCAGTAGTACAACCTCAGTTAGACTTCCCAAGACCAAACATTTCTACCACAAGGAATTACACAATGCACCTTAAGACTGCCCCTCCACGCCCAGGACAAGGGCTGATTCAGAGCTGCACAGACGACAGGAAAAGGTCATCTTAGTAAATGCCACATTAGTTGCCATGGGGAGCAGATATGGGGAGCAGTTTCTTTGCTGTCTTTGAACTTCAACATCACTGTATAAAGACTCAAATTTTAGGTACCATAAGAGGGTTATAGCAAACATCCTACAAGGTTCATTTTCAAATACATGTTAGCCCAGCTTTGACTTAGGCCAGGGTTTTATATCAGCATCTGGTGCTGACTAACTAGGTTGTGGTGGCTGTCCTGTCATGGTGGAGTGGTTAGTACTGTGATAGCTGGGCTCCAGCACTAGATGCTTGCAGCACTCCCTTTTAATCAACAGATACGTCTCTACACATTGCCACTTTCTCCTGGGGAGCAAAATCACCTTGGCTGAGAACCATTAATCTAAAGAAATATGTTACCTGTTGAAGAGTCTGAGGTGTTTGCTCCTGTCGTCTGAGGTCAGCTGTGGTGAACTTGAACTTGTTTGGTTTAGCAAGACTACATGTCTTCTAAACAAATCATGTTCTCGTGTGTAATCTGAAGCGTAGAGAAAGCTGTGGGTTGTGTTCTTGCTCTCATTGTTTTACCCCATCTAAAATACGGTGAACGGGAGGAGATTGACTTTGGGAGTTTTAAGACATTTTAAGCATATAAATAATTTTTAAAGACTCAAAGTCATAAGCTACCAAAATATGTGTAGGCTTTTCTTCTCCCACAGCTTGGAACACTATATTTTTGGTTATCTGCAATGCAGCGTCAGCACTGTCCTGGAGCCTGGTAGAACTTCACAGACCTCAACCCCCAACCCTACTGGAACTCTTGGCCCAATAATTCGGTTTGGTTTTTTTTTTTTTTTTTTTTAACCAACCCAGTTCCACGTTGCTATTATGCTCTATTTCCTCAGGTTTGACAGATTCAGTGTAAGGCTGAGGTAGAAGGTGGTGTGAACACAGAGAAGTAGTTTACATGTTTGAGGAGAGGGAAGTTGGGTGAAATACAAGTATTGAGTGTTAAATATACAGAGTTTAAGATGTTTAGTAGGAAATTTACCATTTCTACCCCCTAATTCCTTTAGTATAGCCTGTGTTTTGTGTAAATGATGCTACTTAATCATTTTCAGACATCCTCTGAATGCCCTTGAATACCCTCTCTTTTTATGTTCATCTCCCTTCTCCACCATTCTCTGACAAAATATTCCTAGATCAAAGGCTACCACCTTCCTTTCAACCCCAAAATAAGTGGTGTCCATTGGGCATTCACTAATGACTTTTCCACCATGCCCTATAATGTGCCTATGCCATGTCTCACCTAGACCTGTGGCACTCAGTGCTGGTCCATGGACTTGATACCAGTCTGTAAACTTGACTACTCTATCATGAACTGAGGTGATGTGTGATAGTCGATAGCTCAGTAAGCATACTGTTCACTTCAGTTGACTTTTTTCATAGATTTTGGGGGGTGGGTTGTCTCAGTGAAAGAAGTACATTCTACCACAAATCCATGATGTGTTTGAAGACTGGCATATCAAGAGGTACTATCTAGATGGTATTTGGTATTGTTAATTACATCTGAATTCTATAGCTTTGCTTTTCATATTATCTCACTATGTAGGATTTATTGAATGAATGAATGAATGAATGAATGAATGAGTGAGTGAATACATGATATATTGTAAGGAAAGATGAGGGAATAGTTCCCTGACTGAGGCAGGACTGAGTGATACTTTAGATGGCATACTGTATGGCATAAAGGTTGCTGGAATTTTAAGTAATCTTTGACATATTTATACTTAGAGATCGGATGGTTTTATTCTTTCTTCCCTGCGCTTATGAAGCATCATGTACCAGGCACTAACTCATTTACTTGTCACAAGAACTCTGTGTACAAATCACTTCCTACCACTTTATGAATGCCTTAGTGACTGTCCATAAAAGAAAGCTTTGATTTAGGACTTACGGTTCTAGGGGTTTTAGAGTTCATGGCCATTATGGCAGAGAACAGGAAATAGGCAGCCATGGTGCTGGAACAGAGAGCTTACATCTTGGTCCATAATCATGAAGCACATGTCCTCTCGCAAGAATACACCTTCCAATCCTTCCCAAACAGTTTCACCAACTGGGGACTAAGCATTCAAAAATAAGTTTATGGGGCCATTCTCATCCAATTTGCATCGGATTCTATCCTGTTTTAAAATCTTCGTTTGATACCTTATAAGAGAAAGATCTTTTAGAAAATATTGTCTGCCTAAAAATAGAATTTAAAAACAAAAGTGAGGTGATTAGAGGGGAATGCAGTACCCAAGAATGATGGAGGAGACAGGAGGGCTCCTGCATGCACTGGTTTAGCCGTCCCCAAGTCAACTGGGTTCACCTGAAAGGGGGGCTGGGAATGAAGGGGGACGGAGGGCGAGAAGAGATGAAGCCAAGACAAAGTTCTCTGATCAAGACTCAAAGCTTTAATGTTCAGCTCTCAATTTAAAGGGGAAGGCCCAACCCACAACCCCTCCTGGTTTCAGCCGGAGATTGGTGGGATAATCCATAATCCATAATTCTAGGTCACAGCAGGAGATGTCTCTTCGGAGATGTCTCAAGGCAAGCCCAGGGGCAGTTCTGCTTCTGTGTTCTGTGCAGCCAAGGTGGGTAATTCCACCTAGATCCTTATTACTTGGTCTGTTGTGGTAAACAAGGTCTCTCAGGCCTGCTCAAGGCTGGGGGAAGGGCACACATGGGAAGGCCAAAGAATAACCCAGGGCCCAGAGATTTACATATAGATATACCCTAAGTTTCTTGAACATAAGTAGAAAAAATACACTGGTTTAAAACAAACCCTAAAAACCTAAACATCCAGCATCTACAAATGAACATCTTTCTGGGAAAATAGAACTGAGGTTGTGTTTGAAATGCCATTGGCTGATCTTATCACAAGCTTGTTTGGTTTTATCACTTTTATATATATATATATATTTTTTTTTTAATTGGGTATTTTATTTTCATTTCAGATGCCAATCCCTTTTCCCATTTCCCTTCCCCAGAAAATCCCTATCCCGTGGCCCCCCCCCCCCCACTTTTCCATTTGGCTTTTATATAATTTTTTAAATGTTAATCAAGGGCTTTGTAAGTATGGTAATGCTCAATCAGAAGTGTAACCCAATACCCAACCTAGCTATGTAAACTATCTTTGACTAGTGGAGACACATGAACTTCTGCCTCCATGCCCCCTCTCTCTTTCTCTCTCTTTTTCTCTCTCATTACCGAGCTTCTCATCTACTTCATCTTCTCCTCTCCTTACTCCATCTTTTCCTCTTGGTGCTCCTTTCCCCTTAGCTCCTCCTACATATTACCCTTCCTGTTAAAATAAAGCTTTTCTCTCAGAATACAGTTAGAGCATAATTATTCCTATTTGTACCAGTGAGGTACAAGATAGTCTTAATACCCAGTCCATCCATGCAGTTTTTATTACTATTGCCCTGTAGTACAGTTTGAGGTCAGGGATGGTGATTCCCCCGAAATTCTTTTGTTGTTAAGAATAGTTCACACTATCCTGGGTTTTTTGTTGTTCCAAATAAATTTGCAAATTGTTCTTTCTATCTCTATGAAGAATTGATTTGGAATTTTGATGGGAATTGCATTGAATCTATAGATTGCTTTTGGCAAGATGGCCATTTTTACTAAATTAATCCTGCCAATCCAGGAGCATGGGAGATCTTTCCATCTTCTGAGGTCTTCTTCTATTTCTTTCTTCAGAGACTTGAAGTTCTTGTCATACAGATCTTTCACTTGCTTGGTTAGGTTCACTCCAAGATATTTTATATTGTTTGTGACTATTGTGAAGGGTGTCATTACCCTAATTTCTTTCTCAGCCTGTTTATCTTTTGAGTATAGGAAGGCTACTGATTTGTTTGAGTTGATTTTATATCCAGCCACTTTACTGAAATCGTTTATCAGGTTTAGGAGTTCTCTGATGGAAATTTTAGGGTCACTTAAGTATACTATCATATCATCTACAAATAGAGAAATTTTGACTTCTTCCTTTCCTATTTGTATCCATTTGACTTCCTTTTGTTGTCTAATTGCTCTAGCTAGGACTTCCAGTACTATATTGATAGGTAGGGTGAGAGTGGACAACCTTGTCTAGTTCCTGATCTTAGTGGGATTGCTTCAAGTTTCTCTCCATTTAGTTTGATGTTGGCTACTGGCTTGCTGTATATTGCTTTTACTATGTTTAGGTATGGGCCTTGAATTCCTGCTCTTTCCAGGACTTTTAACATGAAGGGATGTTGAATTTTGTCAAATGCTTTCTCAGCATCTAGTGAGATGATCATGTGGTTTTTTTCTTTGAGTTTATTTATGTAGTTGATTACATTGATGGATTTTCGAATATTGAACCAACCCTGCATTCCTGGGATAAAGCCTACTTGATCATGATGGACAATTGCTTTGATGTGTTCTTGGATTCAGTTTTCGAGAATTTTATTGAGTATTTTTGCATCAATATTCATAAGAGAGATTGGTCTGTAGTTCTCTTTCTTTGTTGGGTCTTTGTGAGGCATTGGTATGAGCGTAATTATAGCTTTGTAGAACGAATTGGGTATTGTTCCTTCTGTTTCTATTCTGTGGAATAGTTTGAAGAGAATTGGTATTAGGTCTTCCTGGAAGGTCTGGCAGAATTCTACACTAAAACCATCTGGCCCCGGACTTTTTTTGGTGGGGAGATTTTTGATGACTGCTTCTATTTCTTTAGGGGTTATAGGGCTGTTTAGATGGTTTATCTGCTCCTTGTTTAACTTTGGTACCTGGTATCTATCTAGAAAGCTGTCCATTTCATCCAGATTTTCCAATTTTGTTGAGTGTAGGCCTTTGTAGTAGGATCTAACGATTTTTTAATTTCCTCTGTTTCTGTTGTTATGTCTCCCTTTAAAGTTCTAATTTTATTGATTTGAGTGCTGTCTCTGCGCCCTTTGGTTAGTCTGGCTAAGGGTTTGTCTATCTTGTTGATTTTCTCAAAGAACCAGCTCCTGGTTTTGTTGATATTTTGTATAGTTCTTTTTGTTTCAACTTGGTTGATTTCGGCCCTGAGTTTGATTATTTCCTGCCGTCTACTCCTCTTGGGTATATTAGCTTCTTTTTGTTCTAACCCTTTCAAGTGTGCTGTCAAGTTGTTAATGTACACTCTTTCCATTTTCTTTTTGTGGGCACTTAGAGCTATGATTTTTCCTCTCAGTACTGCTTGCATGGAGTCCCATAAATTTTGACATGAAGTGTCCTCATTTTCATTTAAATCTAAAAAGTATTTAATTTCTTTTTTTTTATTTCTTCCTTGACCAAGTTATCATTGAGTAGAGCATTGTTCAGTTTCCACATGTATGTGGGCTTTCCGTTGTTTTTGTCCATGTCAAAGACGAGTCTTAGTCCATGGTGGTCTGATAGGGTACAAGGGATTATTTCAATCTTTTTGTATCTGTTGAGGCCTGTTTTGTGACCAATTATATGGTCTATTTTGGAGAAGGTACCATGAGGTGCTGAGAAAAAGGTATATTCTTTTGTTTTAGGATGAAATGTTCTATAGATGTCACTTAAGTCCAATTGGTTCATAACTTCTGTTAATTTCATTGTGTCTCGATTTAGTTTCTGTTTCCATGATCTGTCCATAGCTGAGAGTGAGGTGTTGAAATCTCCCAATATTATAGTGTGGGGTGTAATGTATGCTTTAAGTTTTAGTAAAGTTTCTTTTATGTATGTGGGTGCCCTTGCGTTTGGAGCATAGATGTTCAGAATTGCAAGCTCCTCTTGGTACACTTTTCCTTTGATGAATATGAAGTGTCCTTCTTTATCTTTTTTGATTACTATTGGTTGAAAATTGATTTTATTTGATATTAGAATGGCTACTCCAGCTTGTTTCTTGGGACCATTTGCTTGTAAGATTGTATTCCATCCTTTTACTCTGAGGTAGTGTTTGTCTTTTTCACAGAGGTGCGTTTCCTGTATGCAGCAAAATTCTGGGTTGTGTTTATGTATCCAGTCTGATAGCCTATGTCTTTTTATTGGAGAGTTGAGTCCATTGATATTAAGAGATATTAAGGAATAATGAATGTTGTTTCCTGTTATTTTTGTTATTATTGGCGTTGGAGTTATGTTTGTGTAGGGGTCTTCTTTTAGGGTTGTTGGAAGATTACCTTCTTGCTTTTTCTAGGTTGTAGTTTCCCTCCTTGTGTTGGAGTTTTCCCCCCAATTATCCTTTGAAGTGCTGGATTTGTGTTAAGATATTGTGCGAATTTGATTTTATCATGGAATATTTTGGTTTCTCCATCAATATTGATTGAAAGTTTTGCTGGGTATAGTAGTCTGGGCTGGTATTTGTGTTCTCTTAGGGTCTGTATGATATCCGTCCAGGATCTTCTGGCTTTTATAGTCTCTGGTGAGAAGTCTGGTGTAATTCTTATAGGTCATCCTTTATATGTTACTTTACCTTTTTCCCTTACCACTTTTAGTATTTTTCCTTTGTTTTGTACATTTGATGTTTTGATTATTATGTGACGGGAGGTATTTCTCTTCTGATCTAGAGTATTTGGAGTTCTGTAGGCTTCTTGTATATTTGTGGACATCTCTTTCTGTAGGTTAGGAAAGTTTTCCTCTATAATTTTGTTGAAGATATTTACTGGTCCTTTAAGTTGGGAGTCTTCCCCCTCATCTATACCTATTATCCTTAGGTTTGGCCTTCTCATTGTGTCCTGGATCTCCTGTATGTTTTGGGTTAGTAGCTTTTTGCATTTTGCATTTTCTTTGACAGTTGTGTCAATGTTTTCCATGGTATCTTCTGCACATGAGATTCGCTCTTCTATCTCTTGTATTCTGTTGGTGATACTTGTGTCTATGACTCCTGATCCTTTTTTTAGATTTTCTATCTCCAGGGTAGTCTCCCTTTGTGATTTCTTTATTGTTTCTACTTCCGTTTTTAAATCTTTGGAGGTTTTGTTTGATTCCTTCTGCTGTTTGGTTATTTTTTCTTCCAATTCCCGAAGGGATTTTTGTGTTTCCTCTTTAAGGGCTTCTATCTGTCTGCTTGTGTTCTCCTTAATTTCTTTGAGAGTGTTATTTATGTCCTTCTTAAAGTCCTCTAGCATCATCATGAGAAGAGATTTTAATTCAGAATCCTGCTTTTCTGGTGTGATGGGGTGTTCAGGGCTTGCTATAATGGGGGAACTGGGTTCTGATGTTTCCATGTAACTTTGGATTCTGTTGCTTACGTTCTTGTGTTTGCCTTTTGCCATTTGGTTAACTCTAGTGCTCCCTGTACTTTCTGTCTCTGACTGAGGCCTCCCTTTCCAGTTATCTTGCTTGTTTCTGGTCTCCTTGGGGTCCCAATGTCTCTGTGATCTTCTCTAGCTGCTCTGAGTACGATGATAGCTCTAGGATAACTCAAAATATGGTGTCTCCTAGGTAGCAGTCCAGCTAGGTGTCCACTGTTCTGGGTGTAATGTCTTTTCTAGGATGTCTCAGGCTAATGTGTCTACTGCTCTGAGTGCTGTGGCTCCTTTATTATGTCTCGTGATATGTTGTCTGTCGCTCTGAGTTACTTGGTCCTCTGCCACTCTGGGTTCAGTGGATCCTCTACTGCTCTGGGTTCCTTGCACCCTCTAGGGTAGGTCAGGAGGGATCCGGTGTCCCTACTGCTCTGGGTTCCTTGCACCCTCTAGGATGGGTCAGGAGGGATCTGGTGCCCCCAGAAGCAGACCAGGTGGGTGTCTGCTTCAGGCCTCAGATCCGGGAGAGAGGTGGAAGGGGTGTGCTATTCCGCAGGGGTGGGGTTTGGGGTTCTGCTGGAATCTGAGCACTCCCTGCACTCAGCTCTGGGCCTAGGGCAGTTAGTGGGTCTTCTTACCTACTGCTCTGGGTTCCTTGCACCCTCTAGGGTGGGTCAGGAGGGATCCAGTGTCCCTAGAAGCAGACTGGGCGGGTGTCTGCTTCGGGCCCGGTTTTATCACTTTTCACTCTGATCATTTTAGTCTATTCAAAATTGGAAAACCAAAAAGCAGCAAAAGAAGGAGGAAATACTCAAGTTAAAGGAAAAGGTAGACACCATGCCTCTGCCTTCTCAGAGCAAACCAGAAGATAATCCAAAGCAGAAAGAGGAACAGAGAAAGAAGCAGAAGTTGGCAGTCGAAGCTTGGAAAAGGCAGAAGAGTCTAGAGATGTCAGCGAAGCATGCTTCCCAGCTCAGAGAAGAGGAAGAGAGAGAGAGAAAGCAGCAGAGAGAGCGCCAGAGGCAGTCAAAGCTGAAGCTGCTCCTGGAAAGCTACACACAGCACAAGAGGGAGCAAGAGGAGTTCCTGAGGCTTGAGAAAGAGATAAAGGAAAAGGCAGAGAAGGCAGAGAAGAGGAAGACGGCTGCTGATGAGATTTCCAGGTTTCAAGAAAGAGTGAGTAAACACCCTTCCTAAGTAGTTCATGAGTGAGTCCTGAAGGCCTTGCTTCCAGGTTTGCTTACACAGACACTGAGTTCATCCCCTCATCTTACACGTCACACCTTCTGGCATCACTAGAGCACAGTCAGTATGCTTTACCCCCTAACTTCCAGTAAGTTAGCATTTAGTGGAAAAGATGTGTGTAAAGTGATAGTGTCCTGCTCAGATTATTTTTGGTTTGTCAAGTTGGCACGAACAAGGGTCTTCTGGGAAGAGAGAGCTTCAGTTGAGAAAATGCCTCTATTAGATTGGCCTGTAGGCATATCTATAGGGTATCTTCCTTATTACTGACTGATGTGGGAGGGCCCGCCCACTGTGACCTGTGCCATCTCTGCACAGGTGCTCCCGGGTTCTATAAGAAAGCAGGCTGAGCAAGCCGTGAAGAACAAAGCCAGTAAGCAGAGCTCTTTCATGGCCTGTTTTAGTTTTAGTTCCGGTCTCCATGTTCCTGCCCTAACTTTGCTCAGTCAGTGATGAGCTACAAATGTAAGCTGAAATAAACCTTTTGTCTCCCAAGTTGCTTTTGCTTGTGGTGTTCATCAGACCACTAGAAACTTAATTAGGACAAATGGTGTGGTAACTTATGTGTAGGCAGAGTATTGTAGGGGGAAGATAGTGCAGAGGGTGCTTACCAGAGCTGTGAGTGTTAGAGAAGGGGATGCTTGAATGAGTCTCTAAGGAGGAGGGAAAGAGAGCTCTTCTCTAACAGCAGGGAGAGCATGTCTAAGGGCTTGGAGGAGTGTCAACAGTGTTATTCATGGGAACTAAACACTTTAGAGCACACTGGTGGGATATAGTTAAGTGGGAGAACATTTGCCTAGTAGGTTGGAGGCTCTAGGTTCAATTCCTAGTGTTCCACCACACACACACACACACACACACACACACACACACACAGTTATACTTCCAGTATATTTGGAACATCAAGCAACAGATGGGAATCAATAGTTGAGGAGGTTATGAGCGAGGGTGAATGTGTTGACTAAGAGAGGCTGAAAGTATTGTCTAGGTGAGACAAGGAAGGTTATGGGAAGATGCTCAAAGGATAACAAAATTGCTCTCAGCGAGTAAAGAAATATTATGAATTGTTAAGGGCATTAAAATGCACAGCAACAACATTCATAAAGGGAGGCACAAAGGAAAACGGATAAAAAGACATGAGTTGTGTGAACTTCATTTCTTTTCAGTTAATGTGTATAGGTCCTTCTGAGTGACAGAAGAACTCCTGCTTACTCATTCCCCTCTCCCCACAAAGTAAGCAGACTTTATAATAAAATAAATAAAAAGATGAGGAAAAAGAAAACAAAACTGAAAATATGAACTCACATGAGAGAATCCATTCTAGAGGAAGCTTTATTGATTGGTGAAAAATGGGTTTAGTTTACTCAGTCAGAGGTTTAGAGTGAGCCTTTGAGTTAAATAAGTGCCGGTTTAATAGACATCAAAGCAGGAAGGCCAGCAGGGGTCACAGTCAGGGAAGGGCGGCTCTTAGCCTTCCTGTGAAAACAACACCTTTGAAGGAATGGGCCACTGACTTGATTTAAATTGCAAATACTTAGGTAAGCAAATTTATGTTGATTGTGTTTTTTTATGTAATCTTTTTTGTTGGTACTTTCTTAGGATTTACATAAACTCGAATTGAAAATTCTAGATAGACAGGCAAAAGAAGAGGAGAAGGCAGAAAAACAAAGGCGACTAACAAAATTAAAAGACAAGGTATTCTATTCTGTTTTGTTTCTGACATGACTCTTGCTATGTAGCCCAGGCTGTCCTTGAGTGCATAGGCATATGCCATTATGCCCTGCTTTAAAATATCTACCTTTGTTTTTTTTTTTTTTTTTCTTCCCTTGAGACAGGGTTTCTCTGTATAGCCCTGGCTGTCCTGGAACTCACTCTGTAGACCACACTGGCCTAGAACTCAGAAATCCTCCTGCCTCTGCCTCCCAAGTCCTGGAACTAAAGGCGTGTGCCACCACTACCCGACTAACATATCTACCTTTAAAACTTATTTTCTCAAACAATATATAATCATAAAAATTCACATTAATGAGTTCTATATTTCCTAATGTATGTAACATGTATATTATGTGTATTTAAGTCAGATTAAGCTTAGTCGTCTCTTCAGTTATTTATCATTTCTTTACGGCAAAATCAGTAAAAATCCTTTCTGAAATGTACAGTAGAGAATGTCTGTAGTCAGGCCAGGAACAGAGCACATCAGAATGTCTTACCTTTCCCTGACTCCCTCCTCCTCATCCTGATTCCTTGACTTTAAGGAGCCTGGCACAACCACTGTGTTTCTATCTCACTGTTCTCTCTGTCTCACATTTCACACTTAGGCACTTCAGAGAAGAAATTAATTTATTTTTAGCAATTATTTGAGTTCTACCAAGTCATTTTAGAAGCACTCTTTCTTTCATCCTGACTTTCCTCTCTCCTCTCACGCATTATTTTTTCTGACCCTTTATTCAGCAGCTGTGGGCATTGCTTAGTCCCACTGGTACTGGCTCAGAACCAATGTGGGTACCCTCATGGGTCAATAGATGTCTTTATTGGTGTTATTTATTCTACCTTTATTGTCCAATTATAGTGCTCTTATATAAGCTGCAGTCTGTTTCTTGTAATTAAAATAGAAATGAAATTATAGAACCCGGAAAGGATAACTTTGCAGTTTATTTATTGATGTTAGCATACACACAATGGGAGCTTATTTAGGACATGGTAGTTCGTTCATGTTTGGGTAATATCAAGTATAGTTTTTAAAACTCCTTTGTGTTACTGGGGACTTTATCAGTACAAATTTAGTTCATATAAGTTAACTGATATTATTTTACTTCTGATCACAGGTTGAAAATAATGTCAGTAGAGATCCCTCTAGGCTTTATAAACCTACCAAAGGCTGGGAAGAACGAACCAAAAAGATAGGCCCATCCGGCTCTGGACCTCTTCTGCATATCCCACACAGGTAAGAAGGTAATAGATGTTCATTTATAGAATTTTATAATGAGTTTTATTTTATGCAGTTTTATGCATGGTTATATTTTATGCAGTTTCTATATATACATATATATTCATCAACAGATTTAAAGCAAATCTCTATTTTTAACTTTTTATTATATTTGTATTGTGTGTTTTGTGTGCATGGGTATGTGAGGGCTCTGGCTGCTCTGAGTGTATGTGAGTGTCAGAGGATTGCTTCTTCCACAGTGTGGTCTCATTGTGGAAGGGGTTGTCAGGGGTTGTCAGTGCCTTTACCCACTTTACCCTTAGAGCCATCTCACCAACCCTACATGGATATTTTAGGTTGCCATTTGATCCCTTGTTTTTACCTTCCTACATATTTATAATTGATTTTCTCTTTTTCTCTTTAGGGCCATTCCAACCTGGCGGCAAGGAATCTAGAGGGACTATGAGATAATACAATTGCTAGTCACCTGATAAGAATGTTAGTACATTGCTATTTCAGGAGAAGGCGATTAACTATGCTATTTAAATATCACTAACTTAGGTTGGTTATTGTGCTGTGTATGAATTGAGAGGTTTAAGTGTCTTATAGCATTGTCAGTATTTTGTTTGTACAAAGATGATACATGTTGGCCTGTTATTGATATGAAAGTTATTTAAATAGGTTTGTTTTACCAACATTACATTTCAATACTCAAAACACTTTCAAAGATGTTTTTATCATGGCTTAGTGACACAATTTGGGAGAATTAGTCTTTTTTAAGCCAAAATTTTGTTACTTTTATAACTTGGAAGTAACTAAGTGTAAGTCACAAAAACATAAGGTATTTTTTTTTTTAAGAGTTGTTCATTCTAAGTTTAACAAAATGGTAGTTTGTTAATTGCTTCATTTTTGTGTAATGGATATTTTGTATTTGATTAAAGCATGCCTTGCTTTATATGGAGACTATTTTAAATAACCTTCCTTCCTACATGTCCTTTATCATATAATATGATGTCATCCTCCGGGTTTCCTGCAACTGTGTCAAACTCTCTTCCAACCTTTTTGGACTCTACAGATTTATAAAATCTTTGTGTCTTTGTACCTTATTGGCTGCTGCCATTTTCTTTTGCTTGTCCCAAAGTAGGAACATTCTTTCTTTTGGAGTAAGCTAGTTTTAAACAGTATACTGATGTATTTGGACTGAAAAGTAGAAAACTTCATGTATGAAAGCAGAACTCAAGTCAGCTTTTCATGTAAAGTGTTTGATGTCGTCTTAACTTTAATAGATTTCAATTCACAAGGAAAGTATTGTATACATAAAATATAGGACATTTACTTATTACAGATTTTATCTTTAAATGACTTTAATTATAATTTGAGACATATATAGTCTGAATGGCCCCCCAAATTACTAGGATTAAAGATTTAAACATTTTATTATGTAACAGTTAATAGTTGCATAAGTAGATTCCAAAGTTTGGAAAGTAAATTTTTTTTTCTGGTTTTTTCGAGACAGGGTTTCTCTGTGTAGTCCTGGCTATCCTGGAACTCACTCTGTAGACCAGGATGGCCTCGAACTCAGAAATCCACCTGCCTCTGCCTCCCAAGCGCTGGGATTAAAGGCATGCGCCACCACCGCCTGACCTGGAAAGTAAATTTTAATTGTATAGTTATTGATGCACAATGAGGAAGTATTCCTAACTGGAAATGCCCATTTTAGTTATTTATTTCTTCTTTTAAATAATCTGGAAAAACAGGAATATGCAAGATGAAGGAATTCAACAGAACAGAAGAGCTGTCTGAGATGTAGGAAAGCAAACCTTTCTTGCGTTGCTTTGTATTGTGCACAAATGTGCTTCAGTTGCCTGCGTTACAGCTAAGCATCCTACTGGATGTTGTTGATGCTGGTGTTTAGAATCAACCTGGGGCCTTAAGTATGCTCCACGGTCTTTACTTCCAGCCTTTGTTGTTGTTGTTATTAGAGTGTGTGTGTGTGTGTGTGTGTGTGTGTGTGTGTGTGTATCATGTCTCTGGGGACAGGCGCACGTCTGCCACAATATGTTGGGGGAATATTAAAGGACAATTTGGTGGAGGTAGTTCTCTCCTGCCACTTTTATGTTGGTCCCTAGAATTGAATTCAGGTTGCCAGGTTTGTGCTGCAACTGCTGAGTACCAAAAGTCACTCAGGTGCTTTGGAGTGTTGAGTTTATAAAGTATAACACAAACCCATAGGTTGCTGTTTTGTGAGAAATTGATTTTCTACAATTAAAAGTACACCAAAATTTGGTTGGTTTTTAAAGAATCTAGTTTAGGCCTAATCTTTGGTGGAATCCTTCCTCACGAGTGCCTTGTGAACTTAAAGGGGATAATATATGGCCAAGGCAACTTAAATTCTATATCTGTATGAATAAAGTTTTATCAAACAGCCTTGTCCATTGGTTATACGTTGCCTATAGCTAATTATGTGTTATAGTGAAATTGCAACTGAAGGCCTGAATAGTTGTGACAGACTATCTGATCCATAAAGCCTAACATTTTATAGCCTGGCTGTCTGGGATAAGAAGTCAACCCATAATTGAATGTCTGTGTACTTGTAAACATAAATCAAATTTACTATTTTGCTATACTTATTAAGAGGAAATCTCTATTAGTATCTCTAAACTATCAACAAGAGGAAATAAAGTAGAAGTAGTAGTTCTTAAATTGTCTAGTTCCCTTTATACAATCAATGCTTTTTTTTTATTATTTAAGCAAAAATTAATCCTTATTTAGCAAACACTTTTACATATACTGCCTACTTACATTTCTTTGAATCTTTTGTTTGATTCTCATAAATTCTGCTTGGATAGCTTTATCTTCTGCTCCTGAGCTTTCTCAGTATGAGCCAGTACCTGATCATATTCTTTTAATCCTAATTATTCTTGAGTTCTGCCATATAATACTTTGGTCTTTGGTGGGTCCATTTCAAGGGTCCATTTCAGTTTCAACCAGTTGAACTGCTCCCTTTCAATTTGACATGGTCACTTTAAAAGCACCATACTCAGTACACATCATAGGTCAAAATGTAAAATGAGGACACCAGTGCATACATTTTGAAATAATTTCAGATATTCTAAAGATATTTAGAAAACTGTCTGAATCTTCAAAATGTTGATAAATCGCTAGTAAAACGTTTGTCTCCAGTTTCTAACTGTATGTTTAGCGTTTCTATTCATTCAGCTTAAAAGTGTGTCCCTCCAAAACTGTGTCTTTGCAAAATTAAAGTTTCAGATCTCACACTCTTACATTGTTTAGGGCTAGGATTTAAAATGTTTTGGTTAGCACAGAAAGAAATGGGTTTCACTCTGAAATTTTAACAAACACAAAAAAATCTTAAGTGCCAGGGTTGGTGGCGCATGCCTTTAATCCCAGCACTCAGGATGAAGATGCAGGCAGATCGCTGAGTTCGACGGCAACCTAAGAGCGAGTGCCTGGACAGTCAGGGCTACACACAAACTGTCTCAGAAAAACAAAAAACAAAATCTAACGCAAGGTATTTATGAACTGATTTTACGACACTCGAGAATGGAAAACTTTGGTACTGAGCAGAAAAGACTGTCCATCCTAGGGTGAGGAGAGACGAAATGCTCCACTGAGGTTTTCGGTGGTCAACAGGACGAGGCTTCTGCGGTGGTCTCGGTCTTGGGTCCGCTGCTGACCCCAACCTGACGCCTGTGAGAAGCTGGAGTTGACTTTGCTCCGCGCGCGAACTGCTTCCGGATCGCGGTGGGTGCTGCTTCCGGAGCAGCATGGCGGCCTCGGAGGACGACAGACTGGCGGGGAGCGGAGAAGGAGAACGGCTGGATTTCCTGCGGGACCGGCACGTGCGGTTCTTCCAGCGCTGCCTCCAGGTCTTGCCGGAGCGGTATTCTTCACTGGAGACCAGCAGGTAACTGAACGCGGCCGTGGAGGGGCTGGCGATGGCGGCCTTCCGGATGCGCGCCGCGGACCGGCTGGACTGCCGGGACCTGCCCGGTTGCGCTGCCGCCGGACCGGGCCTTAACTGCGATCCCTGCCTTGTCCGAGGCCCCGGCTCCCCGCCACTCTGCACTTCCTCTGTCCCGGCCTCCCTCCTGTATCTCCGCTGGCTGCCGACACCCACTCCTAGCGCCCTGGGAGGTGTGTGGAGCTCCTAGCTCAGGACTTTTGGAGTCTCCCGGTTCCGCCTCTTTTCACTTCCCAGCCATTTTCTGTGAGCTTCCTTTTCCCACTCCCTTAACATCCTGTGGGTCACTTTCGTTTCCTTACATTTACGAAAGTAAAATACGAAGCGTTTGTCCCTCATCACTCTTGTCCTGCCCTCTCCCCTTAATTAACTCTTATTAAAAGGTAGGGAAACCCCTGAGATATGATTAGAAGTTTACTTAGGAGGAATTGTAAATCTCGTGTTAGGATAAAAAGGTTCGGTGTTGCCTCTGAAGCACCCTAAGACTGGAATTTACAAATGTTTGACATCTGGCAAAGGATAAGGAACTGTTATAGACTAGATCTGAGAAAACAAAAGGAAGATGGTTGTTGTGAACTGCTGTGCTTTGGAGCCTGGTATCAGAGATACCTAGGGTCGGATGATATGAAACATTGATTTTATTTCATTATAGACAAGATCTCACAATAGCTTGGAACGCACTGTGTAGACGAGGCTGATCTGTGAACCACCCGCCTCTCTCTGCCTCCAGAGTACTGAGATTAAGGACAGGAGCCACCACGCCCATTGGTTTTGTGCTGGCATCCCCTGCATTTTCTCAACTAGGAACTTCCAGTATATTTTGAACACTTCATGACTGGTTCAGTTTGAGGATTTTTATAGATGACTTCTACAAATGTGATCAAGACATATTTAAAGGTGGTAGGTGCGGAAATGGAGCTGCACAAGGCAGACTAGCACCCTGAGTAGAGTCCTTTGCTATTAATGTAGATACGTTCTGAAGTAAATAGCAGTTACATGTACTGTACTTCTTTAGAGAAGCCTTTCCTACCAGCCAACTACCTGTAGTTATTGGCTTGTTTAATAACGTTCTGTCTTTTATATAACACTGGGGCTGCCTTTTTTTTGAGTTGATAGTGGCCATATTTGGCTGTTGTCATCTGAATTAATTAGGTCTGATTTAAAATTCAGTTCTTCTTTTACAACGGCCAACACACTTCAAGTTCTCCACGACGTTTTAGCCACTGGCTGTTGTTTCCCAATGTTTGCAACATCTCTCACTGTGTCGTACAGGACAGTGTTGAGCTAGAACCTTTGGTGGCAGCTGCCATATGCAAGGCATAAACAAATATTTGTCAAGCAATGTGAGCTGAGCCCTAGAGGATGAACAGAATTTTTTTTTAAGCATTTAAAATTTTTTATTCCACGTGTATGAGCACTTTGCCTGCATTGTACCGGATGCCCATGGATGCCAGAAGAGGACCTAGAACTGGCTGTGAACACCATGTGGGTGCTGGGACTTGAAACCCAGTGAGCCATCTCAGCAGCTCCGAGATGAACAGATTCTTTAAAAGAAGCAGTGAATTTTTTCCCTCTTTATCCACAGTGACCAAGCCAGCTCAGTCAATCAACAGGTTCTCTAGGACAGGAGCGAGGATTAAAGAGAAAAAGACAATTAGATAACAGTGTAACATGACCCCAGCCAGTTCTGAGGTGGGTTTATTTTCTCCCATTCTGCTTTTATACCATTTTAGATACATGCAGATAGTAAGGTCAGTTCTAGGTTGAGGAACAAGCAACACAAACACAGAGAGTCAAGGAACAAGCAAGACAATAAACAAAGTCCTGATCACTGTTTCTAAGGGCTCTTCAGGTTGACTAAGATATCTGAGCCTACTTCCCTTTTCCTTGTTCTAGCCCAAAATCAGATTCCTGCCTGAGCTTACTTTCCAGTTCTGGCCCAATGTCAAATTTCTGCCAAGTGGCCCCAGAAGCGCTCCATACCACAGATACTGACTGACCAGCTTGAGTTGCTATACGTCATGTATTATATGCCTAGACTTCAAGTTACTTTTTCCAGAGATAGGAATGTGGCTCAGTATAGAGCAACTTCCTTCCTAGCATGCTGCAGGCCATGAATTCATTCCAACATTTAAAAAGGTCAAAAATTTGCACCATTAATACAGTGAAGAGATATTTAACCTAGCTATCAGTAAAGATTTATAATTGCATTTTCAAAATCCCATTGTGTATATTTGTAAAATTAGAGTGGTACATGTCAGCACTACACAATATAATCTCTGCTCATAACTAACAGTAAAATTGTCTGAACTCACAATTCATTAAATAACTACAGTCTACACCAACCATTATATATTAGTGTGTATGTGACATTTCAGTGCATTGCCGACAGCTGCTCTTCTCTCCTATGTGTAGTGCATTGCACTTGTATAGAATTTTTAAAGATTTATTATTGTGTGTATGTGTATATATATGTGTATATATGCATGTCTATGTAAATCTATGTGCATGTGTGTGCACGTGTCTGTGGAAGCCAGCAATGGGTATTAGAGCCCCTGGAGCTGGAGTTCATGTGGTGAGAGCTGCCCAGTGTGGGTGCTGGTAACTGAACTAAGGTCCTATGCAAGAGCAGCATAGGTCCACACCCTCCTATATACTTCTTAAATATCTTTTTTTTAGTTTTCTTGAGACTCATTAATAATGTCATTTAAAAGATCTGACCTAACAGTGTGTTGGATTTTCAGTGTTTTTTTTTTTCTTTTTTCTTTGATTCAATCTGTATTTTACTTTGGTTTTGAGTTTGCTTTTTGTGGTTCATAATTGATTTTAAGTTGCTTGTTTTCTTCTTATTGACAGATACAAGCAGCCGAGTCTACTTACTTATTTTTAGAAGCAGGGTCTCACTGTGTAGTCAGTGGTGGCCTCTAGCTCACAGGCTTCTTGCTTCTTTCTCTTGAGTACTGGGATAACTGGTGTGTGCAGCCACACTGGTCAAAACACCTAACTCTTGGGCTAATGTTGGTTTGCATATTTAGACACTCAGTGATATTTTCTAATTCACTGCTTCTGTTAAATCATACCATTTCTGTTTCTACTGTGCTAATTATGGATTGTGAACCAATGCATGAAGCAAAGATCCTGGAAAGAACACCTTCCATTGAAACTTCTCCAAGGCTGGCTAACTGATTAGAATGTCAATGGCTGTGGAGAGGTTGGAGTGTAGCGAGTTTAGAACCAAATTGCAATTCATCTTGGGCTATTTTCAATCACCTTAATAGCCATTCCATACCCACCTCTGTGTCTGACCTACATCCTTGTTACTAATGGATACAAAACCTTTGAAATGTGTTTAAAACTTCCACCAGCAAAAAGGGTCGGAGTGTCAGAGAATAAGTAAGGAGCCTATGGCAGAGATCCCCCTTTGCCTTAGTCTTTAGCATCTACCTAATATTTCTACCGTATATTTGAAAAGTGATTTAGTTTATGAATTTCCTTGTTCTGTTACTATAAAAAGTTCATTAAACTCTAACTACATTGGAATGCAGAATGTAGGATAACCTAAACCTATGTTTCTGGCCATGCTCACTTGTGTTTGGCTCCAGAATAAACTGTCTCTTATCCCCTTTCAGGTGACAGTTGTAGTTTTTGTGTTCACAGAATAAATGATTTTTCATTTTCAAATGGCACTGAACTCGTGAAAAGAAGTATATTATTTACTGTTTCACCAAAAAATTGCATTTTTTAATGAACAGAAATTTCATTAAAATTTCCAAAATTTCCAAGACCATTTTTTGGCAGTGATGGAGTTTGGCTGTACTGATCTGAGACAGATGAGTAGTGTGTTGTGAGGGTGTAGAAGTGATGACCTGACAGTGACTTGGAAACACTCACTGCTCTGTGTGAGCTGAGTAGGTTTCCCAGGTGTTGAACCCTTGGTTTGCTCCTTTCCTAAATAATCACTTCTGACTGGGACTGTCAAGTGTCTTCAATAATGAAGACATCTTTGTTTAGCCTTTAGGAAGGGCTATGCATAATCAGGCTGCATTCTTCTAGAATGTTAAACAAGCAGCTACAGGAAGAACTGGATGGCGCTGGAGAGATAGCCCCACAGGTAAGAGTATCCTATTTGTACAAGGACCCAGGTTCAGTTCCCAGCACGCACTGTGGTTCACTTACAAACTGCCTGCAATTCTACCTTCACAGACTCTGACAACTCAGGCCTCTCTCTCCAGGGACCTGATCCTGTGCACAAACCCACATTCTCGGGCACACCATACCCCTTGTTTACACTCCAGCCGGTGGTGGGACCTGGGAGAATGGAGCTGATAAATGAGACAGACTAAGGTCTCATGCAATAGCCATCTTTATTCAGAGTGGCAGACAGATTAGATTCTGAGGGTTAAGAGGAGTCACATGAGTAAAGTATCTACAATCACAAAGACAAACTTTTGCACGTGATGGGCAAGCTAAGCTGTAAGTGGCAGAAACATGTCTTTCTGTAGAGGCGCGTAAACAAATCATAATAGCCAGCCGTAATGAATAATCTGAAGTAAACTATCCACTACCACTGGGCAGGGCATGGAACCACAATCCAAGAACAGTTCTGTGGTTTTGAAGGAACTGAGGTCAAACTCTTGTCTTTTTCTTGGAGTTTTCTCACCATTCTCAATCCGAATTATCCTCAAACCACTCAGTTTTTAGACCATGTTCTGACACCTCTAACTAAAAATAAAAAATTAAATCTAGTGGTGTGTCAGGCAGAACGCACAATAAACACATAAAACCTACTTTTAGGCTTTAAATTGCTCACATGTAAGCTTCAGTGGATTCCTGTTCCCACAGTTGAGAAGTGTTCATGATTCTAAATGTCCCTTTCTTAAAAAGTTAAAACAAGGGTTTGACTGGTACTATTCAGTTACTAAGAATAAATTGTGAGGTTTTATTTGTTTTGTTTTCATATTTGTCAAGGTTTGGGATGGCATTTAAATTATTTTAAAAGTAGAATGAAGGGTTTCAGTTGGTTTTATGTTGTTGGTGGTGGTGGTTTTTCCTTTGGTGTTTTGTTTTATTTTGTTTGTGTTAAGGCCAGAAAATGGTTCATTGGTTTGATAGTTAAGGTGACACTTTCCTTTTCTCTTCTTTTAGGTTGACGGTTGCATTTTTTGCACTCTCTGGGCTGGACATGCTGGATGCCTTGGATGTGGTGAATAAGGACGATGTAATAGAGTGGATTTACTCCTTACAGGTTCTTCCCACAGAAGACAGTGAGTGAGTTTTTAGCATTTTATTCTTAGTATGATTAGCTGTTCTTGGCATGCCGTGCATGGGATTAGCAAATTATAGTATTTATTCCTACCCATAGCATACTCTGCATATCCTTGTTTTTCTTGTAGTTCAGGATCCCTTTCTGTCCAGATACAACACATAACTAGTATTAGCTTTAATCTGTCTTGAGAAAACAATCAGAGTCATGGGAATTACATTGAGAGTCACAAATGTAGCTACACACTGTGTTGAATATGCCTATATTAATGACTCATTAATTACTTGTATTTAATGTCTATGTATGATATGACCAGTCCTTTAGCATTTGCTCTATTTTTCATTCCTAGCCATTGTTTTTTCCTCTAAAGAAAATTTCTCTTAGTCAACTACTGTATTTCTTTCTTTCTTTTTTTGTTTGTTTTTTTGAGACAGGGTTTCTCTGTGTAGCCCTGGCTGTCCTGGAACTCACTCTGTAGACCAGACTGGCCTCGAACTCAGAAATCCGCCTGCCTCTGCCTCCCAGGTGCTGGGACTAAAGGCGTGCGCCACCACCACCCGGCTAAAGTATTCTTAATACAGTTAGGGATTGGTGCTTGCCCATGAGATGGTCTCAAGTTGGGCTGGTCATTAGTTGGCCATTCCCTCAGTCTCTCCTCTATCCCCTGTATCTGCATTTCTTGAAGACAGGATAAATTTTGGGTTGAAAGTTTCGAGAGTGGGTTGGTGTCCCTGTTGCTCCACTGGGGTTCCTGCCTGGTTACAGGAGGTGCCCTCTTCAGGTTCCATATTCCCCAGTGTAGTGAGTGACAGCTAGAGACCTGGGATAACAGAGGCACCTAAGAATCAATGGGGGTCACCTAAGTAGATATCTTGAAATTGCTTCTCTGTGCTCCTCTCTCTGTCTCCCTCTTTCTCTCCCTGTCTCTGTGTGTCTTTGTCTCTGTCCCCCCATGCCCCCATACTGTCCCTGTCTGTCTTTTTCTTCAATTTTTTGAGACAAGCTATCACTGTAATACAGGCTACTAGAATTACCAGTTAGCCTGAGGTAGTCTCAAACTGTAATTTTCTGTCCTTACCTTTTTGGAATGTTCAGCCTACTACCACACCTCGCTTGCTACCTAAAAAAACAAACGAACAGACGGACAGACAGACAGACAGACAGACAGCATCCTTGAAACTATAGTAAGTGTGCTTTCCTGGAGGCAGATCAAGCTTAGTACATGTTTAGGAAATGACAGAGTATTCGTTTGAAGAACATGGTAATCCAGCTCTTCAGCTCACCCCAGTCCTATGTCTGCAGGACTCCAGCAATATTAGTGACTCAGAGCAGTGCTAAGCTCCAGTCTCTTGAGAAAGTCCTTCATCTTCCATCTCTTGGTCCCTGTCTTGTTCTAAAGCTAATCTTTGGAATTTACAAAGTGCACATGAAAGCGCTTTCTAGCTATGGTTTGGTTTTGTTTCACACGTGCATTTGTTTATTTGGTGGAGGTGTGGATTGAACTGAGGCCCATGCTAGGTAGGTGCTCTCTATGATTGACACCCCCAGCTCAACTATCCAGCTTTCAGTTAATTTGGGTCTTGGAATCTTTTAACAAGGAATTTGTTTGGCACAATGCATCCTTCAAATAAGAAAGCCTTGTATTTTTTTTTTTTTTTGAGATGTGTGAAGAATTAGATCTATGTTCATAAAAGCGCACATTTTAAAATTATCACATTTCTCACTGGAATTCTGTCTGCTTGGTGCAGAAACCTCACTTTTAAAATGGAACTCAATGACTGATTCAGGCTTTGAATTCTACTAGCCGCTTGAGCTCACAGTGCTGATGATACTGTGGCCTAAGCATTACCTTTTGCTGTGTATGCCTACAGAAGATTTTGGAATGTGTTTACTTTTCGTAATACAGTTATCTCTTAAAAGAGGGGAAATATACAGATTCTTAGGAAAAGCAAATCTCGTTATTAAAGTCAGTCTTGCTATTGCTGATGCCAAGAGGTACTTGCAGGCAGGAGCCTGGTATAGGCTTTCCTCTGAGAGGCTCTGCCAACACCTGACTAAGACAGATGCAATTACACACAGCCAAACATTGGATCGAGCTCAGGGACCCCAATAGAAGAGTTAGGGAAGGACTGAAGGAGCTGAAGAGGAGTGCAACCCCATAGGAAGACCAACAGTATCAACTCACTGGACCCCTCAGAGCTCCCAAGGACTAAACCACCAGCCAAAGAGCGTATGTGGGCCGATCTGTGGCTCCCACTACATATGTAGTCTCTGGCATCAGTAGGAGGGGAGGTTCTTGGTCCTGATGCTAGAGGGGTGAGGTAGGAGTGGGTAGGTGGGTGGGGGAGCACACTCTTAGAGGCAAAGGAGGGATGAGGTGGGAAGTTTGTCGAGGGGAGACTGGGAAGGGGACATTTGAAATGTAAATAAATAAAATAATTAATAAAAAAATAAAGTCAGTCTATTTTGTTGTTTAGTTTGTTCTATATACCCCAGGCTTAACACAAACTCATGATTCCCCTGCCTCAGCCTCTGAAGAACTGGGATTATAACTGCATTACCACATCCATATCTAGCTAAAGTGTTTTTTAAGTTCTCATTAAACTTTCATATTTTGTAAACTTGTGTGGTACGTGCGTGTGTGCGTGAGTGCATGCATGTGCGTACGTGTGTGTGTGTGTGTGTGTGTGTGTGTGTGTGTGTGTGTGTGAACATGCCACAGCACTTGTATGAAGGTCAGAGGACAACTTCGTGGAATAGATTCTCTCCTTCCACTTTATATAGATTCTGGGGATTGAACTCAGGTCATGAGCCTTGCCTGCCTTTACCCAGTGAGCCATCTTAACCATCGGTTTTTAAGACTACATAAAGCATCTTACCACCTCAATATTGTTTTTTTAAGATTATCTGAATGTAATGTCTTACATTGCATGGCATCTGCTTGGTCTTTATTTTGAACTTAATAGCAAAACCACAACCTGTGAAGTGAAGCATTATCCAATCAGCACACAAAAGTCAACTTTAGTGTTTATCTTTCAGGCATACATTTCAAACAAATGTGTTCTTTGAGAATATAACTCTAAATGCTTTATCATAAACATGCATATGCATATTACGTAAACAAATTATTATGCTCACAGCATCCCCAGCTATTGGTTTTATTTTTCTTATTAGCTTCTGTTCTTCTCCTCTGTTACTTCCGTTGTAATACACTTGCCTGCCTTTGAAGAGAGTGCCACAAAATCAAAAGAGAGAAGAGATACTGCATTGTGTTTTCATATGCTGTGACTGTAAATAGACTTTCATGGTGACACTGCATTCTCCGATAGGGTAAAGAAAGGACACTTTACTTTGAAGAAATATTTCTTTAAAAATTGCAAAAGGGGGGCGGGGGTGGCTTTTTGTTTCTTCTTGGTTAAGGGTGCCACCATTAACCAAAGTGTTTTAAGTTAAAATAGGATTGTCTAGGCTTCATATTCATGGTTTTCGTGTAAGCTTGAGATAGGACCCAAAATGTCTCTACATCTTGTCAAGTTCCATGTACAGCTGATTCTAGTGGGCAGGATGTACGCAAGGAGCTTTTCATTTGTTTTGCAGATGCTAAGTATGAACGCTAGATGGCGCTCTTGAGTAAAGCTTCACCTTCACCTGGCATATACTTGAGTGATAAATTTGGAGAGAATTGCAATTATACTTGAATATGATGAAATGTGTAAGTTTCTAGAATTACAAAGGAATTTTCAGTAGAAAACCAACTTGACAGGAACTAGAAAAGAATATTTAATAAACTTAAAAATGGTAAATATGTCTTCTTAATGAACATTATTTTCAAAACATTGGTACTTAAGTATATGGCTGATAAACCAATTTGATGAATAAACCATCTTTCTCTGGCCCTAGGTTTAAAGTTAGCAAACATGCCTTGAGAAATAAGATCTTCCATGGATGCTGCTGTTTACACTGAAAGCATTTTTTAAATCCAGCATCACAGTCCACAGCAGTTGAAAAGAGGGAAGAAATACTGCATTGTGTTCCATATGCTATGACTGTCTCTGAAGACTGTAAATAGACTTTCATGGTGACACTGTATTCTTTGATATGAAAAAGAAGAAAGGATACTTTACTTTGAAGAAATATTTCTTTAAAAATTCCAAAAAGAATGGGGCAGGGGCTCTTTGTTTCTTGTTTTATTTTTGATAATGTTTAATTGGCCAATTTCAAATAGTTGCTGCTTATTAAGCTGTGATCACTGCTAAGTTCTAACCTGAGCATGCCCTTTATCCTTTATAAGAACCCTGCAACCTTCTGCCTGCAGGGTGTTCCAGTTCCAGTAGGCAGTGGGACGAATTTCAGCTGGGCATGCTCATAATGTGCCTGTGATCTCATCTCTTGGGAGGCAGACAGGAGAAGCTGGAGCTCAAGGCTTTGACTATATAGCAGTTTGACAGCCAACCTGAGGTGCATGAGGCCATCTCAGATGGATGGATGGATGGTTGGATGGATGGATGGATGGATGGATGGATGGATGAATGGTTGGATGGTAGGTAGGCAAACCAACTCAGATAAGTTGTTACTTACATGTAGAACACAAGTATTAGAAAGAAAAGGGTCATGCATATGGTGAGTTTGGCTACTTGTGTCCATGCTAAGGTCTCCTAATGACACAGTGTTTGAGCATCAGCTTCTTCTGCTGCTTCTCAAGAAGGTTATGAATTTAACCTAACCTTAGAATCAGACATGTGTCCACTTTGTCTCTAAGGAAGTGATATTTTACTCAGAAGCATTTTCTTTGAAGTCAGACTGTATGTAAAACACCTTAATGAATTGTCCTAAGTAATTGGGAGCTCAAGAACTATAGCAGTGATTTTTGGCTACACTGCTTTGACTCCTGGGGGTTGCCCAGGAGATATCTGAATTAGAGGATGGAAGACACTCAAACACACGTCAATTAATTTTAAAATACTTTGGCCACCTCAAAGGCTGGGCACTCCTAAACCTTTCTTCAATACCCCAGGCCAATTGAGGAAATGGCCAGTGACCACTCACCTGAATTCTCACATGGCTAATTGGCTTTATCTCCTGAAGCTCCTACGTCCACCCATCTTTCACTGCTTCATGACGAGGCTACTGTTCCTCTTCCCTGCATCTTAGCCCATGGAAATCTAAGGGTCCCACCCCGCCCCAACTCCCTTTGTCCAGCCATTGGGCACTGGCATTTTGATTGACTGATCAAAAACCAATTGGGACCTTAACCATTTGGATACAGATTCCCAATTAAACCAAAGCATTAGAACCAACCCCCAACAAAGAACTTCCTTTTTTTTGTTTTGTTTTGTTTTGTTTTGTTTTGTTTTGTTTTGTTTTTTGTTTTTTTCAGACAGGGTTTCACTATGTAGTCCTGGCTATCCTGGAACTCACTCTGTAGACAAGGCTGGCCTCAAACTCAGAAATCCGCCTGCCTCTGCCTCCCAGGTGCTGGGATTAAAGGCGCCCCGGCCAACAAAGAACTTCCTAAGGAGGGGATTATACTCAAAATATGCATAGAGCTTTTATTTTCAAGCTCAAGTAGAAATGGGATCAGACTTTTATAGTAAAGTATCAATGTGTTGGTAACATGGGAAGAGATGTTTATCAGGGGAGGAAAAGAGGAAGCTGACGTTCATGTCGGATCGTATAAGAAATACACTTTAGACACTGCTTTCCACCTTGAAGCGATTAGAACGAAGTCCTGATGAAGGACAAAGGCATCTGGTGAAGGCTGTGTGGAACGGTGCTGACCCTGCACCACGGATTCTTGTTTACTTTTTCTGTCAGACATTGGGTTATTGCTGGTGAACTTTGTAGTTGACAGTTATGGTTAAACTAATTTCCTGATGTTGCAGCATATTCATAGGGCTCTCTCCCACATGTGTGTGTGTGTGTGTGTGTGTGTGTGTGTGTGTGTGTGTGTAGAACAGAAGAGAAAGGCAGAAGGATACTAATCTTGAAAAGAACTTGAATGATAGCTGCTCTCTGGTAAGAGTCTGGTGTGTAAGAAACCGTAAGTTAGGCTTTAGGAGCCAAGGAGAGCTCGAGGCTAAGAGCCCAATGAAACTAAGATTTTGGCCCCACAGTAACAGGAAACTCATCTGCCCACAGTGTGACTGAGCTTAGAGGCAGACTTTTCCTGTATAGCCTCAGTAAGGTAGTGCCTTAGCAAAGGCTTTGGTTGCCTTTGTGAGACTTGTATTGGCTCCTCATCATCTGAGACAGTAGGTGGTGAATGTGTGTCTTGAGGTCCTCCATTTGCGGTGACTGCTCATCGGCGTTGACTCAGAGGAAGGAAACTCGGTCCTGTCATCCCACTGCTATTTTGCTATTCCCTCTAGGCTGTTACGGCTGTACCATTTGCCTGATTATAAATATCATACATGTGCTTTATATCTTTGATTTCTCTTGTTCAGATGTAGCTTTCCACGTTATTTAGTTTTACTAATGATTACTTTCAAAATCAGCACAGGGTACACTTTGATGGATGCAGCATGGTATTTAAGCCCGTTAGACTTTTCTGTCACTTCTAAACTTCCACCGTCAAGCTGCACCAGACACTTCTGTGCGTATGACCTCGTTCATGAAGGTCCTGAAGTACATTCTTGGATGTATCATCATTTAGAGAAAGGATATGGAGTAACCTATGGTTTGGTTACTCTTTAAAAAAAACCTTAAATGGCTTACCAATTTTTTTTTTTTGTCTTACCAAAAATAAGGCATGTTCCCTGAACTTATCGCCACCATTAGTGCTGCCAACAGAGACATGATTGGTGTCAAGTGTTCAGTGTTTCTTATTTCTGCAAAGATGTGTAAGCTAGCACTAAGTATTTCAGGGAAACAGGATGAGCACAGTCAGAGCCTGCTTTGGAGAAGCAGAATGGGAGAGTTATGGTTTGGTCTTCACAACAGAGGAAAGTTCATGGCACCAGACTCCATTGTTAAACCATCTTGAGTTTTTATTAGCTGTCAGTTTTGCTATGCTAATACATTCTTACCTTTTATATCTATCATAATGGTTTTCTAACAGGCATTGTATTATAACCCATAAGTATAGATGAGTTTTTGAGTTCTCAACGTATATATTTACATAAATATACTTATACATATATATGTATGTATATATATCCAGAAAAAGGGAAATTTACTAATAGAAAAAAAAAAGATATACTTTGAGTAGAAACCAAGTATGGGCTTAAGTATCCTACATATGTCAAAGCCAGGTACCTGGAACACAGGTTTAAGACTGAACTATGAATATACGTTCTCTCCAGGCTAGTAGAACAATATACACCTTTAGTTTACTCATGTATCCAGAAGCAGTGGAAGACACTGGGTGGGAAGCCAGGACTCTAGAGCCTGTTGTGTGAGCTCTTCCCTCCAACATGTCGCTTAACCTCTGCGCTTGTTTCCTGATGAGCCTTCAACGTCATCTCACATAGAAAGGAGACCATGAGCCTTCATATGTAAGGGGACCCGGCTATGAAATCAAGAGGACCTGAGTGCAACCCCCAACACCCACATAAAAGCCAGGCATGGCTGTGCATGTCTGTAATTGTGTCCTTCCCCCAGCCTTGAGCAAGCCTGAAAGACCTTGTTTACCACAATAGACCAAATAATAGGACTCAAATGGAGTTACCCACCTTGGCTGCGCGTACAGCCTGCTACAGAAAATTAGAAGAATAAACTGCCCACTGAGCTTGCCTTGAGACATCTCCAGCTGTGACTAAGGATGGGTTCCGCCACCCATCTCCAACAGTGACCAAGGATGGGTTCCCCACCCATCTCCAACAAGTGACCAAGGATGTTTTCCCCCACCTATCTCCGGCTGAAACAAGAAGTGGTTTGGTGGGGCTTTCCCTTTAAATTGAAGATCTGAACATTAAACTTCGAGTCTTGATCAGAAAACTTTGTGTTGGCTTCATCGTTCTCTCGCCCTCTGTCCCTTTCTTCATTTCCAGCTCCACTTCAGGAAAACCCTGTTGGTCTGTGGCCGCAGGCGGCTACATGTAACCCCAGCTGCTGGAAGGTGGACTGGCTAGCCAGCCTAGTGGAAACAGTGAGACCCTGTCTCTGAGTATAAGATGGGGGCAGCAGAGCAAGACTCTTGGTGTCCTTTTCTGGTCTCTGCATGTGCACACAGCTCTACACCCTCACCTGCGTGCACCATGTGAATATGCAGAGAAAGTGGAACTTTGGTACTAAAATACTGTTACTGAACAATTGTATAGTTAAACTGCCTGCATTCTATTCAGAGATGATGTATTTTAAATAAGCAAATACTTTGTTTTCTAGGGTCGAATCTGAGTCGCTGTGGTTTTCGAGGTTCTTCATACCTGGGTATTCCATTCAATCCATCAAAGGTTAGTTCTCTGTAGATTGGAGGGCTGGAAAAGGATAGAAGGCAATTTTAGTGAGAAAGCAGATGAACTGTTTAGAAAGAATTAGGCTTCTAGGTTTGATGTGCTAAACATTAGTAATTTCCTAGAGAAACAAAATATAATGCTCAGGTACTTTGTGTGAAGTCAGTGAACTTGCCTATGTTGCAGGATTTATGCTGGGCTCTTGTTTCTCAGGAGAGAGAGAGAGAGCTGTTCTCCAGGAAGTGAATAATTAATGACTGCCATAGCAGGAAGCTTAGCTTCCCCAGCATTTTGGACAGAGGCTTTTGAACCAGCTTGTGCCAGTATATAGAGAAGTCCCAGTGAAGCAAAGAGCTTTTTCTTCAGAGAAGCGGGGCCAGAACAGCACTGTACTTGTACCCAGAATTACCAGGATTCTTCATGGTAGAAAATAGAGAAAAGTTTGATCACTCCTCCCCCTTTCCTTTCTTTCACTCGGATGGTATGGCACTCAGGGCCTCAGGCACACCACACTCCACCAACTGAGCCATAGCCCCACTCTTTTTCTTCTCTTTTAAAAAGAAGTCTCATGGGAGCCTGATATAGGAGGCTCTATAATGAGGTTAGGGTTGGCCTGGGTTCTGTAATTGAGTCTGTATCAGCCTGGGCTAGAATATGCCTCAGAAACAAAAGAGAGGCTTTTTTCTTTTTGAATTAGTCTGCTTATAGTATAGTTGTCAGTCATGGGATGACTGAGTATTTCAAGAATTGTGTATGCTTGCAAGCAGGATGAGAAACTCCCAGTTTTCATACTCTGAAGATTTTAGAAGTGACAGTGGTTGTAGTGATAACAAGATTGATTGAGACTGTTTCAGTTTTATTCCTCTCATTTAAACTGTAGACAAGCTTGTGTGAATCAGGGTTAGATGACATCAGCAAGATGTCTCCAGTTAAGTGCCTTGGTAGCAAGGAATATGGCAAGGAAGGATTCATAAAGTGTGTTTCTTCCTTTTTTTCTTTTTTCATACATGTATCTTCCAACTTAAGCCAAGCCTGACTAAAGGGAGGCTTTTGAGTTAGTTACAGTGGACAGGATTATCTGCTGACATAGGAATGATGCCAGTTGTGTAGCACAAGACGGTGTGCAGATGTAAGCTGTACTTGTTGGTGTAAAACAGTGAGTTAATTACACCTTCACAAGATAACCTCTGCCTCCAAGGCATTTCATATCATGTTTTTTAAAATTCATTTTCAGACAGGGGCTTACAGTATTGCTGAAGTTGACCCTAAAATTTTGAGTTCAAGCTTCCCATGTAGGTGTGCACTGTAGGTGTGCACCATTGTATCTGAGTCCCTGCACGGTTTAAAAATTCCAAGAACCAAAATGTCCCCTAAGAATTAAATGTTTGCCCCTAGTTCATATGCTTTTGTGATACCCAATTTTAACCTTCAATGTACCTCGCTGTGCCCTCTGAGAAGCCACATCTAACTGTGTATGGCTTTCATCTTCATCTCTGTGGTAACAGGAACTAGAGACTCAGATGCAATCACATAGGCCTACAAAAAGCTGTCATAGAGGACGGGAGCATAGGTTTGTGGGGCAGAAAAACCCAAGGAAATGAAGAGATTTTCCAGTACCATATATAAATAGAATCGCTCCATCATTGTTTTTTCCCTTCAGAAACCACCAGACCTCCTGTGTGCTGTGGCTGCCCTAGTATATGTGTAGTTTTGATGGGGCACTTGTACATCCATTCATCTTACCCATTTATTTTGTATCACAAATCCCATATTCTCTGTTAAATTATATAATACTTTTAGTGTCCAGGGTTTTTTTTTTTTCTACTTCACTTTGTTTTTTTTTTCTCTCCATGATACCTTGTCCCTATCTGTACCTTCCCAAGCTCTCGTTCTCCTGCAGCAGAGTCCCTGTTTAAATCTGTGTAGAGCTGTATCTTCTTCATGACCATTTGAATAATCAACTCTCTCGATTCTCTTATTAGAACCACTCAGATTTCTCTTCGTCTCTTAAAGATCAAGGTTCACATTTAATTCATGTTTGGATTCCCTATCATTCTTTTAAAATAGCAGGTGGTTGGTTTGAATACTGAAAAATGAGACATATTGTGGGCATTCCAAGAAGCCCATTATAATATGTGAAATAGAATAGTCAAGAGAATTAGAGATTGAGTTCTGAGGAAGGACTCAAAACACGGCATGATGAAAATCAAAAATGAGTTTGGTGTTAGTGAGACTATAAAGAATTGTGTGTGGGGTGGGTCAGTGGGTGGGTTCAGAGTTAAAGGGATTGAGTTTCATGCAGATTTACTCTGTGAGGAAACAGGTCACTATACAAGAAAATTATGGGATCAAGTTTCTAACCTTTGTAATACACAGACATTATTGGCTAGATTCTGCATATGAGGTTTAAATGGGGTTTATTTCAGAGATTGTGTGACCTTGTTTAATATTATACAGACGAATAATGTATAAAATTAACTATTTATATTTCCTTTTTATATCTGAGTGCTAATGTTTATTAGAGATAGAAATGATTAAACTTCATGATAGAATGATAAGGTTATATGGTGAATAATACTGTGCTGTTTAATTTAGGTTTGTACCAAATACAATACATTTTCTTTGTTTCTCAGACAGTGCTGGGAATTAGGCTTACAGCCTCAACACACATTAGGCAAGCACTCTGCCACTGAGCTATCTATATTCTCAGCCCAAATTTTACTTCTTTTTATACATTTTTTTGGTTTAAAATATTGAGTTTCTAACTTTATAAGACATAACTTAATGATACTGTTTGGTTGAACTAAGTAAGAAGTTTCTAATACGTGGTTTAATTCAAATGTCATAGCTACTTTCATAAACTTGGAAGATCATAATATTTTGAAAATTATATAGCCTGTAAGAAGACATATTGAGACATCTAAAAATTGAGGCATGTTTTCCCCAGTTGGATATCTGTACAAATTGGTATAAGCAACATTTACTAAAACCTCATGCTGAACGTTATTTGAGAAAGAAAATTTAAAATTTCAATTAATTTAACATAATGTTAATTTTGCATTTAGAATCCAGGAACAGCTCATCCTTACGACAGTGGACACATAGCGATGACTTACACAGGTCTTTCCTGTTTAATTATTCTTGGAGATGACTTAAGCCGAGTAGATAAAGAAGCTTGCTTAGCAGGCTTGAGAGCACTTCAGCTGGAAGACGGAAGGTATGAACTACTCATTGTTGTTTTTGTGTGTAAGTAAAAACTATTTGGAACTTAAGAAAACTGAATATAGTACTATAGTAGATTGTTAGAACCCGGGACTAGAAATACAGTTCAAGAGTTAGTGCATAATGAATGTGTTGAAGGTCCTGGGTTAGACGCCCACTCACACAATGGAAATGAACCACAGAATGTTTGAATATATAGTTAAGTGCTTGATGAAATAATACCTCATTTTACATGGATAGAAATAAAGCTAACTTTCTAGTAGGACTCCTTTCTGCTTTTTAAAATTTTATCTTTTAGATGAAACATATTTTGAAATAAGATACTTAATTTGAGTGTTGGTTCTGTAAAAGTTCTGATAGGAGAGAAAGGATTGAGCATTAAATATTACATTCAGAGTTAGGTAGTTTGCTCTCCAGTTCACTGAGGAACATATTTAAATTGTAGAGAAGCTAGTGCTCACTGATACCTGATGCTTTCTTTATGTTTGTGCTTGAAGATTCTTCTAAGAGTAACAAACAGTTCTAAGTTGTTAATGTGATGAAGTCATGATCTCCAAGAAAAAGGCTTTGTGGACCAGTCGCTGCCGTGTTACATCCTTGCGCTGTACACTGTGACCCTTATTTTCTTGTCTGTGTTTTCAGGACACTGCTCTTGATCAGGGAAAAATAGACATAAATGGTCATTTGAGAATCCAGTGTTGCCCCAGGTTTCTGCCAGAAAGAGGAATGGAACACAGACCATTACCCCTTAAAAACTAACTGTGTAATGAAACACAGTATAAGAGATCAACTCTCTATATACATGTAGGAGAAATTTCACATAATAAAACATGGGTTTAGACATTTCTTACTACTAAATAGTATGTGTGCGGTCTTATTTACTACTTTTTCTGCAGCTAATTGGGAGCTGTTGTGGCACAGTGTCCCTTCTTGGGAGTAAACAACTTAGAGTTGTTGTATAGTCACATGTGTGCAATGACAACTTGTGAGTATGAGTACCACCCAGGGGTTAGGGCCATGTGTAGTATGCGGTGCAGGTAAAGTCAGCAGTAGATGTTTCTGTGAGTGAAGACACAGAGACATGCTCCTGGCTCGAGGTAAGTGAGCCTAATGCAGCCTCCCATCCTTGTTTCCAGCTTCTGTGCTGTTCCTGAAGGCAGTGAGAACGACATGAGGTTTGTGTACTGTGCTTCCTGCATTTGCTATATGCTCAACAACTGGTCAGGCATGGATATGAAGAAAGCCATCAGCTACATTAGAAGAAGCATGGTGAGTTATGTTGTAAAACAGGACCAGTTTACGTTATTATTGCTGGTATTGAGGACTGACGTGTAATGTATGCCTCCTCTCTTCATCAAGATATCTGGGCCTTATCTCATCAAGCAGAGCTAAGAAAATTATATATATTTATGTATACAGAGACTATCCCCTCATACATACATATGCAAACACCATCTATGCTTCTATGTGTTTTTATTAGCATATTAAGAGCCATTAGTCTATATAGATAAGCTCAAGTTTCAATTTACTATACAGGATCTATTTATTTTCCCTCTTGATAACCATTCCAACTACAGTTAGATTTATTTATTTCTGTTTGAATTTCTTTTATAGGTAGTCATTCCATTTAGATTCTACATCCCCCCCAAAGTTGATATCTGTCTGTCTGTCTGTCTGTCTGTCTGTCTGTCTGTCTATCATGTTATTTACTTAATATGTATAACTTAACCTTTCTGGATGTCAGAACTAGTAAAGAAACACCCGAGAGGAGTGGAACTTCTCACTCCTGTTTACTGCCACCATTTCTCAGCCCCTGAACCTACCATCTTGTTTTCATCCACTCTGTAGGTAACATTCTCATTTATCTTTTCTATATTTCAGGGGTTTTAAAAAAAGATTTATTTATTTATTTATTTATTTATTTATTTATTTATTTATTATGTATACAGCAAGCCAGAAGAGGACACCAGATATGGTTATAGGTGGTTGTGACCCACACCATGTGGTTGCCAGGAATTGAACTTAGGACCTCTGGAAGAGCAGCCAGTGCTCTTAACCTCTGAGCCATCTCTCCAGCCCTATATTTCAGCTTGATAAGATCTATGTGCCTTTTATTTCTTCTTTTAAAATCTGTATTAGACCTATATGTATATCAAATGGGAGTCATAGAGTGGCTTACATAGGTTATGTTCTGGCTAGAACAACAGTGACTGTCTCCTGATTGAAAGGCCACACATCTGGTTCGTTCAGTCCATGAGGCTAGATGTCTCAACCATCTCTACTTTGGAGTCCCAAAAGAAGTAGGTTTTAATACCAGGGAAGCAATGCCTCAGCAACAGGATAAACTTGCCAGTGAGAGTAAGGGCAAGCAGGCAATGCTGGGGGCCTGCCCTGGCCTTTAGGGGAACGGTACTTGGAGGGACACAGGTCAAAGATCCCTGGCCTTATAACTTTACTATTTGTGCTTTAGTAAGCACTGGTTTCTTGCTCTGTAACTTTCTCTATATGTTTGTACCTTAATAAGCACTATTTTCTCTCTCTCCTCCCTCACTCAAAAACCGCTTGCAACTCATTAGCTTTTTGTGAACTAGAGAAAAAAGAAAGGAAAAGAATTAAAATCTTTTACACAAGCAATATCCACAGATGTACACACTCATACACACACGTACACGCATACACACACACACACACACACATACACACACACACACAAGTCAGGCCTGACCACCTGTCTCATCAACTCCACAAATGTTCATGCATACTTACATACATACACATATACCTGCATGTGTATATATAGACAAACAGACATGCATATATACATTTAGTGGGTGGGGCAGAACCCTCCAAGCCACCCTTTTATTCCTTTTTGCTGCCTTTCTTATAACTTTTTAGACAAAAGTTCTTTAGAAAAATTACCCATAGATAAAAATGTTACCCAGAAGGGGAGTTACAGAAGGATGTTAATATTAAGCTCAAAGCAGTGAAGTTGCGCATGGCCTCCCTTCATTATCATAGTGCACACCTGTGGCTTCATCCTCAGACCTGACCTAGAGTGAATGGTTTTCCTTGGAAGTAAATCTTTCCAAGCCTGCTTTCTTATCCTAGTGCAATTAGCCCATGACACATGAAGGCTTACAGAGTCCTATTTGCAGCTTTTCAGAGTGCTGAAAATTACTTGTATAAATTTAGGAATTCTATAAAATCATTAGGAATTATGAAATCATCATTTTGTCTACACAACATTGCTACATGATAGTATCTGTAGAAAATCTGCCCAGTAGGGTAGACTAATGCCTAGGAATCATTAGGCTATGTGATAGTGACAGGAAAGGCATATCAGTAGCAATAAGCAATTCTCGGATAGTCTCTGAAGGCCCTGCAAGTCAGAGCTTACCCATCACAGCCATACAAAGCATTGGGGGCATCTCCAGAAAATTTACTTGCATGCCTTTTGCCTTTCTTAGTTGGCTCCTGACAAGGCAAAGAGCAAAGATTTTCTTCTTCCAGATCCTTTTATGTGGGCTGCCTCCAGAAGTGGCCCAGATTTAGGGTTAGTCTTCTGATCTCCCAATGATCTAGCTTTAGGATGGGTCTTCCCACCTCAAATAATTCAATCAAGAAAAAAAAAATCCGTCACAGGAATGCTTAGCTGTGTGGGTTTTTAGTTAATTACACATATAATTATAGTTTAGTCAAGTTGACAACCAAGATTAGCCATCACACACAATCATACTCTTTATATAATACTTAATTTCTAAACGAAAATGATAACCAGGTATAATTATTGCTAACAAAACTATCCCACATAGAACTGCAAACTCATCATGTTTAACCAGGCCATAAATACTGCACATGCCTCTCCCTGTAAATGGCCTTTCCCCCTTGAATGACATACCTTGAAAATCAGTTTTCCTCATTCTTTTTCTTACATTTTTCTTATAATTTACATTACTTAACTGTGTGGCTATGACACAGTATCTTCTTAAAATTCTTCATTTACAACTATTCTGTATAGAGAATTATCAATTTTTTTCACTTACAAACAGCACTATTATTGATAACCTGCATATCTTTTTATATATTACAATTACATCTTCAGGTATATTGTTTAGTCAAAAGCTAAGTACATTTGCAATTTTATTAGGTATATTTTGTTTTTGTCCCTCCAAAAGATGGACCAAGTGGACCAGGCTGTGAATAATACTCTTGTTACTACCCAGCCCACTGCTCTTACAGTGTTTACAGTAAACCTGTTTCTTCCTTAGGGAAAAAGAAAAAAGTTAATAAAAAGATAAGCTAAATTCTATTCCAGCCTCCATATGAAAGTGCCCTTTTCAATATAGCCTTACCAATGGAATGTTAAACTCCTTTAAAAAATGTCTTGTCTTCTCTCCTTCCTTCCTTCCTTCCTTCCTTCCTTCCTTCCTTCCTTCCTTCCTTCCTTCCTTCCTTAAAACACTTGTGCCTCTCCTGAAAACACTTAATGGTTTGGCCTGCTAGCTATGAGAAGAATGGAGACTGCAAAATTTTAGAGTCAGCAGAAGTTACATAAAAGAGGTCAACAGAGTTAACTCACTGTCCACTTATCTAAACTAAATTGTTTTTCTTTTTCAGTCCTATGACAATGGGCTGGCACAAGGAGCAGGCCTTGAGTCTCATGGTAAGTACTCTTAAGTGATTGTGTACTTCTAAGAGAGCTTGCAGCATCGTCAGTATAGAACACCTCAGCCTTTCTCAGCCCTTGCTGTACCATGACTCTGTTGCTTTCCCACATCTGTCTTTTTTTTTTTGTTTGTTTTACATTGCAGTACTTAGCTGTTTGAAACCTCTTAGATCATTAATCATTAAGAGACTATTCAGAACAGAAAGATTTCTAGTAATCTGTTAAAATGTTAGCTGCATGAAAATATATTGGTATTGTTTTTTAGGCTGTTACTAGGAAAAACCAGGTTATTCACTTTGGCATAACACTTGAAAGACTCAACCAAAGAGATATATTGAACATGAAAATTTTTTTTACCTTCCATACTATCCTTAGTGATAATCACATATTTCTGTTGAGCCAGTCTTCTCTCTCACATTTCTCTCACTTAGAGCAGGACTGGAATTGTGTGAGGGCAGCTATTAAGTTTGTTAGCACATCAGCAGTATGTGCTCTCAAGTCAGATCTGCATTCAGAAATAATCAAGCCTCCGTTCTGCTTTGCTAAGAAGTTAGCCCAGGTGCTGGGGACTCTGGTGAGCGTGAGGTTTTTCATACCTGGATGTGCTGTGTTATACTCACTTCCTGCCCCATTCCTCTGCTTGTAGTATTGGAGAATGGCGTTAGCCTGACACAGTGTGACCATGTTTCCTGAATCTCCCTAAGAGTTTCCTCATCAACAAAACAAACGTTTTGTCCTTCTATATAGAAAAATGTTTTGACTTTTTCTCCGACTCCCTATGAAAGTATGACGCCATGGTTTCAGTATATGCTTGAGTTCCACAGATGGGTGTGAGTGTAGCTGGTGACAGAGATACCATAAGAGCCAAACTATAGCACCGAGTTTGCAAAAAGAAAGGGCTTATTTCATGTCTAGTCAACATGGAGGTCAGGAGTTATGAACTCAAGTCTATCTTCCCAGTCGGTCCTGGGAATCTATAGGCAGAGAGAGGGGAGAGGCTGTTTATTCATTCATTGGATGGTGGAAAGGGAAAAGTTTCCCTAAACTTATTTTTAGATATACATGGTCCATCATACCTCTTTATAGGCTACATGCGTCTTTGGAGTAGAGTGTATTCTATATTGGGGATTTTGTGTTTGAAACTTTACATCAAA
Source organism: Rhabdomys pumilio (assembly GCA_030674055.1). NCBI lineage: Eukaryota > Metazoa > Chordata > Mammalia > Rodentia > Muridae > Rhabdomys > Rhabdomys pumilio. Next base: position 40,440,465 of record JANHMN010000013.1, read on the forward strand.
TGCCAGCGACTTATGGCTGGCTTCTACACATTTCCATTCTTAAAAAGTGAGTTTGAAGCTGTCTTTGGGTGAATTTCAGAGCCTTATGTTGTGAAACAATAAACACTTAATTATTTGAGCACTTTCCATCCATGTATGCCCAAGCGCTAACTGGTTCAGAAGCACCTAGGTTACTGTTCGTCCCCATGATTGGGAGGGATGTGGTTACATGAAGAGAAAATATGATATAGCTCCAAGAATTTCTCGAAGGATAGGCTCCCATGCTGGCTGCTATAGCACTCTGAGGAGACTCCTCACTGGCATGGGAGAAATTGGAATATTATTTTCTGGGATATGAAGGACTGTCCAAACATGATACTTACTCTCTGAAGCATCCTGTAAGGAAGAACAGTCTTTCTGAATCCCTCAGGTCTTCCTTTGGAGTCAATTTAACCTGAGTAGCCATTATCAGTAGTTCATGTGCAGAAGTTTGACATCTTCTGATTATCTGTTAACTGTGGCTTTGAGGCCAACCATACACATACAGCCCATTCTGTGATTCCTGTTCTAGTTCTCTTTCTACAATTTGCATTTTTTTGTTTTTTGTTTTTTTGTTTTGTTTTGTTTTGTTTTTTTTGTTTTGTTTTTTGTTTTTTGTTTTTTTTGTTGTTCTTGTTGTTGTTTTTCGAGTCCTGGCTGTCCTGGAACTCACTCTGTAGACCAGGCTGGTCTCGAACTCAGAAATCCGCCTGCCTCTGCCTCCCAAGTGCTGGGATTAAAGGCGTGCGCCACCACCGCCTGGCCAATTTGCATTTTCTAAGTGACCTGTATTTATATATTTGTTTACTGTTACCTCTTTCCATTTATTTATAATCCCCACAGGAACTTCACCTCTTTTATCTGGTGGTGTATTTATAACACATTTCGTATATAGCTGACAGATCGTCTTTATCAGTTAACCCTGTGTTCACCCAGATCTGAACAGCGTCATCTCTCTTACATGCTGAGCATGTCTCATTTTAGCATCTCAGAATGCATACTTTAAATTTTTCAGTGTGTTTGTATGTCACTTTATACTATGCATGTGTGCTTGGATATAAACATAGGCACATGCATGCCACATAATATGTGGCGATCTGAGGACAGCCTTAGATGTTGGTTCTCACCCTCCACCTTGTTTGAGAAAAGTCTCTTACTTGCCAGACAGACTAGACTTGCTATCTTGCTGGGATTACAGACCTGTGCTACCGTGTCCAGCTTTATGTAGATTTCAGAGATCTGAACTCAGGTCTCTATATTTGTCCTGCAGGTACTTTATCCACTGAGGCGCCATCTTCCCAATCTTGTTTAATTTTCTTGAGATGAGGGCTTGTGTAGCCCAGGCAGACCTCAAGCATGCAATATTCCTGCCTCTGCCACTGTAGTGCTGAGATTACAGGTATTCTACTACCACACTTAGCCTGCTGACAAGCCCACAGTGGGAAGGAGCCTCAGTTGATAAAGTGCCTGCCATGTCAGCATGATCAGACTGATGACCTAAGTTCAGATTTCCCTCTATAAGCTGGGCATGGTGTCATGGACTTGGAGCCCCAACAATGGAACCTAGTGATGTGTCTTGTCTCAAAAAAATAGCACTGAGCCAGGCGTGGTGGTGTATACCTTTATTCCCAGCACTCAGGAGGCAGAGGCAGGCAGGTCTCTGTGAGTTTGAGGCTAATTTGGTTTACAGAGCAAGTTCTAGGAAAGCCAGGGCTAAACAGAGAAATCTTTCCTCAATGAACATACATGTATGTATGTATGTATGTGACATATATGTAAAACATTGAGATTGCTCAAGGAAGACACCTGACATCAACCTATGACATACATATATGCATGTGCACCCACATACATATATGCACACACTACATGAATAGCACATAGCACACATACATAGCTACTGTGGTCTTCTTCATTTCCAAGCCTGTTGGCACTGTGTGGGAAATATGGAACAACTTACTATCAAATATACTGTGTTTTCAGAGTAGCTAGCAGTTCAGGAATTTGATTGTTTATTGTCTCAAGGGTTTTTTGGTTGGGTTTTTTTGTTTGTTTTTAGTTATCTAGTTAAACTAATTGTCCCCTACATATCACCAATTTGTATCTCAGATTTGTGCATTAAGATGAAAGTTATTATGTAATTTGGCTACTGTTCTGTGCTAGCTACCATTTGATAACTTACATATAGTCTCATTTATTCAAAATACCAGCCTGCTGAGAAAGGTGGTTTTTAAGTGATAGAGTCAATCAGAAAGGCCAAACCACAGTGAGTCAGAAGGAAAAAGACCTGCTACAGGAACATGCCTTTACCTACTTATGCTAGGGGATTGCTGCTGGGACAAAGTACCTGAAACAACTAGGGAGGAAGGGCTTATTTGTTAAAGGGCACAGTCACCGTGGAGAAGGCATAGAGGCAGAAGATTGAGGCATCACACTCATCTGCAGGTAGGAAGCAGAGAGATGAATGCTGCTGTAATGATGAGTCTTCTCACCTCAGCTACCCTAAGGTAGAAACTTCCACAGGAAATGTAAATCCTATCAAATTGACAATCAGGATTAGCCAGCATAGTACTCAGGAATAAACAGTCTCCAAGTGTAAAGCAGGCTGTGCTGGGGCCACACCGCCTGCCAGTGCTCAGGCCCTCCAGCAGCTCCCTGAGCTGTGGGGGATTGCCAGCATGCCCAGTGCTCCTCTCCTTGCTTTCCTTTTGTGTGAGCTTTGCCTTCCTTTCATTGTCCCAGTGTCATTTGTTAGGCGAATCTTGGTCCATTGTCCCTATCTAACCCTGAGCAAGCTCTGATGTCTATAAGACTGGCTTCATGCTGCTTTCATTGTCACTGTTGATAAGCGTGTGCATCTTACTTCCTGAGCTCACTACAGTATACCTGTGCATTGATATGTGTGCAGTTGATTGTCCTGTGTGCTACTTTGTGTCCCATGCATGGGAGGTTGAGGTTGAAGTGTTTGGGCTTAATGATATTCTTGCTTTTTCATGTGCTGTTATTCCTAACTCCCCAGTCTAAACATGTAATATATTGGGTTTGATATTCTTTTCTCCTTTTTTTAAGTCATTTGTTTTGTTTCTATCTTTTGCATGGTCAGTATATGTAGACAGAGAGACTCACCAGGCAGATGGTGACCTCCTGGGCCTTGGTTGCCAAGTGTGCTCACTTTATCCCACTAATTCACCAGGAGCAAAGCACTTTTGGGGGGTACAGTCTGAATGTATTGTGTAAGAATTGGACTGAGTTTGTGGTGAATACAATTATTTTTGTCTCTCAAGGTTCATAATAGAAATTAATTTGTTTCTATGGTTTTTTAAAAATATCTCTATTCCTTAATCCAGAACAAAAATGTTTTAATCCCTTTGGTCTTAATTTCCTTTGAACACTGAATTTCCATGAACTTATTTCTCTTTGTTTTTTGGTATGGTGCTTAAGTAAAAATGTACTTGTTTTCTGTGCCTGTGTGCTTAGTTTCCTGCTCTTCTTCTGACTGTGTGCTTGTTGACTACCTTAAGTTCCATGTTTCAGAGGACAGGGATTCTTCTGGATAACTTCTGGACAAACATGATTGCTAATAAAATTCACAAAATTGAGTGATAAAGCCATTATGGGACAAAGTTTAATCGGCATATAGCCTGCGTTGCTGCTCCTGTCTTTAAATCTCTTGGGCAGTAATGACTGTGTAATACTGTTTTGCTGGATTAGCTAGGAAGTGATAAGAGGAAAGTCTGTTTAGAAGCCGTTTGCTTTTTAATGGTTTGGATTCTCAGCTGCCTCCCTGGATGCAGAACTGTGGACATAGAGAAACTTAAGGGGAACCTAAGGGAATTAGTTCTGGTGTAAATGTAAATCATGTAATTTGGAACAGATTCCTTGATCTTGCTCCTTTTAAGGATAATGTCTTAGAGCTTTAAATTATTTTAAATTCTATTCTGTTTTGCCAGTTGACACGGGAGACTTTATTGTAGTAATTTGAGTTTGTTACTGAACTTTATTTCATTGTCCTGTAGGCTAATGGGACTGTTCCCCTCTCCCGACATGTCGTGCTGCTTTCATAGGCCCATAGACATACAGTTTGTGTTTTGATCATCAGGAGGATCCACCTTTTGTGGCATTGCGTCACTGTGCCTGATGGGTAAACTGGAAGAAGTTTTTTCAGAGAAAGAACTGAACAGGATAAAGAGGTGGTGTATAATGAGGCAGCAGAACGGGTACCATGGAAGACCGAACAAGCCAGTCGACACCTGCTACTCCTTCTGGGTGGGCGCTACGCTAAAGGTAATAGGACACCCAAGCCACATGATACCTGTACCTGCTTAAAACGTTTGTAGGACTTGTCACATACCATTAGACCAGACATCTTGTTAGTAAGGCTAACTAGAGCATCTATGACAGGGATTAATCAGGAAGCCATACCTTGTAACAGGAAGTTAACTTAAAAAGATAACGTTCGACAATCACTGGAAATTCATTTGAAATTTTTCTTTTCTTTTTTTTTTTTATTGTTTGTTTTGCCTAAAACTTCCAAAATTCATTGATTAGATTGGCTACATAAAGTCACTGAGCCATTATTTATATCATTTTTCATCTTGAAATGCCTTTACTCTTAAGAACCACCCTTTGTGCAGATGTTCTGAATATAACAGCTTGTGTTCATCTTGTATGTCTTTGTGTTAGTTAGGGTGTCACTGCTGTGAAGAGTCCCTATGACCAAGGAAGCTCTTATAAAGGACAACATTTACTTGGGGCTGGCTTACAGTTACAGAAGCTTAGTCCATTAACATCATGGTGGGAAGCATGGCAGAGTGCAGGCAGACATGGTGCTGAGAGTTCTACATCTTTATCCACAGATAGCAGAAGGGGACTATGTGTCATACTGGGTCAACTTGAACATAGGAGCCCTCAAAGCCTGCCCTTACAGCAACATACTTCCTCTAATAAGACCACTCATTCTAACTAGGCTATATCTCCTAATAGTGCCACTCCCTTTGATCCAAGCATTCAAACACAGGAGTCTGGGGGCAGGGGGAGCTTATCTCTTCAGACCACCGAAGTCCTATTTTTCCTTCCTAAAAACGATGCATGTGGTTGAAACAAATCTGAAAATAGACTGGTTTAAAATGAAGGCAATAGCATATCTTTTTAGTTCTAATGCCATTTAAAAATGTGTTCAGACATACATAAAATAAGAGGATAGTGTACTGAAGGCCCATGTAGCCCTCTTGCCTCATTAGTACTGGCTGTCCCAGAGCAGCTGTGTTCCATCCATTTCATACTCACTCCTCCCAGTCACCAGGGTGACTTCAAGACAGTCTTTGTTTTCTGGAAATTCTTCAGTATGTCTTCTAAATGAAAATAACTTAAAAACAACACTGCTTGTATCAGTACCACATCTAAAAGTGAGCTGTAATTACTTCCCACAGTAAGTATCACTAAGTGATTGATGATGATGTTTCCTGCTGCATCCCACCCAGAAGCTCCCAATACCAGACCGTCTCTCCTTTTACTCAAAAGGGTCCGAGTTGTCAAGCTGGTTGCTCTGTTGGAATGCTCCTGTGAGCTTACAGCGTAGTATGTCTAGCACTTTAACCACTCAGTAGTAATAATGAGATCCAAAATAATATATAATCACCATTGCCAGTGTACACATGACCTCTGATCCTGTCAGTAGTAGTGTCTCACTGTCCTCTCCCCAGCTTTCTGTAGTCCATGTTGTATTATCTGTCTCCATGTGTCCTTTCTGGGCATCTCATCATGTTACTAAAATACCTGACAGAAGCAACTTGAGGAAGGAAAGGTCTGTTTAGACTTAAGAGTTTGGGAGTTACATCTCACTGTGGCAGGGAAGGTCTGGCAGCAGGAGCAGGGAGTGGCCCATCACATTTGTCCATAGTTGAGAAGCAGAGAGCAGGGATTACTGGGCTCACTTAGCTTCTCCTGAATATGCAGTCCACCATCTTAGCCTATGGAAATAGTACTGCCCACATTTAGGGTGGGTCTTCCATCTTGAGTAACCTAATCTTGATATTCCCTCAGGTATGTCCAACGTTTTGTTGGAAGTTGACTCTAGACTGTGTTGTCCAATGTAAACCATCATGCTCATATATCACAGTTATGCAATACTTGTTCCCCTCTGTCCTCCTTATTTACTTTAGCATAATGTTAGGAGCCATCTTTTTTTTTAAATATAAACAAAATTTTTCTTTTTGTGCCTCAGTAATGTTCCTCTGCATGTGTTGTGTGTAATTTAGTAGGTATTTACTGAATTTATAGGTGTGCTGGGAACAAGTCATATCTTGACAATATCAAACCTTCCTGCTAATAAGCTTGGTAATCAACTAAAAAAGATAACTATAGTTGGCTAATTTAAGTGCTCAAGTCTCCAGAGATTTGCTCTGAGAGTCTAAGCTAGAAAAAGTCTGAGTGATCATTAGCTGAACTGTGAGCCATAGGCCAATAAGAAGTTTTGTGCCTGTTAATTTTTGTCATTTTGTTTTTAGCTTTTGAAGATTTTCCAGTACACTAACTTTGAGAAGAATAGGAATTACATCTTGTCAACTCAGGATCGCCTTGTTGGGGGATTTGCTAAATGGCCAGACAGTCATCCAGGTAATTACATTTGACACAAATCTAAAAGAGTATGTGTTGCGTAGACCTTGTAAGTATATGTCTTACTCAGAAATTGTATATGATAGAAAATGCTGCTGCTAATGTGATAGTAAATAATATGTTTTATAAAAGATGATATCTGGAGGTGAGTGAAATGACTCAGTGGATAAATACATCTGCTGTCAGACCTGGTGACCTGGGTTCAGTTCTCAGGACCCACGTGGTGGAAGAGGAGATCCAACGCCACACGTTGTCCTTTGACCTCGGTATGTGCACCCATGCACCTACCCATAGCTTCATACAAAATATAAATCATGAACATTATATTTGAGACAGGCTTAAGGTATAAAGGGAGGATGATTGTTAAGTTCTGTTAGTATAGTCTGCATCTCTGCACATCCCCAGTACTGAGCAGTGCTTTGTTTCATGTGTAAGGCAGATGTTCTGAATGGGTCCTAACCAAGCAGTTACTGGGCCATCTACAGCGTCAGGACCACTAGCTGTGACATCAGGTTGTTAGCTGTGACGTGAGCTAACAGTGTTCTAGTTTGATTTTTTGTTACTGTGATATTACTTTGGCAAAAGCAACTTGAGGAGGAAAGGGTTTATTTGGCTTATACAACTAGGCTTATACATTATTGAGAAGTCACTTCAGGGACACTTGCTTACTGGCTTGTTCTCTGGCTGGCATGATCTTATGCTCAAGCTAGCATTTTAATACAGCGCAGGATCACCTGCCTTGTGATGTTACTAACCAGAGTGGCCGAGCTCTCCTATATTCAGCAGAAATCAAGACAATGCCCCACAAACATGGTCACATGTCAATTTGAACTGGGTAATTCCGTAACTGGGGTTCTCAATCACAAGTGATTCTCGATTGCTTCACATTGATAAGGCTAACCAGGGCACTGAGTTCTGAAGGGAACAAGAGAGATTTCTAAATTTAAAAAAAAATTCATAAAACCAAATTAAACATTAACCAAACCAAACAACATATTAAGAAGTATTGCTCACCAGGCAGTGGTGGCGCACGCCTTTAATCTCAGCACTTGGGAGGCAGAGGCAGGCAGATTTCTGAGTTCAAAGCCAGCCTAGTCTACAGAATGAGTTCCAGGACAGCCAGGGCTACATAGAGAAACCCTGTCTCAGAAAAAAAAACAAACACAAACAAACAAAACAAAACAAGCCCATTACTCAAGGGCTTGCTCAAGCCCAAGTGTGGTAGTTGGTGGCATGCTTGCCAGCATGTTGGAGCCCTGGATTTGATCCCTAGCACAACACAAACCAGATGTGGTGATTCATGCTTATGATCCCACCTCATAAACAGTGAAGGCAAGAGAGTCTGTATCCGCTCTGGGTGTATACTCAAAGGAGGGTAAGGCACCATACTACAGAGAGCCATGGGCCACCGTGAACCCTCAATAGCCAAGATAAGACCCAGCCTAGGTGTTCAACAACTGATGAATGGGTAAATAAAGTAAGGTATATATTCCCGATGGAGTTTAGTTAGCCATAAAGAATGAAATTATGTTGTTGGCAGAAAATGGTTGCAGCTGGAGACCCTCATATTAAGAAATATGCATCAGGCTCAGACAGGTACCTGTCCCATTTTCTCTTGTTTGGGATCTTTGACTTCAGAGGGACACAGGTCATTTATATGCATAACACTAAAGCAACAGAGACTGTCAGGGTGGAGAGAAAGGATAGTACACGTGATACTCTTCAATGCAAAGTTCTTATGCAACTCATTGTGTACAGTGAACATATACTAACTTAGTTAATCAAAATTTCTCAGATTCTGAATTACAAGTATCACTTGCTCCCTATAAATTTTGGCAGTTTCAGTTAGCTTTTTTTTTTTTTTTTTTTTTTTTTTTAAAGATAGAGTCTTACTTTGTAGCCCCCAGATGGCCTGGAATTTATTATGTAGATCAAGATGTCCTCAAACACACAGAGATCCACCTGCCTCTGCTTCCCAAGTGCTGGGACTAAAGGCCACTATTCTGGTTTCAGTTCATTTCTTTAGATAGAAACTTTAATTTCTGGGTTCTCATGCTCATTACCTAAAACACAGGAACCAAATAGCTACAGACCACATGACTGGCACCCCCAAATTAGCACCTCTCTCCAGCCTTTACTCACCCCGTGTTTATTTTCTTCCAACAAAATGAGCCTGTTTGCAGCTTGTCTATAAAAACCATATAAAATAATGGAGAGCTCTGCTGTATTTGATCACATATTATTGGAGGATGCGCACTAAGGAATGGCTACTTAAGTATCTTAAGAGATCGTGGTCTTAGTTGTCATGGCACTAGGAACTGCTTTTCTGCTCATTTCTATACAGCTTCTGTGCTTGGAGTGTGCACTTGAATCAAAACATAAAGAATAGACTCATAAAATTGGTATTTTTACTTAAAGTAAAAGGAATAAATTACACCTTTTTTTTATTATTAAAAACATGTTATTTTAGAGAAAAATGTGGGATACTTAAGGCATACACCAAGACATGTTTTCACAAATAAATTTCTCAAGCAAAATAATAGTTTTGAGATTTTTTTTTGGCTTGGTATGTATAATACATAGCCACATAGCTGTAAATAAGTTTGATGTCTAAGAAATCTAGTGATTATTTTGGTCCTGGTCCACCCCTCTTTTGTTTAACCCATAAGCCTGGAAGTGTTTTAACAGATAACAGAAATTCAATCTTTTGAATCCATCTTATATATTTGAAATTCCAATTATTTCAGGTACCATGAAGTTTTATTTTTTGTGGGCTGTAGGTTTTTGAGACAGGATCTTATGATATGACCCATGTTCCTCTTGAACCCACTGCATAGCCAGAGGTGATTTTGGTTTTTTTTTTTATATGAGTACATTGTAGTTGTCTTAGCACACCAGAAGAGAAGAGGACATCAGATCCCACTACAGACGATTGGGAACTATCATGTGGTTGCTGGGAATTGAACTCAGGACCTCTGGAAGAACAGTGATTGCTCTTAACTGCTGAGCCATCTTTCCAGCTTGATACTGATTTCTTAATCCTCCTACTCTTGCTGTCTAAGTGCTGGCTCTAAAGTGTGGACCACTACCAGGCTGAGCTTTCCATTTCTGTGTTTAGAGGGAAATTCTTGGTGCTTTTTTCCAAAGGGATCAGTTGCTAAGTTTAGTTGTTAGTATCTATATGTGGGTGGATATGAGGCTGACTTAGAGACAGTGTCTTGGAGCATGTGCACCATTGAACAGAAGGTCTGTGGGCAAGACCTGCTCAGTGAGCCTATAGGAAAACCTCTGAGCTACTGTCTTCCGATGAACGCCTTAACTGTTTTAGTAAGATAAGTAGCAGATTTGAGTCAGGGCTTCTGTTACTCTTGTGGAGACTATATCGCTATCTACAGACAAGGGCTTTGGATTTTAGACTGCTTGGGTAGTTTTGCTTTGGTTTGCTCTGTTTTAATGATTGGAAGTTTAAAATTAAAAGCAGATCTCTGACTTTACAAAACTTCTTTTGAGGAAAAAAATTCATATGGAGAGATTTAAATTTTCTGTAAGATCCAGTTGATATTATCAGTGTATGTTACACTCCCTGCCATTCACCTCTTCCTTTTAACCTTTATTCTACGTGTATGGATATTTTGCCTGTGTATATATTTGTGCACCACGTGCGTGCTGTGCCTGCAGATGCTACAAAAAGGTGTCAGCTCCTGGAACTGGAGGTACAGATGGCTATGAACTGTGGATGGTACGACTCAGAGAGAGCGGCCAGTGCTCTTAACTGTGGAGCTGTCTCTCCAGTCCTTTCTTTTTCCTTGTTTTTTCTTGAAAGTTTTTTGATCTCCAAACAAGGTTAATAGTGCTTTGTTAACCTTGTAATTTTAGAGCAACTATAAGAAATAGGGGGAAAATTATTCTTTTACTCTGAAAATTAGAAGAAAGTGAGCCATTTAGCTTGTGACAAAGTTAGACTTGTGAAGGTATTCTGAACATTAATAGCTCTTAGGATCTTAAATGCTGGCCATTTCAAAAATAGAAACACATACTTGGCTGCTCTGAAACCTTTTTTTTTTTTTTTTTTGTAGTGTCCCATAACTGCAGAGTTCTGAGCACTTGAGAAGACTATATAAGGTTCTCAGGCAGGCAGAGGCCATGCGTTTTCATGACTACTCAGTAGAGGGTTGTGGCTCCCTCTAAGTGGGAGACTGGTAAGGCTAGAGCACAGGGTTTATTCCTAGCCACGCAGAAAGTGAATCTGTGCTTTCTGTCAGGTCCGAGGCTGCACAGCAGCACTCCAGGTGGCCTCTGTGCTTCCTGCACTGCACACAGGTCAGTGTATGCCTAGGATCTCTGAGACAAAGCTCGGGTGGGCGAGCAGGTGTGCCTGCTTGGTTTCAGAAGCTATTTTTGTTTTCATGTTTAGAAAATTTTCTAAGACTCTGGTAAAGGACATGCTGAGCATCTAGAAGGTCCTGGTTGCAGTTAACTCCACAAAACCAAAATTGGAAATAAAAGAAAAAAAATGATTATATAATATAAATTATTTTTTTTCTCTTGTGTTTTATAGTCAGCAGAAGGTATTGCTGTCCAGATCCTTAGAGAACATAGGCAAGAAAATCATGTGATGTGTTCTTCTAATAATTTTTATAGTAAAATATATGATTTTGACCAACTTTCAAAAACACTGTTTGAAATTGAGACTAATTCTTTCACAAACTAACAATTCTGTAATTTTAAATGTAGTGATTTGCTGTAGATACTTTGCAGTGTGTACAAGTGAGAGGGCTAATTGTGGCTTCAAATGCCTTTCCAGATGCTTTACATGCATACTTCGGGATCTGCGGGCTATCACTGATGGAGGAGAGTGGAATTTGTAAAGTTCATCCTGCTCTGAATGTAAGCACTCGAACTTCTGAGCGCCTCCGAGATCTCCATCAAAGCTGGAAGACCAAGGACTCTAAACAATGCTCAGACAATGTCCATATTTCCACTTGACTAACCCTGGGGTAATGGGTTTGTAGCATAAGTGTAGCTCAAGGTTAAAAGCCATGTGTAACCATGTGTGCTCTTCTTTAAGGGGTAGTCTTAAAAGTCAAAAGCTTGTACTGCTAATACTTCAGGATGTGCTCTTGAGCCAGTAACCATTGTACTGGATTTCAAGAAAATTCTTCTTGAAGTTTGGACATCAGCAGGACTCTGGTATGGTTCTTAACTGTTTATACTGTGTTTCTGAGACATTTCATGGGGCAGATTGACTATATGTTTGTAGGTTATCTTCTTAAAACCCTCAGTACAAGTTCTGGCTTACAAAATGGACACAAATCTTCAAAACAAGTTTACACTTCATATGGCATTGATAATCTTCAGGTGAGAATTTAATGATCACTTAAACCTCTACTGCTGATGGTAAGAAATTTGTTTATTGAATTAAGTATCTGGGATTATTCTTTAAAAATTGATGGTCTCATAATTTTCTTAAAGAATAGCATATTTTGTGTTATTCTTAAGGTGTGCCAACTAGACTTGTGTAACCTAGACAAATAAAAATTAAAAGTTCATATAAGAAAAAAGTAGGCTTAACTAATACTATAGTTTTCTAAAAGGAGAGTATTACCTATTGAGGGAGAAGTAATTGAACTGTTTAATTATGAATGAAAAAGTTGTATGTTTTTATTAGAGATTCCTTAGGTGAATACCTGTTGTGTTTTGTTTTAATCCCAAATCATTGACTGCCATTTGTCTGGGGCAAGAAAGAAACAATCTTTGCTATCTAGAGAAAAGACATTCAGTGTTTTATTCTTCTGAGAAACTGTAAATTATACTTGTATAGCTGTAGCTGAGTTCTTTTAAGATGCTTAGATTTTTTTTCTCAGTGTTTTGTGGCTACTATAGTTAACTGCTTCATCCCCTATCTACCAGGTTGAGCATCCTTGATCCAAAATCCAATATCTGGGTCAGGCATAGTGGCACATGCCTTTAGTTCCAGGACTCAGGAGTCAGAGACAGCCAGATCTCTTTGAGATCAAGGCCAGTCTGGTCTCCAGAGTGAGTTCCAGGCCAGCTGGAGATATACCATGAGACCCTGTCTCGGAAAACAAAACAAAAACAGCAACAACAAAAATATAAAAATCCAGTATCTGAAATGCTCCAGAATCTACAGTTTTTAACTGACAGTATGACACAGTTGGAAAATCACAGGTAAATTTCCGAGACACTGAAATAGTGTATAGAACTACTTGAAACTAATGAATAAAGTGCATGAAATAAATGTATTCCGTATTTAGACCCTCCTATCCACAAGGTAAAAAGTGTATATGCAGAATCTGAAAACAGAGTCTAAAATCTGAAACATTACTTTTGGTTCCAAGCATTTTGGATAGTGATACTCAACCTGTAAGTACTTTTCTAATGTTTTTAGGTTTGGTAAATCTTTAGATATAAACAGAACCACTGAAGTACACATAGTCATTTATATTTTTATATTTTTAGCTAAGCGGGAGGGAAATACATTCATTTAGAGGGATAAACTAGGGTTTCACTTACTTGTCGTCTTGTTTTATTGTCTTAGTTCTGTGAACTAACAACCAAAAGGAGATGGTGTGAAAATCCTTTGTTAGCAAACAACATGTCACATCTATGACTTGGTGGCAAGAAGGAAATTGCTTCAGTGGAGGAAATGGGTTTGTTAGTTTTGATATTAATAAGAGTTATATTAGTCAACATACATCGTTGTAAAAGCTAAGTTACAAGTGTCCCTGGATAGATAATAGCATTTTCATTTATTTCCTAAATTCAAGAGATATTTTCTACATAACAATTCTTCCAAAGGGAAACCGGCATAAGATTAAAAAATACATCTCTTATCGGCAAGCTCGGCTTTGGACTTGAGTTTGTAGTGCTGGGAGTTTAGCTTGCTGCCTGATGGGCACAAGGGCCTGGGGTCCCTGGCTTTGATCCTTGGCCCTCAAACTAACAAGCCAACCAAATCCTAATTAGAAATAAGTCTTCCTGTGGTGGAGAGAAAAGCTTTACCAAGAAATGTTATCTTCTCATGAGTTTTTCCAGTTGCTTCTATTTAATCTCAATATTAACCATTCCTGTCTCAAACTGAGTTATCTCCCAGACATTAAGAGCTGAAGTAGCATGTTGGAATGCTATAGAAGCATTTCAAGCCAGTGCTTTTCCTGAGTTACTATTAGTTGTTAAAAAGTAAGAAACATGGTTATTGCCAGGAGGTGGTGACTTACACCTTTAATCCCAGCACTCAGGAGGCAGAGGTAGGTGGATCTCTGAGTTCAAGGCCAGCCTGGTCTACAGAGTTAGTTTCAGGACAGCCAGGGCTACACAGAGAAATTTTGTCTCAAACAACAGCAACAAAAAGTGGTTATAAAATAGATTTATAACATAAAAGTAATTTATATTTTCACACTTCTTGAATAATTTGCTAGCAAAGGAATACTAATGGCAGATTGAGTCTAATATATCTAAGAGATAAGGTTCCATGGATACTTTATGGACCAGTGAATGTTCATGTTTCATAGAAACCAACCAAAAAATACTGAGTTGTTATGAAGTACAGAAAAATTGTTTTTAGCTTTTCCTAAATAGTTATGTATAAGGAAAATATTTATTAATAAATTATAAGCAACATATGTAATGTTTTCTAGAAGTAGTGGCATAGTAAGAAGACAAACGTAGTTCAGGTGTGCAGCACTATTCACTCCTCACCAGCCTCTCCCCTCCTCTTTCTGGACTTTCTGAAGAATAGTGGCAAGAAACATTTATTTATCACCTACATTTTTAGGTTTGACCTGTAATATTTGTTTTTATTAGGTTTTAAAATATGTAGTTATAAGTAATTAAGTTCAAATATAAATTTTGCTGACAATGGTCATAATGTAAGATGTGATAGGGAGTGAGAAGGAGGTGATCTGAAGCAGGTGACCTGTAGTTTATCTGTCCACTAAGCAGCACGATCTTGGACCCAGTTCTGCCGCTGGTAAGATGAAGTAATAGAATTCCATTCACTGAGCTAAGTCAGGAGTGAGTGAGGTAGTATATATAAAAAAGCACTTTGGATAGAGTAGATAACTTAACTATAGTTTCATGTGATCATAAAAGTGTAAAATCTTGTACAGGGTATAAACTGAAGGAAGATGCTGCCAGTGATGTAGGGTTTTTTTGTTTTTTGTTTTGTTTTTTTTTAAACTGTCACCATAAGTAACAGAAGGAGTAGCAGATATAGCCATGGTCACTGCAGAACTAGGTGACAGGTGGTTCCCACCCCCCCTCCCCGTGAGCCTCAAAATACAAGTGAAAGAACATATGTGCAGAGGATGTAGGCAAAAGCAGCCGTAGTCTGAGGCCTTGCAGATGGGAGCATTGCAATGTTGTCACTTCAAAGGACAGTGGGCCAGTCTGAAAACAATGGCTGAAACTCAGAAGAGCTCTACAGAATTCTGTCTGAGGCTGGTGAGTGTCGAAAGAGTGGGAGGCCTGGTCTGATACTGTATACCTTTTGAAATTAATGAGGGAAAGCACAGCACTGGGAAGAAGCTGCTAGAACTGAATTTAAATTGGACAGGATAGGCATGAGACAGAAAGAAGAGACAGCTAAAATAAATGTTGGGAGGAAAAGCCTGTAAATACAGATGCATACATATAGGGCATACATATTCACTTAAATCACAGAAATGGAAGGGAGCTAGAAAGCTAGAGCAACCCTTCAAAACTGACTTCACTGAAAGTAAGATGTAAGCGTGCAGTTGGTTCTGAAAGGTAAAATAAGCAGAGCAGCTCCTCACAAGCAGGAGCACAGAGCCACATGCAAGGCCCCTGCCCCTGGGACCTCACCCTGGACAAGGCAGTCGGTGACAGAGAGAGTTTGCAGTGTTTGCAGGGATGCCCATGGTCTCAGAAGTGGGGCAAGGAGCTAAACAAAACAAAGCAGAGAAAGGAGTCAGGAAAGATGAAAGCAAGAGGCAATTAGTCTAAAGCCAAGAAACTCAAAAGCTTCTTGGCATAGTTAGGATGCTCAGGGAAATTACCCATTAGCTAACCCTAAGAGGCAGGAGAGACAGGTAGGAAATTTGAAGTGAGAGGGAGAGAGAATGTGTTGTTAAACAACTGTTTCCAGTTGTCTGAAGAATCTCACACAAATTCAGAGATGAAATTTTTAGAGAAAAATATTAATTGATAAAATTTAATACAGAGAATACAACTGCCATAGGGAAATGCAGATAAAAGATCATTGTACAGACTTGGAAGATTGAAGAATCTCAGTGTTGCTTTAATAATTTCAGAAGCTAGAGAAGGGATCTTGAATCTTAAATTACGACATAAAAGAAATTTTTTTCCCTATTTACTTTGTAAGGTTGGTATAATAACAATGATTCAAAAAACACAATAAAAATTGTATGAAAAAGGAAATTTTACCAGCACTTGGGAGGCAGAGGCAGGCAGATTTCTGAGTTTGAGACCAGCCTAGTCTATGGAGTAAGTTCCAGGAGAGTCAGGACTACACAGAGAAACCCTGTCTCAAAAAAAACCGGAGGGGGGGGGTGGAAAGGAAATTTTAGGTAAGTCTGGCTTGCTACTGTTTCAGAGACCAGGGAAGTAGCTCTTGCAGTGATGTTTGCCACTCCACCCTGAAGGCCTGAGTTTGATCTGCAGCACTCAAGTAAAGAACTGGTCTGGATGGTGAGCGCCTGTTCCCAGCTCAGAGAAGGCAGAGGGCGGCAGATGGCTGGAGTCAGCCCAGCCTAACTGATGAGCTTCAAATGCCCTGACCACCCCTGTCTAGAAAATAAGGTGGGGCAGGTGAGCTGCTTGAGTCAGTGGAGGCTCTTGCTGTACAAGCCTGGCAACCTGAATCCGATTTTCTAAAACCCATAGAAAGTGGAGGGAGAAAACCAACTCCACAGAGTTGTCCTATGACCTCCATATGCATGCCCATGGCATGTGTGCCCCCACACACAAATAATAAATTTTAACCCAATGTGAAAAGCTGAAGAACAACTGAGGTTGGCCTCAGGCCCCCACACATCTGCAAATAGAAACATAAGTATCAATACAGTTATTCAGAAATTAGACCCACAACTCAGTAGCACTTGAAAGAAAGAATAAAATCATGGCTCATTTGAGTTTATACTAGGAGTGCAAGGATAATTCAATTTTAGACAATATGGTGTTAAGAGACATTTGATTTGATAGAATTAAGTACTTATTAGAAACTGATATATAATTCACTGGCATGGCAACTCTTCCCTAGAGGCAAGCTTCTTACCATTGAAACCAAAGAGCCTTTCTGACAGAGCCAGGCTGTGCTTGCTGTCTCCTTTCCTACCTACCGCCATGCTAGAACTTTTCACCACAGAAGTTAGAACAAAGACATGAATCAGGAACAGTTCAGACCTGGCAAATAGGACCATCTACTTGAACAACCAAGTTAAGTAGCTGCAGTAGTTAACATGCAGGCAGCAGTAGGATTTAGCAGACCTGGGCATGAATAAGGCCTTCATTTCCACAGTTTAAGATTGGGCTAAGTGTCGTCAGAAATCTCCCTCTTTCAGCCACTTTCTCCCTACCCAAAATTAAGTGCTATCAGGATTGGCTGGATCAGGACTGGCTAGGGCCACCTGTTTGTGTACAACGCATGCTCTGTACAATTGTAGCCATGTGGAATACACTGGTTTTACTTGGCTTCTTTGCCCTAAAGAGAACACAAGGGCTCTCTGGTGCTGGTAGTGCTTGTTTTTGATCTAGGTGCTGGTTACATGGGTGCATTCTACATTTTATGAGTATTTACCAAGCTGTTCAATCAATCATGCTTTGTGTACTGTTCTGTATTGTAAATACAATCCAATAAAAATGTTTAGTTAAAAAAACTTCATCTATCTAGCTATCTGCATTCATATCTGTCTACATAAACCTAAACAGTTTAGAAGACAAACTGCAAGATCTTTCTTTGTGATTACTGAAACAAAGACTCGTGTATGAACTCAATAAAACATGTCTAAAAAACCTACATGAGAAAAATCTAGTTTTGGAAAAAGAAAACTCCTGGGAGACAAAATAGACTCAAACAAGGATGTGCCTTGCTGTTACTAGGAAGATAACTTCAAAGCAGTTTTCTTCTTGGGTTAGTTTGTAAAGTTACTACCACTGCAATAAATAATATGCTTGTTCTCATGTAACAGAGCATACTAGAATAGGCATTAAAACTGAAAAAGTGAGAAGAAACCAGCCCCACTAGACACTGAGTATGTTGGCAAAAGCTATCAGAATTAAACACATATATGCTCTGCTTGGTCAATTGCATATCTGCAAATTTAGAGTAAGCACACAAATAGATGATGTGTCTTAAGGATCTTCTGATGTATTTGTAAGTCATAGGGAAAAGATGCTGTTTATGTTACATTTATCTAGTGTGATACTATACAAGTGTCAAGAAAGACAATGGTGTTTGTAATATATTGCCAAATGAACTAAAAGTTTGGTCTTGAAAAATAATCCAATAAAACAAGGGAAACGAGGTGTTAGAAACAGTCTCTGCAGCACAAAGACTACAGTAAGGCAACATCTGAATTCAGTGAGGGAGAGAGCTTTTAGCTACGTATGTTGGGATGCCCTCTGTAGTTATTCACTTATTTCCAAGTTCTTAAATACATAGCTTTATCTGTCTTGAACCTTTGCATGTTGCACGATATGCCAAGATGCTATATATTCTGTAATGTTTTGTAACTCAGTGATACAAATGTCTTAATATGTATATTTTAACAATTGTTGAGTAGTGCCTAAGTTATCATTGGTGCCTTGATTTTCACAGTTACAAATGTGTTGCTGTAAGATTCCTAAAAATATACCACTGCCTATTTGTATGTTTCTTTATGCTAAGTTTATACCTATGGATTTGTTCGGACAAACTTTTGCCCATTTCGTATTCTGGTAGCTCTTGCCAAATTACTTCCTAAGAAAGTCATGCTTGCCTTCACGCTGGGACTCTCCATACCATGAGAAAAGCATCTGCTAGCAAGTCACTGCTCTGTGGCATTGGGAAAGACTGGTGGCTTGGTTCCTTGTCCCCATCTTGCAACTTGATCTCAGCTCCTGCTGCAGAGTGCCTGACATTAGGTTTGTAAGATCAGTAATGGAGCAGCACCAGGGGGCATGCTTCATTCACTCTCAGTCTGCAGGGATCCTTTGTAGGTCAGCAATAGGTCATGATGGATTGGATGTCAATTGTATATCATGCTTTGTAATGTACATGATTGTTGGTTTTGTTCAATTTATGCCTGGGAGAAGAGGAGTTTTATTTTATTTGACAAAAAGGGCGAAGTGTAGGGGTGGAATTGGTTCTTGATCTATCAGTAAAGATGCCATGGGCCAATTGCTGGGTTGAAGGATACGTGGGACTTCCGGTCCCCGCAGACAAGTGAAGAGACACAGGAGAGAGAGGAAAGGAGTGTTTGCCACACTTCAAAGGGAGAAAAGCCAAGCAGCCTTGGGCTGCATCTTTGGGGGTTGGGGGAGGGGGGGGCTTGGGTTGTTGAGCTGGGACAGAAGGTGGTTGAGCAACTAAAGCTCTAACAGGTTGAGGTGATGAGCTAAGAGTATTGGGAAGCACACGCTAGCTGCGGGAGATTAATAGTACCTGGCAGTTGAGCCAATAAGGTGGGTTGGCAACTAATTAAATATGTGTGTGTGTGTGTGTGTGTGTGTGTGTGTGTGTGTGTGTGTGTGTGTGTTTTATCCGTGGATCCAAGAGAACCTGGGTGGGGGCTGGTAGCACGGTGTTCCTGGAGCTTAGGCAGGGTAGCAAAGCTACACACAACATGTATCTGTGCTTATTCACAGTTTGATGACACCACCAGCATCAAAACTTTCAGCACATACACAGCAAATAGTAGGTGTTCATTAAATGAATTAAGAAATGAAGGAATATTTGAGCGATGCAAATACAGTGCAGCATTAGAACTCTATGAGGCAGGAATAAACAAACCTTCCTGGGTTCCCACAGGGCTGGAGGAGAAGCCATGCTGCAAAGCAGGACAGGTTACCAGGCTGCAGACCTGCCTCTGGGTGGCATTTAGGTTAAATAGGGTAGTGTTTAAATACATTCTTGTTTTCTTCAGAACTAGCTCATTTCCTCCCCAAGTCAGTTAAGTAGTATCTGTTGTCAACAGATTGCATCTTCAGAGTAAAGGAATGGGCCTAAGTTGATGAGTGAAAGTTCTCCTTTTTCAGAAAGTTCGTAAACAGAAGCAACTGTGTTAGTAATAGTTAACTGCTGTCGTAACAGTTATCAGTGGATGCTGAAGCTTTTAGGAGAAATGGTGATGGGGAAGTTAAAAGTGAAAGCTTAAGTTGCTACCACCTGAGCCCACTTACACTAGCATCTCTAGAAGATGCTGGGAGCAATCAGATGTGGAGCCTTCTGACAGCATGCAATTCTTTACCAAAAGTTTTGGGACTAGATCGAGCTGCTGCTGGATTCAACCAACAGGCCTAACAAGTGACACGGGAACGAATACAATGATAGCACAAAGAAGCAGGGGAACATCTCCAGAAAGTGAGGTATCCAAGGATGGGTCTGGTGCTTGGCAAGGTTTGGCATAAGGAAAGTGGAGAAGAACAAAGCATCATCTCTAGAGTGAAAGGAAAGTGAGATGTAGCCATCAAAACAGTGCGTGTACTCAGGGTTCTTATCAACCAAATCTCAGATATTTTGAGATGATTACGGAAGTCTAGATATATAGTAGCAGTTTGAGAACATTAAAGCGTTATTTTGGTCCCGTGATAATAGCTGCAGTGTATCAACGAGATGCCCTTTTAAAGACTTCTGAATGTGGAGTTGATGTGAACTCCCTCCCCACCAGCAGGGTTTCTCTCTGTAGCCCTGGCTGGCCTGTAACTCTCTTTGTTGACCAGATTGGCCTCAAACTCAGAGATCTGCCTACCTCTCAAGAGCTTCACTTTGTAAAAGAGAACAGTGGAATCTCCACCTTTCCCAAGACAGAGTAGTGAAGACTGGTTTTATTTTCTTCAAGAAAACATTAAAGCTTTATTGAAATCTATGGGCTGGTAGCTATCAAGACATTAAATCGGGCTGGAGAGATGGCTCAGCAGTTAAGAGCACTGACTGTTCTTCCAGAGTTCCTGAGTTCAATTCCCAGCAATCGCCTGGTGGCTCACAACCATCTATAATGAGATCTGATGCCCTCTTGTGGTGTGTCTGAAGACAGCTACAGTGTACTCATATGCATAAAATAAAATGTTTTAAGACATTAAATATCAGGCAATGGGAAGTGGACCCTGTGAGACAGAAGAAAAATGAGATGAGCAGTTTTTTCTATTGCTTCTTCGAGACTTCCTAAACCATCACACAGAGAGAAGACTCAGGCAAAGAAGACAGAGGTTTCTAGAAGGTCAAGAGAAGCTGAGTTCATTGGTCAAAGTACAAGGAGCCGAGTTCATTCGCATTTCTCTTTTCTTCCTTGGAGACCGGGTTTCTCTTTGTGTAGCCCTGGCTGTCCTAGAACTCGATTTGTAAACCAGGCTGGCCTTGAACTCAAAAAGATCTGCCTGCCTCTGCCTCCTGAGTGTTGGAATTAAAGGCATAGAACAACATCACCAGGCCTAACAGTTAAATTCTTATAATGCTTACGCTCAAAATGAGTAGAAAAAAGATTAAGCATTAAATACAGACATGGAAAATGTGGACTCAGCTTGTACATATGAAAAAGTGAGATGAGATAGTATTGGCAGTAAGATGTTACAGCAGAGGTTAGAGAGATTGAAAACATAGCAGTAGAAGCATATGCAAGATGAAATGTAAAGAGAAATCATTTTGAAAATGAAAACGCCATCCATAGACTGCAGGGCGATATTCAGGACCTTAATGTCATGACTTGGCATTCCAAAGCTGAGAGAGCATTCAAAGTCCTGAAGTGGTAAAATAGTTCCAAATTTGATTTTTTAAAAAAGTGTAAATCCATAACTTTAAGAAACAAATTGTTCAAGGTCAGCAATTAGAAAAAATAGCTATGCACAGAGCAGAGGCCTGTGGCAGTAGAGTTCTCATCGGAAACTATGCGGACTGGAGAAGACCAGCATCCTCAGCCTTGGAGTAGACTGACAGCTTAAAGTTCTAAACCCAATGTAATGACTTAAAGAGTCCCCTGCCTTCACTTCCCATATTCCTTACATTCTACTGTCCTCATCCTGTGAGGCATCACTTTGCAACTGGGTCCTTTATAGCTCTGTGCCTCTGCAGGAGCTAAGCTGAATACACAAAACTGGAGATTTGAAGATCTCTCGCAGATTGTATTTGAGGTTCACATTAGAGAATCTATACCTGATGATATATTCTCACTCAAAAGTCCATGAAGGTTGAGGTCCTAGGCCTTTTTCTATTATATAGGTCAATTGGCATGAGATTGAACTGCCTTCTAAACATGTTTTAACCGATAGACAATCACTCTTAGCCTTAGTCAGAGAAGCCTCTGCCATGAATGCAGAGACTTGATTGTTTAGTGTGCTGAGACTAATACAAGACATGTTTACTACCCATGATAAGTCTCTGGGATTGCTTCACAAGAGGGTGAAAATAAAGCACAATCCAGGAGATAGGGAGAAGGGCTACAAAACGCCATCCTTTCAGCAGTACACAACCACACAACCACAAATCCAGATCTTCCCAGGGCCTGCAAGAGGATGCCCCCATCACCAGCCAGACATGTCTGGAAGAAGGCTCAGGAGATGCTATCCCTCACTGCCGAACCATTTCCTATGGGTAGATCAGGGAGAGAGGGGGTTGTTGCCTTTAGTTCTCATTTGTAACCCTACCAGGCTCCAAAACCAGTGGTCGCACAGGTAGTCCTGGTTAAACTAAATGCTACACAAAACCAAACCTAATGGCATGAATCTGGAAAAAAAAAAAAAAGGATAAGAAATGGGAGGGATAGTAAGATTAGGTGGAAAATAGGGGTGGGGTTAGCCAAGATACATGTATACATGTCTGAAATTGTCAACTAAATCTTTATAAAGGAAGGAATTCTGAATGTCAGGTGTAGCAGATGTAGGTAGACAGGTGAGTATCTGGAAGCACTGTTTAGTCTTTTCAGACATATTTAGAAAGGTGTAAGCATCATAGACTGAGACTCAGCCCTGATCCTAATTGCTGTGGTTCTCCTTTGCACACAAGCACGTACCAACATAACTGGAGAGTCCCTGTTTCACGAAAAGCTCACTCCAGTTTATTAAGATGAGATTTTCTGTAAGTCAGGGGATTGCAGACTGGATCCTAGCTTCTGAATGTTTAATACAGTATTTATGGGAGACAATAATGCTTCTCCTGTGCTTATAAATATATAATAGCGTAATGGAAGCTCTCCATTAACCGTTACTGGTCTGTAGAGCACATAGCTGGGATGTGCTTTCCCCTAGAGCTCTGTCTGTGTTAAAGTTGGGGGTGAGGGATGACTGAGAGAGGGGCATTGAAAACACATGTCTTTTTCTCTGGTTCTTTTTGTAATGCTTTGTCTCGTCAATTATTTTACTATTGTCTGATCATAGGGTAGAAACTATCGACTGAAGTCTTTATGTATCGAAGGCTGACCTCAGATTTGCTAGGCACCCTGAGATGATCTTGAATTTCTGATCCTCTTGCCCCCACCTCTCAGGTGATGGAATTACAAGTGTGAGTCACCACACCCCAGTTTGTGATGCTAGGAACTGATCGTGAAGCTGGGTCTTCATGAATGCTAGGCAAATGTTCTCTCAGCTACCCTATACCTCTAGCACTTGGGAGCCTTTTTAAAACATGATTGTCTTAGTTACTGTTCTATTTTTGTAAAGAGAACATACCATGGTGAATGTAACTTATAAAAGCGTTTAATTGGGGAGTTGCTTACAGTTTTGTAGGGTTGGTTCTTAACCATCATGGCAGAGAGCATGTCGGCAGTCAGGCAGGTATGGTGCTAGGACAGTAGCTGAGAGCTTACATCCTAATCTGAGAGCAGTAGGCATGGGGGGCAAGGGGAGGAGGAGGAAGAGGAGGAGGAGGAGGAGGGAGATTGACAGAAAAAGCAGTACTGGCCCTACTTTGGATTTTTGAAACTTCAAAGCCTACCCCCAGTAACATGCCTTCTCCAGCAAGGTCACACCTAATATCCACCTCTCTAGGGGTCTCTCTCTATATATATATCCACCTTTCTAGGGGTCTCTCTCTCTCTCTCTCACACACACACACACACACACACACACACACACACACACACACACGTACTCACACACAAATGGAAACCAAAACAGACAAAAAACCAATAAGACCCTCCCTTCAAAAAGCCAAAACAAACAGAATGCCCCCACTCCGGCCACAAAACAAAAGCATGGAGCTCATTTTGTGTTAGGCAGCTACTCTGGGGCATGTGTCGTGCCATGGATATCAAGTGGTGATACTCCATTGAAGAAACTGACTTTCCCTTTGCCGGCTGAAATCAACTACAGATAGCTTCTTGGCTAGGACCGAGGCTACATCTACTTCCCCTCTCAGTGCTGGGACATCATCTGGCTTAAACCTATGCAGATCTTGTGTGTGCTTCCACGGTGTCTGTGAATTCATATATACATTGTGTGCCCTGCACAATCCTCTCGCAGGCAAGAACGCACGTGGGCACCAGGATCCTTCTGCAGCAAGCGTTTATTGCAATGAAAGGAGGAAGAGAGAGAGCCCCAAGATGGCGCTGCTTTATATACACCCTAGGGTGGCGTGGACATATCTGATTGGCTGCTTGCTCAAAACCCCGTATGACACCCCGGGCTGGGCAGTGACTTGGCGCCCTTTCACCACTTGCACATGCGCAATTTACTTGTTTACCCACGGGAGCGTTGGGTGCCAGCGCCATCTTGTAATGGCGAATGCTGTCACCGCTCACCACGGCTCTCTACAACATCGGTTCTGTTATATCAGAAAGATCGTGTTTCTTTGGACTCATCCATCTCCTCTGATACTGATGATTGTCTTTCTCCTCCAGTAGCATGCAGGATACCTTCTAACATCACGAACACCAGTCAGTAGGGGTGAGGCTTCTAGTTAAGCATCAGATGAACGTCTCCATGTGTGATGACATAAGTGTTGGCCTCAGCAACAGGCCCTTATCATCAGGTTGTAGAGAGCAACCGATGGCTTCTGGCTGTTATGAATGGAGCAGCAATGAATGTGACGAGCAGGTATCTCTGTGGTAGGATGCAGAGCCTTTTGGGTATATACCTGTGATGTCGCCTTGACTATATCTGGAATGAATTACAACCCAGAAATGGAGGGCACATCTGTGAGAAAGGTTTTGCTTGGTTTGACGTGGAGAATCTACTTCTAATCTGGACCTTTGAGATGGGAAGACATACATCTTTGATCCAGATCTTGAGGTAGGACACCATTAATCTGGACAACACCTTTTGCTGGATGCCTATTTAAGGACATTGAAGAAGTAAGGTTTTGTTCTTTGCCTGCTTGCTCTCACCATGCTACCAAGTCCATTCCTTCACTGCCATTAGAGCCTGCTGGCATCAGCATCTACTGAAGACCAGCTGAGACATCCAGCCCCTTGGACTGAACAGCTTATGGATTCTTGGATTTTCCGTTCATAGCCAGCCATTGTTGGCTTAGCTGGATGACAGCCTGTAAGTCATTCTAACAAATTCCGATCTATCTATCTATCTATCTATCTATCTATCTATCTATCTATCTATCTTCTATCTATCTGATATCTGAGAGAGTCATTGTATAAGTTCTGTTTCTTGAGAGAAGCCTAATACAATGCCAAAGAGTGGTATAGCTGGATCTTGAAGTCTATAGATCAGTTCTTAACTTCCTGGGGAACTGCTACACTGGTCCCTACAGAGGTTGTACCAATTTGCCCTCTCCCTAGAAATGAATAAGTATTTCAATTTCCCAAAATTCTTGCCAGCGTGTACTGTCATTTGTTTTATTGATCTTTGCTATTCTGACTGGGGTAAGATGAAGTAGTTTGGATTTCCATTTTCCTAACATATGTCCAATTATCAATTACTCATTCTCTTCAAAGATACAAAGAAATCATCCCATATTCTTGTCTATTTTAAAAATTATGTTTTTATATCTTACCTCTTTCTTAGCTCATGAATTACTAAGTTCCACATACTGCCTTTTAAATCTTCATCTGTTTGCCTGGGTCAGTCGTCCATGTTGGGGAGTCAGGAAAAAAAAAAAGTAAAAATCAACTTCCCTGGTCTGGAGAGCTGGCTCATCAGTTAGGAGCACTGGCTGTTCTTTTGTAGGACTCAGGTTCAACTCCCATCACCTGCCTGGTGGTTCACAACGGTCTATAACTCCAGTTATAAGGGATCTGATGCCCTCTTTTGGCGTTTGAAGTCACCGCAGGCAAGTAATGCGTAGGAATATGAGCAGGAAAAAATACACATGCAAATTTTAAGCTGGGTGTAGTGGTTGTAGCACTTGGGAGGAAGAGGCAGGGGGATCTCTGTGAGTTCAAGGTCAGTCTGGTCCTACATAGATTCATGCTAGCCAGAGCTACATATCAAGACCTTGTCTCAAAATAACAACAGTAAAGTTTTGCCCCTGACTGCTCAACAATTAGTTGTATGACTTACCAACAACTTACAGCCTGTGAGGCCACTCAGGTGCTAAATAAAGGCTAGCAGAGTTTCTGGTGCTGACAAAAGTGTCTGTGATGGGGATGGGAAGGATATCGCCTCACTTGGGCTGTGTGATGTGCACCTGCCTTGGAGAGAAGGGGAGAAACAGAGAGGGATGAGGCGGGAATAGCTGGCTATTCTCCATTCCTCAGAAAATGACATGGGAAATGGAAGACTAACTCAGATCACTGTAGAGTGGATTTACAGGGAACAGACAACTGACTTGGAGCCTTCATGTTGGAAATTTGCTTTTCTAATGTGATGACCGAACATCAAAGAAAGAAAAATCCCCTTGTTGGCAAAGTGGGCATTGCCCAGTTCCTGGAACTAAAAGCTAAAGAGAAAATGACTTCCTAAATCTCACAGAGAGTGAAGGAGTCCAAAGAAGGAGTCTTCCAGATCTGTCTCATATATAAAGGAGGAAGAGGAGGAGAAGGAAGAAGAAAAGGGGCAGGGGGACCATGCCTTGTCTTAATATCAAAGAATATGAGAAAAGACCATTCCTCTCTATTGACTTCATTTGCTAATCAGTCCTAAGGCCATCAGCAAAAAATTCAGGATTATGTCCACTCTTCTAGAGGTCCCAACATGTTTCACAGCCTGGAAAATCCTACACAAAAGAGGATTCATACTTCAGAGGCACAAAAGTTAGCCAAATGACTTGGACTGTGAGTTTGCTACTCATGTATATCAAAGCCCTTTCATGTTCTCACAAAAACCAGACCACTGAATGTAAGATGAATGCCCTGCCAAGAAAACTGGCTTTAGTGTAGCTCCCCTACCGGTACCAAGTAACTTTCAAAAAGCCTTGAGGCTCTGAAAACCCATCAGCTGCAGAGCCTCTATAGAACTAAGACTTTTTCCTCCTAGTGAGAATTGTTAGGTACTTCAGACTTAGACTTTGCCCTGGGACTGAGTAACTCTGTCTACTCTAGTGAAGTGCCCCCACATACATACTCCCCACCCTTACCCTGTTGGTGGTGGTTTGCTTCTTGAACTCCAGTTGTCAGTCTCCTCCTGCACCAGGCAGACTTGAACAAGAAGCAGTCCATTTCTGTTCCAGAGTCCTAGCTCTTTCAATGCAGAAGAAGTTCAAGTTAACATCTTTGAATCCTGTGGAATTGAATTAATCTGGGCGGCTTCCCCACCCAACCTCTAAAGGCACTGGGATCGGTAAACAGCCACACCCAGCAACGCCCCCATTTAGTGACCTTTAGCAAGCAATTCCCCATCCGGATCACAGGACTGTGAAACACAGGAATCATAAACTCATTGCCACCTGGATCCGCAGGAACAATAAAAGCCAGTATGTGCTTGTCTATAAAGTGGCCAACGCACAGCAGAGGTGAGCGATTCAAGGTCTCCATGAAGACGAGAATACCACAGCAGCAAACCCAGGAGACTCACAGACTTTACAGTCTGAGCTTTGAAAAAACATCCAGAACCTTCGTTACCACTTGGATTAATAGAAAAGCTGCAAACGCAGGAGAACGCTAAAACCTCCACTACTTCCTATTACGAGCGTCGTTTGCTTTGGTTTATTTATTATTGTAGCTAATGAATCA
>JANHMN010000013.1:40468651-40544055 GCA_030674055.1 Rhabdomys pumilio
ACACACACACACACACACACACACACACACACACACCATAGCTCCTGACCTGTGGCACATGATGAGTTATAAGTTAGGAATGGGTGAGAATGTGCCTGGGCAAAGCTGTCCTTCCTCCTCTCCAAAGTTAATGCAATTTTTATAGTGTGATGTGTATAGAAGCTCTTTCTTAACACTAAGTGAATTTCGTCCC
Source organism: Rhabdomys pumilio (assembly GCA_030674055.1). NCBI lineage: Eukaryota > Metazoa > Chordata > Mammalia > Rodentia > Muridae > Rhabdomys > Rhabdomys pumilio. Next base: position 40,468,845 of record JANHMN010000013.1, read on the forward strand.
AGACATTTCCCTCCTTTATAAAGAAACAACAGTGCTTAAGCCTTACCAAATACTCAGTTTAATCAATAAATGAGTGGCCCATGGTGATGTTATTAATATTCTGAATTTCCATTTCATGGAGAGATGTGTTATGCCTTTTACTGGAGTTGCCTGATGAAATACGAAGGACATCTTAAAAACATATCTCAGTGGAAAAGTAGAACAATCATCATGATTTATCATTTTTCTATATTCAACAATCAGTAACTAACCTGTCACTATTTCAGACCTCCTAATACGTTCCTTCTCTCACCACCCAGTCAAAGCAATACAGATGTAGACCTGAGAGCCTGTGGGTTAACCCTCTTCTAGTCTCTTCCCAGCTTCCCTTAGTCAACACTGATCAAGCAAACAACTTTGGGATTGGGAGGTGGAGGGTTAGGGGGTGAGGGGGGACTTCTGCAGTCAGGCTGTGTAGTGTTTCTCAACCTGTGCATCATGACCCCTTTGTGGGTCAAGACCCCTTTTGTTGATCAAATGGTCTTTTCACAGGGGTTGCATATCAGATATTCTGCATGTCAAATATTTACATTACTGTTCATAAGAGCAGCCAAATTACAGTTATGAAGTAGCAATGAAAAACTTTCATGGTTGGGGGTCACCACAACACGAAGAACTGTATTAAAGGGTTGCGGCATTAGGAAGGTTGCGATCCACTGCTTTTTAAAAAATTCTCAGGCGGGCAGTGGTGATGCACGCCTTTAATCCCAGCACTTGGGAGGCAGAGGCAGGTGGATTTCTGAGTTTGAGGTCAGCCTGGTCTACAGACTGAGTTCCAGGACAGTCTGGGCTATACAGAGAAACCCTGTCTTGAAAAAACAAAGGAAAAGAAAATTCTTAGCGCTAGAAGGAACCCTAAAGCAGAAATGCCCAGCTGCTTCAGAACGGTGCATACAAATAAAACGCTCAAGCTTAACCACATTGGAGATAGAGGAAAGCAAAGTGGACCTCTGACCCAAGAAGATGACCAAAGTATTGCCACAAGTTCCCTCAGCCTTGAAAGAAGCAAACTTTTGTGTCAGGAACACAACCAGGCCTGATGGGTGGAGCAGATCAAAGAAACTAAAAACGGAGCCCGTGTCTAAATTATTTATGCTGCTGCTGCAGTTGTATTGATCAGAGTTCTCGTTGAGTCCCACCTCCATGTACCTACAGAAGCTGACGTCTCCCAGATTCCTGTCCCGGTGTGGGGGCGGGGTGGAGAGCAAGGCAGGACCACAGTTATCCGATATAACCTTGCCGTATCTAATAACAACTGACGATGTCTTTGTATAGCCTCATCTCCCGGGAAAGAAATGGTGTATCATTTCACCTTGTGGCCTGAAGGAGAAAAGGTTCTGCCTGACCTGCTGAGATCATATTACCTCAGCATCAAAAAGCCCAATGCAAAGGTACAGTTTCCAAAACCTAAGCATGGTGCTAAAGGGACATTTCCTACTCTGAGAATCTTCTTTCCTTATTCACTTTGGAATCTCCACTACCAGAACACCGTGTGGTCCACAGTAGGTAGTTGTTTCATGTTTGGTGGATGAGTTCATGAGTGAATATTGTCATCCTGGGATCCAGGCCCTAGGGGTCATATTTTAGAAGCATGTCTTAGGCCACTGTTTCCCAAGTCAGCCTGGTCTTGCCGTACTAAACTTCCCTTTAAGCAGTCTTGCTTGTCATAGGGACAGCTTTTCCTCTCTTGAAGCTGGGGATGAATTTAGGATACAGGCACACCGTTCCAGCTTTACCATTATGGAAAGCCTAGGATAAGAATCTATTCCTTGTCCTTACGCAAAGGATTTCAAGGCACTCGATACCATCTCTGGGCCAAAGATGGTGCTCTATAAACTCCCGAAGATAAGAATTTGTGAAGGAATCAGTTTGCTTCTTACCTCAAGAGAAAAGAAGAATGTGGAAAGACTTTTTGTTTTTGGTTCACTTGTAGTTGCCAGGACTTCATTTGCTAAGGAGGGATGGGGCACTGACACACTGATGTAGATGGAAGATAGTTGATCAAGCTGATTTGATCAGAGGAAATTGTAAGAATTAATGGTAAGTATTGTTTGGAAAGCTACTTAAGGAAGACATACAGAGACAGATCTCTGGCTAATGCACTGCTTTTCTTCCAGACAGTGTTTTATGCAATTAAAATTTAAAGCCCACAGTATTGAAAGAGAAGAAAATGCTAGGCATGCCTTCTTTCTTATGTGAACCAAAGGCCTCTGAAATCATGCTGAAGACCCTGCAGACAGACTGGGATTTAGGAACACAACACACAGAGAGAGAATTTAGCAGATGAGAGTCAACTTTGTCTTGAGCATTTGTTAGTTCCCTTAGAAACCATTTTTCTACCAACCTCTGACCCAGCATCTTTGTAAGTACTAGATAAACGTTTTAAGATGTTTTGTTATTTCTAGCAGACCATCTATCTCCTGTCTTTAAGTGACGATCATTGCAAGACACCACCAGAGTCCTGTAGAAGGAATTCCCTGCTCTACGGACCCATCCAATGTCTCTAGCAAGGCACTTGGTAAATGTACTGATTTATGGCTGTCTTTTGTTCCGTGGCTGTACAGTTTCATGTAATCTTTTTGGACCACATGACTGGAGGTATAAGAAATTAAAGACCCAAGAATTCCAGTTCTCATAAGAATGTGGGGAAATGGGTACCTTCCAGATTTTTTCAGTTTTGAGCAGGTGAAACAACTGTTTGGAAAGGCAGTTTGGCAACATGGGCTCCAATTGTACATGGCCCAGCATTTCCACTCTTAGCTATTCAGAGATGAAGGCTTCCTGGACACTGTAAACTGAAGTGCACAGGAAAACAAGATCATTAACTATCTGCTGAAGACCTACAGGTTGAGTGACTGATGGGACCTTATGGCGGTGGAGGATTAGAACACTTTGGATCCAGAGCGACATTGTCTGGGGCAACTTTATTTCCCTTAACAGCTCCTTGTTGCCCTCCCTTGTGTCTGATTTAATCTCCTTTTGACTGTTAGCTTGTACCTTTGGAGTGTAGTTTTAGCTGACCACCAATGTCCAATATCCTGGGATCATTATTGCAACTTAGGCCTGATTTCCAGCTTCACACAGTGCCTTATTGGCATTGCATCCTTGCAGGGAATGTGACCCTACCATACATTGTTTGGCCCCAGTTTTTTCCTAGAAGCTTGGTGCAAGTCTCCACAAACCTCTCACTGCATTTTTTATGCCTGCTAATGTATTGATTTATGGCTATCTTTTGTTCTGTGGCTGTAAAGTTTCATGTAATCGCTTGGTAATCTCTTGGTAGCATATGTTACCAAGTTTCTAGCCCATGGAATAGTACTATCTGTTTTTCGGGTGGATTATTCTTGCTCAGTTAAACCCCACTGGAAATACCTCACACACTCATTCAGAGATGAGTCCTAGGTGATTCCAAATCCAGTCAAGGTGGAAATAAGATTAACTGTCATGCCCAATGGTGTATGTTGTTGGAACAGGTTACACTGAGTTGTTTATCCATTGTCAATTTTTTTATTATTCTATAATATCAGAGCCAAGTAGTGACACAAACTATTTGGCTGCAAATCTAAAGTGTTTAATCAATGTCTTACCCTTTAAGAAAGATTGCCAACTTTTGTGCTGGATTACAAAATAGCCTCCACATATTTTAAAATTAGGATGGAGAGGTGACTTAGGGATTAAGATCACTTGTTGGTCTTGAAGAGGACCTGAGTTCAACTCCCAGCTCCCCAGTGGTAGTTCACAACCATCTATAACTCTAGTCCCAGCTAATCCAATGCTGTCTTCTGACTTCTGTGGACACCAGGAATGTACCATGCACATGATACACATGCATACATATTGGCAAACTATTTATACATGTGAAATACAATAAATAAATCTTAAAAAAACCTAATTATTTAAGAGTAGTCTTTATATAAGAAGAACCAACACAAACATGTGTGAAATACAAACTATTTGGTAAAATTTGAAAATTAATCAACTCACTTATAGATAGGCCATATATCAAAGATTACAATCGACAAGTGAAAATTTTTATTAACTAAATGACAAAAGTACAATATAAAATTTTATGAAATAGCTTAAGTAATCAATAGATAACAGTGAAAGTAACCAATACAAAAAAAAAGAAAGACTGAACATTTTTGGTTCAATTTTTGGGAATAAGGAGAGGCTATCCATTCTTGCAACATTCACTAATCATTTTACTGAAAATACTAACACAGCAGTATGGTGAGAAAGGTAAGTTAAAGGCACTATTAGAAAGGAAAAAAATGAAAATATTTGAATTATAGATAATATAAAATTTACAAACACATTCCAGAAAACCTAAATGAGTTTTGTACCATTACAAGATACAACTTTATTATACAAAAATTATTTGTTTATACCTACTAAAAAGAAACTAAGAGAGGTGACCTTCATTCCTAGCAATTGTTAGCCTTCCTGATTGGATGAAAATGTATCCTGGAACTCAGAAGCCCAGGAACCACACAGCTCTGAGGTGGGACAGTTTCCCAGTGGAAGGGCTTCCTGAGGCGGAGCTCAGGAACCACGCAGCTCTGAGGGGGAGAAGGTATCCCAGTGGAAGGGCATCCTGAGACACAGGAACTCAGTAACCTACAGCTCTGAGGTGGGACAGTGTCCCAATGGAAGATCATCCTGAGGCGGAGCTCAGCAACCACGCAGCTCTGAGAGGAAGCAGCCTTAGCCGAGGTGGTGTAGCTCCCAGGGGAGGGAATCCCCAGCTGAGCTGGGGAGCTCAGGAGCCTCAGCCCTGCTCCACTTCTTCCTTTCTTCTCTCCATTGCTGCTTGGCTCAACGAGTCACACCAGGCATGAAAGAGACTGATTTATTGTGAGGATCCAGGGTGTGGAGGGATGACTCAAGGGTTGGCTGCCTCTGCTTCCCAAAGTGGACAGCAAGGAATTAAACAAAGGGCAGGGCTCATAGAGGGATTCTTAGTTTTTCCAGAGTAGAGATTTCGAGAGTGAGGATTGGTGGGATTTCAAATCCTGAGCTTGAGGAGCTCAGGGATTGGTGTGCTTTCCTGTTCACGCATTGGTGGGTTTTTGGCTCAGGAACTGGTGGGATTTTGTGGGAAGCTCAGAGATTCTGGGGTTTTTCCTGCTCAGAGATTGGTGGCTTTTTTCACACCCCCACCCCCTTTCCCTGCATCAGGCCTGTTGGTTAAGGTAGGAAGACCTTCCCAGCTGCAGGCAACTTCGCTGAGGCACGGTCACTGCTGAGCTCCTTGGGGAGGCTGGAGAGGAGTTGTCACCAGCTCCTGTGGCAGACCCTCATGATGGCTGCAGGCTGAGGCTGCAAAGGAGTTGTTTTTGACAGTTCCTGCTGTGTGGCACTCGGGGATACAAGAACACTAACCAGAATAAAATTCCTAGCTGTACGCAAATAAGAGACGTGAAATACACAAACACGGAAATCTACAAGGCCACGAAGAAAATCTCAAGGCATGGAGAGAGTCTAAGGTTTAAGAATGAGATTAAGCAGCCGGGCAGTGCTGGCGCACGCCTTTAATCCCAGCACTTGGGAGGCAGAGGCAGGCGAATTTCTGAGTTCGAGGCCAGCCTGGTCTTACAGAGTGAGTTCCAGGACAGCCAGGGCTACACAAAGAAACTCTGTCTCGAAAAAAAAGAAAGAAAGAAAGAAAGAAAGAAAGAAAGAAAGAAAGAAAGAAAGAAAAGAATGAGATTAAGCTAGGCTCATCTGGCTCCATAATTAAACAAACAAACAAAAACCGAAGTCAGTAAGACAGGCACTGTGATACATCCATAATGCCAGTACCTGGGAGGTGGAGGAAGGAGGTACTGAGTCCAAGGGCAACTTGGATCACAGAGCCAGATCCTATCTAAACATTAGCCAAATCTTCACCCAGAAGATAAAAAACAAATCACAAAACTGTATTCTTAGAATACACTGAATATCATGGTCTGTAAATGTTGCTTCGAAAAAGGTGTTTTTAAAAGACAAGGCTTTCTTTTTTCTTTCTATTTTTTACTGTTTATTTGGGAATCTCACATCACAAACCCTGATCTTGGTCACCTCCCAACCCTCCCATGTCTACCTTTATATCCTCTTTCCCAAGCCTCCCTCTTCCTCCCTCTAAAAAAAGAAAAGAAGGAAAAGAAAGAAAAAGTCCATTTTGTGTTGTTCATACACTTACTGGAATATGGTCAAATTCCTGGTGGCCAGCCCTGAAAGGGACCATGAGTCTTTCTCTGCCTGCACCACCTACACCCTAGTAGGGGAGGCGAGTCTTCCTCCATCTGCACTCCTGCATCCATATGGCCTCTGTGGTAACACAGGCCACAGACATCAACCCTGCCTTTGACCACAGACCCATTCAAGGCCCTCAGCGGTTGCATGAGCCCCTGGCCTCAAGATGGCCTATGCTCATGTAGGTGCTGGACATTGAACTTGAATCTTCTAGAAAAGTCATCTGTTTCTAACTGTTGGGCCATCTGTCCAACCCCAGGAGAGCAGTTTATATTGAAGAATTTTCTTCATTTGATGGCAATGGCAAGTAGTAGATTTTTCACAAGAGACCCTTTAACATTGTTGGTCTCAGTGTTGATATTTTGCATAGTATGTAATCTTTTATTGAGTATTTTCTTTGGTGGTAAAGAGAATAACATCTGTCATGTTAATTTCATTTTCTCTTTTTTTTGAGAAATATAAATCCACTTTGGTATTCATCTATGTGGTTCTAATTTGCTTTTGTTCTTAGTAGGTAAAAATGAAGCAACTTTTAATTTGATGCCAAGTGACAGTTCTACCATCTGCCTTTAATGTCAGTGCAGAGGATTTTAGGAGTCTTAAAGTGCTCTTCATTTTGTCTCCCTGTGATCTTTGAGGGCTTTTAATGCTCTATATGGTTCTTCACATGTAAGTGATGAGAAACAAATGCCACCAAGCACTGAGACCAAACCCGCATCTCACTCCTAGGCACTGTCATTGCTCTAAAGGCTTCACTTCCTGTCTTCCCACTTCCTTGGCCTCTATAGGAGTCCAGAGAACTGGTAAGGGTTCCCTGCTACAGAGTTACCTGGGAGCAAATAAACAACACTTTTTTTTTTTTTAACAGCAGCATCTTCATGGAGGAGATGGGCAGCCATTGTGAGCAGGTGACAAAGGGACCCTCAGATCAGAGATCCTGGCACTCAGAACAGTTAGAAAACATTTCGTCTGAACCAGTTTTACAGAAGTGAAAACTGAAACTTGGAAAGTTGAATGGACTTAAAACTCAAGGCATAGTAGAAACAGATTCCATTCTGCGCATAAGAAACTTGGATTTCTAGAATGAAGTCTCTATCCATCATGAATTGCTAGTACTGAAAAGGAATACATTCATGGACGCTACCTTTTTATTTGTTTTTGTTTTTTGACATCTACTAGTTTCCCCCGTGGAAGCAAAGAGCGAGTACAAGATTCTAGACAGCTGGAGAAGATCGAGCTGTTGGACTGCACTCTGGAGGCCCTGCCATGGTGTTTGTTTTCAGCAAGGCTCTGACTGAACATCAGCAACACATTCTTGCTGCCATTCAGAGGCTATCAGTTGCCAGACAATAACACTCTACCAAGAAGCAGCAATGCTCGAAGCAGCAATGCTCTGGGAGAACAGAGAACAGTTACTCAGCAATTATGGCAGCATTAAGGAGAGTTTAGAAGGAAGCAGATTAAAGGAGGAGGAGGAGATATGTATCCTTTTGGATTTCTCTGTCACAGAGGAGAAATTACAAAATATCCCCAAAGAAGAAAAAACGTCTATGGCTGCTTGAGACAGGGGACCTCCAAAGTAACTGTAAATCAGACCACAGCTCCCTGCCTCTGATGGCCAGCCCAGGGCAAACCGTGCCAACCTTCTTCAGAAACGTGGTTTCCTGAAGAGGTGTTCTTGTCCAATGGTGCACATGTCCAATCTAATTATCGCTGTCAATTGCAAATAAATAAATAAATAAATAAATAACTCACTCAAGACCTATGACTAAGAGAAAGCCTAGAGCAGAGAAGTAGATTGCAAAGCAAAGAGTAGTAGGTGTGGTCACTCCAGCTGCAAACCTCTCAGAGAAACAGCTATTAAAAAAAGAAGTATTCGAGCTGGGAAGCTGCACCAAAAAGGAACAATTAGAAGAGTGTGTTGTAACTAAAGGTGAGAGTCCAGGAGCCTTGCTGGCACAAATGCTTTTCCGGTCGTTCTCTCTTTTGTTAAGGGAAAGTTGAGCATCTGGAGGATATCGAGATCTTATCGAACCCCACACACTTGGAGTGTTTACAACACAATCCCTGTGTCTATTCTCATCTCATTAGCCCCGGGCTTGGTCTTTGTTACCTATTGGATTTCAGGAAGGCTGACTTGAGATGCAGCGTTGCCATTTCCTGGGCCTTTACTTTTTTCCCCCCTTTAGAAGCCAGGCTCTTTGTTGTGTCTCCTCCGCATTCATTTTCCTCTGCCCTCACACCTCCCACAACGCGATGGGGATTTTATTTTCCTTGTCCTGGCTCTTAGAGCCCGGGAGCTCCAGTCTACCCGGCATCAGATCAAGTCCCTGGAGCTGTCGGGGCTGGGTGCTCGTCTGCCAGGAGTCCCGCTTTGTGTGCTGGCTGTTTGTCGCGACCGCTGGGGGACACGACCCCCGAGGAGGCGTGGCCTCGTCCCAGCACCACCCGGGAGGGCTGGACACTAGCTTGCTGCCGCCGCCCTTATTTGTTCCGTTAGCTGGCGCTGGCCAGCCTGGTGCAGCCAGGGCCCGGGAGCCTGGACAAGGCTGCCCCGGTCCTCCTAGCCCTGCATCCCACCCTGCCCCGCCCTCGGCTTTCCCTTCTCCACTTTTAACGGTGCCTCTGGAGGAGGGCTGGGCAAACTCAAGCTGAACCGAGAGAAAGGCGGGGAAAGGACCACATTTGATGAGCCCGTCTGGCTGGTCTAGAGTTCCTAAAGGGTCTTGACCATGTCGGAGTCAGGGGAGATGAGTGAATTTGGCTACATTATGGAATTGCTTGCCAAGGGCAAGGTAAGCGTCTCCGCTGTGGGGCTGTGTCCGAGGTCCCGGCTGGGCACTCAGGACCTGAGGGTGGGCTGCGGTATCAGAGCGGTCCCGTGCCGGGGGGACATAAGCTGGATCCGGGTCTGTGCTCCGCACTAGCGCATCCCAGCTGTACACAATGCACCGTGGCCGCCTTTTCTTTATGTCGAAGAAAGGGGACTCATGGAGCTAGTTGGCGGAGCGGTGCGGGAGCCCGCGGGAGAGGATGGGAACTAAAGGGCTGCCCGACAGCACGGAGATTTGGAATGGGTGACAGGCGCGGGGTGTAGAGGGAGGGTCCGCCGATCCGTTAGCTCAGAGGACCGGAGGCGGCTCCGGGTCCGCGCGCAGCCTGTCGCTGTGTGGGACAGGGACAGTTCTCGCTCTGGTTCTCAGCTGCTTCCCTGGGCGGGAAACATGCGAAGCAGCCTGCCTTGGTACCAGGGTGGAGGGACACAAGCTGAGAGTGGCTCAGGACGTTGGTAGGATGGCTTCGCCTGAGTGGAAAGCCTTTCGAGAAGCTGGACCTCAGCGTCTGAGAAACTGCCCAAAGACGCCCCGAAATGATACACAGGCGAGGCGTGTCGGGACATCCTGAGCGGGGCTCTTCTGGTCTAGGTTGGACCACCGCTTAACGGTGGCTATGCTTGTTCATTGCACGGCTTGGAGAAAGAGAGAGAGAGAGAGAGAGAGAGAGAGAGAGAGAGAGAGAGAGAGAGAGAGAGAGAGAGAGAGAGAGAGAGAGAGAGAGAGGAGAGACCAGACTATGTGTAGTCAGAAAGAAGGATTGTGCCTCCCTGATGCTCGTCCTTAAAACTTCGATCCCACACCCCACTCCAATACGCATAGCTGGCACGCAGCGTGGAGTAATTCAGCTTTAGACTAGATAGTCCTGACTCCCAACCTGAGCATCAGGGCAACTAGTCCTCTCTGGATTCTCCTATTCTGTAGCCGCTGAATACATTAATTCGAAATAGAATATCCAGTAACAGTTTGAAAGTGAGGACTGTATCTTGGGGCACCCGTAGCATTCACAGTCAGAAGCACAGTGGTAAACCCTCGTTCCACGTTTCCCACTTACCTGGGACTCCATCCAGTAAACTTGAATGTCATCTGAGCATGGCCGGAGTCATCCTGGCCAGAACACTCAAACACTTCATGCTCCCAAACAGCCACCCTGTTATGACTTCTGGACCTACAAAGTGTACCAGTTCACACCTTCCTCTAAATAGATTTCTCTTCAAGAAGTTCAGCAGGGGCTGGCTGCCAGGGAAGCGGGCCCTGGGTCAAAGATGGAACTCTGGAGAGCTGGGACAGTGCTTGAAAGGGGGGCATCTGTTTAGGAGCTGGGAGTAGGTTGGGGAGAGGATGCCTTTTGTGAATTTCAAAGTAAATGGACTACTCTGGATGGGCTGGACAACAGGATGATTGATAGGTAAGTTGTCTGTGTTCAGATGCTCTTCAGTATAAGCCAGAACTATGTTAGCTGGCTGTGCTTTTCTCCAACTGCATCTAAACCGAGAAACTTTGAGAAACTAGTCCTTAGTGTGTGTGTGTGTGTGTGGGGGGGTGTTCCAAGGCCAGGGATGGGCATAGTGCCAAGTCTGGTGACTGTGAAGTAGACATATGAACTTCCCCTAAACACTAAATGAAATAGGCAAACCTTGGTGAATTCTTGAAACTTCTTAGAATAAACTAAGGCACATGAACCTAGGAATCTCTCAGAGCCATGGTGTTACAATATGTTCCCTGTAATAGAAACCTCAAACAGATGACCTGGTGTCCTTCACTGGCTTCCTCTGCCTCTCTCCCTTGACTAGTCAGACTGCCTTCTCTTGGCTCCAACAGCAGGCCAGTGGCTGCCAGGAGCACTCTCCCCAGACTTCCACAGCTTCAGAGGCCAAAAATCCTAGGAAATCTTTGAGGTTGCAAAGTGGATAATTCCTCCCTACCTTTTTGGAGTTAGGGCAGGCAGCAGGAATAGCTTAAGTATTTATTTCAACTCATGTATTCCTTATGGACTTATTTTTTGGTTTGGTTTGGTTTTTCTAGACAAGGTTTCTCCGTGTAGCACTGGCTATTCTGGTACTCATTCTGAAGACCAGGCTGGCCTCCAGCCCAGAGATCTGCCTGCCTCTGCCTCTTGAGGTGCTGAGATTAAAAGCATGCGCCCCACTGCCCAGTTTGTAATTTAACACCACCATATAAAATCTCTGCTCTGTGTGTGATTATAAGTGCTTTAAGCACTTAATGCTAGCCATGGGAGAGCAGATTTTTGAGACTGAGGGTTATTTTGTTTTGTTTTGGATTTGGGGTTCACTTGGCACCTTGGGTTTACAGCATAGCGAATGATGGGAGTCTGATCTGATCATGAGAGGCAGAGGGGTGGCTGGTAGTTTACCAGCCTTCTCCCTGCTTCCTTCCAAGTTCGGTTTGTGAGTTGATCATCTTTGCTTTCCGTCTAGTGCAGTTTCGTTCTTGCAGCACTTTTCTAGCCCTGTGCAGGAATTCATCTAAATGCCAGCAATGTTTCTGGCCACTGGGATGCTCAGGGAGCATGCACAAGGCCCCGAATTTGAGCTCTAGAACTGCCAAAACAAAATTGTTAATTAAAAACTCATGACTTTGAGGGCTGTAGAGGTAGCTCGGTAATACATTTGACCAGCAAATACTAGGCCACAGGTTCAGTTCCCAGCACCACAAAAGATAAAATAATAAAACACATGGTTTTAAAAGTGTTTGCTGCAAAATAATCAAATTTTGGGGATTTCATGGAAGATACGATGGGAGTTCATTTCCACTTTCATCCCTCTGTCCAACAACATCAGGTACGTGTCTACTTCAAATTAAACCAGCTTAGTGTATCCCCTGCCCAGGGAGGTGAGTGAGCCTTTAATCTTAGTGTAACCTAAAACCTACGTGCCTAACCTGAGCGGCTTACAACGCTTTCTCATGGAGTTTGCTTTAATATTTAAAGTACACAGTGAGCCCAGCATTGTGATCTTTCTGCTCACCAAACAATACCTTGGAAGCACACAGTTGTTAAGACACTGGCTAATTCTTGAGAGCCCTAAAAAAATCAATGTAAATGCTTCCTCTTGCATTTCACTGCCAGGAAACTTTTGCCATTTCGGAAAGCTTTTTGCTTCTTCTGCAACAGAAGAGACATTGGACTAAAACAGAGTGTTTAAATCTGTGGTCAATATCTAGAGATACTCAAAAGCAATGCTCTCAGATGCTGTTGGTCTCTTGAAAAAGTTTCCTCACTAATTTTTTTTTTTAAATCATCTTCATACATATCTTCCCTTTAGATCACCATGCACTTTTTCTGAACTGGCAGAATGAAGTGTGTGGCATGGAATGTTAAGTTTAGAACATTCCTTCATCTACCCTTCGCTTGTCAGAATTATACTGAAGTATCAATACCCAGACAATGATTTTTCTTTAACAGTTGCCTCTCAGGTATGTCCTGGGAGCACAATAGTTTTGGCAAAAATGAAAGGCAATCTGGAGAGATTACATTTCATTTGGATAAACAGGCAATGAGACATTCACTTGGCCATCATTGGAACTTTGAACATTTGTGGGGTACAAAAGACTCAAGAACTTTAAAATATTTTATTTTTTTAAAATTTTCTCTGTGTATATTTTGCTTACATATATGTCTGTGCACCTCATGGATGCCTGATGTCTGAAAAGGCCAGAAGAGGGCGTCCAATCCAATGGAACTGGAGTCCTGGATGTTGTGAGTCCCCATGTAGTTCTGAAAGAGCAGCCTTAATAGTCTTAATCCAGCACCAATACTCAGAAACTTTTACAAATACACTATTAACTTTGAAACAAGAATACTCTTAAGTGATAAAAGAATTAGGTTTAGAAATTTCACAGATATTGCTAGTTCCTCAACCTAGAATCGACCTTAATACTTGCATGGAGTTAAAATGGTCTAAAAACAAAAAGGAGGAGGGGGGATGGGATAGAGGGTTTCTAGGGAGGGGAAAAATAGGGAATGTAAATAGATAAAATAACCAACTAAAAAAGAAAAGAAAAGAAAATCCACAAACAGAGCAATGTAAAGGGTTAACATCTGGGACAGAAACAAAAATCCCACAGAAGGCTGTTTCAGATGGCTGAGCAGGTAGTTGTTCCAACAACCAAAATGATGGTGAGGTTTGGCCCACTGTAAAGTGACTTCTTTCTTTCTTTCTTTCTTCCTTTCTTTCTTATTTCCTTTAATTTTTTCTTTATTTTTCTTTTTGTACATTAGGTTAAGTCAAAATATGTGCTGTGAGAGAAAAAAAGACAGAAATTTACAGTGTTGTTTAAAAATAGCTACTCTCACAAATATCCCATCTCTCTTTATCACACTGTTGTAGAAGTAATTTGAAGACAGTATCTCCATATATCATTTAGAAGGATAAGTGGGCATCTTCATGAAATGACTGACTGTATGCTTCATGCTTACCTGTGGGCAGTGCAGTAGGAATGGTGGACTGCCATCTAGGTTTGCATTCTGACTGATGGCTAATTAGCACATTAGTTAATCTCAGAAGAGTAATGACTGGGACATGTCCCTTCTAGAGAGAATTATACCCATTGTACAGGATTGCTGCAAGGGTTAAAGGAATATTTTATACAAACTTCCTGGGAATGTTATTGGTACATGACAGGCCTTCAAAAGATAAGCTGTGTATTCTGGCAATAGGAGCAGGTCTTGAGACACTTTATGTTGTAACCATGTGATCATTAACAAGTAGATGTTGGATGTTTAGATAAAATACCTAATATATGGCTGGTGGAGTGGCTCAGTGGGTAAAGGCATTTGCTTCCAAGCCTGATCTTTATGGCATAAGGAGAGAACTGACTCCTACACTGTAATGTCTTAAGAAATACTTGAAGTAGAACTGCAGAGATAGCTTAGTCTATAGAGTGCTTGCAAAGAATGCTCTGTCTTAGGCTTCCCAGAACCCCCACTAAAAAGAGCTGGTCACAATGGCATCTAGTTCTAATCTCCGTGCTGAGAAAATGGAGAGATGCAGATCTTGTGGGCTCACTGGCCATCCAGCCTTGCCTAGCTTATTAGAGAGCTCGAGGCCAATGAAAGAACCTGTTTTAAATTTAGAAAATAAAATAAAAAATTGAAAAGGGCTGAGAGGTGGCTCAGAAGGTAAAAGCACTGGCTGTCAAATTTGACAACTTAATTTGGATCCCCAGGACCCACATATTAGGAACAAGAGAATTAACTCCTCAAGTTGTCCTCTAACTTCTACATGTGTACCATGTGTGTGTGTGTGTGTGTGTGTGTGTGTGTGTGTGTATGTACATGGGAACAAGCACATACAGGTGCCCCACCTCAATAAATGCCAAAAATATTTGAAAAATACTTAAAAAGATAGATGATGCTTTAAAGAGTGATAACCAGGATTGTCCTCTGGCCCCCACATGCACACATGTGCACACACACATGTATTTATACACATGAACACACATATACAAATAGGGGCTATAAAATTGAAGTTGAAATTCATATAAAAACTTAATACAAGTATGTACAATATTTCAGTCATATACTAAAAATGTTATTATATATCATCCAATTTTAATTGGGTGTATCAATGCTAGCAGTCCTATGGAGAATAATAAGATGTGGTTAAAAGAAAAGTAGGCAACCTGTATATACTAATATTATTCACCTCAACGTGCCCAAGGGCCCTTTGCCCACTAACCACGTAGGCTGTATTACTGACACCAACCAGAAATTCCTGCCAGGGCAGACCTACACTTCTTTCATCTTCCCAGTGTGGAACTGCTGGCTGGGTGCTACTGTGTTAAGTGCCTACAGGGCTTTATCTTAAGACATAAAAGCTAAAGTCGTTTTGGAACAAGGCTACCAAACATCAAACATGACTGCAGAAATGAGAATATGTAATTTAGTTAAGCTGAGCATCATAAACTCTAAGGACAAATGAGGTCCTAGTTAGGGGAGATGGTCAATGAATATTAGACCATAACGGATCCTCTGTGGGGTTGTTTTCACACTTGTTTGCTTTGAAGCAAGCATGTAGCCAAGGCTGGCCTCAAACCCATTATCATTCTGCCTCAGCTTCCTGAACGCTGGGGTTACAGGCATGTGCTACTGTGCCCATCTTTTGAGGGTTTGTTATTGTTTGCACTTTCAGCTACCTTTTGTTACTTCTTACTCTTGGTTACCTGTCACGCCACACTGGCCCTTCTTTTCAGGTTCTGTTTGTTCTCCTTCTCACAGTTAGTAGTCTGAAATGGCAGCTGGAAAGATGAGGAGGACCCGGCCAGGTGCTCTCTAGATGCCTCTATTCCGACTTTGTTCCCATAGCAACAGTTTATGACTGGGGAACATGCCCTGTCCCAGATTTGGGTATAACTGGTAGATAGTTTAATTTACTGCCTTTCACCTTGGACTTCTGATACCTGGCAGTGTGGATTACAGTGTGTCAAACCACAGTAAAACCCTGTGGTTTCCATCATTTTTAGCTTCTTTACTTCCCATAAGTCTAGGAGCTGTCTGCATTTTCTTCTAGGGATGCTGAAAGATTGAGGGGATCCCTCTTAGTCATGAGTTAGTTAGTTAGTCTGCAGTCCCGTCACTTTGCTTCACTTTTTGTTTAGGACATAGCAGAATGGCACTCTGCTTTAGACTGGAGGTAAAGCCTGATGTTTCAGGGTGCTCATTGAAAAATGCACTGTGGTCACTAGGACCCAACCTAGTCAAGAATTTAATCTCTTGCTGGTGGCCAGGAGCCAGGTGAGCTGAATGAGTAGTGCTAATGGGTTGTTAACCTTTTGGACTTCATGAACTAGGTACATGTGACTTAGCTCACAGCCCTGTGGCAGAGCAAGTAATTAGGCTGCAGATTCGACTAGATAGAGCACTCTCCTAGCTAAAGTAAGGTTCTGGGTTTAATCTTCACTATCGAACACACACACACACAGACACACACACACACACACACACACACACACACACACACGCGGGCAGAGACAAAGAGAGAGGAAGTGGTGTGTGTGTGGGAACCAAGGATGCTGAAGGTCTATAGCCTTGAGGGAGATGGCAGGCACGGACCAAACTTCTATGTGCTTCATTCTGGCCCACATGTTAACGGAAACCAGTAGGACTGGTAGGATGGGACACACCAAACTGGGGGAAGAGCAAAGGACAGCTTATAAAATGTAAAATCAGATAAGGATTAAGAAATCCTTGCCCTTTTGTCTGCATCTCTGTCTGTGTGCCATGTGTGTGCCTGGTGCCTGCAGAGGTGAGAAGAGAGCATCTGAGTCCCTGGAACTTGAGTTAGGGATGGTTGTTAGCCACCATGCAGGTGCTGGGCATGGAATCCTGGTCCCCTAGAAGAGCGACCTGTGTTCTTAACTGCCAAGCCATCCTGCCACTTTAGTCACAGCCTTCAAAAAGTTCCCACCGTGTATAGAAATCTTGGTGTTGTCAGCCCTCTGGATTTTCAGCCTCGTGTTGTGTTAACAGACGCACTGAATCATGCGCTTGTGTGCATCTACCCTTCTCTCCCTTACATGCCGAGAACAAGCTGCTGTGCTGCAGCACGTGGCTTATTCTGCTCTCTGTGTACACAGCACCACCAGAACAGCACTCCAGCCCAAGCAGGTTATCCTCAGATAGCCACTAGACCAGTGCCTCCCGACCTTCCTAATGCTGTGACTCTTTACTACAGTTCTTCAGCGTTGTGGGGACCCCCAACCATAACATTAGTTTTGTTGCTAATTCATAACTTTAATTGTGCTACTGCTATGAATTGTAATGCAAATATCTGTGTTTCCTGATGGTCTTAGGTGACCTTTATGAAAGGGTTGTTCAACCCCTAAAGAGGTTGTGACCCACAGGTTTCAAACCACTGTGTTAGATTGTCTCTGCAAGATAGGTAGGCAGAGAGGCAATCCCAGGTAGGCAGTGGGAATGTGAAGGTGAGAAAGAGCAGGATCCGAAAAAGAAACAGTATGATTTGGGTAAAGGAGAAATAAAAAGGACTCAAAAGCCCAAATAATAAGAAACCTGTGCAAGTCAGAGGTGGTAGTACACATTGGTAATCCCAGCATTTAAGAAGCTGACGCAGAATGGTCACAGGCTTGAAACCAACCTTGGCAACATGCCTATCTCAAATAAAAATACACAAATGTGACTAACAGAACTCACCATGGAATTTTAATTAGGACCCAGGAAGGGTCTTGGTACCTTTTAAGTGGAGACTTAGAGTTATGGGTGCCAAGAGTGGGAAGCTAATGGAAGCCCAGCAGCCAAAGAGGATGCTGACTCTGACGGAAGTGGGGAGCCAGTGGTTTACAGCAGCAGACTTCAGATTTGCCGATAACATCACTCCCTTCCTGCTTTTAACAGTTTCTACATCAATAGGATTCTCAACAAAAATGCTTTAGAATTAAAACAAGCACATACTGAAAAAAAATGCCAGCAATACAGCATGAGTGGGAAGTAAGTCTCATATACCTGACTGATCCTATTATAGCCCCTGACCCATTTTGTGATCCATTCCATTCATTCTATTTACCTATATAACACTCACTTGTATTCATTTTTTATTATTTACCTTTGTGAACACCTGCCTGCGCACTCACACAACACACAACACACACACACCCCAGAGTGACATCAATACAGTGCTGAGGACAAAAATTCTGCTCTGTAAATGCTTGGCAGATTTAATTAAAAAAAAAAAAACCTCATTCTATTTTAGACATCTTTAATATTTAAAAATATTGTATGTATTTTTTTGGTGACTTCATATATTTAAGCAGTGAATCTTGCCATATGCTCCTCCAACTTCCACCTCCAGGCACCCCAACATCTCTCCTTACCTCCACTGTCTTTAGTCTTTGTTAGTGACCCATGGGGTCCCAGCTAATCCTGCCTGTGGGAATGCTCACTGCTCTTGTTGACAAGAGCTTGGGACAATAGCTACCTTGAGTTCATAGGTGCAGTCGCCATGTCATGTCCCCATGACAAGTATTTACAGTACTCCTCTCAACCTCCAGCTCCTTGGTCTTCTCTTCTGTGGTGTTCCCCAAGTCAGGCATTCTTTTTCATCAAATAGATCTGCTACAAAGTATTTTGTAGCATAAATGTACACTATGAAAAGCATTTAGTCATTATGAAATGCAGGTAAGATTTTTGAATTGTTTTGTATATACATGACAAGTATTGAAATAGGACCATTCTTAGCCATGAATCATTCACAAGGCTTATTGTATAGCAATTTTAAAATTAGAAATTGATAAATTTCCTTTCAAGTAAGCTGTAGTAGCAATTCATACTGTCATTATAAAATGTTTGAAAGTGCCTAGAACCCCACATTTTGTCAAGTTGTGTAACAGAAAGTTTGCTGGCCAGGTGTGAAATATCTCAGTTAACTTGGCTTTGCATAATAGAAGGCCCTTGGGTTTTATTTTCACCCAGGTGTTGTCTATAAAAGTTTTATTCTCAGTTTGTGCTAATTAGTTTTTCCTAATTTCTTTTACTCTATATAGTATGTTTTGGCTCAAAGGCCTATCTAAGCATGCTAATGTATCTTTAATGCAAAGTCCAACACTAGAAACAATGTTATAGACTTATACTTTTTGAAACTCAAGACTTTACAGACGCATATTAGGTAGGCGTTGTGGGGCGTAGAGGTTTGCTGCTTTCCTCTTTTCCCTCTTGTTTAGGACACATGCTCCTGATCCAAGGAAGCTTACAGGGTCTAACATGTGCTGCAAGCCTATCTGGGTAAGAGCAGCTCAATCATCTCCCGCCGACCCCTCGCCTTCCCTTCCCCTTCCCCCTCCCCGCAAGGTGTGAATCCTTTCAGTATATTGAGGATACTCCATTAGATGCTATAGTCCCTTACTATTTTCAATTTTACACTGCTATGTTCATTTAACTGCCTGGTTGACGGAAGAGGCTACGGCTGATGTCAGAGCTGTGAGAAAATGTGGAATTTGCCGCAGGAGACAGCTTTCTTCCAAGTAGGAAATTAAAAGTAGGATGTGTTTCAAAACCTAATAGAGACGACGCTCTGCAGCTCCGTGCTCCCTTGGCCTATGAGTTAGGATAAAGGTTCTTTCAATCTAACACTTACAGAGGAAACTAGCCTTCAAGAAAGCAGTGGCTTTAATTACCTAGTAATATTCGCCCCCGACTGTGGTAGACTGCCTTTTTCTGTTCTGTCCGTGTGCAGGAAGCAAACGAAATGCACCCCTCTAGACCCTTGGCAGGTGCAAGCTTGGTGTGGCTGCCGGGGCATTTCTGGACCCCTGTCCACTGTCTTCAGATGCGAAACCGCAAGGTGGCTGTGGGCTGGGCTAGGGCGGGGGCTTTGCCGCAGTGTCTTGACTTCAATCCTTGGCTAGCACCCAGGAATGGAATCCCTGCTCCTCCGGCTATCCCAGTGACACCCGGCTACTGCGCGACTGACGTGAGGCGCCAAGCTTTGGTTGAGGGGGGAAAAAAAAAAAAGAACGTACTTTTAAGTGCTCAGTGACCAGGGAATGCGACTTCACGAAAAAACAAACCAAGCAGGAAGAGTATGTTGAAGAGCCCAAGGGAGAAGACTGGGGGACCCACCCGGGAACTTCCCTAGGCCAGCCTGGTTAGCGGCAGGAGTGGGCGGGATCTTGCGCTGGCCCTGGAGTACCGCTCCGGGTGCTCCCTGGGGCGCACTTGCCCTGATCCTCACTTCAGTTCAAGGCCTGGGAGCGTCACTGGTCTCGGGGCTTTCGCGCACACTTCGGGAAAGCTCTCAGAAGTGAAATGGACCAAAGCGCCGCAGAGCCAGCAGCCGTCACCCCGACAGGGAGGATTTAGATCAGCGGGAGCCTGGGTGGTGGGCAGCTCCGAGCCGGCACCCCGCCCCTCCCGAGCCCCACCTCGCCACTGACCACGCCCCAATTAGGCCCGCCTCCTTTGTGCGGCCGCGCCGTTGCCGGGGCGACAGCCCCTCCCCCTCCCGGCCCCGCCCCGCGCCACCGCCCCACTCTCCGCCTGGCTGCTAGTCCAGCTGCAGTCCGCGCGAGCCGCCGCCGCAGCCGGCAGCGGGGCGTCATTCCCGGCTCCCGGGGCCCTCGCAGGGAGCAACCGCACTCTCCCGCGCCCGTGCTTTCGCCTGCGCCGGCCAGTCCCTCGCCGCGTGGCCCGCTGGCCGAATCTGGCTGACCAGCTTGCCCTCCGGTCTGACCCGAGGCTCCCTAGCCGCCTCGGGGACTCGCCCACACGACCCTGCCGGGGCCGGCTGCGCCTGTAAAGACTCCGTGGTTGATGTCACCCGGCGGAGGGCTGCGATGGAGGGGGATGCCTCAGACTCTCAGGTATGCGCTTACTCTTGGTTGTTCTCTCCGGGCCGGTCCCTGCGTCCGGCGGCGCCTTTTTCTGCTCTGGAGAGGGTAGAGAGGGGCTTGGGGTCCCTTGGGGTGGGAGCGAAACGCAGGTCCGGGACTGTGCATCTGGCCACGCCGGGGACGGAAGGGCAGGCTCTTCCGTGGGGTTCTGTCTGCAGAAGTAGTCGCTTTGGGGTGTCTTGTGCGCTTAAGAGTAAGGCGCGTGCCCCAGCGTGCCGCCCTTTGTCTGGAGCCCCGAGGGGCGCTGGAGGGACCCCGGCTGCTCCTGCCACCCGCTGGGAGCCTTGTCTCCTGCTCGCTGGGCGGGGTCGGGGCCCCTGCGGCTGTGCGGTTCAAACCTTTTCTTTGCAGAGGTTGAGTAGGCACGTCTCCTGAAGTTTCCTGACCCACCCCTTTGCAGTTGCTTGAGTGAGTTATCACATCACATTGGTTTTAACTCAAAGGATGTAAAAAAAAAAAAGATACTGATTTATTTTTGAAGGAAGAATTACTTTATATCCAGCGTAATCAAATGATTTAGGCACAAGAAAAATGGAGATGATTTTTAGATATTCCTGTAGGAGGTGGAGCTTTACCGATGGTATTAGTTATATGTAAAACGGGACAAGATTCTATATCGGGCAGTCAGGATACATCTTTTTTTTTTTTCCTTTAAATCAGTGTGATACTGGATGAAGTGAGATAAAATGTGAATATCCAGTATTTGGTGTGAGTTGTAAGTGTGACCGGCTTATTTCCAGGTTTGATGAAATCGTAGCATGCTGTGGGCCGTTTTAGATAGTTGTGATTCCTCAAGAGACACTGCATTAAAAGATCTGTTGGGAGCGATGAAGCTAGTTGTTCCTGGTGTGATTATCAGGGTTTACTGGGAAACAGATTAGCATACACTTATTTCATCAAAACGAGTGAATTAAATTTCACTTTCTGAGCACTTTTTAACCCAGCACTGGGAATGCATTTCCAGTGACTGACTGGGTTCGAGGCCAGCCTAGTTTACAGAGCTAGCTCCAGGACAGCCAGGGCTACTCAGGAAAATGGTCTTGAGTCTCCCCCCACCTCCAAAAAAAAAAACCACACCCAAAATTTTCTGTATATTTCCTATAGATGAAATGCTTGTATAAGATTGAGATTTAAAAAAAAATGTTGGCTTGTCATTAAAATTTCAGGGATGCCAACATTAACCTATAGAATTTGAAACTTAAGGGATGCCAACAGTAATCTATAGAATTTGAAACTTAAGTGCTGTTCCTCCCACCTTCCTGGCACTTTCCCCAAAATCTGTATAGGTGATGGATGGGAAGACAGTGTGGAGTCATCAAACCTTTTTAGTTGTGACCTTAAAGTGATTCTCATTTAAGGCGGTGAAATAATGAATATCTATAGGTTTGAAGGAAGAAGCTGGGTGGTGTCTTTCAGTCCTTTCCTCACCTTTAATATTTATGATGTGCTTTTATGACAACTGCTTTGATATGCATTTTAGCATTTTCATAAAACATATGAAAGTGGTCAAATTTAATGTAGAAAATTGCTGATATTCAGCTTATAAATAGAATTCAATTAGGAATTCCAGAACACACTGGCTTAGCCTGAGTGTTCGTTTGTTACCAGCTCTTGCTCTTTGGCAGTCATGGAGTTAATACATTAAGAATGGTTAATGTCATAGTGAAATCTTTTTTTGTTGAGAATTATCACTTTTAGAATTTCACTAAAGTCCTAAGTCAGGGACGTGTCTCTAATGATTTGAACAGCCTGTGATTTTTGATAGGGTGTGGTCCTCTAATATCTTCTTACATTTTATGTTCTTTTGTCTTATATCATTAGTTCTTAATTCCATGTCATGTATATTAAAGGGATTTCATAGTCATGGTTTTGTTTGTTTTTTGGCAAGACAAAGTACCCTGGCTATCCTGGAACTTGCTCTGTAGACCAGGCTGGCCTTGAACTCACAGAGATCTGCTTGCCTCTGTGATATGGCCACCATAACCACACGCTCCCACCCCCCACTCCCCCAGCTGGGAAGTTCACACTTTTAAGTCTGTGTCTTAATTTTATTTTTGAAAGGTAAGCACATTATGCAAAATGAATGAGCATGCTGACATATCTACCCACGAGAGTTTTGAACCTGGTTTTGGTTTTCATCCTAAGGTGACTATTGGTTTTCATCCTAAGGTGACTATTAAGAATATCGAAAAGGAACTTATTTGCCCAGCATGCAAGGAGCTGTTTACACACCCGCTGATCCTTCCCTGCCAGCACAGCGTCTGTCATAAGTGTGTGAAAGAACTCTTACTGTCTCTTGATGACTCATTCAACGATGTGGCATCAGACAGCTCTAATCAGAGCAGCCCTCGACTCCGGCTCACCTCCCCTAGCATGGATAAAATTGACAAGATTAACAGACCAGGTATGAGGGGGATGCTGGGTGGGGCAGGGAGAGCTTAGTGGTAGAGGTCAGTTATAACCGGAAGGGGGATGGTTTTGTTATTTTTTCCAAGTGAACAAGTTATTGTAGCCTCCACTTAAAATGTCAAAATGAACTTGTAATTCTTGATAGGCACTTAAGATAGATTTTGAATACTAACTTTGTGCTAAACTGCTTACAACTGGCTTTAAGTGATCGATAATGAAAGAATAATGAACTGTTTAAGGAAGCATCTATAAGGTTAATGTCCAAATAAATACTGCAGGATTAAGGAGGGGACTACATAAAGGTTACTTCTAGAAAACTTTTGTTGTTGATATTTTACTTATTTTGTGTATATGTTTCAATAGATGTGTACCATGTGCCTGTAATGCCCTCTCAGGCCAGAAGATGGTGTCAGATTCCCTGGGTCTGGAGTTAACAGTTGGTTGTGAGCCATAATGTAGGTGCTGGGAATCAAACCCAGGACCTCTAGAATAGCAGCCAGTATTCTTAACTGCTGAGCCATTTTTCCAACCCTTAGAGAACTTTTAAAGCAAATCAAATGTGTTATCATTCTACGTGAGAATCTTAGTCTCCTTACCAACATGACATTCTTTTGTTGTTGTTGTTGTTGCTTTTTTGAGACAGGGTTTCTCTGTGTAGCCCTTGGCTGCCCTGGAACTCACTCTGTAGACCAGGCTGGCCTCAAACTCAGAAACCCACCTGCTTCTGCCTCCCAAGTGCTGGGATTAAAGGTGTGTGCCACCACTGCCCAGCAACATTCTTTTTTTAAAAGTGTTTTGGCAGGGTATGGTGGCACACGCCTGTAGTACCAGCACATGGAAGGAGGATCTGTGATGTCAAGGCCATCCTGGATACATGAGAACCAGCCTACTCCCCAAAATAAGGGTTTTGACCACCATGAATACTAGAATTCTGCAGTAATGTATGGAAGTAGTTTTAATGACACATAGCATATATCACAGGCCAACATTTGCCTTGTTTTCTGTCTAGATGGTGTTGTCTCTGAACAGTTGGAGAGGTGATGTAGAGCAAAATTGACTTAAAATTACAGAAGTGGCCGGAGTTCTTTTAAAGATAGTGGTGACCGAAGCCTCGTGTTAAACATGATCTTTACAGTAGGCAGTGTGTGTGTGTGTGTGTGTGTGTGTGTGTGTGTGCAGAAGTTTCAGGCTGCAGAGCTTCCATTTTGAGGAGTTTGAACTTGCAAGTTTCATCTTTAAACCTTTGGTCTACTCTACTCAGTTTCTCCCACTGATAGAATAGGAGGCAGTTTTTGATCTTGTGAATATTTCTATTTTTCAGAAAAGCATCTCTTTTTAAGCTGCATTTAAAAGACTATCAACTTTTTCTGTGCCTGCCTTATGCAGTGGAGTCCCCATGTTCAGTATTTATATCCATGTATCTACCCCATCAGAGTAAAGAAGAGTACTTTCATGCATTATATATACATGGTTTTACATACATGTTTTATATATACATGTTATATGTATACACACATGATATATACATGATATATATATATACACACACACACACACACACACACACACACACACACACGATATGTATACACCATATAGACACACACATACTATATATATAAAGATTTACTTGATTTTGTATGTATGATGCTTTGCCTGCATGTTATGTATGTGTACCTGGTGTCTGAGGAGGTCAGAAGGGAGTGTTGTATTCTCTAAGACTAGAGTTACAGATGCTTGTGAGCTGCCATGTGGATGCTGGGAGTCAAATCTGTGTCCTCTGGGCCATCATCTCTCCAGCCCCATACAATTTTCTTTGAATGCCAGCCATTAACTATTTAGGAGATACTTTGAGCGTATAAAATATATGTATATGCCATTGAAGTCAGTTGGGAAAATTGTGCTTCAGAGAGACTGAGGACAAAGAAGGTTGTGTTCATTGTGAGAGCTTGACTTTTGTGTTTTGCTCTTTGCTGTGAATCTGGCACCTTAAAGGACAGAAAGACAATGCGTTGAAGTCATCCTTATCAGATAAAACTTGATGATCCTCACTGGCCAGTTGGGACTCCCCTTGGCGGATGGAATAAAATTTACTTATTGTGTATTGCTGTTCAATACAGACAATTGGTGGAGTCTTTTTCCTTAGGTTGTATTCATATACGCTTTTCATTCTGCATATGACTAAGTTGTGCTTACATACATCCTTCATGAAGTTCTGTGTTTTAATTGCTAGGTTTGACTGATTCTCATGTGCGGTTCATAAGAAGTTAGAACTATCCATGCTTTTAAGAGCTTGCTATAGTACTCTAATGGACAAGTGTTGAGCGGATTTTGAATGACAACCTTTTGGTATTACAGTCACAGAAAGAGTGCCATGGTGACTGCAGTGTAATAGGGTTAAACATTTTTCTTTCAGAACAAGAGTTCCATTTCGCCACGCACCCACTGTCCAGATTAGTTGTGAAGTGACTGAAATATGCTCCTCCCCATTCTGTAAGATCACTGTGCAGGTGGATCAGGTCCTGAGCAGGGACTTGAAAATGCTTGAATTTGGTGATGGATGATTGCAAGCGCTAGGAGTGTTTAACCTGAAGAAGGATGACTACTGAATGGTTCTGGCACTGTGTCAGGTGACCCACAACCACCTGTAACTTTGACTCCAGGGGATCTGGCACCTTCTTCTGATTTCCGTGGGCAGGCACCCTCCCAACATACACATAAATAAAAATCAATCTTACGGAGGTTCGGGGCTTGGAAGGTGAGACTGTTTGAAATGTGGCAGTCATTTCCGACGGTTTGGTTTGTAAATCAGTGGTCACAAATGTCAGGACTGACTGTCACAAATGTCAGCAGTTTTAAAAGACCAGGTATCACTGTGTTGCAGATATAATAATACCTTTCGTTTATGGGCAGACATGATAAGACACACTTGAAAAGGAAGCCCAGACACCCTGCTCATAGGAATGGATGTGGAAAGAATGCATTTCTAAAAATTAGTTTTTACCATTGGTTTTACTAAAGGATTAGACCCTAAGCTATCCAGTGTAGTAGATACTAGCTGTGAAGTACTTGAAATAGGACTTTTCTGATTAAATAAAGTATTTTCTGCTGTACATATAAAGTGCTTACAAGATTTCTGAGGCTTCTGATAACAAAGACAGATTTAATGCTTTTTATCTTATTATATTATGAGGTTGTATATAATGGATATAGTGGGTTAAATAATACCAGAACTAAACTTGTTTCTTAACTTTTATTGTGGCTACTTAGAGAGCTTAAAAGTACATTGTGCTGTGGCTCACGTATTTCATCTGGATAATATTGCTATACATATTTAGTAGACTTTTTAACAAAAGGCTACTTTTGAGAGCATAAGGTTTCTGTATATATGTCAATTAATCATCCAAGTGTGTAAAACCGAAAAGCTATATTGTTTTATATTTCTGATCATATGTGTGTCCATTTTGTATTTTCCTGTTATCAGAGATAGTGAGTTTTAATAATCTTTTTGTAAGTTAATTTTTTAGTTCAGAAAAACCCAACCAAACAAAAGGTGCGTGAATTTACCTAGTGGCCAGATAATGAGGTTGTTTAAAAACACAAATTTGTAGGACAAAGCGTATATCTCTCAAGTGTTGCCCGATAGTGGTGCAGCCGAATTCTGTAAGTCTGCTTAACTATTTTATATTGCTGCCTTTGTAAACATCCTGTGTGTCAGGAAACACACACACTTACTGTTGCTCCAATAATCGTGTTCTGTGAGGGACACAGTCACAGCTTTCTCTTTTGTTAACAAGTTGTGAGTATTCTCTTTGGGATGGAATTTTAAATCTAGCTTTCTGTTCATTGTCCACAGCACCACAGCGGAGATCTTTGGGGTGGAGAGGTAGAAAAAAACCGCTTTATTGCTTTTGTGGCTGCAGGCAGCGTAGTGTTAGATTTAAATTCTCTTGTTTATCTAGAGTTTCTCTAACACCAGTGGTCAAGTCTTCAAAATTATATAGAAAGTAAACAAATTGGAATAACATGACTTAAAGATCAAACAGGACAAAATTTCTGATGTTTTTAAGGGGTGTATCTCAAAATGATTCCCACTTTTGTTTTGTCCATATACACAATGAGATTTTGTCTTTTAGTATCTGATATCTGAAAAAAATCTTCCATTTCCATAGACTATAATAAAATGTAACAAGCAACGTTGGAAAGGTTAAACGAATATTAAACTTTTGTTTGAAGTTGTCAATGTCATAGTCTCTCTATTGTTTTATGCATATTGTGTCTTCTTTGTTGTTGTTATCAATGTTTGAAAGTGTTTGCCATCAGAGTTTTAATATGGAGGGCTTACCCATTTGTGGGTCACGTACACAGCCATTTCCCCCTCCCCCAATTCAGTTGACCTCTTCAAGTAAAATTGACTATTTTTTGGTCAACTCTGGTGATACTCTTTGGTTGGAGAAATGTTACCATGTTATCCTTTGCTGTTTCTCTCACCTCCTGAGAAGTCCAACTGGTGCTGCCCACCCATCTGGCAAGCTGTGATCAGTACCACCAGAGCATGGGAGAGGATGTAATGGCAGCAGGCTAAAATGTACTACACACATTTGATGCCCTTGCATTAATTTTTAAATAGTTTTTTCTTCTCTCTGACAGTTGAGTGATAAAGCAAAAACTGAAATCTGGCTCCTTTGGCCACTCTAAACCATTTTGAAAATTCTTTAACTATTTTTAATTGTGTCTTGATGTCCGCTTACTATGCCTTTGAAGCAAAGCGGCGAGAGTTGAGAGCATTTACCTAACTTAAGGATGCTCCCTCCCCCAGTTGTGTGGCTGGTATTTGGTCTTCAGGACTTCCTAGCCTTCCCTGTCATCATGTGGTTAGTCCCTAGTTCTTCGTATTGTGTCACATTGTAAAGAAATACTGTGTAAATAGAACTTTCTCGTATAACGGAAACATTCAGCACTTGCTACATGCTGTGGTATTCACTAGCCTCAAGTCCGCTTGAGGATTTGAACTATGGCTACTGCTACCAAAAAAAGGTGAAAATTTAATTATGTTAAATTAAAATTTCAACAACCATTTGGCTTCATGGCCCTTCAGGTGACATAGCTATTGAAAACTGACTTTCTTACATCTTCCTTTTAGAGTGCATTGTTTTTTGTTTTTGTTTTTCATGAGGTTTACCTTCCAGGATATCCTTGGGGCTGTCATGCTTTCTTTGTTTCTCTGAATATAATATTTTATGAAAACAACAGTAAAAGCTCATGACAGATGAAATGGAAAGCTTATTATTAGCATTCTCAAGGACACTTGAGGATCTGTTTAGAGAAACCACCAGGATACCTATTTGAATAAGTTACCTGGAAATTATTCAGGTCTTAGATTTAACATTTTACCTCATTGAAGAGATCTAGTGTAGTATTTTATAAAACCTTTTATTTTTGCCATAAAAAGGGCAACAGAGATATACAGAAGAGGGATGCGACATTTTTTTTTAAACAATTCTAAACATGAAAACAACCACAATTTTGGTGTCACCAGCTTTCATGTTAAAGCATGATTTACTTTTCATGATTTTGTTTCCTATCACTTGATTGTTCACAACCTTCATAAACTACAATAGACCATTGCTTTTCACATGCATATTGAGGTTGGTTGTTCAATCATTTAAATTTCTAGCATCTAGCTAATGTATCGAAGGATCTAAGCAAATGTGAATTTTCATTGGTTTGAACTTGACCACTGCATTAGTTGACTTCCAGAATTGTTTGGCTTCTTCTTCTTTTTTTTTCTTTCACAAAAACGTTTCCATTGGCATGTGTGTGTGTGTGTTTTGTTTTTATTTCGCCTGGCGCTTCTTTCATTACATGCCTGCCGTGGTGTGAAATATCTTGGACCTTGTTGCATGTTTTTAAAATTACTCCAGGAATGTTTTTAGAGTAGGATTTTCAAGTTTGCGTGGGAAGTTTCTTTTCTTATATGATTCATGCTTTAAAACGTTAAAGCTCAAACGTCATTAAGTGGAGATATCAGAGATAATGTGCATGCCTGTTACAATATGCTTTTGGAGTCCAGTGACACTTTGCATGCTATAAAGTCACTAATATAAACAACACTGTGGGCTGTCCACTGAGTGTTACCTATTGTGATGTCATACCAGGCATCTTTTAAGGCATTTTTAGATGACAGTCATTTCAAGAGCAATATGAATGTAGCTACTTAAAGCTCTTTGCCAAATAGAGTATACTGAATTTACCCATTAATTTTTGATGTTGGACATGGCGGTATGAAAGAAGGCTGGGGTTGTTAAGATGTGGCTTGGTTTGTGTGTGACGGAAGCTCTTTTTTGGGCAACCAATATCTCACACTCTCAGAAGGCTTTAAGTAAGTACGTGTTCACCTGTGTTAAATGGACAGCCTTGCATTTCTGTAAACCAGCAGGTAAGATTGGCCATAACTTAGTTTCTTAACCTATTAAGATCAGAATGATAATACTGAATAAAAAAACCTACTGTTTAAAGTCACTTATTGTATTTTCTATAATACAAAATTACATGTTATGCTTCTTGGCACTGAGTTAAGTAATCTTTAACGATTCTTTGTTTTAGGTCCCAAGAAGATACTGAACGGTTGGTCCCTCTTAAGGTTACTAAGTTCTAGGTCTATGAATGAATTAGTCACTCTTATATGGATTGCATTCAATCCCTTTCTGGTCTTTCCCACTGAATTTTCCCAGATCAATCCACTGCTACAGTGGGAAACATTCTATTGAGATGGTTCTTAAAATGTGTGACCACCCATTTCTTTGTGTATATAATAAAAGTTTAGACTAACCAGAAATATACAGTATGTGTAGGTGGCTATTTTGCAGTTCCAAATAGTCTCTGGGAAGGCCCTGAGCATACTGATTCATGGGCCCAGATTAAGGTCCTTCTCTTTCATCTACCCCATTTCTTCCCAGTCATGGTATATGACTTTGGGTATGATATATAAAGTGAACTAAAAATATTTTTATTTATTTATTCATTTATTTATTTTATATGTATGAGTATACTATAGCTGTCTTCAAACACACCAGAAGAGGGCATCAGATCCCATTGCAGATGCTTGTGAGCCATCATGTGGTTGCTGGGAATTGAACTCAGGACCTCTGGAAGAGCAGTCAGTGCTCCTAACCACTGAGCCATCTCTCCAGCCCCTTAACTAGGAATCTTAATTATATAAATTCCTATCTCTGTGAAGTATTGTATTATATGTTTTGTCTTCATGTCTGTGTTTGGCTTAATATAAGTTTATATGCAGTTTACTATCGATTATTTTTCCTTTTCCTATGGTTGCTTTTAATAATTTGAACTTGTCTTTTATATACCAAGTAAAAATATTAGTTTAAAAAAGCATTTTCAGAATGTAGGTGGAGCCACTTGGTCCGTTAGTTACCGTAGAGACATGTGTTTCTAAAATCTGCCTTTTCTTCCTATTAATCATTTATGATGTAACTGAACGAAGACTTACTAATTACACAGGCTGGAAGCGTAATTCACTGACCCCGAGACCAACCCTGTTTCCTTGTCCTGGCTGTGAGCATGATGTGGATCTTGGAGAGCGAGGAGTCAGTGGTCTGTTTCGAAATTTCACTTTGGAAACGATTGTCGAGAGATACCGGCAGGCCGCTAGGGCAGCCACAGCCATTATGTGTGACCTTTGTAAACCACCACCCCAGGAATCTACGAAGAGCTGCATGGATTGCAGTGCAAGCTACTGCAATGAATGCTTCAAAATTTATCATCCCTGGGGCACTGTAAAAGCCCAGCATGAGTATGTGGGCCCCACCACTAATTTCAGACCCAAGGTAAGTTAGGATACCAAACGTGGTGGTAGAAATCTCCAGAAGTCTAGAGACAGGAAGAGTTGATTGGGGAGCATTTTAATAATTACAGCCCAGTACTTTAAAGCTTGGGACATAATGGTTTTATAATCTGTTAGGTGGGATTTGCATTTCTCAAGTATTCTGGGTAATTGCTTACTAATGCTCATAAGAACGTCATGTCCTGTGACCTTTGATGAGTAAAATAATTTTTGTATATCTCCAAGATGTTCTGATTTGTGTAACTGAAACAATGAATGCTGTAAAAGGTGTTCTTTACACCTTAGTAAATGGTATGAATATGAAACTATAATG
Organism: Rhabdomys pumilio; assembly: GCA_030674055.1. NCBI lineage: Eukaryota > Metazoa > Chordata > Mammalia > Rodentia > Muridae > Rhabdomys > Rhabdomys pumilio. Next base: position 40,499,902 of record JANHMN010000013.1, read on the forward strand.
CTGTTCTTAAAAACAGAGCCTTTAATTTGTAATAATTTCATGTGTAAATAGCAAAAACTCTGTGGAGCCAGAGAGATGGCTCAGTGGTTAAGATTGCCTGCTGTCATTAACAGAGGGGCCAGGTTTAGTTCCCAGCACCCACACAGGTCCTCACAGTCAGCTTTAATTGCAGCTCCAAGAGATGTAGTCCTCTCTTCTGTCCTCTTTGAGTACTGTACTCATGTTTCCGTACCCCACACAGACACATACGAATAATCTCAAGTAAAATTTAAAATCTTAAAAAAAGATTCCAAAAGTATTCACTGAACATTTCTCATATAATGTATCCTGAAAGATTAAAGCAAAGATACTTGCTTTAATGCACCCACATTGGGAAGGACATTTTGTCAAAACTGTTAGTCTGATAACAGGTTTGTCAAATAGCTTTCAGTTCCCTTTTATGATAGGTCTCACTGTGACTCCTCAAGGCCATTGAGTTTTAAATATGTAAGACTTCAAAAGTTTTAGTGTTTCATTAAGAAGATCACATTAGTACTGTTCTATCGTGGGAGGACACACGATAATGAGCCATGTTAGGGCTAGGATTTTATAAGTTAAGTATGTCATAGAACTTGGAATGCAAATTAGTCATAAGTTTTTATTTGCTACTATGAAATCCTGATGAGTAACCCAAAGGTGTGTGACTAGGCTATGCTAACAAAGATAGTCCCTTCAAGACATTTATGTTGGTAAGAGCTGTCTCTTAAATGCTAATGAATGCTCACCTATAACTGAACTCACCGAACCTCTTCATATGGAAATTCTATGGTTTTCTACTTTACAAAACATATACACTGAGTGTGGCGGTGCATGCTTTTAACCCCAGCACTCAGGAGGCAGAGGCAGGTAGAATTCTGTGAGTTCAAGGCCAGCCTGATCTACAAAGTGAGTTCTAGGATGGCCAGAGCAGAGAAGCCCTGTCTCAACAAACAAACAAAAAACCCCCAAACTTACAATAAAGCAAGCAAGCAAACAAACAAACAAACCCTATGCTTTTGAGAATATGGAACTTGGACATTCTGAAACATTGTTTATTTTAGTTTTGTCTTTCCCCTGAAGCCGTGTTGGTGGTAGGACTCTGCATATTGATCTTTTATTTTCTTAGGTTTTCCGAGCAGTTATAGTTGGCTGACATCTCGTCTGTTGAAATAATGAACAGTTATTTGATTTCATCAACATACTATGTAAATACTTGTTTCTGAATGGAAACAGTATTTTATGTATAATTTCAAACTATATGATGATATTATATGATGATAGTTCATAGAGTAAGTACAAATGTGCCATTTCCGTGAGTCAGGGGCTGCTGCTGGCCAGGGCCTGTGTGGCTTGTGGAGCTAGCCTGCTGGACTCTTACATCACAAAACCTTCCAGGGCTTTCTTAGCAACATGCTCGTGTGGGGAGTGAGGGCATCAATTCTCTTAAGGTCTTATGATACCTTGTAGGGTTGCTCATTAATCCGCATGCCTAATCCATGTGGTGAGAGGGCCTTTCTAGCTTGCTTAAGCCTGCACTCTACTTGAGTCCTTTTGGAATGAATGTTTTCACCAAATTTAGGAGAAGTAGCATTTGTGTGTTAGCTGTTTGAGCCCTCAAATTTAAAAATAGTAATTGTAGAATTTTCATGTGATTTTTTTTTTTTTTGGTGTGTATTTTTTATTCTCTTATATGGCTCTACTTTATAGAGCAAATCTTTGTATTTTATGTAGCAAATCTTTGTACTACTTTGTAAAGTAGATTACTTGAAGCCTAGATCTTTAACTGTCCATTTGTTTTTGTTCAATAGATTCTAATGTGCCCAGAACATGAGACAGAGAGAATAAACATGTACTGTGAACTGTGCCGAAGGCCGGTTTGCCACCTCTGTAAGTTGGGTGGGAATCATTCCAATCACCGGGTAACCACCATGAGTAGTGCCTACAAAACCCTAAAGGTATGACTTGCTATTTTAGAAGTGGTTTTAAATTTTTACTTTATGTATGTCTGTGCACCATATGTGTGCAGTGCTTGCAGAGGGGTCAGAAGAGGGCACTGGATTCCTGGGACTGGAGTTTCAGAGGGTTGGCACCCTCACAATGGGTGCTGGGAATCAAACCCAGGTTAAGAGTAGCCAGTGCTCTTAACTCCTGAGTCATCTCTCCAGTCCGGGAAGTAGGTTTTGATACCTGGTGATTTCATGACTCAGTTTATATGTATAAAATTATGGTTTGTAATGTGTTCTGTTTCACTGAATGAAGTTAACAGTATAAAGTAAAACTTAATATATAATTATTAAAAACTATAAAAATATAATTATTTAATGTATACTTATATATAATTAAATATATACATATTTGAATAATTAAAATTATATTTACATATTCACATATTATATAGCATATATAATTTTATGTTACATATGGTAATGTAAAATAAATTATACAATATATAAATATAATTATATTTTAAATAAATTATAATTATATAATCACATATAAATGTGTAATGTAATTATAAAAGAATTAGATATAAATCATTCAAAAGATATCTATCATAACATTTTTAGTTTTTTTGAGTGTGTTAAAGCTAGTTCTGTGGTGTGAGGGAGGAAGGAATTGGGACCCTGTTAGGATCTTCCAGGAAGCAGTGTTCATTACTGAACGATCCTCTGGGTGCAGAAGTAGAAGGCTCCTGAAAATTTTCAAGTTTGATGGTCAGTAGCAGAGTCTGCAGTTGTATGATGCCTTTTTAAAAATTTTTATTCTTCTTGCTGTAAAGAGGTTTAAAGGAACTAATTCACCCTTAAGCTTCCCTTTTAGCAAATTGTTTCCTTTGTTTAGCAGTGTGTGTGCAGATTGACCTGTGTGTGGCTATATACATAAATAGTGTCATATGTCTGTGTCATGGACAGGTTAGGCCACTGTAGCTTCTATTTCTCTGTTCCTTTGCTTGCTTGGTGTCTTAGGGTTTCTATTGCCGTGGCAAATAAAACATTATAGCTAAAAGCAACTTGGGGAGGAAAGCTGTTATTTCCTCTTATTCTTTCAGACTATAGTCCGTCACTGAAGGAGTCTGTCAGTTCAGGAACTCAAGCCAGAGAGGAACCTGGAGGCAGGAACTGGAGCAGAAGCCATGGAGGAACACTGCTTACTGGCTTGCTCTCCATGGCTTGCTCAGCCTGTTTTTTTCACCACCCTGGTTCACCTGCCCCAGGGCGGCTCCACCCATACTGTGCTGGGCCCTCCCCCAGCTCCACCCACAGTGTGCTGGGCCCTCCCCCAGCCATCATTTATTCAAGAAAACACACAGACCAAGACCCACAGACCAAGATGATAGGTGGCGTTTTCTCAACTGAGGTTCCCTCTTCCTCGGTGACTCTAGCTTGTGTCAAGTTGACATCAAAGCAGTCAATCAGCTGGAAGTTTCGATTAGCTCTCAGGTCTTATTAATTACACCGTGTTTTCAGCTTTGCTTGTCAGGGCTTTGCTTGTCAGGGTTGGGAACCGTTTATTTAAGCTTAGCTTAATCAGACTGACTTCGGAGGGAAAAGCCTTTGATGATGAGTCTTCATCCCCAGTGATTTAGAAGCTCAGCTTTCTTGGGGTCAGGGGTCCGGATAGTGGGGAGCATGTGCAAACTTTACTCTTTTCTGGAACTTTCCTTGACCTTAGGCATTGTTCTTGTGTACCTGTCTGGCAGTTTTCCCTTTTTTTCTTGTCTCTGTGGTTTTAGGCTTTAGCGACTCTGGCTTTCTTAGCTCCTACTTCAGGGAGACACTGGGATCCGTTTGAGTTCTTTGCCTTAAGCCCAAGAAACTGCAGACAACAAGCTAGGATAGCCAGCTTTTCTGGTTTCCCATCATCTCGGAAAATGTCTCTTTGAGACTGATGCGTAATGAGATTCCAGATGTTGTGCTTGGTTGTCTCAAGTGGGAAGCCAGATACGTTTTGTCCCTTTGTCATGCATAGTTGGTCAGCTTCACATGGCACAACCTAAAACAGATCACATTTGTAGAAGGTTAGATGTCATGTAATCTACCCCAGTTTTTATTAAATGTTCTAAAGCTACAGTGTTGGTAAAACAATCCATATTTCTCTGCTGTTCCCAGACCCCACAAGCAATTTTTTTTTTTGAGACAGGGTCTTGCTATGTAAAACAGGCTGACCTCAAATTTGCCATGATAACTCCTGCCTCTATTTCCCAAATTGTGATTTACAGGCGTGTGCTACCACACTTGGGCAGAAAGGCTTCTGTGACCTCATATGATGTCAGCAAGCAAGCAGTGGGTTCTACAGCAGCAGATGCTAGCTGCGGGGGGGGGGGGGGGTCCTCTAATTCAATTTAGTCCTGACATTGTACCTGGATATGCTGTCTGATCCCACGGTGAAGGGCTCAGTCTTCAGGGCTGTCAGTGCCTCTGCCCCACTGTGTATGCTTGCTGTGAACTTCATGTGGTTGGTCTGTTTGTTTAAATGCCTTTTATCACATGGTTGTAAAAAAAAAAGTTTCAGTTACTCACCCTCCTTGGGTCTAATTGATTTATTTGAGAGGCTCACGGAACTCAGGAGAACATAAACAGCAATTTATCGTACAGGATATTACAACAGGTGCTGATGAAGAGAGAGCATAGGGAGAGGAATGTGGGAAGAGCTGCCACGCCCTCTGGCTGTGCTCTCTGTGAGCACCTCCACTGGTGCTGCTCTGTGGAAGTTCTGAACCCTCTCTGTTTATAGCCTCATTGATAGGCACACTTGATTAAGTCTTGGGATGATTGCCTCCTCCTCGGGGCTTCTCTTCCCTGGAGGTTGTGAGGTCGGACTGAATCTTACCTGTCTAAGTTATGCCTCTGTGTTCTTAGTGACCATCTCTTACCCTGAAACCAGCTGCCGCTTGAATCATTAGCTTACAAAAAAAGAAAAAAAAAAGAAAATCTATCATTTTAGAAATCAAGGACTTTGGGAGAGAAACTTGATAAAGAACATAATTGTAACAACACAGCTATCTTTTATTACACATTAATTTTTTTCATTTCAGACTTTCAGAACAATATTCCACAATACAGTTTTCAATTTACATACTCTTTAGTAAGAAACTAATTGTCTAGGTTTGTCATTTGCTAAGAGTAGCAAGGCTCCTTTACACTTGGTTTTAGATTTGAGCTGAAGGGAATTGGCTACACAATGCATAAGACACGGTATCTATCACTTCTATTTTTGGCCGGTTGGGTGTTGAATCAGAGAAATGAGCTTCATGGAAGGGTAACCTTGCATTTGTCTTGTGTCTGTTGTTTGTTGAATCTGCTGAGGCAAACACCAGGTTTCTTACCTGTTCTGTAGTGTGTGTCAGGTTGTGATGTTTTCAATTCTGGAAACTGCTTGCACCTTTGAAGAAACTGGCTTAACCAGTTAATGGAGAATGATCCACTGCTAGCAGTTTTGTTAGCTGAGGCTAGGATATTTTCCATCCTGTGACTCACTTGGCTTCTGTTAACATTGACAGAAACATACACATGGGCTTAAAGTAGAGTCCATCTTCCCCAAGGCTGCCTACCCTTAGTCTTCCTGAATGGGGACCCGAGAAAGAGTCTCCACAGGGATTCCTGTTGACTGTTTCCTCTCACCGTTTGGCCCCCTAGGCTTTCTGATTCTGTCCTGAAATGATTCGCGGTCACTGTCTTTCCTGATCTGGCCCCACCTCAGTCTCTGAGCCTCTCCACTGTTGGAAAGTCGGGGCTTCTCTAGAGCTTTCTCAGCCTCTCACATCACTGTACAGGTTTCTTATTAAGCTTTGCCGTGGCTCATCTGACTTTACATTGTTTACTCTGTAACTGCATCTGCAGAAGTTGGCGAGCATCCCATTAAGGAACATTTCCTGAGGAATTTCTGAGTTTTCCATCTATTATTTTCATGAATTTCTAAGGATGAGTCTTACTCCTTTTCCGTTTGCTCTTCTCAAAATCACTTTGATTTTAGACAAGTTGTTAATAATTTTACACATGTTTCTACTTTCAGAGAAGCAGAATATGCGAACATTCCTGTAAGCAGTCCCTACTGAGTAGGGAAATACTCGGTGTAGCATCTGTATTTTAGGGTGTGAGAGATGTTTGTGATGGATATGGTTGTCGGAGTGGTTGAAGAAGGTTGTTGCCGGTGTAAGTTCTGGTAGTGTAGGGCTTCCTTAACATGGTGGTGGTTAACATTTGACTATAAAACGCCCCCATGGGTTCTTGTATTTGCACACTTATTCCCATTTTGGAAGGGTATGGAACCTGGAGGAGATGAGGCTGGGCTGGAGGAAATGTGGGGCCTTGTATCCCATGTGGGTTCTAGCTGAACTCTTCATGCATATCAGTACAATGTAAATGGCCATGTCCTGCTCCTGCTCCTGCTGCCACAGTTGGCTGCCCTGACTACTGTACCCTTACCTGCTGCGATGGACTTGTGTCCTCTCAAACAGAACCAAAATAAATCTTCCTTTCCTTAAGTTGTATCTTTTAGTTTTTGTATCACATCAAGGAAAAAACCAATGAGACAGTAGCTTGAATATGTAATGTTGCGGGTTCTTTTTCAAGTAGTACACTTGCACAGAAAGTATCGCATATTTGTTTTTCCAAAGGTTTTACTCTGAACTCTAGAGGTGAAGCAAGGCTGATATCTTCGAACTCACGCTGTTGTTGAGTGACTTTTCTTTCATCTTGTTTACTAGTTTTTGTTTCATTGGTGCCTTTTATCAGGGATGTAATATATAAAGGGGAAAATAGTTCTCAAGCTTGGCTTGTAATTCTCTCTGACCTTTGAGACAGCTATAGAGGTCAGCCTAGGCCTACTTCTCAGCTTTGTTGTGTGGCATTCTTGGGAAGACGTGAATAAGTATCATTCTCACCTCAGACAGGCACTGAGTTGATGTCAGATTAGAACAGTCTAGCAGAGTCCAATTTGGCAAATTTATGAGCTTATTGTGTTTACTTATGGAAGCACAGGTGGCTCACAGGCAGCTGTGTCCCTGAGCCCCCTATTGACGGTGCAGGCAGCTTGGCTGGTGGGAGAGTTATGGACTGTGTAACCTTGGGATGGCTGGTATGACTAGTCTTGTAATTTTCAGGAACTCTCTGAGATTTGTGAGATTCGTCTACTTAATGAGTCTTGAGGAGTCCCTCTTTGTGATGGGCAAAACAGTATTTAAATTTGGAGGAAATTGCTGCATGGCAAGCCCTTAGGACACTCAGATTCACACCAAAGGGTTATATATATATATATATTTTTTTTTAGCAGTTAAGGAGGGCATTTATTGTGGATGAAAAAACACACACATGCACACACGTAGTAGACACACAGAGAGACAAAGAACCTCTGCAAAGTAGAGGGGGACTTGAAAAACTTCTCCCCAACAAGTAATCCAGTCTCTTCCCAAGGGCCAGCACTTCTAAAGCCTCTACTTTAGGGCTGGTCAATTTGAAGCTGATATTGCCTTTAAACTTGAGCATTCCGAGTGCAGGGGCATGGGAGTTGTGTATTACTCTCTGAGATTACTTGCACAAATGAGGCTTTGGTGCTGTTGTGGTGTGTCGTGTCCTGATCTGGTCTTGAACTCCTTGAGCATGTCCCCATCAGGGGTCCTACTGGTGTCAGACAAAGCTGCCAGGGTTTTGTCCCAAGTCAGAAAATTGAAGAAGAGGCTGGCCATCTTGGAGATTTGATAGCTTTATTACCTAGCCATGGTCCTTCTTATATGTCTGCCTACCAGGAAGTCTTAACTCCTAGTCTCACCTTCCCTTCTCTCAGACATCACCCTGACTGATTTTTTTTTTAGGGATTTGGGGGCAATGACCATGTCTAGCTGCTTTGAGCAGTGGACAATGGAGGGCGGGGCAGATACAGCTCTGTCACTGTAGTCAAGAAAAAAGAGTGCTAGTATGTGCTCTTAAGGGACAGTGCTAGACTTGACATTTGGCTGGCCGTGTGGTGTTAAATACTCCCTAACCCTGGAGAGAGGTTATGTTACTTAATTATGAGTAGGTTTCTGGTTCAGCTGTTGCCTGTGGTATTTGTACCTCATGAACTTTGGGTTCTTTGGATGGGTAAAGCACCAGGTCAAAATGGAATACTTTCTATCTCTCTGTAGCATCATTATTCTGTAAGATCCCGTTTTCTTTTTTCTGTCTCTGTCTGTCTCAAGGATTACAGGCTTGTACAGCCATGTCTGTCTCTTACAGTTGACTGCTATGGGTGCTAGAGATTGATCTAGGACTTTGCAAATGCTGGAGATATGCTCTCTCCCTAAGCTAGATTCCCAACCCACTCTGTCTTTTGTGCCCAGAAATCTTCCTTGTTCCTTTCCTGTCAGCCACTTCCTCTTTCTCCAGTGAGCACTCCCAGAGGGCTTCTGTGTATCTGGTTGCTGGATGTCCCTCTGAGACTGACACGGGTCCTTCGGAGCCAGTCACATCTATTTCTGAACACATCCTCTTTCACTCTCTAGTAAGAGGAAGATGAAGTAGATCAGAGACTTACTTCTTGAATTCTTAAACACCAAGTGGTTGTCTCTCTTCTTGCCCTCACTTTACATTTCAGGTGTTCAGCAGTTAGCATCCAGGAGAGAACTCCTTCTGAGCATGTGTCGCCCTGGGAGGTGCTTCCTGGTCGTTCTCATTTTCATTTAGACTTAATTTGGTTTTCTGTTGTGACTTGGTAGTCCTACCAAGTGCTCTCAAGTGTTTTTTGTTTTTTTAAAAACAGATTTCAGATTCATTGCAAGACATAATTTTTTAGACCAATCTAGAGATTACACCAAAACCTGAGATGTAGTTTGTCTGGGAAATTATAGTGTTCAGAATAGCTAATTTAACAAATTAGTTGAAAAGTCCATGTTTTCACCAGTGTGTAGTGAATGAATGAATAGCTGGGATGAGCTGGGATCATTTTAGATTGGTCTTTGGTGTCTTTCCTGGTGTGTGTGTATGTGTGTGTGTTTGTGTGTGTGTGTGTGTGTGTGTACATTGTGAAATGTGAGGGAGGGCTATACTATTTGACCTTCAGTTTGCTTAGAAGCCTTAGAATCAAGAATTCTGAGAGTGATAAACAATGAAAAGTTCTACTTGCACATTTGGAATTTTTTACTGTCACCCCTCTCTCCCCGTCAGCCTTCATTTAACATTCAGGTGACCTTGAGCCTATGTGCTAAGGCCAGTAAATATTTACCTTGAGCTAATCACCATAGCTGGTTTTGCTGATCCTTCATCAGGAAGGAAGAGTACTTTGTAATTTACAAGATTGCATTAAGTCTTTGTTGGCTTATTTTTGTACTTGTGTTCTGTGTGTTTCCACAGGAGAAACTTTCAAAAGACATTGATTTCCTTATTGGTAAGGAAAGCCAGGTGAAGAGTCAAATTTCTGAACTAAACTTGTTAATGAAAGAAACAGAGGTAAGTTGTAAGCTGGTCAGAGTGCCTTTCCATTCACTCATGCAGACATTGTCTTATTTGTTCATAACATTCTAAATGTGTTCTCTGAGCTGAGAATTGTGTGACCTCATACCTCTGCTTCCCTAGAACTCATGGAAACACATACAGAGTAGACTCCTGGATAATCAGTGTTCAGGAGTCATAGGGAAATATTAACTTTCAATACTGTCCTGTATATGAACATGAACAGATAGCCTTTGAAAGGTTGCTGTATGTGACAGGCCCAGGGCTATTGAAAATTCTGCTGAATACATGTTCTGGATTGCTTACGTACATAAAGATGAGTGTTCCTGCTTGCCTTGTTTGCAGAGGCTACAAGGTGGAAACAACCCAAATGTCCCTCAGCCGTGGTGTACAAGTATTGATGAGACTATTGGAGCTAAGACTAGATAGTCTAGGTATATCTTGCCATACATTGTGTGGAAGGGATGATGCTGTGATGACATCTATAGATGGTATCCAGAGCAGACTGCAGAGATGGTTTTGCAATGGTTGGGAGCACTGGTTGCTCTTCTAGAGGACCTGGGTTCAATTTCCAACACCACATGGTAGTTCACAAAGTTGTCCCTGAGGAGGGAGAATCAGCTCTGCAGAGGTTATGAGGGTAGCTGCTGGTATACAGTAATGTGCTTTTATCTGAATGTTCTACTAGTCAATATGTATTTATAGAGAGTCCCTTCCTTTATGCTTATTTGCACATTTTTCTATTTGTATATTCTACTTCAAATTAAGTAGGGAAAGGACCAGCCTAGGCTTAGAGAGGAGCTCTGAGGAAGAGATATCTGGGAGTGGTGAAACAAATGACTTGAAGTCAAATTTCGGATTATAAGCTGATAGCCTATGTTCTGGTAGAGACAGCTTTCCAGATTGCTCTCTTTCTGTTCTGTTCTCTCTGGAGATCTCCAGACAGCTCTCTGTCATATCTCAAGATATATATTTTTTGCAATTCTGAAAACTCTCTGGATAGCTCATCTCTTACAGATCAAAAGCCCAGTCTTTTATTTATATATCAACTCAGTCGTTCTCCTAGGTTCCTTTTTGATTATCTCATGAATCAGCATCCCATTACCTCAGCCAGCTTGATTCTTAGAAAGCACAGCAAACACAAGCATAGACAATAAGATAGTGGGTGACTGCACCCTGAGATTATCATTCCTACCATGCCTGGGCCTGGACTTCCCTCTGTCCCAGGCTGACCTTGAACTCAGGAATCTGCCTGCCTTTGTATCTGCCTGTCTTTGTATCTTTCTGACAAGCTGGTTCATTAGTGCATCTGCCTCTGTTGCTTTAGATCTGTGAAGCTCCTTATGCAATTCATATTGCATCCTTATATTTTGCATAGTTGAGAAATTATGTATTTCTGAACTCATGTTTTCAGTGTTTTTTCCCACAGCCTAAAGGGCTGTACCAAAGGTCACAGTGTTCTACCATTTTGCTGAGACATTAGACATACTCTGTCCTGGCAGTGTCCTCTGCAGTACCTGTTTCTGAAGACTTTGCTGGTGGGTCTGTTGGTAATAACCACTCCCAGCACTCACTGGACCTTTTCAAAGTCACTCTGAGCTCTGATTTTATAAAGATTCAAATCATTTGGCCTAGGCAGGGTGACACAGACATGTAATCCCAGCACTAGCGAGGGTGAATGAGGCAGGAGGATTGAGTTTGAGGCCAGCTGGGTTATATAAAGAGACTCTGTTTTGAACAGGCAAACCCCCAAATGAACATGTTTATAATATGCACTACAGATAGGTTATTTTATGAAACAGAAAAAACAATTATGCAGTGATAAGAATGCCTAGATCATATGACACAGTGGTATGCTTTTGATGTAAATAATCTTTAATCATCCTCATAAAAATCTGCATGATTTCTGTTATCCATGTATTTTGCATGGGAAAGGGAGAGTGGTGGGCACCGAACCCAGAGCTCACGCTCAGCTTGTGCTTAGCCCACAAGCACATGGCTGGGTAAGGATTAAAGAAAATTCATTTTCAAGACCTTAATGTAGAATATTGAGAATGATGCTTTTAAAAGTTCTATGGCTGTAATTTAACTTTAGAATAGCTTCCTGTATTTAGAAATATTCCTGAATTTGAGATGAGTTACAAACTCTCAAGACTTGTGCTTTTGCTATATTTGTTGTAAATCAGTTCAACTCTGCCCTCAACTAATTCTATCACTGAAAAGTGTTTCTCATTTAATTGAATCATTTATCTGTTACCAGACTTTAACAGTACAAAGTTTTGACATCACAAAGCAAATAGAAACGGACAGTTATTTTTATGTGCCTCACCCCAGGCTTTGAAGATTTTGGAAGCCAAAATTTTTCTTTACAACATCTGGCATTATTTTGTTAATATTATGTAGGGTGTCATGAGAAGACCTTGATTGGGTTTATGGCTAAGATAATGCATGTGTTCTATACTCATGCAATGGAGAGACTGGGTTCAGCAGGAGGTAACACGTGTGTGGTTTACACTAGTGCAACGGAGAGAGGGCGAAGGAAGAAGCGCTGGCACATTTTGAAAAGCTCTTTGAAATCCTGGAAGACAGGAAGTCATCTGTCCTGAAAGCCATAGATGCCTCTAAGAAACTAAGACTAGACAAATTTCACACTCAAATGGAAGAGTACCAAGGCCTTCTAGAGAATAACGGGCTTGTGGGATACGCTCAGGAAGTGTTGAAGGAGACGGATCAGTCTTGCTTTGTGCAGACGGCGAAACAGCTCCATCTCAGGTACTTGCCTGGCTCCATAGCTTTTGAAAACCCTGACCGGCCAAGTAGTTCCTGGTGGTGGGTTAAGGAGCAGCCTGGCTCTGCTGCATCCTGGGTTCTGAATGCCGTGTCCATTTCTTTGGCTTACCATGTTGCCAGTATTTAGTGTGACTTGCCTTTTAAAAGAATGGCTTTTCTATGACACATGTCTGTCCACAGAATACAGAAAGCTACAGAATCCCTGAAGAACTTTAGACCTGCAGCCCAGGCTTCTTTTGAAGACTATGTTGTTAACATATCGAAACAGACAGAGGTGCTTGGAGAACTGTCCTTTTTCTCTAGTGGTAAGTGGTGAAGGCTGTGCTTCCTCCCTGGCTGTGTGTGAGCAGCAGATGGGCATCCTCTCCCCTTTGACATAAGTTGCTCGTGATCATCTATCCTGGAACTTCAGTTTTCATGCACAAAACTATACTCCTGGCTTTTTAAACATTGTGTACATAGCATCACATTTATGTTTTTTAATTATAAGCTTATGATATTGTTAGTACATGAAATCTGGTTTAAAGTATATTCTGATTTCCAGCTATATTGAATTAGGGCTTGCTGTGAGGATCTCAGCTTAATTTAATATCCCTTCTGAAGACTGAGTTTCCCAATATAGTCAATCTTCTGAGGACTGCTGTCACTATCAGGAGGGTCCTGACTTCAACAGATGACTTTTAGGAAACACTCTCACAGGCCACCCTATCACAAGGAGGCCTTCCTCCCATTCTTACATCTTAACACATTTGCCTTGCTGAGGTTTCTCTTCATGTGAAGTTGAAGCAGCACAGACTAAGTGCTAGACAGAGGCTCAGTGGTTAACAGCAAGTACTCCTCTTGCTGAGGACCAGAGTTTGATTCCCAGCACTCACATCAGGTGCCTCACAGCCACCATAGTGCCAGCTGCAGGGGCTCTGACAGCTTCTGGTCTCAGAGGGCACCTGTATTCATTTGCACATACTATACTTAACCCCCAAACACAGGATTTTTAAAACCTATATTTAAACTGGAGAGACAGCTCAGTGGTTACAAGCCTTGGCTGCTTTTTTAGAGATCCTGAGTTCAGTTCCCAGTAACCACATGGTGGCTCACAACCATCTGTAATGGGATGTGATGCTCTTTTCTGGCATGCAGGTGTGTATGCAGATAGAGCACTCATATACATTAAATAAATAAATAAATAAATATTTTTAAAAAGCTGTTTTTTGGAAAACAAAATTTGTCTTCTTAAAGGTTAAAAACTGTGACTTGCTGTAGCATCTCTCTTTTTTTTTTAATACACATATCTAAGTCTGGCATTATTTATTATGGATTTAGTTTTTCCAAGTAGGTGTTTGTTTCATTTCAAATGCTGACTTTACTTCCTAGGTGTTCTGCACACATTAGTTACTTTTCAGTCTAAGTTTTTTTACCTATGGATCCAAACATTGCCCCTGCAAGGGCAAGGCCAACATGAGTAAGCTTGGGTTATCCACAGTACCAAGGACCCAGAAAACACTGGGTAGAAGAAAGGGGATACCCCCATTTCCTGCCTGTGGATATATTTCCCCACATGCCCTTTCTTATAGGGACCACATGGCTGAAGATCCTCTGATTGGGTCCTGTTTAGTTTTTAACTTTACAGTATGTTGTGGATGTAGTTGCTGCTCTTACTGTGGCTATGTAATCTTCAGGTGTGTTAATGCACTGTCAGGCTTCCTTGTAAGAGGCTTATGTTTATACGAGGCTGCGGGATAAGTAAAGGAAGGGTGGGGGAGCATTTTACTTCCTCCTCTATGGTTTGATGTAGATGGGGTGTGTGTGGACATACATATTTGTATATATGTAATTTATCCTTGCTAAACTCAAGCTTAGTATGTCGCCAAGGAACACCTTGAATTGATTCTCCTGGCTGAACTGATGTCATAGGAATGTGCTGTCCTGCCCAGCATACATGTAACTTATAGGCACTCCTGATAGATCAACTGATCCAAGCTTCCACGATTAGTGTATAGAAAAGGTTATGTGTGTGCACCAAGATTTAGCTGTGATGTTGGTCTATGTTTTGCTTTCCTGAAAAACCATATTATAGCCTAGGCTAATCTGCGATTCATTATGTAGCCCAGGCTGCCCTTGTACTTACAGTGATCCTAATGCTTCCTAAGTACAGAGATTACAAATGTGAGCTACCATACGGCCTATAAACATTATACTTTCATCAAAATATTTGGATCCTATTTCCCCTAAATATATAAATCTTGATTCATACAGTGGAATTTCTTAATGCAAACTATTGGCAGTATCTAAACAAGATTGCTATACTGATTGTCTTGGAATTGCCTAAATATTTTTTGGGGTTTTCCTTTTTAAGTTTCTGGTTTTCTTTTCTTTTTTAAAAGTGTGTGTGTGTGTGTGTGTGTGTGTGTGTGTGTGTGAAAGAGAGAGAGAGAGAAATATTTGTGTTTGTATGTATGTATAGACCAGGGGCCAGAGGTTAGTAGCATGTGTCTTGCTCAGTTATCTGTCTGATTCTTTTGAAATAGGGCCTCTGGGTGGACCTGGAGTTCACCAATTTGGATAGCCTAGTTGGTGAGCGAGCGTTAGAGATCCACCTGTCTCTGCCTCCCTAGAGCTGGTGGGACCGACTCCTGCCTCTACTAGCAGCCTTTCTGTGGGTGCTGGGACATGGACTGGGACCTTGAGCTTGTATTACAAGCACTTCAGCGGCTGAGCCACGTCACCTGCTGCTTTATTATTCCAATACTAAGAAAAAGTATTTGACTTTGCAAGTCTGTATTGGTAAATATTAAAGAAAATGCTCATTAGAGTTTGGTTGAAAATCACAAAACAACATTTTTAGTACTAAAATGGTTTATGTAAACTTACATAAAAAATTCAACTCCAGAGGTATGACTCATTATGGGGAAAGTCTATGGTTTTAAAAAATAGAATTTCCAGTGTTTCAGAATTAATAATGATACCACTTAATGTTGTTTTAGTTTTTCAGTTTTCTTCCTCAATTCCATTATAATTACAGATTTACCTTATTTGAGATTTACTTACTAACTTTTTATGCATAATATTATAAATTTAGAAATTTCTTGGACATAATAGAAAATGCCAGTACTTTATTTTTGCTGAGGGAAATACTGTCTTAACATCGTGTTCTGTTTCATAATTCTTCCAGGCATAGACATTCCTGAGATCAACGAGGAACAGAGTAAAGTGTATAATAACGCCTTGATAGACTGGCACCATCCAGAAAAGGACAAAGCCGACAGCTATGTTCTTGAATACCGCAAGATTAATAGAGACGAAGAAATGATATCATGGAATGAGATAGAAGTCCACGGCACAAGTAAAGTTGTCTCCAACCTTGAAAACAACAGTCCCTATGCGTTCCGAGTGAGAGCTTACAGGGGTTCTATCTGCAGTCCCTGCAGCCGAGAACTGATTCTGCACACTCCTCCAGCTCCAGGTAACGGGAATACAGGAGTCAGAGTGGGAGAGGCCCGGAAGTGAAGAGTGTCTCCATAGGTAGACCTACATTGAAACCTGCTTTGTGCTTTGGAAAGGCTCTAGACAAGTAGATTCCACACTTAGATGAGATTTAGAAATGACCCAAGCCCTCAAATGTCACCTCATATTCTGTATTAGATTTTGATTGATATCAGAACAACAACAAAAAAGAAGACATGTTAACAGTTGGGGCTAAATTGACATCAAGATGATATGAATGCTATTTTAAAGTATTAAGACTGCATACCCAGATGAGCATGGGGAGCATGCCTTTAATTCCAGCACTTAGGAGGCAGAGGCAGGCAGATCTCTGAATTTGAGACCAGCCCAGTCTGCGTGCATACTAAGTACTAGACCATCCAAGGGCAAAAATCATAAGACCCTGTCTCAAAGCAAAGAACCTAAACCATAAAATAATAGCATGGTTCTGGGCCTTTTTAAAAGATCAGTTCATGGCAATGTCTAAAGAACAGGGTATTGATAGTTATTTTTTAAATTCATTGGCATGATGTGTCTGACTTGCCTAGGTTTTCTCTCCCAGAGTGCTTCTCTGCACATGATGGCGGAAGGTCTATTTAAGACCACATTGTAAGCTTTCCCTCTCCACAGAGAGCTCCTTGTTTTATATTACCCCACCTCTCTTCCCCGGATATGCTGACATCACTTATTATTTATTAAAGAGGCTGAAGAACTTTACTGGATAGGAAGGACATGCAGGTTAGTTGGGGTCGACTGCAGTGTCGTCATAGATGGGAGGATGCTAGAGCTGAAACTCTTCTGACTCACGGTGGTGGGAAACATTTTTCCCTGCCCTTCACTGCCTCAGACAAACTCAGTTGATTTTTTAGGCCATGGACCCTACCCTTGTTTTAGTGTCTTATGTACCCATATTTTCTAAATTCTGTCTTTCCTTTCCCTTTTTGTCCAAATATAAAAATGGTGTGTGTGTGTGTGTGTATGTGTATGCTTTTTCAGGAATATTGTGGCTTAAATTTTTTTTATAGATATTGTCTTAATCATTGCTATGAAGAGATACCATGACCATTACATAAATAACATAAATAACACCTTGAACATAAATAACACCTCAAAGCCCACCTCCACAGTGACACACATCCTCAACAAGGCACACATACTCCAAGAAGTCCACACCTTCTAATAGTGCCACTCCCTATGGGCCAAGTATTTCAACACATGAGTCTATGGGAGACAAACCTATTAAACCACCTCGGATATATAGGGCTGGCTGTAATTATTTCTCTTGAGTTTTACTAAAACCAACAGAGAGGGTGAATTTTCAAGTATCCAGTAGACATTTAATGCTACATGCTATTTTTAAGTTTCTGGTCTCTGAAAGCAGAAAGATAATTCTAAACAAGGCTGCTGTTTTTAACAGCATAAGGAGGAGGAGAAGGCATGCTAAGAGTTTTATTTTCCTCTCTGAGAGAAGCCGTTTAAGTAGTGGGGCCATTTAGATTTACTGTGCAAAGTAAGAGATACTGGGGATGGAAACAAATCAAGAGTAACTATGCCAGGACACTAGCCATCACCAAAGCGAAGGATCTGCCTGTATACAGGGGCTGGTTTAGCTTGCTGGAAGCTAGTTTTTTTTGCATGTCATGTAATCAAGATAGACATACATTGTAAGCATACGGTTTAGTGATAGAAAGTACATTCATTACTGTACAGTGAATGTACAGTAGCACCAGTCACATCTTCAGAAAACACTGTAAATCTCACCTGAAAAATCTGTATCCCGCAAACAACTCTTCAGCCCTCTCCCTGTGGACACTGGTAGTCTCTCTTCTTTCTTTCTGAGGATTGGACTATCTGAGTACCTCAGGAGAACGGAATTTGCAGTATCTGTCATTTTGCATCTGGCTTATTTTGTGTTGTCTGTGTTGTGCTGTGTGTCAGGCTTCCCACTTTTAAGGTTTAATAACTCTCTCCTGTATTCTCCCACATTTTCCTTATCAATTATTCCGTTGATGGATAGCTTTGTTGTGTATACATTGGCTAGCTACAAATGTTATATTAGAAACAGTTAGTTAGCTTCATTCTACAGATGAGGAAATTTAGAGTTTAGATGAATCTTTTGTTAAATCTTTGCACTGGATGCAAACCTCTCCAAACTGAAAACCCATGACATATTCAGAGAGTATCATCTTTCTCCTGTCTGTTGTGTTGATTGATAAGGGAAATATCTTACAAATTTTCAAATTAAGAAAATTCAGAATATTTATAAATATATACTACCTCTTAATTTCAGCTCCTGGGGATCCAAAGTTCCTGACCTCATGGGTACCTGCACTCATGTGCATATACCACTCCCCCAGTAATTAAAAATAATAAAATAAATATTTTTAAAAGTAAATGGTTGGCCAAATACATTCTATATATATAGGAAATGACACTGCTGATCCCAAAGTATATACTCATAGACATTCACAGATATATAAGACATTTTCTACTGCTTTGGTTATTTCTGAAGATCTTCAGGTATAGAGAAGATTCGAGAACTTCCTGCTGCATCGGAATTGTACCTTTTGATTGTCGTAGTTGTCTGGCATAGTGTGACAGCATCCCTGCATCTAAACTATCATATGCAGCTTTAAACTCTGGAAATCCTGGTAGATGGCGCTCAGATTGCTGTAAGAATAATTTCGACCTCTGTTCAGTTTTCAGTTTCCTGTTTGATGAAAAGTGTGGCTACAATACTGAGCACCTCTTGCTGAACCTGAAGAGAGACCGGGTGGAGAGCAGAGCTGGCTTTAATGTCCTTCTCGCTGCGGAGCGCATCCAAGTGGGCCATTACACGAGCTTAGACTACATCATCGGCGATGTCGGAATCTCGAAAGGTAAACACTTCTGGGCCTGCCGTGTGGAACCGTATTCATACCTGGTGAAAGTGGGAGTTGCTTCCAGTGACAAGCTGCAAGAGTGGCTGCGCTCTCCCCGGGACGCAGCTAGTCCAAGGTATGTTTTTTCCTCGACGGAGAACTTGACAACTACTTTAAAAGTAAATATGAGCATTGTGCAAGATCACCCTGAACACAGATTGGGACTGGTTCATTACCTTCGGAACACGCGCTTAGATCCGGGTGACTGGCTGTCACGCGGCTGCCTTAGGGAAGGGGTCAGGGTGTCTTGTATTTACTCACAGAATAATTAACCTTTACTTTTTGCTGCCGTGAGGAAGCTAGTCTGTTTTGAATTCCTCCTGCTTGTGACACGGCTTCGCGGCTTACATTTTGAGTTTCCCACAGTTCCTAAAGTGTATGTTAAAACACCTATCCAGTGAAACGGCACGAACTGCCCGGTTCACAGTAAGTTACCTAGCTTATTTACTCAGCTTCTTTAAACTTTTCCACTAGTCCTTTTGTGTTGCACATGTTTCTTCAGCAGGTAAATTTCTTAAGATATTGAATAATGGAGATTGTGTAGTTTCCCTTAAATGGGCATAAAATGAACTGGCTTAGAAAAATAGTTGTTTTTTTTTTTTTTTTTAACCATTCAGTCTGAATGGTTAAACATGAATGTTTAAGATGTTATGATGACACATGAATGATAGGACAAACATTTTGTACAGATAATGACATATAATGGCATAATAATGAGCTATCCTCGGTAAGGTGCTAATTAAACACAATGGTATGCTCAAGTGGAAATATTGTAAATGCCAAATGTTTTACCAATGGCAAAACAATGCTATGCCCTTGGTAAAATATTTGTGTTGACATGTATGGGTTGTCAGCACGAGAAGCAGGAGAAGCCAAAAACAGAAAAAACAGATTAAAATTATTGATGCACTGTGATTTAAGATATATAAAAAGACAAGCCATACACAGGGAGTATATGTGTATCAGAATTTTCTGTGACTTTTCATGTGTCACAAAAGGAAAAACAGTTTCACCATTCTTAGTTGATGTGGAAATCACAATCAGGAAATAGGGTTTTCCAGAGGAGAATGAACCAGCTCTTATCTCATGTTCTTTCGAGTGCCTGGTTATTTACTTTAGCCTGTTAATTTCACAGATTAAGAATGTAGTTCTTTGTATTTTATGACATATCATTGTGTACCATATGTATTTAATCTCAAATTAAGCCCCTTGACATCCTCTCCTCTGATTTTTTTCCCAAATGGAAATAAATTTTTAACTTCCTATTTGTATCTAAATTTGGATAAAAATGGATGCTACTACTATGTGGAATTTGACACTGACCACATAAGACAACTCTAAATGGCAATTTATATCTGTGCTTTAGGTGTGTTCATAGAACATTTTTGTGTGTGGTAACTTTTGAGCAGTGTGCGTTAGTTTTTGAGTGTTTTGAAGACTCTACAGAGACTGCAGCTGGAGATGAGTTACTGTGCTTATTGTTCTGTTGTAGATATGAGCAAGACAGTGGGCATGACAGCGGAAGTGAGGACGCCTGTTTTGATTCTTCACAACCGTTTACATTAGTTACTATAGGCATGAAGAAATTTTTTATACCCAAGTCACCTACTTCTTCTAATGAACCCGAAAACAGAGTTCTCCCCATGCCAACAAGTATAGGGATTTTCCTTGACTGTGATAAAGGCAAAGTGAGCTTCTATGATATGGACCATATGAAATGCCTGTATGAGCGCCAGGTGGACTGTTCACATACAATGTTTCCAGCATTTGCCTTAATGGGCAGTGGAGGAATTCAGCTTGAGGAAACCATCACAGCGAAGTATCTGGAATATGAAGAGGACCTGTAGCTTGGACACTCCATGTGACAAGGATAAGAACTGTGAACAAAGCCATGCCTTGGTGTTAGTCTATGTAACTAATTACATATCATTTACGTCTCTGTCACCACACCCATTTGTACCTTGTGATTCTTTGTTTTGTCTTGTCCTGCTTTGACACACGGGGTCTTGCTGTGTAGTCCAGGCTGGCCTCAAATTCTGTTCTGTTATAACCTATCCTAAGGGCTGGGGTTATAGGTGGGCACCACCATACCCAGCTAGTGTATGATTCGTAAAACGTAGAGTGACTTTACACCTTGTCTCTTCCATGTCATTGTCCTACCTTTTACAAATGGTGGGAGTGGAGACTTTCTGTCTTACCTTGTCCAGGATAGATAACTTTACAATGGAAGTCCTTCTCTTTGGGCACAGGGACTCTAATTGATGTAAGTCAGCTGATGGTGGTATTATTCATGTCCCTTTGTTTGGGGGCTGGGGTGGGGTACAAAGTATTTATTGCAATTCTTTGTGTTTGTTTTTCTTTTCTTTTTTGTATCATGTTCATGTCCAAAGAGAAGATATTTTTAAATGCTTATTGATAGAAATTAGTACTAAGCCATGTGTCTTGCATTTGATGTTAATAGGAAAATAAATTTATAGATAGGTAAAATGAAGGCCATAAAATGGTAGTATATTTAAGTAGAAAGTTATGTATTTTAAAGTGTGTAACTACTGAGCATATATTGCCTGGCAAATAAATATTGCTTTTTTCCCTGTAGACCACAGACTGTATCAGTAAGGATATCTCTAAGAGTGTCCTTACTGTAATGCCCGTTGTCTGGCATGTAGCCTGCATTGTTTCATTTAGGAAACACGGGCTTCTTGAACCCGTGCAACTTTTTACTACAATATAATTTTTTTCCAGGAAATTTTATCTTCAAATTTTCTTTCTTTAGAATAAATACTCGAATTTATAGCAAAGAATTATTTTTCAGAACTACTCGGCAAGATGGACCTATAGTGAACACCTGCCTTTTTGTGTCTCGTGAATTTTATGATTTTGGTACATATGTTATACATTCAAGGTTTTCTGGCTTTTGTTTACAAATCTGAGACGTTCAGTGTCCACTTTCAGCAGCATTGAAATACCAGACATGTTACATGTTACTACTGTCCAGTTGGATGGCATTGTTTGCGGGCTCATTGTGTGGTCATAAACATTTGTAGTGTGAGTCAGTAAAATACGAAATTCCTTAGAAATAATATTGAAAATCCCAAGGATATGTCCAGTCAGTTTTTACACCTTTTCTACATTGGATGTTCATTTCTGCAAGATTACCTTCTGATTATTTGAATTGCCTTTTTAAGAGTTAAAATGTCCAGACACTAAGACTTACATGTTTTCAACACTAATCTCGTATGGAATCTTAACATGTTAGTAGAGTAACCAAAGCTGTTTATTTTGTTTGATTATTTTTCATGGAAGCCTGTTAGGCCAATCACACTGTGTTTGACCCAGTACTGACTGACACACACCCCTCCGCTCGTGTAGAAAGGTCTGGAGGATTTGTGTTGAGTGATTATCTTTCCTCTCCCATCTATATCTAGCACTTTATGACATAGGAAACAGAGAATGTGCAGTGTTACCTGGGTCATTGTGCAATAAAGCTGCTAAGTCACCACGTGTGTGGGTTAGTGTGACACTCAATACTCATGTAGGCACATGTCCTGTAGACATTTTAAAATATAAAGCTTTAACAGGAGTCAGAGAAGGAAGCTGTTCAAACACTGTATCACTGTATAGAAATTGCTTAATGGAATTTCATTTTTTAATAATAAATAAATAAATAAAGGGAAGCCAAGTGTAGTTATTCAAATCTGCACTCCAGGGATTTTTACTTTGCTTTGTGGGAAACTGAAACAGAACACTTACTATAAGATGCTTTGTGGCATATGTTGATTTTTTTAATTAAAAAAGATTTATTTTTAATTACATGTATGTGACTGTGCATGTACACATGAATGTGAGTGCCCATAGAGGCCAAAAGTATCGGATGCCCTGGAGCCAGAGTTAGAGGTGGTTGTGAGCTACCCAGCAGGAGTGGTAAGGATCTAGAGACTCCTGCAAGAGCAGTACTCACTCTTGACTCCATATGTTAGTTTAATGCAGAGTTATTTTCAACATTTATTTAATTCTAGTATGATGAAGCTAATCTATTTCAGTTGTCTACTTCTATTGTCATTTCTGGTCCACAGCAGATTACATTTTACTAGGTGTGCGTGTGTGCGTGTGCGTGTGCGTGTGTGTGTGTGTAAGTCAGAGGACAAGCTATGGAAAGTCAGTTCTCTTCTTTCACAGTATAAAATATGAATTTTAAACTCAGATTTCCAAATTGGGAGCAAGCATCTTGGCTCTGAGCTATCTAGCCAACTCAAGATGGTTTCTTAACTGTTGTTTAACTTTTTAAAGAAAGGCCAAGTACATTATGGTTGGATTCCATTCATCTTTGTCTTATTTCCCATAAATCCCTTCCTCCTACCTTGGACTGTAGAGACTTGCTTCCACTTAAGACTTAAAGTCCATAAGATTTTAATAAACCACACCTGGTACAGTCCTGGATCTGTCTGTCTCTGTCTTTTGACTCAATCTTAGCTGGTTTTAGACACCAGAACTGAGATTTTCCATAACGACTTGCTCCTCCACTCCTCATTGGAGAGTTGTATTAGTTTGAGGTTAATTCAGTTTGTTAATTTAAAAAACCTGACCTGTTTTCTGGGAAAGCAGGGTAGTAGGATTCTGGTCTATTTTCTCTGCTATTACATAACACTGACAAGAAGCTCATGTGGCACAAAGGGAAAGAACTTAGGTAGTAAACTTAGATCATAACCAGTCTGGCTGGTGGCTCATGACACCTGCCTCCTGGTGAACACAGGTCACCTGGAGAGCTTGTTGAAAGCTGATTTTGATCTCTCAATCTCCTGTCCTTTGAAATGGACAACTGATACACTTCTCTTAAATTGCTACCAGAATTAAAATAGGATCTACATTAAAGCAGTTAGCATAAAGCCTGGAATGGGTACTCAGCAAATAAGGGTTTGAAATGATTAACCCCACCCAACAAATCTTTTAGCCAATTGTGGATATGTTTTGCAAATAACCAACTCTAGTTCATGGAGACGAGGCAAAGCCAAGCAGACACCTGTAGTGGAAGATCTGAGCTGAGCCCTTGTTTTAAACAGCAAGGTGCCCTGTAATCCCTGTAATCCCTGTAATCCCTGCACTGAACTTGCAAAGTCCCAACTCTCTCCTGTATTAGATACATCGGGGGAGACAGATCTTTGCTCAATCCCAAGTCAATTCAAAACTACTTGGAGAACTAATTTTGGCCTTCTTTGTAAATATCACAAGGTCAGCTTCGAGAAAACCCTCCTTTCAATTGCATTTCCTAAGTTTTCACTGAAGCCTAAAACATTTTTCTCTGAAGCCTAATACATGCTGTCAGCCTCCCTTCTGTACCTGCACAGAGGAGTCACTCTCTTCATAACACAGGTACTCAGTGTGTTCCATCTCATGAGCAGTTCTCAGATGGATGGAATGGTTAGATCCCAGCAAGGAATTCCATTGTCTCGAATATGCAGAATTAATCCCAGTAGCGTGTTGTCATTACTGGAGATGTCGGTACATTTGTGGCGCTGTCTCCAGATCTGACTTTATTGTTGGCTTATTCAGTTATACTCTTCCTTTACCCTAAATTATAAACTACTTAAGGGCCCCCCACCCCTACCATGGTGCTGGCCATTGAAGCCATGAACTTAACACAAGCCAGACAAGCGCACTACCGCTGAGCAACATCTCCAGCTGAGAATTTTCAAATGTGTGCAGAGTCTTAGTAATCTTTCATTTCTGTGATTCCAATGATTTTTTTTACATCACTAGTTTTTTAATTCAACCAAGGACTACAATAACCAGAATCATGTCCTTCAAAGTTGGTCTAACTAGTACATGGTTGCTATGCAGCTTGAGAGCTAAAGTTATTTTATGCTTTCGAAGGCCCTTTATGGAACTGGAAAGGTCTCCAGGATAGGATATATTGATTTTCTCTCCCTGTCCCCAACAACAATAAAAATGACGATTTCAAGGCAGGGAACGCTGCCTTGGTTGAGTTTCTCCCTTTCACAAGATGCAGAAATTCTCAACATCCACTCATTACTGCTATCACACAGGTAAGAATTAGATCAGGAAAAAGGCCCATCTGGCCAGGTCACCTGGCTGAAATGAAAAGCTGCTGAAGTCCGTGTCCAGTCAAAGTCACAGGCTGCAGGATTTGGTAGAGGCTCTAACCTTCTCACTGGTCTGGTAAGGAGGGCAAGTGGGGGTTGGGGACTGTTGTGGTAAATATTATTACATTATTTAGTTCCCAAATAAAAGGCAAAAACCTTTAGACTTATAATAAGCCTTTAAAGCATTACAGCTGGGCAGCTATCAACCCTCTATGCTGTTTTGTCTACTTCCCTGTCAATAACCCCGAGTTATCACTTGCCTTGTTCCATCTGGGCCCCTCCTACACCAGCACTCATGATCCTCCTACCTACCCCACATGCTTTCTCCTCTTTCCTCTTTATGTTCCTGCCTGAGACCCCAAGCCCGGGAACTTCACTCCACTCCCTGGCTCGTGCCCAGCCCAGGCTGTACCCTATTAACCAATCACTGGTAACTTGGGAAGCAAGGTTCAAATAACAAAGCTGATATATCGAGGAGCTCCTCATGGATGCTTTATTTAATGATCAAGTCCCTTTTAAACATATGAGAAAGACTAGAGAGTGTAGATTATTATAATTTTTTTTCTCAAATGACTTCAGGGACGAGGAGCAGGAGCTCCAGGGTAGCCAGATCTTGGGGGCCAGTATAGAGCGTTTGAGTCTGGAGCAGCAGCCGCCCATCCCCCACAGGTGAGCTCTGCTTTGCTAGCTCCCATTCCTGCACAAGTCTCCTCTTCCTCCCCCTTCCCAAGCTTTCTTTTCTTTCACATCTCCATCTTCCCTCTGTATAGTCTTATTTGGGGTGGTGTAAACCGATGTTAAAATTTACCTTGAGCAGAAGCAGGTGTGGTGGCCCATGCCTTTAAACCCAGCATTCAGGAGGGAGATCTCTGAGTTTGAGACCAGCCTTGTCTGCACAAGGAGTTCCAGGACAGCCAGGGCTACACAGAGAAACTCTATCTACAAAACAAAACAAAACAAAACAAAACAAAACAAAACAAAACAAAACAAAACAAAACAAAACATTACCTTGAACACAAAGAGTTTGGTTGACGGAGGTAAATGGTTAGGTTCAAGTCAATTACTTATCTCATATTCTACATTAGAAATGAAACACACCTATCTAGATCTAGTTAGTGAGTTTTGGTATTGTGAGATTATGAAAACTCATGAGGTTGAAATTTAGTTATTCTTTGGGCCACTTTTGCAACATTAGTCTCTCAATTTTTTTTCTCATGTTTTCATGTTTTTCTCCCCCTCCCCTCCCCCTATATGTGTGTGTTTTCCCAATGACACTTATATGTCTTTCCTATCTGGGTTCCCTGTAAATAAAGATACTAGGCAAACTTTGGCATTTGGTTGATTGTTGACTAAGGTTAGGCGTCTGAGGGATCTAATTAGCATGAGCAGAAGAGATGGGAGCATTGCAACAGAGCAAGGTGAGTATTCTCACCCCCCCCCCCAAGTGAAGCTAGTCTACCAGTCCTTTACCAAGAGTTGGGTCATTAGTAAAAGAAACTTTATTTAATGATCAAGTCTCTTTTTAACAGATGAGAAAGACTACAGAGTGTAGATGATTATATTTTTTCTCAGATGATCTTGTAGGAGAGACATCTGAGTCATCTTAGACCATCTGGGTTTGCTTTGGGAGGTTTTTTTTTTTTTTGAGGATTTTGAGTATTAATTGACTAACACTGTGAACATTATGCAAACCTTCCCTTTCATATAACCCTAACTTTGCAGGCCCTCTTTGTCCATGACTTCAAGTAAGCACTTATATGCCAGTGATTCTAGTTTACTGTCTGTTGCTCTGACCTTTCTGAATCCCACACCTATTTACAAAGCCACTTGCTTTTGGAGTTCTTAAGAGCAACTTAAAATGAAGCATCTGGGTCCCAGACTCTTGATCTTTGCTCTTCTCAACCAGGCAATTCATTTAGAAAGAAGAGCTATTAAAAATCTTAAAAGGTAGGACTAATGACTGAAGAGATAATTTTGATAGAGGTTCCTTTCTCTCTTCTCAATGGCTTATCAAATTGTGCAGTCAACAGTCTGCCATCTCCTTTCTGAAAGTGTGGTAAGACATGAAAAGTTATGGCTTTTATGGTGAGTTCTCATGTCAATGTCATTTGCATTACTGGCTCAGTGCCAGCTGGGTTCTCATTGGCATGCTTTTAGGTCCACTGCCTACAGATCCCTGTATATGGAAAGAACTGTGGGATACATTTGTGCTCAAACTATATAGCTTTGCTCTTCACTAAGGAGTAACCTCCTGTAAGCTGTGAATCTTCTCGAATACCCTTTTCCATCTGTAAAATAGAGGAAAAAGAATACCTCCCAACTTGCAGAGTTCTTGTGGATTATATGAAGTAACAGCTGAGAGGCATATGAGTTCATAATAAATCTTGACTCTTCTCACCTTCAAAAGCTGGAAATAGATTTCACAAAGTTACCAGTGCTTCCTGCCCCAGCTTGGGACAAGGTCTCCAGTGTTCCAGTCTGATCTGAGTCTTGATGTGTAGTCCAAGAAGACTTTCAGCTCCTGATCCGCTTGTCTCCAGCTCCCAAATGGTACAGGCCATCACACACAGGTTCTGCAGTGCTGGGCATAACCCCAGGGCTTCTCAAAAGGCAAACAGTTTGCTAACTGAATTATGCTCTCAGACTAGACGTTTCTTTAGAAACCCTGGAGTTTGTATTTCTCTCATCAGATGGAATTTATCCCTGGTCCCCTGTAACCTGAGCATCTCTTTTGATCTTGCTAGACTGAGGAAGTACTTGGTTTTTTTTTTGTTTGTTTGTTTTTTGTTTTGTTTTGTTTTGTTTTTCTGGTGGTTAAAAGTCTTATTAATGCAGAATATGCTTGAGGTAAAAAAAATTTTTTTTTCTGGTAAGTTAACAGGTTGTTTAATTTGGTTTATTTGCTTTGGTATATCGCTGCTTGGCCTTTGGCTAAGATCAAGTGTATTTGTTTGGTATATTGCTGCTTTGGTATATGGCTAAGGTCAAGTGTATTTGTTTGGTATATCGCTGCTTTGGTATATGGCTAAGATCAAGTGTATTTGTTTGGTATATCAGTGCTTTGGTATATGGCTGAGATCAAGTGTATTTGTTTGGTATATCAATGCTTTGGCCTTTGGCTAAGATCAAATGTATTTGTTTGGTATAGGAAACTGAGCTCACCTCGTGCATGTGGAACTATATCCCCTGACTCTTAACAGTTTTATTTTAGAGCTACACCATGTTCTTAGATTGGATGAGAAAAGGCCACTCCTTGATTATTGTCTTGCTTTTAGTAACAATGACCCCAGAGCTGCCTTTTGAGGTACATTTTCTTGGTAGCTTGCCTGCCCGTTATAGCTAACATATATAGGTGCTCAGCCAACAGCAGGCCAGATAGGCTTGTGACACAACATTTGTAAGTAAATTTTAGTAACTCTGTCTTGAACTGGTCACAGAAATGTCTGATCTCTCGTTAGGGTCTGGTTTGCTTGTCCGCTTCCTCTACTTTCCTCAACCACTTCTCTTTCAATGGTTTCTGGTAAAAATCCTTCTAGATTTGCACCCGCACTGTGGTGCATACGGCTCATGCAGCTAGAGTGGACCTCTCTCCAACTTTTGCCATGTTTTGCCGCTTGACTCTTAGAATTTTCATCATTGTGTCCAGGGAAGTGGATTGTATCTCCTCCCAGCTCTGCCAGCAGCAGCAGCTTCCTTTCTCATCCTTCAGATTCCCATCTTACTTTCCCAGGGCTGTGGTGTGGGGGGACTTGGGGGGGGGGGCAGGGAGGGTTGCATCCAGATCCAGCTACCATCCAACATGAAAATAAAGCCTGTAAAACTCATGGATTTATTGTGTCATTGGGGCCGGGTCATGAGGAATTGTGGAGAAGGCCTTTAATGAGCCGCTGTAAACACCGTGCCTAACTTCCCGCCTGGAGGAAATTTCTGCGTTTCCAGCCACCCTACCCACAGTCAGTGACTAGAGCCTACTCCAATTGAACTTTTTTCTTGGTTTCCCAAATTTGTCACCTTTTCTGGAGTTTAGGCTGACATGATTTGGGGAACACAAGTCAATACAGGAAGTCCCATACATTTCACCACATTCTTAAAAGAGCTCCAAAGAACCACTTCTCATATCAGTACTCAGGAGTCTTTGAGCCTTGCTAGCACATTTAAGTGGATGAGTACAAGACTAAACCAACAGTTATCAGTGTCAATCACAGGGTTTTTTGTTTTGTTTTTGGTTCTTTTGTTTGTTTGTTTGTTTGGTTTTTTGAGATAGGGTTTCTCTGTATAGCCCTGGCTGTCCTGGAACTCACTCTGTAGACCAGGCTGGCCTCGAACTCAGAAATCTGCCTGTCTTTGCTTCCCAAGTGCTGGGATTAAGGGCATGCACGAACAATGGTTGGCAAATCACACGTTTTTTAAAATGGCGACTTTCATTAAAACGTCTAGCAATCTGCCTTCCTAAAAGGTTTTAAGAGATTTAAAATGGGTTGTCTTTTTTTTTAATTAAAAACCCATATTATTTCACCTGTGTGAATGTAGTTGCAGTCAGTAAACTAGAGTTAAGGAATACCTAGAATTTAGATGCGTCAATCTCCTTGGCATACGCTTCAGCTTTCTGATTGCAGGTCATATTATCTAGGAAGTTTCAAACATCTCTAAACCCATAAATACAAGGACAAGCTGCCCTAGAACTATATCTTTGTCACGGGTAGAATGGTAAAAAGTCTCTGGAAATCTTTTACTCCATCAGTGCAGAGGGCTACAAGCAAGAGTGGCCAGGATCTACAGACTACTCAGTTACTAAATGGGGGTATAAAAACACAAGGATTTATTGCTTGGAAATATCTGGGACCATTTTGTTTCTAAATAAATTTTGGTGGACAGTCTTCCAGCATGGTATCATCAAGCCTGAAAGGCTTCACCTCACGTTATCCAACTCAATGAAGAGATTCAAGCATACAATGATAATTATGCCACAGAATTATATATCCAACACATCGGTCAAGAACTGTATCACCACTGAGGTGGACTTGCTTCTCCTGACTGGTACAGACATTTTGTTTAGCTTGTATCAAAGTTGTCAACTTAAGATGCCCTGTGGAATAAGGAATAGGTACATCATGAAATACATCATGTACATCATATACAAAGACCAACACAAGTTCAGAGATAGATAGACAGACAGACAGACAGACAGACAGACAGACAGACAGACAGAGAAAGAAGATATAACAATGAGGTCTGACATTGCTAGGATTTGTAAGGACACAGATCAATGGGAACTCATGGTTGCTAATGGAACTTGGAACCTATTCCTTATTCCACAGGGCATCTTATGTTTGCAACTTTTATACAAGCTAAACAAAATGTCTGTTCCAGTCAGAAGAAGCAACTCCACTTCAGCAGTGTGTATAACTACAACCATTTTGGGAAAATAGTCTGTAATTTAGTAATTTGAAAATTAGCATACCCAATGACCCAGTAATTCTCCCCATATGTGTCTATTCCAGAGAATCGAACGCTCTCATGCCTCTGAATCCTTGTATGAGAATGTTCATGATCCCAACTGAGAAATAATAGAGTCCATCAGGCATAGAGTAAAGAAGGAAGCCAAGAAATACTTATGTGTAGAGAGCAATGAACCGCACCTATGTGTGGGAATACAAATATTTTTAAGCAGCATTAGCATAAAATTCAGGCCAAGGTTACTTTTAGGAAGAGTGGGGAACGGGTAGCTGTGCAGACCCTGCAGGTGAGGTGTCCAGACTTCTGGGTAAGGGTAATTAATCTGGGTGGGGACTGTAAGAGTCTTCATTTTATCCTTCCCACTATATATCTATGTGCTTTTATGTGGCTGTTATTTCACACAATACAATAGCTGACGTAGTAGATTTCTAGTTGTTTGTCTCCTTTTATACATTTACTTTGGACAGGAAGGCACATGTGGGGACATTGGAAAAGTCACATGGCAACTCTCCTCTGTGATACTGGTCGATCTGTGGTGGGAATTGTCAACACCCAGGAGGTTAGCCTCTGGTCACCTAGATTGAAATTAGCCTCTGAGAGTGTCTGGGAGGGATTGTCTTGATTCTGTTACTGGTGTGTGAAGATCAGCCTTAATTGTGGGTAGGACCTTTCCCCGAGTGGAGCTTCAAGACTGTATAAAATGAGGGATAAGCTGAATAGTAAGTAGACTGCACTGCTTACTATTGCTCTCTGTTCTTGACTGGATGTGATGTGCCTGTTTCTCTTGACCTTCTGTTTTCGCAGCTTCCTCTCTATGATGGGCTATGACCTACAAACAGGTTTGTGAGCCAGACAAATCCATTCTCTGTTAAGTTGCTTTTGACAGAGTAGTTTACCACAGCAACAGGAAAGGAAACTGAAGCGCTGACCTCAGAGCTTTTAGCTGGTCTGTATCAGGATCTCTGGCTGGGTACAGCTTCCTTTTCTACTTACACGATGTATAGCACAGGGAACAGAATGGTGGAATGAGACCCATAGGAGTCACCTCAGACAAATGCAGTGACTAAATAAGATATACCACCATAGACATTTTTCCTACTAGAGCTTACCTTGGGTGCATTTGTGTGAACTGTAAAAGACACCTTTGTCCTACCAGAGACTGGCTGGACAGATAGACAGCACTGAGAGAGACTGACTCACATCAATGTACAGAGCTGCTGCTGCTCTGTGGTCAATGCAGTTTAGAGCTGTGGTGTTGGCAAGTGACAAATGTTACTGCCGTGGGATAGAACCCAACACTCAGAAGACAGGCTGCATGCTGACAGTCAGCTAAGGAGCTTAGATGCAAATAGAGCCCCAATTCATTCTGCTGGAGGAGTCTAACTTCTCATATTATTCTTCTGCTTTTATGACAAATTCCTTGGATAAAGCACTGTGTTGGGAAATCTTCATTCCTGTATGTAATTACTGCTGGATATAAGCAGTACCTTTCTAAGATCAGTTTCTCCATCTTCAAAAAACGGTGTCTTTGGTTTATGTACATTGCCTGGTGAAGCATGAGTGTTTTAGGGTTAGCAGAACAGGTGTGGTGGGTCAGAGTATTCTGATGGGTGAGCTGAGGACTTCTTTGATTTTTTCCAGCTAACAACACAACATGCTCTGACCTGGATTGACCAGACCAGGATAAAATGAGATCCTGTGTCACCTAACACTGGCAAACCAGGATTTTGTTCTCCATTGAAGTTTAATTAGCCAAGCTCCCTCTTTCTTTGTGATGACTAAATCTTGGCTATTAACTTGAGGAACTCTCAACTGAAGAATTGCCTGTATCAGATTGGCATGTCAGCGGAGTATTTTATTGTTAATTAATATGGGGGTGCCCAGCCCATTGTGGGTGATACCATCCCTAGACTGCTGGGCCTGGGCTGTATTTTGAAAGGTAGTTGAGCATCAGCCCCAGAACAAAACAGTAAGAAGCTTTCCTCCATGGTCTTTGTTTCAGTTCTGCCTTAAGTTCCTGTTCTTACTTCCCCCTCATGATCTACTGTAATCTGCTTGGCTTGCAGGCAAACCATTTTCTCTCCTAAACTGCTCTTGTTCCAAGGATACTATTACAGTAACAGAAAGCGAACTAGGACACTTTCCTTCCGTACTATAGAACCAGCCTGTGATTGACCATGTACAGAAGTACCATTTACTTAGAAATTTACGATGTTGGGATACAATTCATTTTGCTTTTCTTCTTTCCATTTTCCCCCTTCTGTGCTGGGAACAGAAGGCAGCCTTCACTGTATCCATAAGCTACATCCAAAACTTGACACCCACTCTTGAACAAAAAAGTGGAGAGTTTTCTGATGACTAGTTGACAGAGAGACTGGTGTGAGGTTTGGGCTTTCTTTAAGGAATCGTTCACATTGGATCTTCAGAACTAAGAATGAAAACCAGTGGAGAGTATTCCTCTCCAGCTCCTGAGTGAACCCTGGATGATATTTAATTTCTTCCATTTACTTGGTTAATCTCATTGGGAAGAGTATAAGAATAAGAATTATTTATGTCTGTCAGTGTTCTGAATGAGGATATTGCCCCCTAGTGCTGAAAAGTGGCCTAGCTGGGAGCACCCCAAAATCACAACTGAGTTAAGATTGAGTTTTTAATATTGGTACCGAAGACCCGGATTTTTTGCCCTGACTGACTTGTGGGTTCTAAAAAGAACTGATGATATTAACTATCATGTCATATAAAATCATGGCTACCAATAACCAATTGCCTTTTTGATTACAGCATGGGACTATGACTTTACCTATGAGGTGGAGGAGTGGCAACTTCCGAGTAGCAGATCTTTCAGAGAAGCCCACAGAAGTTTTTTTCATGTAGTAAATGGCTGTTGATTTTATTGTGTGGGTTTTGCCACTAGGAGGTAAAGTCTATTGTCTTTCATGGATAACAATCTTGGCTTTTAAATTTAGCAAATTTACTGCATCTGTCCTTAATGCCAGGTCAAAAGCTTTTTAACGTTTTGTTATGAGGGAGAGAAAGTACGTTCAAATTGCTTCTCTGAAGCATTCATTGGTCCAACCAGGAAGTAAAGAGCAGTCAGCTGGAAAGGAGAAGTTAAACTGTTAACTATTACCAGGAAGTAGCAGGGACCTGGTTACCAGGAGGTAAAGACAACTTTAAGGAACAACATTTGAAAGAACAACCACAGCCCAGGGCTGGTGGTGGTGGTGGCAGCTGAGAAAGAGGAAAAGCAAGCAAGGAAGAAGCAACTTTCAAAGAAATACCTACCAGCCCACCATCCCAATCAGGCAGGTCTCTTCATGGAGATTCAAACTTCCTGGAGAGTGTCCAGCTCAACCTACTCAGAGATGGAGAAAGTGCAGTGTCCACACAGAGGAAACTGTGCAGAATAAATTGTTCTGCCTTCAGGGCAGAACACCACCCACAGGGAACTCCTGGAGACAGCAGGCTGCCCACTGCTGTCCACTTCTGGTGGAAGCCAAGAGCTGTGGGAACTGAGTAATCAGGAGGCTTGGGAGAGGTGAACACCAGAAGAAGTAACCCTTTCTTCTTTCTCTTCTTGAGTCTATTCTATGTACCCTAATGACTAAGTGTTTCATTGTTCCAGTTATCAAAAGAAAAACAGAAGTTGCCTGTGAGTCCAACAAAAGTGGATTTGGGCTTGAGAGTCAATAAGTAGCAGATATAATATATTTTTTACTAACTCTAATTGTTAAATATCAGAAACTGGCCCATTTTGAAGAATCTATTTGGGTCTTGGGTATTCTGGTAATGGACCCCCTCTCCACCTCTTCTCTGTTACCAGCTGATGCACAGGCACCCATATCGGTATCTACCTGTTGCTGAGACTGCT
Organism: Rhabdomys pumilio; assembly: GCA_030674055.1. Taxonomy (NCBI): domain Eukaryota; kingdom Metazoa; phylum Chordata; class Mammalia; order Rodentia; family Muridae; genus Rhabdomys; species Rhabdomys pumilio. Next base: position 40,533,962 of record JANHMN010000013.1, read on the forward strand.
ACATGGATCAAACATTCTTATTTATTTATTTGTTTATTTATTTTGAGACAGGGTTTCTCTGTGTAGCCTTGGCTGTCCTGGAACTCACTATGTAGACCAGGCTTGGCCTCGAACTCAGAAATCCACCTGCCTTTGCCTCCCAAGTGCTGGGATTAAAGGCATGTGCCACCACTGCCGGGCTAAAGATTTATTTATTTTATATATGTGAGTATACTGTCAATGTCTTCAGACACACCACAAGAGGGCATCAGACCCCATTACAGATGGTTGTGAGCCACCATGTGGTTGCTGGGAATTGAACTCAGGATCTTTGGAAGAGCAGTCAGTGCTTTTAACCATTGAGCCATCTTTCCAGCCCATGTTTTCTTCTTTAATCCCCTTCTACTTCTCACTCCTGGATTACAGCCTTGAAGAGCTTTGTCTACTTGTTTCTATTTCCCTTTCTCCCACCATTTCTTGAACATACTCAGTTCTGACGATTTTCTTCCCTCAGAGATAGACACTTGCTCTTAGGCCTCTGTTATAGTGCAAGGTAGGGAGGCTAAACAGTTAGAGTTTTAGTTTTCATTTATCTGTCAAGAAAACAAGTTATAACAAATTATATGCATATATTATACTATAAAATTAGAAAGTTTTTTTTTTTTTAAATTAAGTATCTGACATATAACTTTTCCCTTCCACTTCTGGACTTCGTGACCTTTCTTTCTTTGTATAATAAAAATTCTATAGTATAATCTACATAAAAACATAAAAAGATAATTTAATCTACCTCCCTAGCATAAGTTATCAGATTTTATTTTTATTCATTAATGATTAACACATACAAAATATAAACCTTTAAACAAAGATAGACTTATTTACTTAACTGCGTCTAAAAAGAAAGAATATTCGCCAATATGATTTAACTTGACTCCCATATAAAGAGAAAATAGGCATAAAGCCTTCAGTGGTCTGTCACTTATAGTCTCGACAGGCGAGGGCGCCAATGCTGACAGTGAATTGATAAAATACTCTGCTCAGAGTTATGGATTTTGCATAGTCTGCTTTCTCACCCCATGTACCTTTTCCTTAATTTTTAGTTGTTTTTTAGAATTAGCATACAACATAAAGATTTCATGATCACCCTTCTTTTTGCCCCTGTGGATTCTCATTGTGTAGTACTATTCCTAGAAACCAAACAGTCCCCATCTTCCTGATTGTAGCCGTGCCTGACTGCTTGCTGGCTCCCGATGCTCTTCACAGAAGAAGGGGGCTAGAGGGTCACTGGGCCCTGGGGGAGTATCCATTGCACAGTGCTTTTGCAAACCTGGGGGCATCTACAGGCTGAGTGCAGATTGTCAGTGGGGCTGTTTGGGGATCATCTATGTTCCTGCTAGATCCACACTTGGTCAGTGATCCTAATACCTTCACTGGGTCTTCAGAGTGAAGCTTGGCTTGTCATTGTGACCTCATGAGGAGTGGGGCAAAGGCTGTGTAGTGCCACCACCAGGGTGAAAATTCTCCAAATAATTCTCTCCTCCTCCCTTCTGAACCCCCCACTGTCCCCCTTCCCTCCAGGGGTCCCCGTCTGCTTTCATGTCACATGTGTTCCATCCATTATTTCCTTAGCACTTACCACACCTCCCTTTCTCACTCTGTGACCCATTCCAACACCCACATATATAAAATGAGAAGGCAGTAGAGGTTCATGTGAGAAACACATGGTGTTTGTCTTTCTGAGTCTGGGTCACTGGAACCTACAAATGCCGTGATTTCTCTGTTCTTTATTTCTGAATAAATTTCTATTGTATTTATGCTCTATAATTTCCTCATCCATCTGTCGATGGACATCTAGGCTGTGCTCAGAGCTCTGTTTGAAGCTTTTTCTTTCCAAAGGTGCTAAACACCCAGGGATTTGAAAGTGTTATTATTATTATTAAAATTATTTTCCTCAGAAAAATGCACATGTCTATTGCTGAGGTGGAATACAGAAAGGGGTAAATGCTAACTGTGATGAATCTGGAAAGCTAGTTGGGTGGGAAGTATGGTGGGGCTGGCATGCTTCTGTTTTTCCTCTTTTCCTCCTCTCCCTCTTCCTCCTTCTCCTCCTCCTCTTCCTCCCACTCCTTCTCTTCCTCCTTTCTTCTCCTCCTCTTCTTCATCCTCCTGATTCTCCACCTCTCTTTTCACCTCCTCCTCTTCTTCTTCCTCCTCCTCCTCTTCCTCCTTCTCCTCCCCCTCTTCTTTCTTCTACTCCTTCTCCTCCTCTTCTGTAGTAGTGGAACAACTTTGTGGGAAGCTTCTTTGATGTGGATTTGTAAGATTCTGCAAAAAGTCTGAAGGCTAGGGCAGTGAGTGGGAAAAAAAAGCTCAGTCTGCGACTGTCCATTCTCAGCAGGCCTCCTTAGGTGCCGTCCTTCCAGGCCAGTAGCACCACTACCTACTCTAGAATGAGGGCTGAGTTCACCTCAGCTGTTCGTACATCCATAGGGGTGGGAGCAGAGGAGTCACTGATTTGATGTCCCTGAAAAGAATACAAATGCTGTGTGACTCCTCCAGCTCTTGGCTCCTAAGGTCCTCATGTTAGTCTCAATTAGTCTTCTTGGGGTTCCAAAACACAGCCTTCCTGAAGGGTAAATGACTTGGAAAGAAATTCTTGCTTCTATTTGTTTTAGAAACCAAAGGCTTTAGCACTGCTTTCATAGTGTCCCATAAGCTAAGGGGGCAATATCTAGGACATTCCAGAGACCTGGGGTGGGGGAAGTCACCAGTATCTATGAGGGTGACTCTAGCTGAGACTCCTAACAGTAGGAGATATGGATCCTGAAGTGGCACTTCCTATAGCCAGGCAGGAATTTCAGTAGAAGGATAAAGACAGCAACCTACCCACAAAACCTTCAACCTAAAATGTGTCCTGCCTACAAGATATTCAGGGACAAAGATAGAGCAGAGACGGAGGGAATGGCCAACCAATGACTGGCCCAAATTGAGACCTATCCCATGGGCAAGAACCAGTCTCTGACACTATTAATGATACTCTGTTATGCTTGCACACAGGAGCCCAGCATAACTGTCCATGAAAGGTTCCACTCAGCAACCAATGGAAAGAGATGCAGAGACCCACAGCCAGACATTAGATGGAGCTTGCAGAGTCTTACGGAAGAGTTGAGGGAAGGATGGAGGGACCCGAAGAGAACAGTTAACTCCAACAGGGTCAACTTACCTGAACAGTTGGGGGTTCCAAGAGACTGAACCACCAACTAAGGAGTGAGCACAGGGTAGACCTAGGCCCACTGCACATGTATAGAAGATGTGTAGCCTGGTCTATTTGAGTCCCCCAACAACAGAAGCAGGGACTGTCCCTGAATCTGTTGCCTGCCTGAGGATTCCATTCCTCTAACTGGGCTGCCTTGTACAGCCTTTATGGGAGAGGATGTTCGTAGTTCCTCCGTGACTTGATGTGCCCCGGTGAGGTGGGGAGAGTGGGGGGATAGCGTGTGGGGTGATACTAATGGGGGCCCCTCCTTTGCAAAAAAGAAGGGGAGGGAGGAATGGAGGGAAAAGCTGCATGAGGGGGGTTACTGGTAGGAGTGGAGCTGATATTGGGATGTAAAGTGAATAAATAAATAAATTTAATAATATTAAAAAGAGGTCTAGAGGTAGGAAAAAAAAAGAAACCAAAGGCCTTTGAGGTCTGAGTAAGCTAATGGCTGAGTTTCAGTGGAGGCCGGTCTGTACAAGGCTTCCGTTGTTCTTGGTTAAATGTACATAATTTGTGGTTTTTAATTTATCAAAAGTTATTTCAGATTTCATTTTGTTATTATTTCTAAGCAATGCAAAAGAAAACCAGAGGGCGGGGGTGGGGGTGAGGGGATACAAACCAAAGTACTGAAGCCACTGCTGCCTGGAATTGTAAAATCAACCTTATTGAAATAGGATGACTATTGAACGATTCTCCCGTTTTTCTCTGTAGCTTGCTGGGTCTTAACTTTAGGAAGGCCCAGGTAACTGGCGGAAAGTTGTTTTACAGCTGATACATGTCTCTCAGCCTCAGTGACCTTTATTTCCCTTCACTCCTTTCACCCAGTGAGAAACCACGCCTACGGGGTGGGGGTGGGGTGAAGCGAGTGGAGCGGGTGCGAGTGGGGCAGGTCCTCCTAGATTTCTCTACAATCTCCAGTACTCGCACAGCCACTGATAATGCTGACTTCTCATTCCAAGTAGAAATTTAAATTTTCCTCTTCAGTCAGCACAGCTTCAGATATCTGCTGAGAGCTGACAACCCCTTTCAGGGCAGCTATGCTGCTGGAGGTTATGAATAAAGATTACTCGGCATCTGCCTCCTGCCCTGATTCACCAAGTTCTTTAACCCTTGCCACATACATTGCAATTTTTCCCCAGCTTGTTGCTTAACTTTGGATTTTCTGTTTAGGGTATATTTTACCCCTCAAGTCTGCTAAGTTTCTATGTGGCAAACTCAGTAAGTTTCTTCACTTACGATTTTGCCTCTGACATACACTGAATCATTTTCCCCAACTGAAAAGGAACACTTCCTGTGATGGAGGCCATGTGAGTCCCAGCGGAATGACTTTTGATGTCCAGCAGCCTGACACATACAAGTCAAGCCTTCCCTCCAACTTTGTGGGGTCTGCACATACAGGTCTGGCTTCTCCAGCCTAGATAGAAGCTGTACATTCTCTGCGGAATCATCTAGGTCTCCCCAGCTTTCTCTTTGGGAGCCTGGTAGTACCCAGGACTGTTATCTTGGCCCCAGCAGAGCTTGTGGCTGCTGAATGGAGCCATGTTGTGTATAAAAACAAGAACCGAAAGTATGTAAATGTCACTCACCTTAGCTGAACGCAGACCTGAAAGAATCTTTTCCCTTCTAACAGAGACGTTAATCAAGGTTTTGATCGGAAGAAGTTGATGCGGAAGGTGATTCTGCAAAGTGACGGGAGAGAGTAGAGATGTGAGGCAGGGAAGGGGCCATGTTCACGCTACGTTGATGGGTTGTTTTTTTTTCTGGGGGTGTCTGAGCTTTGTCTTGGTTGAGATCCTTTGAAAAATCAACATAGGTCATGCCTGGGAATTTTCTTTGAATTTATTTCTTTTTTAATTGTCCTAACCAAATACCTGACAATAGACAATTTACGGCTTTATTCTGGCTCATAGTTCAGAGGCATACAGCCCATCGTGGTGGGGAAGGCATGTCCCTGCTGCTGCCCAGAAAGCAGAGAAAGGAGAGGGCTCGTGTGCAGAGACCCCCTCCCTCACCCCTTTATTCTTTCTGAGTTGCTGGCCTATGAAACGGGGTTACTGGTGTTTATTAGATCCTCCCATCTCAGCCAATCCTCTCAGTCTATCATGCATATATCTAAAGGTGTACCTCACTATTTCCCTGGACTTTTATCAAGCCAGGGAAGTTGACAATCATAATAAACCACCATACTGACCAAGGACCTAACATAAATACAAGGCATTTATGAGATTGCTCTCCCAATACAGAAGACGAATTAAGCAGAATTCCTTGGCATGCCTGAAATGTTGGGATTGTCTCAGGTTAGGATACCTTTAAAACAGTCTTTTAATTGTGTGTGTGTGTGTGTGTGTGTGTGTGTGTGTGTGTGTGATTTTTACACTATGCACCCCAATCCAATCCATCTCCCCCTCCCTTCATACCCGCTCTACACCCTTGGAACTTCCCACCCAACAGAGAAAAAAAAAAACTCATTAAGGAAGCTCCAGTGTGTCCTGCAGTACACCGTTCTGTCCACACTTCACTGCTTGCAAATGTTCACGGTAATGACTCACTGGTCTGGTACGAGGCCTCTGGCTTCTGCTACTCTATCAATACTGGAGCCTCACTGGGACTCAGATATCCTGATGTTGCCCCGTGTCCTGGAGACCCTGCGGTTTGGGGTCTGAAGGACCATCCCCTTCATGCACTGTTCACTGATGGGGTAGATGTTGGAGTGGGTCAATTCAAAGCCCTGCATCTGGACCTGAGAGGTATCTGAGTTGGTGTGCTTGTAGGTCATCTTCAACCCCTCCCCATTGCCCCACCTACCAGGGCCAGCTCTACCATGCAGCTCAGGCAAAGTTCAGGTCCTGTTCTCCAGAGGGTTGCAGCAGGTAAGGGACATGGCTGGTTCTCCCAGTCACATGACTCCAGGCCAGCTCTCCCATCTGTCATAGGTAGCAAGGGATGAAGAAAGAAATGAGAGCATCTTTCCCTTGTCTGTACCACCACACAGCAAACAAGGTTGGCTCTCTCACAATCCCCACATCCAGGGCCAGCTCTACTGTGCAGCCCAGGTGAGGTGCAGGGCCCACTCTCCTGAGTACTGTAGCCCGTGAGGGGCAGGCCATCTCTCCTGTTCTGATGACCTCAGGGGCTGCTGTAGGTGGCTTGGTGGTGGTGAGGGATCTCTCCCTTGTACATGTCACCATACAGCAGACAAGTGGTGAGGCCAGCTTTCCCATACTCATGCCCTCAGAGATGGCTTGCCTGTGCCCCCACCGCCAGGGTCAGCTCTACTGTGCAGCCCAGGTGAGGTGCAGGGCCCACTCTCCTGAGTACTGTAGCAGGTGAGGGGCAGGGCCAGCTCTTCTGCTCTCACGATCTCAGGGCCAGCTCTCCCACCTGCCACAGGGAATGAGGGAACGAGGGAATGAGGGAACGAGGGAACGAGGCAGGGGGCCTCTCTCCTTTGCCTATGCTGCTGCAAGGCAGACAAGTTGCAGGGCCAGCTCTCGCATACTCACACTCTTGGGGTTGGTTCACCTGCCTCCCTATTTCCCTATGCCCCTACCTCTGTCAGGGTCAGCTCTACTGTGCTGCCTAGGTGAGGTGCAGGGCCTGCTCTCTCAAGTGCTGAAGCAGGTGAGGGCAAGGACAGTACTCCTGCTCTGGTGTCCTCAGGGTCAGGTCTCCCCACTCCACAGGTGGTGAGGGGCAAACAGGGAGGAGGGTATCTCTCCTTCCTCCAGGCCACCACATAGGATATGAGTGGTAGGGTCAGGTAGAGCCAGGTCTTCCAAACTTATATCCTTGGAAGCCAGCTCACTCACAACTCCTGCGATGTGTCCTGCTCTCCTGAGTATTGGAGCTGGCTAGGGGTGGGGTCAGCTTTTCTGTTGTCACACCCCCCCAGGGCCAGCCTTCTCACAATGCCCAGGTGAGGGGTTGGGGCCAGTTCTGCACAGCCCTTAGACAGCCACATGTTCTTGGATGGCAGCCCAGAGCAGGGACTTCTGCCTGGCCTTTGGTGGGAACAAACTCTTGCTGCTACAGGGCCATGGACTCCATGCAGCATGATGCAGACATGGCCCCCAGTGGCAGCAGAGGCCAGGATCCCACCATGGTCCCTGGGTACTCACATTCCGCCTCTCTTCATTGTTACATCCCTCTGTTTCTTTCTCTTCCATTTCTCCACCACTAACTTGCATTTGCTCCTCTTAGCAGTGCCCTGGATATCTGAGTATCTGGGGTCATCTCAGGAATGGTCTCAGGAGTGCTATGTATGCCCCATCCGTGCATAATGGCACAATGCAGGAGTCATCTCAGGCATGGTCTACCCCATTAGGCCTGCCAGGCACCCAACTGGTAGTCATCTTAGGCTAGCTCACTGCCCAAGCTCCATGGTGCTGGTCAGATGGTCATCTCAGGCTAGCTCCTTGACAAGCCTGCATGAGTAGTCCCATGCCTGGGTGGTTGTCTTGGTCTCTCTACTGCCTGCACCAAAGTTCCAGGAGGGGTTCTTCTAGTGTCTTCTGGCTCATTTCCTGCCCTGGGAGCCCCATCTGGGCCTGCTTGCTGCCTGACTGGTGGTAGTCTCAGGCTTACTTTTTTCAGGAAATGTTAGGCTACTAATCATTCAGATAGATGTTCTCAGGTCAGAACACTGAGTCTACATAGACATAGCCTCTCTCCACTCTGCCACCTACTGACCCATATGTGATACAGCAGCCACTTCTGCAACTTATCTACAGACTTTGGTAATGAAACTTCAGGACACAGCCCGGCTTTCCTTGTCTTCCTACCTCCAGGCATCCTCTGCTCTCTATGCTTATCCTACAATCAGTTATATCAGCACTGATTATGAGATTGGCTACTAGGCTGTTTGAGCTCACAGTTCTGTGTAAGCCTGGCTGCTGATGTTCTGGGGACAAGTAAAGGGTTTGCTATTGGACCTTCTTGTTTACTTCTATCTGTTGCCTCTTTGGGACTTCTTGTTTGGCTGATATCCCAGAGTCTTGAGTCTGGTCAGCTCGGGCTGAAGAGTCAGACGTGATTAACAAGAGACCAGCACTATTGATGTGGAACCTTTGTGTTACTGGAACAATTGTTGCTCGAGAGCTGGAGCTAAGAAATTAGTGATGATTAAGAAGAGACCAATACCATTGAAGTGAAATCTCCTGGAAAGTGCTTTCTGAGAGTCAGTTCGCAGAAGCTGTGTTTTAGAGGTGGCCAAAGTTGTCCCTCACATCAACAGCTAACCTTGGTAGTTTAAGAGTCACCCAGGTGTTACTGGCTTTGAAGGTCATGGAGAACATCTGGGTCTTAGCACCGTGAGAGGCCAGGAGAGGCCATTGGTGAAGGTGCAGCCTCAGTAGCAGTTGGCGGCTCTGCATTGAAGGGATCATGCAGAGAAATCAAGACTTGGCCCCATGAAAAGAGGCTATGGAGAAAGTGCAGTCCAGTTTCAGCAGAGACCCCAGTGTTTTGGAGATGCCAGTACCACGTGACGAACCCCCAGGAACAGCAGCAGTGGAGCGGAGCCAGCGAGAGCCTAGAAGACAAGCTGTGTGCTGCAGAGGGTGAAGCTGGAGAAGTGACCCAAGACCCTTGGAGGAGCCCAGAAGATCGTGAGTGAGTCTCAGGTAATTGGACACTGAGTTATTTACACTGTAGGAGTTTGATGACACTTTGTTTAGATTGTGACTGTGTCCTTCTTCTTTCCTTTGGAAGAAAGTATTTAGCTTATTTTTTTGATTTTTATGGGAGCCCATAACTGAAAGACTTTGAACTCAAAAAAAAAAAAAAAAAAGAAAAGATTTTGGATTTTTAAAGAAATTGGGTATTATAAAATGTTTTAATCTATAAGACTGTGGGATTTAAAAAGGTTATTTATGTTTTTAATGTGAGATCTTGGGAATAAGTGGGAAAGGAAAGGTTGTGGCTGAATGTGATGTGTTTGTGTGCCAAGTTGACAAGGGATCAATTGTGCTCGATAGCTTTATGTCAACTTGACAGAAGCTAAAGTTGTCTGAGAGGAAGGAGCCTCAGTTAAGAAAATGGCTCTATAAGACCAGGCTGCAGACAAGCCTGTAGGGTATTTTCTTAATGATTGATGGGGGAAGGGCATAGCCCATTGTGGGTGATGCCATCCATGGGCTGGCTGGTGGTCCTGGGTTCTATAAGAACGTAGGCTGAGAAAGACACAGAGGAGCAAGCCAACAAACAACATTCCTCCATGGTCTCTACATCAGCTTCTGCCTCCAGGTCCCAGCCTTACTTGAGTTCCTGTCCTGACTCTCTTTGGTGATGAACTGTGATGTGGAAGCATAAGCTGAATAAACCCTTTCCTCCCAGCTTGCTTTTGTGTTCATGATATTTTACTTCAGCAACAGAAACCCTCACTGAGGCAGTATAATACTGAAAGTATATCTGCATGCCTGTCAATTAGGCCATCATTATTTTTAAGAAAAGCTTCCAGTTTGAATGTCAGTACACTTTAGTGACTGCATCAGCATGCTGCTGGCATTCATTCAGTTGGACTTACAGGGTTTGGGTTGCTGGGGAGGAGTGGTAAGCTGTGGCACTGTGGCCCTTGTCCACAGTTACAGTGGTGACACTGTAGATTCTTAATTTTAATTAAGAGTTTTCCCCCAAGTGCTGGGAATTAATATCAGGCTTTTCTTCATGTGACAAAAGTGCTTGACTGCTGGGATGCAGCCGTAGTCCTTCTTGCATCTGTTGTGAGATTCTTCCTTGGTGTCTTTAGGAAGTTTCTTTGGGAAGGTAATGTTTTTGTGGTTTCTTTGATTTTTTTTTTCCTGTGAAGTTCCTCTCCTCTCCTCTCCTCTCCTCTCCTCTCCTCTCCTCTCCTCTC
>JANHMN010000013.1:40544065-40598380 GCA_030674055.1 Rhabdomys pumilio
TCTCCTCTCCTCTCCTCTCCTCTCCTCTCCTCTCCTCTCCTCTCCTCCCCTCCCCTCCCCTCCCCTTTCCTGTAACTCATTCCAGGTTTTTAATCTCTTTCTCCCCTCACCTTGTTTCTTCTGTCCTAACATCTCGTTCCATTCCCTTGGCCTCAAACTTGTGATCCTCTTGCCTCAGTCTCCTGAAGGTTAGATTTACACATCGTACCACACCAGGCTCATTAAAAAAATTTTGTTTATGTGTATGAGTGTTTCACCTGCATATATATCTGTGCACTATGTGAGTGCTGGGTGTCCCTGGGGACTAGAAGAAGGCATCAGATGTCATAGAAGTAGAATTGTGAGCCTCCGTGTAAGTGCTGTTAACAGAACGTGGGTCCATTGGAAGAGCAACTGGTGCTTTTAACTCGGCTGAGCCATCTCTCCAGCTCCAATCCCAGGCTTATGTTTTTTTTTCCCAGCTTTACTGTTGTGATTAAGAAAAAATATATTGAGTGAAGTGTACAGTGTGGTGTCTTGATGGATATAGTTTGAAAAAAATCACCAGGACTGGATAATTCGCAGAGCCCCTGTGATGCTTAGTCTTGACTGTCAAATTTATAGAATCTAGAGTCTCTAGCAGATAAACCTCTGGGCCTGTCCATGAGTTGTTATCTAGATTCAGTTGCTTGAGGATGGCTTGCTCTCAGTGTGGGTGGTGCTGTTCCAAGGCCCAGGGGTCCAGACTGCACAAAGGAGAGAGAGGTAGCTATGCCCCTAGTGTTCATCACTCTTTGCTTCCTAACTGTGGATGCGATGTGACCAATGCTCCAGGCTCCCGCTGTTGTAACTTTTCTGCTGTGGTGAACTGTACTCTCTAACTGCAAGCTAAACTAAGCCTGTCTCCCTTGAATTGCTTATCACAGCAATAAGAGAATTAATTAATCTACCCGTGTTGTGGACACGTTTTTGAGTAGACCCATACAGTGTCACGAACCACAGCCACCATGTTGCACATTAGATTTCCAGAGAGTATTCTTCCTATAGTTGAAGATCTTCTGTCAGTCTCAGGTATAAAGGCTACTACCTTGTCTATGCGTCTTTAAGGAGACATAGATGCTGATGGTGGCTTAGGCACGAGAGCCTGATCCTCTGCCCACTCTCAGCCTTACTGCAGTGTATGGTCCATCTGGACCTGGGACTTTACCATTTAGCAGCAGTCTTGCTTCAACACTTATTCTTTTCCTGTGTCCTAATCCCGGAGTCTTGCTCCCACTTTTTGCCAGTAGGTGGCAAGAGAGGCCTGGGAAAAATATCATGACCAACCATGAAGATTAAGGAAGTCAGTTTATATCTGGTAGGGCTGCATCCCCTGAGAGAGGCAAGGCTTCTTTAAGGAGGTCTTTGATGGAAGCAAAGAATTTCCTTGTAGACTTGCCTGAGGCTAGAGAGAGGGTTACCTTTGAGTTAGTTTCCTTTCCTTTTAAAAGTTGCAAAGTGTATTTATCTACGAATTACACACAGACACAATCACATGCCTTAACCATGAAAATTCATTAGCTCTTCTTACATGTCAGGGGGTTCATATTAACTAACCCAACCATGGAAGGGTTGACTGAACCCTGATAAGGAGTCAGGATTTAGGATAAGTTAGAACTACTGACAAATGACAAGCAGCAACTGAGGTTAGAAGCAAAGAGATCAAAGTTAGCTCAGGACACCAATAAAAGTAGGTGATCAGTTACAGAGACACAGGTGAGAAGCAAAGTGTGTATTTCCTGTTGTCAGCTGCTCAGTAGCCTGCTCAGCCTTGGACCTGCAAGTCTGTTCTTGGCATCTCTGTGTATTGAAGAACCTATAGGTGTAGACTTTAGAGGCAGCTACATTTAGGTTTGAGATTCAGCGCTGTCATCTCTAAGAACTGTGGTCTCAACACAAAACCCTTCTGAGCCTTGGATATCCATCTTCCAAATGTGGCCGTCACATTTAGACCAAGGAGTGGTGTCAATAGTAAATAAAAAGGACCCTTGTCCCTGGAGTCAAATAGTTGCTTAACAAATATAACTGTTAGGAAATTAATCACCTAATGATTAATAATAGAAACAGAAAATACAAAGGAAAGTGTCTTAGTTAGGACTTTATTGTTGTGAAGAGACACCAACCACAGCAACTCTTATAACGAAAAGCATTTAATTGGGGCTGACTTATGGTTTCAAAGAGTTAGTCCATGTTTTTGTCATGATAGGAGACATGGCTGTGTGCAGGCATACAAGGTGCTGGAGGAGCTAAGAGTTCTATATCGTGATCCACTGACCCATAGGCAGAAGGAGATTGAATTTGTTACACTGGGAGTACATTAAATATATGAGACTTTCAAGTCTGCTCGTTTATTTCTTCCAACAAGGCTACACCTTCTAATAGTGCCACTACCTCTGGGCCAGGCATTCAAAAACATGAGTCTATGGAGGGATATTTCTGTTCAAACCATCATAGAAAGACATCCCACAGATATAATCTTTGGTCACAGAGAAATATTCTTCATATATAAATAGTATACTTAGGAGACATCTCATAATGATAATGGAACAGGTATCTATAGATATATCTATAGGTACAGTTTAAGTTTTACTTTAGGTACAGGTGGAAAAATAATACTCAGAGTGTCTTGCTTATCCTAAGGGGGTGAGTACCCTCAACAAAAATACAACATGATACATTTTTGTTTGTGGTAGGTAGAAATATTCTGAGTCTATCTTAGGGGTGTGGCAGGCAGTTACATACTCAAAATGGATGAATACAAATGTCTCAAGTGCATAGTACCTTAAAGGTAACAAGAAAGGTACATAGCTTATCACGTATAGTTATGTGTGTGTGTGTGTGTGTGTGTGTGTGTGTGTGTGTGTGTGTGTACATCCTGTGATAGTTGCTGTTTTATTTCTATTCTAATAGTTACAATATGAGTTCTAGCCTGGATACATCTGGCTTTACTTAGGAAGAAAATAGAGAAATACATTCAAATCATTTCTAGATATACTTTAAAATCAAACAAGAAAGCTGCACCAGGGAGCTCAGACACAAGGAAGAGACAGTACTCTCTCCTTGGCTCTTTTCCCAGACCTTCCATTTAGAGAGGCATAGTGTCACCTCTCCTGCCCACACACCAGTATGAGCTGTGGAAAGCCAGCATGGCCCAGGGGACAGAATTCCTTTTGTGTCATGGCCAAGTCTTAGGTCGTAACATATAGAAATTCTGCTTTTAAAAGTCTCATTCCTCGAAATCTCTTGTGCTTCAACTTATTGATACCTTTCAACTAGGAGCAGACAATGACGATCAACTGGTAAGTGCAGTGTACATGCTACGGGGGGAATCCTTGTCTCCCCCTCTAAATCTTGTGTTGGAACTTTGCTGGAAGAACAGCTGGTCACATGTGAGGCTGAGATGGCATGTTTTACCCCCAGCACTGCCCCACAGAAGGGACCATCATTACAGTCATAGGGTCCTCCTGATGTCATTATGAACTTTAACCCTAGAGATGCACAAAGATAAAAATATGAAGGTGAATAATAATAATAAGTTTTCTTAAACAGGAACTTTTTATGTATTTCAAGGTAGTCTTTAACTTACTATGTGGCTGAGGATGGCCTTGAACTCCTGATCTGCCTGTCCTCCTGCCTCTACTCCCAAGTCCACGGATTACAGGCATGTGCCACCACAGCCAACTCCTGAACAGTAATTCTTTTTGTTGTTGTTGCTGTTGTGTTTCTGTTTATTTGTTTTTCTGAGACAGTGTCTTACACTGTGGCATTGGCTAGTCTGGGACTCTGTCAGTAGACCAGGTTGGCCTCTAACTCAGAGAGATCTGCCTGTCTCTGCGTCTGAATGCTGGGATTAAAGGTGTGTGCCACCACAGCCTGGCCTGACAATAATTCTTAAAACCATCACATCATTCAATATATGTCAGTGGTGTTTTTTTTTTTTTTATACAAAGGCCAGCTCTCTCAGTTAAAAATACATATTTTTACATTGCCTATTTACTTATAAAATGTGACCATATTGAACCACTTCTCGGAAAATGTCACCTCACATCAAGTTCATGGTTTGAAAAGCAAGCAAGCAATTGCTGGTTTGATGTAGGAGAAGGCTGGAAAGGATTTATGAGGGCGACATTTCCTTTGTTCTTTGGATCAAAAACCCAAATGTCAAATTTTTGATAAACTAGAACATTCCTGACTGACTGTTCTGGCCTCTGGCATAGAATCCTCAGCAGCCTAGGAGGACTTTGTCTGTGGCTCTGGTGTTTTCTGTTTCTGACTCCTTTTTTTTTTTTTTAAAACTCTGATGTCAGCATGACTGCAGTAACAAACTGTTTATAAAAATACATATATCATCTTCCATGTATTTAGATGTCTTTGACCAAATATAAAGCTACTCAGGAAAAATAACATCAACTTATACCCATCCAGAGAGATGACTGTATTCTGGCATCTTTGAGGCTGTATGACTTTTGGTATATGAAAATGAGAACATCTTTAATCCCAGTACTTGGGAGGCAGAGGCAGGCGGATTACTGAGTTCGAGGCCAGCCTTGTCTACAGAGTGAGTTCCAGGACAGCCAGGGCTACACAGAGAAACCCTGTCTCGAAAAAAAAAGAGAGCAAGGAGTACAACACTCCTAGTGTGGGATCCTTCATTCTCTAAGTCCTTCTTTCCCCACAACTCCATTTGTAATAGCCGACAGTATCTAATAATACATCTATCAGTAAACACCCCAGTTACCAAATTAACACTTTGGACAAATGACCATAAAACAAGAGCTTGAAAGTTCAATGATTCTGAATGTTCTTGGACACACAATCCTAGGAAACCTTACAATTTTCATGAAAATGTCAAAATTTCTAGATTCTTTCTGGTCATGGTGGCACATAGCTATGATCCTGAGGCTGAAGCCGGAGTGATGATTATGAGTTCAAGGCCATCTTAGAGCTACATAGTGAGTAGAGTGAGCTACACAGTGAAATGTTATCTCAAAAAGAAGCTAGAATTCGACCATGAGCCTTGTTATCTACTTATTAAAAACAATAATTGTCGGTAATATTATTGAGGATTTGCAGCATGCCAGATGTTAGACTGAGTTGTTTTACATGTGTTAGTCAAATATTTTATAACAATACTATGAGGCAGAGGTAACTAAAACTCCATTTTTCCTCTTAGATTAGGTGGGACCCAGTCCTGTGTATAAGGTACTCTCAGGCTATGGAGGGGAAAGGCCATTAGATTGTATGGACATCTGACATTAGATTGTTTTTTAAAATTTTTTTTCTAAAGAGAGCAAGGAGGACAAGAGTCACTTGGACATTTGCAAAAACCATTAGGATCTACCTTCTTTGCAGACACTAAAGCTTAACTGTCAAATCAGCACGAGGCCAACCATAACTGACTGTATTCTTCCTTAGGTGGCAGTGAGATTTTCTGTCTACTGTTATTTTCCCATGAAAACTTCTGGAAGCAGTGATGTTACTTGTGTTTGGCTTTGGGCTTTCTCCCTTATCTGTACAACAAATGTTCGATAATTGCTTTCCAGCTCTACTCTGATCTGGCACTGAAGCTATCTATGCATGTAGCATCTGAGCATCCTTACTGGAAGTCTAACTGTCTCTTTTATCCTAAGGAGGGCTGATTCAATCTCATTTCCCTTGACACATTTTATTTGCTCTTCAGACAGAGGGTCAGAGAAACTACACTGAATGCTGGCTGATTCTGAACACTCATAGATGAAGTTTCTCTTGTTTGGATTAAAATGGCTCCTTGATTTCAGCTGTGTTCGTCTCATGCCCTTCTGTCTTGGTCAGGGTAGGATTAAAATTATATGATTCTGCTGCCTGCGGTACTGAAGTTTGTGGCCGTCCACTCTCACATAGGACAGTTTATTCTCCTTCTTCATGAACATCCTTCTGTTCTAAAGGACTCTGCATCCTTTGTGGATAGGAATGGCATGGATGAGTCTCTTGATGGGTCAAGAGAGAGTTGTGGGGGAAGAAGGAAGTAGGAGGAAAGGATGAGAGCAGCAGAGAGAAGAGGGTTCTTGTTTCTTATAACCCATCACTCCTCCCCTCCAGGAGACAGTGACGCTCATTCTTTTTAAGAAAGGGACTAGAAATATTTTGAATGACTTTGACCTTCTAAGGGCTGTAGGAGTCCTATCACGAAACAAACCAACTAATTCTTAACTCAGGAAGCTGTTCTTGCTTCTGGAAAAATTAATCTGCTAAGTGATATTTTAAAAAAGTCAGTCTAACTAGAATTGTTCCCAATCAATGAAAAGTGGGTAAAAGTTCAGATTCTAAATATAGGGTAATGACTTTAATTGATTTTTGTTTTTCTTTGTTGTTGTTGCTTGTGGAGTCCAGTTTTCAAGTTTAGAGACAAATGATGATGGGCATAGTTTATATTTTTAATTGCCTTACAGTACCCTCAGGTATGACAAGAATGGAGTAATTGGGACAAAGTCATAAGGACAATCAATCCTACTTTCTGCTTCAGGGCTCGCTTAGATTTTAAAAAGTAACCAGGAGTCCCTTTCATAGTCTCTGCCTGGTTGTTTCCATCATGGTAGATGTGGTCATCTGTTCACACACTCCCGTACCAAGTTCTAAATCAAGAAAAGCGGGAAGAAGTTTTAAAGCAACAAGGTGCTTCCACGAGCAAGAACCTGAGCCCCTGACTGCATCATAATCTGCATAAATTAAAAATGGAATCTCGTATTTCTGAGTGAAAGTATCCAGTTGCTTAAAGAACATATATAACCTTACGATAACTTTTTCTTACGTTTTGTGTACATGAGCTACTTTCAAAATTCTCTCACCACTGCCTTTTCGAGACAATTAGGATAGGCTAAAACATCCTACCAATAGTTTCTGAGAGTGAAGTGTGCTGTATGTGGCCACCATCTGAAGATCACTCTGCTGAGGACAGCTTGAAATTTGGTTTTCATGTCATGTTGCTGGCTTTGCACAGATTTCCCCCTCCCCAACCCCCCATACCCAATCCTCTGCATTGGATCAGTGATTCTAAGCCACTTGGCAGAGATCAGGGTGATGAGTACAGTATATCTCCTCAGATGTCAGGAAGACCAGTGTCTCTAAAGAGACTGGCCTTGTTTCTAATCAGGCAATACAGTTCAGGTAACAGAATAATTTGTACAGAAATTCAAAACATTGCTGGAACATAGAGAAACTTTTGCATAGAAAAGTTGATGGACTATTCAAATTCAAGTGCAAAGAGCATTTATGATGCCATATCTTGGTAACAAATAAGACTTAACGGAGCTCCCATTATCCAAATCTTTGTTGACTTTTTCAAGGATCTTTTATCAATTGCCTTTGTAGGTTAAAGAGCAAAAGACTGGATTCCGTGATGCTTGGATAGAAACGTACAGCAAATCAAACGGGGAAGTAAACTTTAGTGTGTTTCTGGACATATCCTTGTCTTTAAACTTTTTCAATGTTCTTATTTTTGGTAACTGGCCAAGTACTGAGCTCATTGTGCTTTGTGGAATGCAAAACTGGGAAGACTTGAGGGTTAACTAAGTAAGCTCTCTCTTTTGCTAAAAGGAAGAAGAGAAAGTATGAAACAGGAGATAGAAAATTTCATTGGAATGGATTTTAATTTTGAATAAAGCAAAATAAAACATAGGTGCTATGGTGAGATGTACCTGTTGTCACATGACTCAGACCTGGAAATATGGGAGACTGACATAAGACGATTGTCTTGAGTTTGAGGTCAGCTTGGTCTATTGCCGAGGGCCTTGCAGGAGGAATGGCTTTAGAATGAGTGGAATGCAGCCTATGGGTTACCACAGCCACATAGGTGAGCCATGGTGTGGCATGATCCCTGAAGACTATGTGTCCTGAGGACTTCATGCTGTTATGGAGTTCTGCTCTGCTTGCTGTCCTTACATCCTTCTTAATCTAAGAATTATATGAAAACTTTTGTCCCTTCAGAGCAAAGTCTGCTGGGTAACTTCTCTAATCACTGGCTGTCATTGGCAGCAGCCCCTGTACTTATCTGAATCCACCCCAGTCAGCAGCTCTAAGCACTGATCCCTCAATGGCTGCCTTTCTCTGTTCACCCTCTGGTGCCAACGCTGGTCTTTAGCAGTCTGTACAGCAAATTCCAAGTGAGTGAAAGCAAGACCCTAAGTGATACAAGGAAACAACCCCATCCCCACATAATTAACCTGACTACACTGGGAAAATACAAAAACCATTCTGAAAGGGTTCAGTTTCTTGAACACTATGCTCAGGGGAAAGCTATCCTTGGTGGAGATTCTGGGGCCCTGGATGGCACAAATAAGCTAGGAGATACATGTCAGTTTAAATTGTCTCAAGTCTTAAAGCCCAGGGAGGCTAAGGACTAGGTAACTTGATCCTGAGACACTAGCAAACTAGGTCAGTGGGTTAGGAATCTAGTCTTCTTTTCCAGGAAGGAGGTTGCTCACCTCCAGGGTGAAAAGCGCTACCTGGGTGCTAAGCAAGGAAAGAATTCAGAGCAACCTCTGAGGACAATAAAGTTACAATATTGCAATTTAGCGTAAAGAAGAAACCATGGTGTTGTGGAAATGCATTCCGGAGGAGAGTACCAGATCAAGGGCAGACCAGGTGACTGAATGGGATTTGATACATCATTGCTGAGCAAGTCAGTGAGTGGCGAATATCGTAGTTGGTAATGTGTGATTCTTCTATTTGCTGGGTTCAGGAGAGAAAGACCTGGTATAGGAGAAACAAAGGGAAACGGAGCTGGCTGATGGAGACTGTGAGAACACAGTCGCAGGAAATACATTACACATAAATCTATATATTTAGTCTTTCAGTATAAGTAAAACATAGGAAAATCCATGCTACCTACTTTAAGGGACACATATGTTTTTAAGAGTATGCCTTACTGTTTAGCTCAGATTGGCCATGAGCTTGCTATCTAGCTCAGGCTATATAGCAACCCTATTCCTGACTGTGGCAATTACAACCCAAACAGTTTACATCCTATGGACCCTGACTATGTGCAGAGGCTGTGCTGTGTCTGTCCTCAGGATAAGACAACCCTGAGAGTGGGGTCTCATCATTACTCTGCTTTATAGCTGATGAAATCATACCAAGTTTAAAGCCACAGAATTAGTGACCTTGGACAGCTCCATGGAAATCCATACTCCCACACCTGTCCCATCCAGCCCCCTTGTAGACCAGCCAATAAAAACAAAGAGAAGAGTCTCTTAACTTCCCTCTAGTGAGAGCCTGGGTAGTACCTCTGGCAAGGTAGGCTGGCCTCAAGATCCTTTTCGATGGTACTCTCAGAGGACAAAGCAGCTCTTCCTAATTTTAGCTGCTAAGTCCCTAAGAAAGCACTCTCTTAAAAATAGAGCCGGGCCTCCAGAGAGGTTGCCCTTTGACCTTTATTTGAATTCCAACCATGTCTTGTCTATTAGCATATTTATTAGCATGCTTGCTTCAAGGGAACAAACCTTTAGCATCTGCTGTGCTGGTGTTTTATTTAAAGTCATCTGGCTTTTGAAAATAACTTCTAAGTGGTCTCTATTAATTTAATCTAGACTCTTGAAGATTGTATTTCCTCTGTTTTATTTTAACTCATAAAAAATGCTGAAACCGTTAAGCATCCATTCAAACTTGGAAATTATTTTTTTTTTTAAGTTATCACATTGTAATGTCTTGTGTTAGAGAGGACATTGTGAGACAAGCCTCTGGTATAGTTCTGTTTCCTAAGCTCTTCTGATCCTTAAAGGACCCATGATACTTGCTTAAAAACAAATATGCTCAGGCCCCTGGATACCAGGGTTCAGTAGGTGCAGAAAGAGGGTCACAAATCCATATTTTAGAACAAACATCTCAGCTGACACTATGCTTAGGCAAATGTGGAGATCCTATGAAGTGGGAGACTTGGGGGAGGCTTCCCAAGAATGACTGTCACACCATGTTTTTCTTAAAGGCTCAAAGCTTGGGTCATCTTTGTAGTCTTTCTCTTTTTTATAAAAGTAATATCATTTTTTTTTTAGGGACCAATTCTCATTTAGAAACTCAGTTAAAATTCCTGATGTAGGGTCAGAAGAATCTGAATAGTCAACATTGGAGTTGGTTTGAGCATGATGCATCCAGGGTCTGCTTATTCTATTACTCTTTCCCACAGTATACACTGGATCCTTCCTAGGCTGGGCCCTCTGCTGTCATACCACTGTTGTATCTCCTGTTATCTCCATGCTTGCTCTTCTTTGTGCTTCTGACTCTCTGCATTTACCTGGAAGGCACAGTGCTAGCAATAGTTGGTCATAGCTGGATAATAGCCTCTTGGGTCCATCTCTGTTTATTCAAGTGCCTTTCTTGATTCAGACAGCCCTGCCATGAGGGTAAATAACTTTATAGGCAGATACCAATTCCCCCCTAAGTTTTGAGGTGTCACAGCCTTTGCCTTTAAAAGTGCTATCTTCTGGTGGCTATGGTAGCTAGAAAAATGGTCCTACCTGGTGATTCTTTTTTATTTCCATCCAATAGTCTGGGACTATTTGGCCTGGGTCTACCTGCTCTTCCGATAGAGAAAGCATGTGTCCTCATGAGAACTATAAACTAGATATGAATTTGAGGGAATCGAGTTGTGTCTTTCCAGCTCAGGATTTTTATAGTGACCTTCTGCTAGGCTGACTGGACAGGAGAGATGAAGAAGAGATGGTCCAAGTCCTCGATGACCTGGCGAACAGAGTCAAAGGCATTGTATCTGGTGGTTGGCCATTCTGAGTTTGAACTTCTGCTCTTTGTAACCTGTATGACCTTGGGCACTGTAATTGACACTTTTGGTGCTGTTTCCTCAGTTGCATTATGAGACAAATGAAAGGGTCCTGTAAGGTCATGGGGGAGAGCTTAATGACAATGTGAAGATGACATGCTTTAACTCATAGCTGGTTTGGGAAATGCATTGTTAATGTGACTACCCAGAGTCTGTCTTTCCATGCCACCGTTGAGCCCCCACCAGGTCTAGTCGGAGCTCGGAAGCCTTGCGTAGGGTAAGCAGGATTCCGTTTCTCCTCCAAATGTGTTCTGACACCTTTTATCTGGTCATTGATCCTTAATCATTGCTGCTCCTCTTCTGTAACCTCCCCTGTTGTCAGGACAAGAAAGCATAAACGCATTCTGATGTCCGCTCTCCTGAGAGCGTGTCTTTGGTTAAGCAGGAGTCCTATGGGGAAGAGAATGTATACAATTTATGTTTGTTTCATGACCTAATTTACTTAAACCTCCAGAGATGCAGCACTATAGTTTTACATAGGTACTCTCGTCAGAGCCCACTGGACTTTGAGAATATTCTGTCAGGGGGAGTACAAATTCCAATCTAGTTGTCAAGCAGAGCCCTCTGGAAGTAGTGATTTGGAAAATGACTTTTCTCTCCCATGACTGGTCCCTTGCTTTAGAGTAAGCTGCATTGCCAAAGGCTCTGGAAAACCCCTAAGCTGAGTTTCTCTATTAAAGGTTAAGGGTGATCTGCAGTGTACATGTTCTGTCTTGATCAAGCCTAAGAAACATACCAGCAGGTAAGGGTACTTGAAGTCCATCCTCTTTTATGAACTTAGTGTTTTACTGATAGAAAAAAAATGAGCAACTTTGCTGCAAAATTCTTAAGACTCTACAGTGAGTCTCTTCAACATTTCACTCGGCACTCAACAGCTTTCCACCTTCTCTTAGTTTATTTTGCTTTGCTTTTAAATTTCTAAAGAATTTGACCGAGTGTATGCAGACTGTGGTGCATTTTGTTCCCTCCACTTCTTGAGAAGGTACAGGCTTCTGTAAACCAGCAGACTTCATTTACCTGGACCTGGGTCTGGGGGCAACTCTCCTTGCTGCTGGGATTCAGCAGAATGAGGCCTCCTTCCCACGGCCAGCTTTCCAGGAAGCCCTCATTGGAGACAGTGAGAATGTAACCTCTGGACATGAAAGCTACACAGCTCCCGTTCCTGTAGCTCCTGTAATGTGCGTCCCTGGATTCCTTAGTGTCCCTGTCCCTGGAACACAATAAGAGGATTTCAAACTGACTAAAGAGGAAGAGATAACATCGGCTCCTAGGAGCTCCGAGTCAAGGCCTTCTCCTCTCCTACAGTCTTTTTCATGTCTGAAAGCTTCTCCTTGACTTTTCATAAGCCTTATACCCATCACTCATGCATCAAGGGTTCTTCACATTCACTTGGGTTATCATTGGTAAAGCTGCAGCTTTCCAGCCTTGCTCTAAATGCCACTTGAGCATTTAAGAAAAAAAAAAAAAAAACAAATCAAGTGCTTGGAAATCTCTGGCAAGCTGTCTGATCTAGATGTGCCTGCAGAGCAGAAGTGCCTTTTGGAACTCTTTATGTGATTAGCCAAGAGGGGACGGGGCATGGTCACCAGATTCTAGGTGCTGACCACTAGTCGCTATGACCGGACAGTGGCTGCAGTTTGGCTATTTATTATATGACTCCCGCTGCCCTCCCTGTTCAAGCTCTACATACCCATTATTTCTGTCATCAGAGCACTGTACTCCTTATTGTGTGTCAGTTAGTAACAGGAAAGAGTGAGAGGATACCACAGTAGAGGCCAGTGGGCCCAGGGTAAATCCAGGAGAAGAGATCAAGGTTTAGACCTCAGGCTGCCCTGCTGGGGAAGGGTGAGGTATGCTCCTTTGTGATTGCAAGCTCCAGTTAAATAGGATGTAGGGGCAGAGGCAGCACTTGGTGGTCTTTGGCCGTGTGAGACCCGGGCCCAGATTAGCTCTTATACCCTAGTCATGCAGCTTTCTCATCCAGTTTTGTCACCTTTCTTTTATTTCTGGTGTTTCTACTCTTTCAAATGCTTCAGCATCTTCCCATGGTTCTTTCAGCCATATTCTATGACCACATCTCCTTCTGTCTGTCTTTTGGTAGCTCTTGTTGGGGCACCTTCCTTCACCCTATCTACCACAGGAAAGACCACCTCTTTCATGTCCTAGTACCATGCACATTTTTCTCCTTGACATATAGAATGATTGATAATTATTGTTTTTTTAAATATTTTTCTAAATTTTTAAAATTTTTTATTTTTTATTGGATATTTTATTTATTTACATTTCAGGTGACATTCCCTTTCCTCATTTCCCCTCCCTAGAAACCCCTTATCCCAGCTCCCCTCCTCCTTTTTGCTTTTATACCATTTTAATTACATGCAATTATTAAGGTCAGTTCTAGGTTAGGAACTAGCAATAAAATAGATGCAAATAGTCAAAAAACAAGCAAGACAATAAACACAAATAGTCAAAGAACAAGCACGGCAATAAACAAAATTCCAATGTATACTCTCATGATCACTGTTTCTAAGGGTTTATCAGGATGACCAGAATATCTGAGCCAACTTCTCTGTCCTAGTCTAAAGTCATTTTCATGTCTAAAGTCTACTTCCTTGTTCTAGCCTAATATTTATATTCCTGTGTGAAATTACTTCTTTGTTCTATCCTAAGATTTAGATTCCTGCCTGAAATTACTTCTTTGTTCTAGCCTAGATTTAGATTCCTGCCTGAAATTACTTCTGTGTTGTAGCCTAATGTCAGATTCCTTGCTGAAGCCAACTTCCTTGTCCTTGACCAATGTCATATTCCTGCCAAGCAGCCCATTTCCTTGTCCTTGGCCCGTGTCAGATTTTTGCCAAGCAGCTCCAAAGGCTCTCCACCTTTCCCCCTTTTTATTTCATTAACAAGATTGATCCTGTCTTAGGTCATTCTGACAAGAATGCCTTCCTTACCTGTCATGGAATAGGCATTATGCAAAGCAATGCACTTCTGTCTTAGGTTGGTAAGACTCTGTGTAGAATCTTACCTGTCCTTGGCTTGTCAGTCTGTAAATTTAATAACTCTGTCTGAGGGTCCATTTTCAGGTTTATACCATGTACTTTGGCTACCAACATGTTGATGTTGTTAAATATAAGCTTTAACATGATGGGCAGGAATAAAAGTATTCCAAGGACAAAAAAGGCTAGCATGATCAAGCTATATATGCCATTCTTGAAGCTTGACCAAAATAGAAATACTGACCTCAGGCCATGGGTAATTTTATCAGCAGTGTCTGCTGTGTCAATGCTCAGCAGAGTAGCATTCTTTAAATTCTTTTATTCAATTATTTGTGTCGTAATTACATGAAGCCAAAGACTGTGTCAGTTTTCACCATGGGGTGACTGGAAGAGGGGGAGAGACACAGAATATGTTCAATAAGCATCTTCTAAATTTTAATGGGCAAAGAGGGGGAAAGAAAGAACAGTGACAGTGCCTGTGATGGTAGAGACATGCCACATGCTTGACTCATTCTCATGGCACAGCTACCTCTGTGCTATCTATGCTCACCTTAATGCTGGTCAGGATTTATTTATTTATTTTTTGCCATGTTTTTTATAATGGTGGACAAATCCCAGGATGATTATGATATAGAGAGAAAATACTCTAATTTCAAAATCTTATGACTAAAACACTCTTGTACGCTTTCCCATGAACTCCTCATGAGATGTGTTAGTTTGAAAGCTTCACAGATGGACAAGCTGTGGCTCAGGACAGACACTAAGTAGAAAAAGTAAGAGCAAATATTTTCAAATTTCAGGTAGGATGGCTCCTTTGATCCTAGATCCACTTAATCTCTGGATGAGACACAGTGAAGAACCCATGTCCTAAATCCAGGTCCTAAACCCAAGGACCAACATCTCATTAACTCTTTCTTCTTTGGAGTCATTGAACAAGATACCAGTTCTTCCTCCCTGTTCCCAGGAAGGTGAGATTATGACCTGGGATACAGTTCCCAGAAACAGTCCTGTCAGGGGAAGCCCTGCTTATACACTGAAGGCCTAAAATCAGCCATAGTCCTAAAATCAGCAATAGGCCTGACATGCATGCCTGCTAACACATAGTCTTGGGTCTCCGTGGAAAAACACTGAAACAGATGGCTAGAAGCTATTGTAAACAAGCAGCTTTGGTGGAAAATTGCCAGGCTGAATAATCATAGACCTTGTAGATAGGTAACCTTGGTGGATAGTACCAACCTAGATAAGGCCAAGTGAATCACAGGCGGAGTTATAGTGAACTGTCCCCTAAACCTTCACCTAGCTGGTACTCTGTTCTGAAGATATCTGTACTCCCACTGAACACCTACATTCCTGCATCATCCCCTTCCCCATATCCTACCTCAATGTGCATATAACCCTTGTGTAAAAAAAGTAAAATCAGCAGTTTGATCAGCCTATAGACAAGGACCCATTCTTTGTGTCCCCTGTTTCCCCCACTTTCTCTTTTAAGTGATCTCCCTGGACCCCTGTTTAATGCCCTGCCAGACATGACACAGTCCCTGAGATAGGAATCTGTGTGCAAGAGGTTTATTAAGGAAGCATTCCTGGGAGAAGCATAAGAGGTTAGATAGGAAGGACGGGCCTGAGAGCAGGTATGACATCACTTCAGGAACACGTTCACACTGATTCCACAATGGGAACAGATTATTATTATTCCTCCTTTTTCTTTTTCTCTTCTTTTTTCCTCCTTTTTCTTTTTCTCTTCTTTTTTCTTTTTGGTCTTGAGAGACTTTTTTTTTTCCTGTATATCCTGGCTGTCCTTGAACTCACTCTGTAGACCAGACTGGCCTAGTGTTAAACAGTAAGTGACACAGTGGGAATGTCTTCCTAAAAAGGTTAATTGATAGAAAACTCCAACACAAGGAGGGAAACTACAATCTAGAAAAAGCAAGTAAGTAATCTTCCAACAACCCCAAGAGAAGATAGTTACACAAACATAATTCCACCTCTAATAACAAAAATAACAGGAAGTGACAATTATTTTTCCTTAATATCTCTTAATATCAATTGACTCAATTCTCCAATAAAAAGACATAGACTATCAGACTGGATACATAAACAGGATCCAGAATTTTGTTGCATTTCACAGAGGAAACTCACCTCTGTGAAAAAGACAGACACTACCTCAGAATAAAAGGATGGAAAACAATCTTCCAAGTGAATGGTTCCAAGTAACAAGCTGGAGTAGCAATTCTAATATCAAAGAACTATTTTTTTTAATGTACCTTATGAAACATCACACCAGAGAGAAGAAATGCAAAACACATGGAGATCCAGAAGAGGCATTAAATCAAGCACTCAAGGAACAACTACTGTCAATTCTAGGTAGCAAAGAAGACCTAACATTTTTTTCATGAGTCTGGTATTACCATAACATCAAAAATAAACAAAGGTAGACATTTTAAAAAGTGAACATAATAGGTCAAGATGTCTTGTGCAAATAGATACAAATACTTGCAAACAAAACAGCAAAATAAAAGAAAAAAAGATAATACAGTCTTGATGTCAAAGTGTGGTGTCAGGTTTCCTAAAGTTTAATCAAATAAAATATTCTTGCTCTTTTTTCCAGCCAGCTCATGAACTAACTGAACTTATACTAGCAGTCTGCATATTGTATATCTGCTTTTTTCCCTTTTTCTTTTCTTTTCTTTTTTTTATTGGATAGTTTATTTACTATACAGATGTCATCTCCTTTCCTCATTTCTTCTTCCTAGAACCCCTTATCCTATACCCCATCTTTCTTTATGCTTTTATACCATTTTGATTATATGCATGTATTAAGGTCAGTTCTAGGTTGAGGGTCTAACAATACAATAAATGCAAACAGTCGAGGAACAAGTAATACAATAAACACAAATAGTCAAAAAAAAAAAAGCAAGACATTAAATCCAGTTATGTGAACACTCTTGTGGTCATTGTTTCTAAAGGCTTGTCAGGATGACCAAAGTATATGAGCCTATTTCTCTGTCCTAGCCCAAGGTCATTTCATGTCTGAAGCCTACTTCCTTGTTCTAGCCTAAAATTTAGACTCCTGTCTGAAATTACTTCTTTGTTCTAGCATAATATTTAGATTCCTGCCTGAGATTACTTCTTTGTTGTAGCCTACGATTTAGATTCCTACCTGGAATTACTTCTTTGTTCTAGTCTAATGTCAGATTCCTAATTGAAGCCTACTTTCTTGTCCTTGGTCAAAGATGATTTCTTGGCTAAAGCAACTGAAGGAACAGGAATGCTATTTGCATGGTTAGGAAAATCTTCAAAATGACTAGATTGTGGGATAAGATCAAAGAGAGGTTAAGGACTAGTTGGTCTTGAGATATCTTCAAGACATCCACAATGAGGTGTTGGAATGAGGAAACAGAGACACATTTTTAAATACCAGTAGCAAATACAGTGCTCCATCTAGCATTCTGAACTCCAGACTTCTCTTTCCTTGCTCATTTTCCTACCAAAGCTCTAACAAGTGAATTCAGAAGACAGAGGACAGTACACATCTTTCATTGGGATTCTGGGTATTTTGTCCACATTAGTGTTATATATACTGCATTCATTTTGAAGTACTTGTTTATTTTTAAAATGTTTTACATTTCTTGATCTGCAAAAATGTATTTGTTACTTCTAGATGGATATTGGGCCTATGTATCTTGAGTTAGCATTGTTACATCTGGATGCTGTAGTATATTATGGGATGGCAGACCATGTACCAGGAAGGATGCAGTTTCAGAATAGCCATAGGTGGTGACACTGTCTTTCTAGGAACATCTTATTTGAACAGTAGATAAGGATACCTAATACAAAATAGAAACAAAAAACCTAATTGGCAAGTAGTGGGATGAGAAGGAGAAATGATGGTGGTTCCAGTTTTAAATGTATTGTTCTGAGCTGTCTGTCATCCAGACCTATTTTCAGCCCTAAAAGTCACAGTAGGCCAATGACCAGGGGACTTATGCACCAAACCTCTAAATTTAATATAACATGCCACTTAGAAGCTGTAGCAACAGAGAGACTTTTCAATACTACAGATATGCCTCCAGCTTGGAGATAATACCTTGTCAGGTGGGTATTCCCTTTCAGGATGAAATGCTCATACTAAATCAATGGTTAGCCTGTCTCTAGAAGGAAAAATACAAGAGCCTTGTACACCAAGGGATAGAGGCAGCAGGTGGCTCCACCATCACTTTTAGTGTGTGCTTCTGATTTCTCTAATATTGCACTTTTTAGATTTGGAAGTTCTTGTTCTCACAAAAGCATTCCTTTACCAGGAACCCAAAGAAAAGTACATATCATACTAGCAATGCCTATGCTTAGCTCAACCTCCTTGAGCCAAAGTTGCATGAAGTTAGTCACCATCTCCCTATGGCTCATTGCTACTAACAAGGGCTGAACCTTCCCAAAGCAATAAGGATAGTTACTTGAGGATCACTAGAGAGTGTGTGGGGTGAGAAGAGTCAAAAGGCAAGGAGTTTCTCTTCCTTTTGGAGAAGATGACTGTTACAGTTCAGGAATAGCCCTAAGCTAAAGGCTTCTGCCTCCTTTAAGGATATATCTCCTGGGGGCAGCTGACACTCAAGGTATGAGAACCTAGGGGTATCAAGCTTGAGCCTATTGCTTCAATGAGATAGTTTGAAGGGTTATTCTAGGTTGTGGAGAGCCAACAGAAGGCGGCTATCACCCTTGCAGTCATCTTGAACCATATACACTGACAAGAGACTTGATTACATTAGCCTACAACAGCTGAGCACACTCTGATAACATCTTGTTTTAGATACCCAGGATCTTTCCTTGGGTGTGTGAGACTTAAAGGTGTGATTTAGAGTTGAGACTTAAGGGCATTACTTAAAGATTAGATTTAGAGACAAGGCCTAAGGGCATGATTTAAGGGTGTGACTTAGAGGCATGGCTTAGAAGTGAGACATATAAAAGGCAAGAGGCAGACAGAAGAGAGATCAAAGAACCAGACAACAGATTACTTGACACAGTATAACTTGGAACAGAGTTAGTTATTAGGTATTAGGTATTAGGTATTAGGTATTAGGTATTAGGTATTAGGCACTAGGGACTAGGAACTCAAGACTTGGGACTTGGACTAGGAAGAGAGACTGAAGAATAAACAAGATTAAATCACACTCTGTCTGGTCTCCATTCCTCATGTCCATCCTCACTCTCTCTCTTGCTGAACCCCGACCCGCAGACCAGAGCTGCTTGGGGCAGTGAACACGTTAGTCCCCAAGGCTTTTGGCAGTGCAGGTTCTAACACTGACACAGTGATCCCCAACATTTTGGCCCCCAAGTGTGGGGCAGCTCGAGCCGCAACACTAGGTACCTGTGGAGTTGACTGAATCTTTGCTGTGGCTGCCTCATACTTCTACTTCTTTCTTGTCTCCACTCTGCACCCTTCACTTCTTCATAGGTACTAACTACCAAGGACACCCCTGATAATCTCAACTTGACCTAATGGACATCTGAGTAGATCCTATGGAATCGGAGAGAAGGGGAATGTCTTAGGGGCATGTCAAATGAATAACTGAAAATATGGGGTGACATTTAGAGGAAATATCTGTGCTATAGTTTTGGAAGTCATCCATGTAATATAATAGGAAAATGTGCTTGAGTGAGGTTGTTTATTTCTTGTCCATGGATAATGATAGAGAAGGTTGTATTGGAAGAGAAGCAATAGCAAACTGTGTTTCTATAAATGTTACTATTTAGTACTTGGCAAGAGGCATGATAAAAAGTAGGACACCAATTCCCTATTACCTGGAATTAGAAAAGTTATGTTGAGATGCTCAGTTTATCAAGATAATTAATAGGAACCTCAGTGAACAATATTTGTATTTGTATGACCCCAAGGGCAAGATAAGTAAGGTAGAGTCAGGTAGATCAGAGGCCTTATTAGAGTGGAAGATACATAGTGGGCTCCTGGATATCAGAGTTAGAGATCCTTTACTGTCAAAAAGGAATTATAATGAGATGAGCCAGTGAAAAGAAGTGAACACTAATTAGGAAAGGTAAGCTTCAAGGCATCATCTTAGAGAAGGGTCTAAAGTGGACCTTAAAAGAGTAAGGAGGAGCAGATAGACTAAGGTCATGGGGGTGAGAGCATTGTGGTAGAAAACAAAGGACTAGGAATGCATCTTTCCTTCTTAGAACTTTGTCTGTACTGCTCTGTCTCTTGCTGGTGTGATACCAGGGAAGTAAAGTTAGCTTGCTTTTTTTTTTTTCTGCGTTGCCATGTCTTTCTCTCTGGTGAGCACTGTTACGTGGGACAAGAGAATGTCAAAATCCCCCCAATGCAATAGTTCCCCCTGCTACCCCAGCTGATATAAGACAGAGGCAGTTGGAATCTCCCAATGGCTCATTGCTACTTACAAGGGCTGTACCTTCCCAAAGCAATAAGGATAGTTATCTGAGCATCAATAGAGAGTGTGTGGGGTGAGAAGAGTCAATGGGCAAGGAGTTCCCTGGAGAATCACCAGCAGCTAGAATCTCTTGGCATTTTTCTATGAGAATAGCACCTTTCACCTAATCTTCTATTAAAACAATCTTGTACATTCACTTTCCAGTGAATTTTGTTCTGAAATTTCCCACTTCTTTTTTTTTTATTGATTCTCCTTTTAGAAATATAAATTTTACTTATTTATTTTTCTGAGACAAGGCCTTACTACATAGCCCCAACTATGTAGTTCAGACTGGTCTTGAACTCACAGTTCTCTACTTGCTTCTGGCTCCTGAGTGATGGGATTAAAGGCATTAAGCACCATACCAGGAAATTCTTCCTTTATGAGCATACCCAGTGTCTATGTTCCAGACTTTGAAATGTGAAGGTCCATCATACTGCAGAGAAGCTCACTGGAAATGGACCCATGTGGTATTTACTGCCCCGTTATCTCAGAATCATGCTCCCCTAACCACCAAAACAAAGCAGAGGGGAAAAAAACCCTGCTCAGCTGGTCTCATCAATCTCACCCTGGCTCCTGTGAAATGTTACCAACTTAATAGTATAGCCACGGCCACTTCCTGGCTCTGGAGGAAAAAATTTCAGCATTTTAGGCAAATCGAAGAAGCATCTTGCATTAGACAGGGATGGGACAGGGTTTGAGGTCTTCCTACTCAGAGTCTGTAGTACAAAAAGCCTGATGTGATAACTTTTCACAGCATGGTAGACTCAGGTGAGATCAAGATCTAGCTGGTTCCTTCCTTAGTATTTTATTGCTTCTTTTCCAGGTTTTCCTGGAAGGATATTGATCACGGTTTGCTTGATGATCATGAGAAATTCCCCTCCCTGTTTCTACCTTTTTAGCATGTAATTTTCTCTTCTTGCTTAACTCCTTTCATGTTCTCTATAGTAACTGTTTTGATCAGTTTTTGCCTATGTGAAGTCTGGCCACTTGAACGTCTGAAAAATTTCACTGGTGAATAATAATAGTTGTACAATTCTGGGAGTTCATGTGTCTTTGGGTTTTACTGCTGTAAACAAGTCATCTCTTATAAGGACAACATTTAATTGGGGCTGGCTTACAAGATCAGAGGTTCAGTCTATTATCAAGGCAGGAACATGGCAGCATCGAGGCAGGCATAGTGCAGAAGGAGCTGAGTTCTACATCTTTATCTGAAGGCCTCTAGGAGAAGGCTGGCTTCCAGGTAGCTAGGATGGGGTCTTTTGTTGTTGTTGTTTTTTCAAGGTAGGGTTTCTCTGTGTAGCCCTGGTTGTCCTGGAACTCACTCTGTAGACCAGGCTGGCCTCTGCCTTCCAAGTGCTGGGATTAAAGGTGTGTGCCACCACTGCCCAGCAGGATGGGAGTCTTAAAGCCCATATCCACAGTGACATATCTACTCCAACAAGGCCATACCTCCTAACAGTGCCACTCCCTGGTCCAAACATATCCATCACAAACCATTAGACCATGGGTCTGAAATTTCCAGTGGCAACAACAACAACAACAACAACTACCACAACCACCTTACTAACATCTTCGCAGGACCATGTGTAAGCAAAGAGGTTTTATGTTGTTATCAATTACAGCTACCCACTCAGATTTAGCCCAGTTTATTTTAAATCTCAGCTAGAGTAGATAGCTCTTCCGTCAATTTCAGGGCTTACCTGAAGGTGTTTAATGATGTCCTTTCTGTGAGAACAAATTGATGCAATGATTCAAGTTGCATCCGTCTTTTAGGTTAATAAGATTTCCTGGCTCTCATGATCGGATTGGATAGTTTACAACTCAGCGGCCCTGAGTTTAATCTTCATCACTGCAAAACAGCTGCAGTTTATTACTTCAAGCTCTGAACCAAAAGTCCAAGACAGCCTTGTATATGAATGAGTCTTCTAATTTTGAGTTGTAACCTTGGAGTTTCAAAATCTGAATTGCTTAAAAATATCAGTTTTGGATGCAGTGAAGACACAGCGTCAGAGGCTGATTAATTTACTCTCCCCCCCCACCCCTCTTCTAATATCTCAATGCCCATAATCAGCTTGAAGAAGTTAATGAAGAGTCGGTGCTCCTATTCCCTGGGCTTGGGGACTGAGGTGGTTAATATTGGGCTGTCTTTCTAGGGAAAAGTAGTGGTTTTGTTGGAATAGGGAGGATTAGCTAGGATTTATTGCATAGCCACAACTTATTGGTAGAAATATGTATAATTGTTGTTAAGATGAAGTTATAATTTCTTAAGTGGTACAAAATTTACTTTGATTTCAAATTTATGGTTTTCATTGGTACGAGTTTCTTATTGATATAAAAGTGAGATGAAAATTGTTACTATCATAGGCATTGTGCTTGTATAACACATTTAGGAATACAAGGCTTAGACCCAGTCCTTTTTTAACTTTTTAAACTGATTTGAGATGGTTAGCCTGTGAGTTAAGGGCCTATAGCAAATTCATGACTTTGAGTTTATTGTTAGGGTGTTTTCTACATTTTATTTAGAAATAGCTGAGAGGAGTTAACAGACAACAGTCCAGGTTACCTTACATGGATAGCTGGTTTTCAAAACATCAGAAGTCCACAGAATTGACATTACAAACATTTCTGTGTTAATGTTCATTTTGATTAGAGATCTGTCTGCTCCTGACAGCTTCCTGTCTTGGATTCTAAGAAGAAATTGAGCATCTTTGGAGTTACTTCAGTTATGGTGAGACAGCCACTAGGCAAGAATTGCCTCTTTTCATCTATAGACAAATTACTGTCCAGAAAAGGCTACATTTGCTGAATAGTTGACTGATTATATCTGCCTAGACAGAGTAATCAGCCCTTAATAATTCTGCATCACTAGGTCTGTCAGATGATCTTGGGCCAGAAGGTTGAAGATCAGATATCCAATGTTTTGTAGTATAGGGACTGTCCAGGTATTCTCTATAAATTGGCTAAGTTTTAGAAGCTATGCTTTGTGCTTCCCATAATTTCAGTTAACTCTGTTATTCTGGATTTCTGATGGGGTTGAAAACTTATAGTCCCATAGCCAATCCTGGCTATTTACTTTGAGAGAAAAGATTTGAGAGGATGGTTTTCAGCTGACATTCATTCTAAAGCCAAGAAAAAAGCCAGGTTCAGAACTAATTCTTTTAGTTAGGAGAGATGACAGAGGTTCTGTTTAGTCAACAAAATGATGGTCTGGGTATTAGGTCTATCTTGTACCTTACTGACACAAATTGGTATAGTTATGCTCTAATTGTATTTTGAGAGAAAAGTTTTATTTTAAGAGGAAGGGTGATATGTAGGAGGAGCTAAGGTGGGAGGAGTAAGGAGAGGAAGAGGAGGAATAAGGAGAGGAGGAGAAGGAGAGGAGGAGCTAGAGAGAGAAAGGGGGGGAGGACATGGAGGCAGATGTTCACATGTTTCCGCCAGTCAAAGATAGTTGATATATCTAGGTTGGGTATTGGGTTACACTTCTGATTGATATTGAGCATTACCAAACTTATAAAACCTTTGGTTAACACTAAAAAATTGTATAAAAGCAAAAAGGAGAAGGGGGCATGGAATAGGGTTTTTCTAGGGAGGGGAAATGGGGAAAGGGGATGGCATCTGAAATGTAAATAAAGTATCCAATAAAAAAATAAATGTTAAAAAAGAATATATGATAGAAGAAATTAATACATCAGTAAAAATAATAAATAAATAAATAAATAAATAAATAAAAAAAAGACAGAAAAAAATCAGCTTTAACTGCCCTTTAAATTGTCAACAAAATACCTACTTCTTACATACTTAGGAGAAAAAAATGTTTTTCTTTCTTTTCATATTTGCCAGAATTCAGTTTTGGCTAAGAATGGTAGTTTTTTTGGTGATTAAGGTAAATTATGCTGATTATGTAAACATGAGCTTTTAATTTTAAGAAGATCTTAAGACCCCAGAGCCAATTTGTATTATCTAAACTCTGTCTGTCTGTCTGTCTGTCTGTCTGTCTGTCTGTCTATCCCTCTTTCTCTCTCTCCCCACTTCCCTTATCTTCCTTCCTTATCCTATTCTTTCTTTTATTCTCCCTCCCTCCCTCCTTTTTCCCCTCTCATCTTTCCTTTTCTCATCTTCCCTTCTGTCCAAAGTATACATTATGATGTCTCCAGCCATGCTCGGTGTCAACTCGTCAGCACAGGTTGCACAGACTACGGGATGCCAATTGATATCAGATATCAAAAGGCAAATTTCTCAAGCATGGTACGTGTCATCTCAGAGTTTCAATTGCTGTGATGAAACACCATGACCAAACACAATTCGAGGAGCAATGGGTTTATTTTGCCTACATTTCCACATCATCTACCTATCTATCATCAAAGGAAGTCAGTGCAGCCACTCAAGGCAGGAGCCTGGAGGCAGGAATGGAAGCAGAGACCACTGAGGAGTGATGCTTTACTGCCTTGTCCCTCATTGCTTCCTCCTCCTTCTCCTCCTCTTCCTCCTTCCCCTCCTTCTTCTTTGTTTTTTCTTTTAAATTTCTTACTGGCTGAAAATTTTTTCATGTAATAATTTTTGGTCATATTCTTTCCCCTCCCCAACTCTTCCCAGTTCCTCCCTACCTCTACCCACACAACTTCATATTCTTTCTTTCAACAGCAACAACCCAAACAAATTAAAAGACAAAGACAAAAATCGACAAACCAAAGCAAAAGCACACAAACCCCATGAAGTCTATACTTTATAAGACCTCCAGCTATGCTCATTGTGAACTGGGCAACACAGGCTACACAGACTGTAGGATACAATTATACCTGGTCATGGGGCCTACCCTGGAGTGTGGTGAATATACTCAGTGTTACTACAATGGAGAAAACATATCTTCCCTCTTCCAGAAGGTATCCATGGTAAACAGCTTCCTGGTTAGGGGTGGGACTTTGGGTCTACGTTTTCTTCTCCACCCTGACATTGTAACTGGCTTAAAACTGTGCAAGCATTGTGCTTTCATGTCCTCTGAGTTCGTATGTGTGTGTGTCAGTCCTGCTGTGTCTGGAAGATACTATTTTCTTGGAGTCATCTAACACCTCTGACTTTTAGAATATTTTTGTCCCTTCTTCCACATAGATTCCTGAGCTTGAGGGGAGGGAATTGGTAAAGACACTTAGACAGCCTGCTTTCTTATAAAACACAGTACCACACTGGCAGGGTCTACCTACATCCATCACTAATTCAGAAAATATCCTATAGATATACCTGTAGACAATCTCAATTGAGGCATTTTCTCAGTTGAGAATCTCTCTTTCCAAATGACTCTAGCGTGTGTCAAGTTGACATAAAACGAATGCAGCATACATTAAACAAGAGTAAAAAGCAGGAAGGGAGGGATATTTAGTAAAGTAAATAAATAAAGGAATTCCTGTAGCTATTTAAAGTACAAGACCCAGGAGGGCCTGCCTTTGACTTTGTGACTCTTTTTTTTATTGGCTGAAGCTGGGAAAGGGGGCATGGGGAATCATGCAAGATATTTTAAAAAGAGAGAGTTGGAGATGCCTAATTTACTACAAACTTCCTATTTGCTGGAACCTAGTTATAATGTCCCAACTGTGTACAAGAGAAGATGGCAAATGTGGTTGGGCTTCCTACATGGTTGGGGAAAA
Organism: Rhabdomys pumilio; assembly: GCA_030674055.1. Taxonomy (NCBI): domain Eukaryota; kingdom Metazoa; phylum Chordata; class Mammalia; order Rodentia; family Muridae; genus Rhabdomys; species Rhabdomys pumilio. The sequence continues at coordinate 40,569,969 of JANHMN010000013.1, forward strand.
AGACTTGAGGTGAGATTTGACTGACACAGTGAAATGATCTCTGTTCCATCTGCTCTTATAATAATCTCAGAGTCCCTTAAAAGAGACAATCTAAAGACCAATCCACTCTATCCATCCCAAAGTCCCAAGATCTCCAGAAGATTTACTTTAGTTCAAATAGAATCTTGTATCCATCAATTAAAGGGACAAGATACTAATTGCCTTTTGCCATTGTCTTAGTTTGGTTTTACTACTGTGAAAAGACACCATGACTAAGGCAACTGTTATAAAGGACAACATTTAATTGGGGTAGCATACAATTCAGAATTTCAGTCCATTATCATCATGGCAGGAAGCACAGCTATGTCCAGGCAAGCATGGTGTTGGAGGAGCTGAGAGTTCTACATCTTCATCCAAAGGAAGTTGGGACAAACTGTCCTCAGGCAACTAGGAGGAACATCTCAAAGCCCACCCCTACAGTGACACACTTGCTTCAACAAGGTCACACTTCCTCCAACTAGGCCACACCTCCTCCAACTAGGCCACACCTCCTCCAACAAGGCAACACCTCCTAATAGTGCCACTCACTTCCCTGGGCCAAGCATATTCAAACCACCACAGCTGTGTATACTGGTAGAGGCATTTTATACACCTGTTTAGAAAAGGGCAGTGTGGCAGACCTATAGTGACACTGGTCCATAGCAATTCTGAAACCACACTGAACATTGTGAACGCAAGGGTGACAATAAAAGTGGGGTGATCATGTACTTCAACTCTGCTGTTCTTGGCTGTGCTTCTCTTGTGGAGCTCTTTGAGAAGGTGAGCAATGCCGTTGGAGTTGTACTTTGTGAAATTCATGCCCTCTGCACTGTGTAGCCTGCATTTGGGCCAAAGAAACAAGTTAAGGAAATTATTGCAGGGGATTAAGAGGTAGATAATCCATGCCCTAGTGTGGGAGGCAGTGGGAGTGGAGGAAAGTGGTGAATACGAAGGAGGTTAAATGAACTCTAAATTCAGACAAGATCAAGCTCATTCAGTGTGCCACGGCCATGGAAGTGAAGGCCAAATTCCAAAAGCTTGTCATGTGGTTATAGGCAGGTGGATACTGAGAGGAAAGACACTGATTGTCCCAGTCTTCATCCTAGAACTAAGGAGAATGATGGGCATGGTGAGGTCAACAGTAGGCACTGGCTCTGAGGGCAACTGATTTGGTTTCTGTCATTATTTTGTGTTGGACTCATACACAGGAGTTGAGCCTATACCCCAACTTTATACTGAGCCGGAGCTTCCAAATTCTAAGTGTTTGTAGAAATTATATTTTCCTCTTTGGGAAACTTTAAATAAATGCATACTATGTACAAAAGTATTTATTGAATATGAGTTACAGTATGGTTGGTGTCGTTAATGATACATTATTATTGAAAGGGCTTAGATCAATTAAAAAAGTATCAAAGGCCTTAAATGTATCTTCTTAGGGAAGACTTTATTAGCAGCAGACTTGAAGTCCATTAGTGGCAGGGAACTCTTTGTCTTATGTTGGAGGCTGGCTAAACTATTACTGAGATATTCTGGTTGTCAAAAACTTCAGCTTAAGGTTTGTTTTTTTTTTTTGACAATTTATATATCTATACAGTACACTCTACTTCCTTCTATACCACCTTTCTCCTCTCTAGCCCTACCATTTCTTCCCTCCACCCTAGAGGTTCCTTTCATATGTTTATGGATTTCTGTTTTACTTTGTAATTTTTTTAACCAGGATTGTTTGTGTGCCAAGGGTTTAGAGGTATTATTTGGAGCTGGGTAGGCTTGCCATTGGGTATGTGGATAACCAGATAATAAGATCCGATTGCTGGAGACATCACATATTTTGGTTGTAAGATATAAAGAAATATAACTGCAACTGAGCTGGGAGCTTCGCTCCTGCTGGCCAGCTTTCAGAGTACCACAGGTGCCATGCAGTCTTTTGGAAGAGACAGGGCATCAGTGGTCTTATTGAGCTGCAAACCCTACAAAAGATAACGTCAACCTGCCAGGCAAGGTGTGAGGTTGTCCATTATGGTAGTAATATGCAAATATGGCAATAGTTGCACCAGTGTGGGGCTACCAAATCTCAGATGAGATTTGAGGCCTGCTCCATAGGAGCAGATTAAATGTGTAACATTGTAAACCTAGAAAGAAAAATCATGATTGGTAAGACCTTAGGGCCCAGGGGCAAAATTACTAGTGACATTTAACTAAACTGACATGCTGCCAAAGGTCTTCTGAATATTCATGTTTATGACCATAGACAAAGACTGCTCTTGTCTTTAATGAGAGACCCTTTTCTTTGCAGTCAATAGTAGTGAATGCAGAGACTCATGGCTGCTCAAGGTGCTGAGGCTAAGTGAGGTTGAGTGTTCAGTCCTAAACAGGACATTTATACCATCTCCTCCTGGGCTTAGAGAACATCAAGGAAAAGGGAGCTGAAAGAATCTGAAAGCCAGGTAGTAGGGAAAGGGCTGTGAAATGATGTTTTCGGGGCATGACACAGCCATGGAAATAAGATCTCAGGTATTGAGGTTGCCCACGATGGGCCTGTACAAGATTGGGCCTCAATCACAGATTGAGAGGGGGCTTATGGGTCCCTCCCCTTCTTCCACTGAACTCTTAACTACTGGTAGATTCTAAGTTTTTATAAGCATACGCTACTTGTAGGCGATAATGGGTTTTATTACTACATTTTTATACTTATATATAATGAATTTTGATCACACTCACCTCCGTTACCTTTCCTTGTCTCTCATCTACTTCTGGTAATTTCTTTTTTCTTCCCATTTAAACCCCTTCTACTTTCATGTCTTAATTTAATTAAGGTGGTTTGATTAGGTAGTTTAATGAGGGTTGCTTACAAGAACATGGTCATTTACATGACCATGGACACCTTATTAATGGATATACCATTGAAGTAAATCCCTCTATTCTTCAGTAATCACTTACTGCCTCTAAAGCCTTTGGGAGGAATATGGCATCTCGAACCTCCATTACTCCACCACCATGACAGACTATTGCCAGAGTCCAGTCTTTTGTAGATAATCACAGGTACTGGGAGCTCAAGAGTGCATCCCACAGTCATGTTGTACTCAGAAGATGCTGTTCCACAATTCCTGCCCCCCTGTTCAGGATCTTATATTCTTTCTGTCTCTTCTTCCTTGACATTCGCTGAGCGTTGGAGGATGTGTTTTGATCACTTTGAAGTACTGTGATCACTTATTAGCCTTCAGTAACAATGTCCACCGCTAAAGGAGGTTTCCCTGACCAAAGCAGCAATGATCAAGGTGCATAAGCATAAATGTTTGGAAGGCGATCTGATAGGACATGGTATCTATCGAGCAACACCACAGCAGTGGCATCCCTGTCGGGACATGTGACTTTCCCAGCTTTTGAACAGTAGTTAATCCCAGCTTTATATTTAACCAAAAGTTATTTTCATGAAACTTCTAGTCATAGTGTTGGAATTTAAGCCCACGACTATATGGGGGCAATACAATATTTTAGAGTCTAGAAAGCAATAACTGTTTCCTCTTGTATTTTTTCTGTGAGATGAACAACTTTTATTCTACCAAACATTTTTATTTTAATATATTTTATTAATTTTAATTTGTATTTTTCTTCTGACCAAGAAAGAGAATCTTTTAATGTATTTTTAAAACTTTGTCTTAGTATCAGCATACACAGTACTAGGTTTCCTCATGAGATTTTTATGCACCTTTGTTTCTATTGATCATTTCTGTCACTCCTCTCCCCATGCCCCCACTGAACCCCACTTGTCCCCTCCCTTGCCACTTTTGTGGTGAACGTAGTCTACTGTGTTCTGCCTGTTTTCTTAAAGCTTCTTTTTCCTCTCTCACCAGCCACCTTTTTATTTTTATGATTATACTCACCCCCAGCACATAAACACATACATACAAAAATGAAAAACTAAGCTTTATGCATGAGGGAAAACACGTATTTGTCTTCCTGTGTCTAGGTTATTTCACTTACTATAATTTCCAGAGCCATTCACGGCTCTGTAAATTTCATAATTTTATTTTTCTTAACAACTAGATAAAATTCCATCGTGTGTCTGATGTTAGACATCTAGACCTATATCATTTCCTTGCTTTTGTGAATAGAGACACAGAATGAATGGATACTGGGTACTGGGAGGTTTTTTGTTTTTGTTTTTGTTTTTGTTTTTTTTTAAATAAACCCTGAAAATGGGGCTACAATATACCACAGGATATAACACTCAAGGGAATACATACAAAGGACAATATTCTACCTCAGAGGTACTTGCACAGCCATTGCTTAATACAATTTACTTGGGGGGGGCGGGGATTTCACAGGCTCCTTCTAGAGACTTTGAAAGGGGTCTAAAGGGTTCACCCTGACTCCATTGGAAGAGGTAACATGGTGAGTCCTGGTGGGGACAGGAGCCACATCTGCTTTCATGTGGTCCAGATGTATCACTACTTAGAAATATCTAATGAACAAAGACTCTCACAGACACCTTTAGTTACAAGTGCTCCCTGGGAAGGGGGTTGTAGTTCAAGTGAGTTTAACCACTCAGTGGAAACTCATGTCTCTATTGTCCACCTGAAGGACTGGCGAGAATCCATAACAGGCACTGCTATGATATAGTAATCTTGGCTCCATCCATTCTCACCCATTCCTTCTCCAGAGCCTGTGTGCGTCCAGGCATCTATCATGTGTTCTCATGGCCAAGTGTTTGAGGAAGCCACCTTGGTGGTAGTTCCTAATTTGTCCTTGAGAATAACGTGAGTCCCATTCCTCTTTGCAGTGGGGTTGTTGCCCACATGTGGCTAGTAGGATGTGAGGAGAGAATGCTATAGGAGAGGAGGTATCTGGGAAATCCTTATGCCTAAACAAGAGACATCCAGAAAGGTGACAGTTCTATGTGTGTATGCCTTACCACCTCTGGATTGGAGCCTAGGCTGCTTACAACCATCTGGCTACTAGTTGGAGGATGAAGTCCATGCATGAAGAACACAATTATGTGCACCACAGGAAAAGGAGTGTTGGGTTTCTAAATGGATTGTTTTGGTAAGTCATGGATCATAGTTTTAGTTGGAGTTCTTAATAACTGCTAGCCGAAATCATAGCAATAGTGGTGGCTTTTAAAAAAATGAGATACCTGAAAGAGAACACTGTCAGAATAATGCCATGTCTATATTCCCTACGCAATGCTTCTGGACATGAGATGTGAGTGAGAACTCTTGAAAAGAAGCTCTGTCTGCAGCTGATTGGCTGATTAGAACTCCAGTGATGTGAAGAGGTTGAAATTTTGCAGGCTCAGAGTTCAACTAATTATTGTGGGCTAGCAAGATGACTCAGGAGTGAAGGTGCTTGCTGCCAAGTCTGACAACCTGAGTTCAATCCCCAGGACCTACATGGTAGGAGAAAACCCAACCTCAAGTATCTTGAGCTATCTTTTTTTTTTGAAAAGTTATAGGAGGTATAAACCATATTTATTTATTTGAGTTAGGGTTTAACTTACTCCAGGTTGGCCTCAAACTCACTATGTAATCAACAATGACCAAGTCTGATCCTCCTGCCTCTACCTCTATTATTCTAGGTATACAGCACCACACAGTTTTACGTAGTACTGGAGACTGTATGTATGAGAGGAAAATACTCTATCAACCTTATAAGCCATATTTTTAAGAGCTAGAAAAAGTTCCACTCTCTTGAGCTATCTTTAGCCTTCAAAATATTCATCTCCAGCAGACCTAACATCCAGTGACTAATGTATAAAAAACTCATGGAATGCATTAACTTAGCAAAGCATTAGGTTTTACCAACTAGAAGGTTAAGCATTATCAGATAGCATTTGAGACTGTGCAAAAATTCTCTATGTTCTTAGAACCACCTACTTAGTGTTTCTACCAATGAAAAGTGCCTTGATTTATGGCTTTCTTTGTTCTGTCACTATAAAAACATCAGAAAACTACTCCCATGTTGAAAAATGGTGTTTGGGGTAATCCAAATCTGTGATCTGTGGCCAAGGTCACTTATATTTGGCTCTAGAATAAAGTACCTTTTATCTCACTTGAGGTAAGAGCTGTGCTTTTGCTCAACAGAGACCACCCTCTGTGGCTGTTTTAGTTTGATTGTGGTAACTACACCACAAATTTGCCACTTACTAGTCTTGTGGGTAACGAGGGCCTTCAACTGTTTCCTCTAACAAATTCCATTCTACATAGAGTTTCTCACAGATCTTTTTTTGCTACTTGTTCCAGAGCCCGGGAAGTGACTAAAAATAGAGATATTGCTAAGTGATCAGGAACTTTGGAAGAGGTCTACCCAACTCATGTCAGAAGGTACAGAGGAGAAATGGTGCCATCCATTACTTATGGCAAATCCTCTAGCTCAACACGTCACAGTGCCTGTGGCTATCGCCAGTGGTTTTGAACCCACTGGTGGCTTGTCTGAGGACCACAGACCTTCTTCTCTACCCCTCTTTCTACCTTGATCAGCCATAAAACACCTGCCTTTGATAGACATCCACTGACCTACCATTCAAGGGACATATCTGTTTACACACGGAATGCCATAAGAACATGAATATTTTCATCCCTAAAAACACTGTCTGTCTGAGCTCACTTTGGATGGGTGATTTTGTCAGTCTAGTGGCTTTTCTCTGAAGTGAATGGGTTCATCAGGGTTTGTGACTGTTCTCTGAACTGTTTTCTTGTTGCAAGGATGGAGGTATCCCATGCTCTGATCCAAGCTGCCAAATGTATTTGCTTGTGTGTAAAGTCAGTGAAAGGGAGTGAAGGAACTCAGACCTTTGACTCTTCATCTTAAAATAGTGAGCTGTCAGCTACCAAAGACAGGCATTTCAATGTTCATCCTCCTCCCCTCACCCTCCCATTACCTCTCCTCTTTCAGCCCTGTAATTGGGATTTGATGATTTTGTAAAAAATTCAAATGACCGTTTATTTGGGAGGTTGCTATTACATAACCCCAGATGGCAATAAGTGTCCTGAAAGAACCATCCTGTAAAATTATTCAGCTAAAGCGGTAGAGAATCAAGAGCCTCAGGGCAAACAGCCAATTGTTGTGAACCCTGCTAGTCATCTCTTCTGCTTCAGAGCCTCATCCATCTGTGAGAGACAAAGGGCCCCAGATGGGAGGAGTGCCTGCAGGCATATTGGACAGACTCCTGTGACTGGCTTGTCCTTGCTGTGACATCAGTGGGTACATGATAGCAGTGGGTCACCGAGCAGAGGAAATAGCTGTTAGTGAGGTACAGATCAATGTCCAGCGGCTTTCAAGAGTTGCATTTGACTCTGTGATCAGAGCATCATGGCTGCTAGGACTAATCCAAGTAGCTGAGGAGGACGCATGTCTTGTCTAAGATCTGTAATAAATTCTATAAGGGTAAAGGTCTTCTTCTTTTTGTATAGAATTGGGGTAGCATTCACTTGTACAGAAGAGGAATGCTAATTTTTTAAGTCATTGTAAAGGGTAAAGTATATAGGAATTTACTTTTTCATCTTTGACACTGTGGAAACTGCTTTTCAGTGTGGCTTATCCAAACAAACCCCTGGGTTTACATAGTTGCCTCTCTTCTTCTGAAAGAAGGAAAGCTTCGCCTCTGTTGTCCCATATCATTTGTATTCCTGCTGGCGTCAAGTTCACTACTTGCTTGTGAGAAGCAACAAATTGGAACTACACGAAGGGATTCGAATGCATCCATACTTGTGAAAGACTGAACAGTTGCTTAGGACAGCTCCAAAGCTGGGCAGAGTGAGGATGTAGAAAGATCCAGAAGCTATTTCTAACACAAGCCGATGCCAAGTGTTGCTTCCTTTGGAGAAAGAATATTAATTGAAGGTAATTTTTATACAATCGTACTGCTAGTGTTCAGACCTTTTGAGACCTTCCCCGGGAAGAGGTTTGAGGACAAGCAAGGAAGTCTGGATGCTGGATGCTAAGCTACATCCTGCTGCTTTGGCCTCAACATGTAAGAAAGACCTCCATGTCTCAATCGAACTGTTAGAGCAAAGGGACTCCACTCAGTGTTCCACTAATCCACACCAGCTCCTGGGTGACAGAAAGGGTGGGACTGTCACAGAGAACATTGGTAGAGGGGAACAGAGAGCACCAACTTCATAGTTTGGATCACCATGCTAACTTGTTTTGTTTGTTTGTTTTTTGGTTTTGTTTTTTGTTTTGTTTTGTTTTGTTTTTTTTCAAGATAGGGTTTCTCTGTGTAGCCCTGGCTGTCCTGGAACTCACTCTGTAGATCAGGCTGGCCTCGAACTCAGAAATCTGCCAGTCTCTGCCTCCCAAGTGCTGAGATTAAAGGCGTGTGCCACCACTGCCCGGCATGCTAACTTGTTAAAACACAGATTACCTATTCCTCTCCTCACAATTGGTCAGCCTATATAATAAATCTGGGTTCAGGGTTTTAAAGTCAGACATCATTTTTGTAAAATTCAGACAAATATGGTGATCCTCTTAGGATTTACCTTTTTGTCAAAAACAAGAACAAGAACAAGAACAAGAACAAGAACAACAACAAGAACAACAACAACAACAACAACAACAAACCGCCCAATGACTCAGCAACAGAGATGCCTGGAAACTGGAGCCTGCTGTAACAAGTCCTTGTCAAGAAAATGTACTTAATGGACAGTTTTGTAGGATGACAACAGATCACCTCAAATGCTTGTCATGTGTGAAAACAGTTTATTTCATGGAATTTGAGCTTTAAAAATACCAGAGCCCGACATTCTCACTAAGGTCTCATGTAGCCTGCTCAGACTGGTCTCATAGTCACTATGCAGCTGAGGATGGATGCCCTTGGACTTTTTATCCTCCTGCCTCCACCTTCCAGGTTCTTGAGATTACAAGTGTTCACCACCATTCCTAATTTACATAGTTCTAGGAAGGAACCAGGGGTCTCATGCATGCTGGGGATGGGAGGCTACATCTCCGGGCTCCATAACACAGTTCCAGGTTTATATACTTTAATTCTTACTACATAGAAGGGGGTGTCATAGAATAGCTATATGGCATGTTACCTAATGAACAACCATTAAGTTTAGTTTGGCATCTCTGTTATTATAACTGCCAATGCTTTCTAGGTTTTTAGTTTTGTTTTTTGCTATCATATATTTATCTTTGGTCATTTGTAAGCAATCTACTATCTCCTGCTGAGTCCCTGGTTATATAACATGAAGAGAATTTTAATTGAAGTGAAGATAAAATTAGGTTCTTACTTGGCATTTACTGCAAGGGAAATTTTTGCAGTAGAAATTTGACCAAGAGCATTGCTTCAGAAGCTGGAGAGATGACTCCGTGGTTAAGAGCGATTGCTGTTCTTACAGAGGACTAGACTTCAGTTCCCAGCACCCACCTCAGGTGGCTCACAACTGTGTGTAACTCCAGTTTCAGGGGATCCAATTCCATCCTCCACAAACACTGCAATCATGTGCATAAAGCCACACCACACACACACACACACACACACACACACACACACACACACACACTTAAAAATCTTTTAAAGGTGATGCTTTTACATGACTACAGTATTTTGGGATTTGTAGAATTAGACTTAGAGGTAGCAGGTAGAGTTAGGGAAACTGTCAGAGAATTCTTCCCCTACCCAGTGTCTATGTTGTCTAACTTGGTCTTTCTGGTGAGAGATGCAACGAATAGAGACTGGTTTTCTATGTAGAGAGGGCGAAGGGTACACATGTGTGCATGGTACCAGCTGTCAGTGTCTCTGTGGAGGGATCAAAGTGTGCACTCAGGCAAGGGCTGTAGAGACTCAGGCTACCACACCTCCCATTTTTCCTGTGCTTGTGAATTGTTCTTCCTCCTGTAAGTTGTCAAAGTCTCTGAGCATTCAAACTTAAGGTCTTTTCCTCATTTGTGATGGGAGTTTATTTTCTTCCAAGACTTCTGAGCCCGGGACTGTAACCAGTGACCTTGTCGTAGATAGCAATGTGGTGACTTCATTACCAAACCAGCCATGCATGCAGACCCATCACTCAGCATCACATAGTGGTCTTGCCTGACACTTAGTCGACAGCCTGTGGTCAGAGCACAGCTTGGGCCTCATTTCAAAGGTGACTCATTTGCAGTTCCTGCACGTCCTCCTGGGCTAGCTAGTGTATTTGTTTTTCTGACAGATGACCAATGCCAGGGAAACCTCGGAATAAATATGTATTAATTCTTGAGTACAAAGGCACTGTGTGCTCATTATACAAATTCAAATGCCCCAGACGCTTGTGATGGAGGAGTTTTTCACACTCTCCCATGTACCCCACAGTAGAGGTCTCAGTAGTTCCCAGTGTGCTGAAGGAGCAGACACATTGGCATTCCTCCATTCATACAGTCACACAGGTTTTCGACCTCAAATAGTGTGACACAGGAGAGGTAAATTTAAGTGGTGGGGAAGTGACCATTTCTTTTTTTTTTTTTTTTTTTTTTTAGGGGTGGGGGCAGGGATTGAACCCAGGGTTCCTGCTCACTAAGTATATACTCAGTTATACTTATAAGCCCCATATTTTATTTTAATAATCTGCATTTGGTTTTGAGTATATCAGGGAAACATTCACTTTGAACTCAAGACTCCATGATTATAATTACCTTTCTGTTGAGGTTCATTTCTGTAAAAATTTATTTTAATTGTTATTAGTATCACAAATGGTATGCTAATATCTGAAGGAGTTTACATTTTTATAAGTATTCTTACTTCAGTTAACTTATTTTGTACAATAATTCTATAACTTTGTCTCTTCTATAGGCTGTGTTGAGCTTGTTTTTATTTGAGAACACATGCATTTTATTATTTTAAGATATTTTGGTGCATGTATGTATATATGCTTTGTGTGAGGGTCAGGAGACAGCTTTTAAGAATCTGTTGTCTCATTTCATGTGGGTTATGGGGGTTGAACTCAGGCTGTGAGCCTTGCATGACAAGCGCTTACCCTCTGGCCTATCTTCACAGCCTTCACGTCATTCTTTTCTTTTCCTTTTATCCCTTTTTATTGACAGTGTCCTTCCCCCCTCACATAATATATCCTGATTATCGTATCCCCCCTCTGCTCCTCCCAGTTCCTCACTATGTCCCCTCTTATCCAAATCCACCTCCTCTCTGTCTCTTATTAGAAAAGAAATAGGCTTCTAAGGGATAATAATAATAAAACACAATAAAGTATAATTATAAAATAAAACAAAACTAATTTATTGGAATAGGAAAACACAAACAAGAGAAGGAAAGGAGCCCAAGAAAAGCAACAAGAAGCAGATAAAGATACAGAGACCACCTCATTTTCACCCAGGATTCTCACAAAAACACTAATTGGAAGCCACAATACATATGCAAAGGACACTCTTTCTGCCTCCTTTTCCACAGGATTCCCTGAGCTCCAAGGGAGGGATTTGATTGAGATATCCCATTTAGAACTGATTGTTCAAAGTCTCTGACTCTGCATAATGTTTGGTTGAGGGGGTGCGTGTCTTTGTATTTGTTACCGTATGTTGCTGGAGGAAGGTTCTCTGAAGATGGCCGAGCAAGTCACCAATCCATGAGAAAAGCAGAATAACATTAGGAGTCACTTTACTGCTACTATGGGCTTTCTTTTTTTCTTTTTTCTTTTTCTTTTACCAGTAGTATTTAGATTTACCCTAGGTCCTTGGGCTATCTAGTTTCAGGCTCTGGTCACCCAAACAGTATCAAGTAAGGGTTCTATTTCATGGAGTGGGCCATAAGTTAAATCAGATATTGGTTGGTTACTCCCATAAGTTTTGTGCCAACATTGCACTAACATATCTTACAGGCAGGACAGATTTGAGATCCAAAGATTTGTGGCTGGTTTGGTGCTTACACTTCTCCTTTGGTAGTGTGCAGAGCACCTCTCAGTACCGCAGTCAGTGGCATGTAGGGTGAGGGCTCTATGCAGCCACATACAGCTCAAGTTGCCTATGCTTGATGAGTTATGTAGCTGTTATCTTCAGAAATGAGGCCTTACTATGGAGAACAACCTATAATCTTGTTAACAGCCTGGGTTCTTTGGGGATTCCCATGGGACCCCTTTGGCCAACAACTCAATTAGATGTAACTCAAACCTGGGACAAGAGGCTTCATTTGTTGACAAGAGATGGCCAGCTGGGTCTCTGACACCCAAGCCCTGGAACCCTAAACCCTGCCTATGTCTCTTCTGCCCAGCTATTGGCTGTTAGTATTTTTATTTGCCAACTAGAAATAACTTGGGTGAAAGGTGACACTTGGGTTTAAATGTGACTCTGGCAACCAGGTCCTGGCGGCCTGTACTTAACATTACAATACATAGCAATAGAGCAGACCTCAAGACCTAATTCCTTACACTGTACCTACCCACTATATGGTTCTAAGGATTTTGTATCTTGATTATCACTGACTTAACAGTTAATAGGAACGTGTAAATGAATGCACAAAATATTTGTCTTTCTGGGTCTGGGTTGCCTCACTTACGATGGTTCTTTCTAATATCATCCATATTCATTTACCTGTAAGTTTCACGGTGTTATTTTCCTAAATGGCTGAGTAATATTCCATTGTATGAATGTACCACATTTCCTTTATCATTAATCTGTTGAGAGACATCTAGGTTTTTACTAATTTCTGGCTATATTGAATAGACCAGCAATAGCATGGCTGAGCCAGATTTCTCTGTTGTAGGATGAAGTATCCCTTGGGTATATACCCAAGAGTGATCCAGCTGGATCATGAGGTAGATTGATTCACATCTTCTTGAGGAACCACCACACTGATTTTCATAGAAGTTGTGCACGTTTGCACTCGCACAGGTAATGAAAGAGTGTTCCACACCCTCTCCAGCATGAACTATCATTTGTTTTATTGATCACAGTCATTCTGATGGATGTGAGATGAAATCTCCAAGCAGTTTTGATTTGCATTTCACCGATGAGTAAAAATGTTGAATGTTTCTTTTGTTTCTCAGGCATTTGAGTTTTCTCTCGAGAATATTTGTTTAGATCTTTACCCCATTTATAAATTGGGTTGTTTTCTTCACATCTAGTTTATTTGAGTTCTTTCTCTATATTTAGGCTATTAGCCCTTTATCAGAGGTGTAATTGGTAAAACCCCCTTTTCCCCCTATTCTTCAGGCTGCTGCTTTGTTCAAAGGATGATGTCCTTTGACTTGCAGAATCTTTTCAATTTCATGAGGTCCAAATCATTAATTGTTGATCTTAGTGTTGTGCTAATGATGTTCCATTCAGAAAGTCTTTTTCTACCCCAGTGAGTTCAAGGCTATTCTCTTTTAGTTCAGTGTATCTGGTTTTATGTTGAGGTCTTTGATTCACTTGGAGTTGTTTTGTGCAGGGTGATAAGTATGGATCTATTTTGATTCTTCTATATACAGCCATACAGTTTGACCAACACTATTTGTTGAAGATGCTGTCTATTTATTCCAGTGTGTATTTTTGGCTTCTTTATCAAAAATAGGAGTACATAGGTGTGTGGATTTATGTCTGAGTCTTTAATAGTATTCCATTGATCAACATGTCTGTTTTTGTGCCAATAGTATGCAAATATTTTATTGAGAATCATTGCATGTATGTTCATAAAGGAAATTGATCTGTAATTCTTTCTTTGTTGAGTCTCTATGTGGTTTGAGTATCAGAATAACTTTATCACTGTACAATAAATTTGGTGATATTCCTTTTGTGAATTAATTTGAGGAATATTGGAATGAGTAGAATATCTGGTAGAATTCTTTATTAAAACCATCTGACCCTGGGCTTTTTGGGGGGAGGTGAGACTTTTAATTACTGCTTTTAATTTACTAGAGTTTATAGGTATGTTTAAATTGCTTATCTTATATTGACTTAACTTTAGTAGTATATAGCAAGAAAATTATCCACTTCTTTTAGATTTTTCCAATCTGGTGGAATGTGAGGCTTTAAAATATGTCTTTATGATTCTCCAGGTTTTCTTCCTGTCCATTGTTATGTGACTCTTCTCATCTCTAGTTTTGTTAATTTGGATATCTTCTCTTGACTTTTTAGTTAATTTAAAAAAGGGCTTGTCAATCAGATTTTCTCAAAGAACCGACTCTTTGTTTCATTGATTCTTTGTATTTTGTTGTTTCTATTTTATTGACTTCAGCCCTGAGGGTGATAATATTTTGTCATCTATTCCTTTTGGGTGTGATTTCTTCTTTTGTTTCAGAGCTTTTAGATGTGCTGTTAAGTTACTAGTATGAAATATCTCCTTTATTGATTGACTGCTTGATTGGCTTTAGAGACAGAGTCTCTCTATGTAGCCCGAGCTGTCCTGAAACTCACTGTGTAGACCAGGCTATCCTTGAGCTCAGAGATCTGCCTACTTTTGCCTCCCAAGTTCTGGGATTAAAGGTGTGTGCTACCACCACCTGGATATTCCCACTTACTTACTGATCAGTGTAGATAGATATTGCTTAGATTTGGTTTTCCTGTGGAACGTCTTAGTTTTTCCATCTATTGTGATTGAAAATTTTACTGGGTATAGTAGTATGAGCTGGCAGCTCTGATCTCTTAAGAGTCTGTATTCTACAGACTCTCCAGGTACTGCTGGCTTCTAGGTTCTCCATTGAGAATTCAGGTCTTATTCTGCTAGGTTTGCTTTTTATGTTTCACTTGTCTTTTTTCCTTGCAGTTTTTAATATTCTTTCCTTGTTCTCTGTGTTTAGTGTTTTGATTATTATGTGCTGAGGGGACTTTCTTTTCTGGCTCAGTCTACTTGGTATTTTATCAGCTTCCTATACCTTGATGGGCATCTATGTTAGGTTAGGAAAATCTAAAATTTTTCTTCTGTGATTTTTGTTCAAAGTTTTTTTCTATGCCTTTAAGCTGGATTTCTTCTCCTTCCTTGATTCCAGATTTGGCCTTTACATAGTATCCCAATTTTTTTTTAACCAAGGTTTTCATTTCTTCTCTTTGTGTCTTTAATGCCTGAGAGTCTCTCTTTCATCTCTTGTATTCTGTTGGCGAGGCTTGCTTGCCTCTGAGGTTCCTGGTAGAGTTCTTAACTATTTTATTTCCAGATTTCCTTCAGTTTGGGTTTTCTTTATTAATTCTATTTCTACTTTCAGGTCCTGAACTGTTGTTATTTTCTTCCACTGCTTGTTTGCATGTTCATAGATTTTCTTAACAGATTTATTCATTTTCTCTTCAATGATCTCTATCATATTCATAAAGGCTATTTTAAAATTTTTGTCTTGTGTTTTCAACTATCTTGCAATTCTTACAGCCTACTATGTTAGGGTTGCTGGGCTCTAGGGAAGGCATACTGTCCTGACTGTTATTGATTATGTTTTCACACTGGTGCCTAGGCCTCTGGATTTAGGAAGATAATAATTCTAGGTGCTAATATCTGATCTTGTCTTTGTTGGGTGGGTGTTTTGTTCTGTTCCTTGGTTTCTATTGCTCTCTCTGGTTCTCAGGAGGACGGCAGCTGTTGCTTGGTAGGAAATTCTTCTATGATCCTGGTAGGTGTAGACAGTATGGGTTCTGGATAAAATATATTTCTAGGTATTGAGAGCTTAGGAATGGGGATGAACTAGAAGAGGTGTGTGTGTGTGTGTGTGTGTGTGTGTGTCTGCTAGAGAGCTGGGGATGACACTGGAGGGTTGGATATGGAGGAAAGGATGAAGAGTGAAAATCTGTAATTTCCCTACCTGCTTTGCTGGCCTAATTTCTTCTTTGGCAGGCTTGGCTGGCAGATTCCCAGGGTGTGCCTGTTAGAGTTAGGGGTTGAAATGGCAGTATGGCTAGGGAGGAAGGCTGGAGGAGAAGATCTGAGTGATCCACTGGAGGTGGGGACAGAAAAGAAGGGGATGCTGCAGCAGGTCGTCTGCTTCAGGGGTGAGGATGAGGCTGGGGGATGAGTTTGGAGGAGAGGAGGAAGAAGTGAAGATCTGTAGCTAGCCTGCCTGTTTCCCTGTGTGCAGTGGCCTGAGGATTCCCAGGGAGTGGCTGCTGGAGTTGAGGCTCTCCTTTCATTTTTTTTTAAAAATGGGTACATTTAATGGAGTGATACTGCCTAGATGGACCAAAAGTCATTTAGCACCGATGAATATATTAGATATGATGAATGTGTGATTATGATAAACTTCTCTGCCATGCTAACTAGGTGTGAATATATGCTATGCACGTGTATCGTATGCATTCACACGTTTATTCACACAGGGTTACCTCCTAGAAATGAGAGATAAAGATACTTGCTATTAAAAATAGAATTCAATTTCTTTACAGAGGAACAATGTGAGTTTACACTGCTGCTGACAGTATGAGATTGTTTCTGTACACTTGTCCAAACGCAGAGAAGACATACGTCTTTAATCATTGCTGGATTAAAAATGATATTGTTTTAGAGTACTTTGTCTTATTGACATAGAATACATATTCTTGTGGCAGCTCTATTTCTTTGGTGAGTTGCTAGTTTATACCTTTGTCAATTTTGCTTTTACATAGTCTGTGTTTTTATATCTCTCTGTAGATTTTTATAGCTTTATTCATAAAATATCAGGTCAAAGATGCAAGTGGTGCTTGCACTTGTTATGGTGGTAGAGGTAGGAAGATTAAGACTTCAAGGCTACCTTCAGCTATATAAGGAGTTTGGGGCTAGCTTTGGCTATGTAAGGCTATATTTCACTAAATAAATAAATAAATAAATAAATAAATAAATAAATAAATATTACCACATCCTAAGTCAGTCCATTTATTGTTTGTTTCTAAAAGAACTCCCTTAAATGTCTTTATGTATAGTGAATTGTAATTTTGTTACAGCTAGAAACAACATCAGTACAGTTAGATGGTTCTCATTAGATTAATTTATTTTGATGTGGTTATAATCTCTCAAGAGAGGGATAGTTTTAGAGATTTATGCAGCTTTTAAGTTTTAGAATCAATATTTGTCAACATACCAAGAGATGACAGTTCTCTGTAACTGTTTTATCTAAACTATATTCAGCATTGGGTAAAATCCCATTGTTAAAATAGTACTTGAATGTCAGACAAGGCATTAAAGGAAGCAACCACATACTGAGCCCCCCTCTATGCCAAGCACTGGCTGAGTATGGCAGACACAAGGACAAGAAGGTACTCTCCTTTCAAATGATTACTTCAGAACAAGGAGGTGCATGCTTGTGCACATAACTTTAGTAGGGTGTTATGGCTGCTATCTGTGTGCAGGGCACAGTGTAGTACACTTTAGTGAAAGATACTTTCTACCTATGATGACAGGAAAGGATGGTGATCAGGCAGGCTCAGGGACATGTGTCTCTGAGGCTGAGTCCTGGCAGATGACATAGAAAAGAACCCTCAGGACTGCAAGAAATGCTTGGAGATTTCCAGAGAGTCTTATGATGATCTTTGCAAGATGGTAGAGTGAGTAAGGGGTTATGTGGAACAAACAGAGGGTCTTTTATACCAGCAAAGTCTTTGAAAATTTTTCTGCAGCAATGGGGAACTACTGAAGGCCCAGACTAGGGCAGTGCTATGAGGATGCTCAGGTTTTAGAAGGACCACCCTGACTTTTGATGCTGGAGTGCTGGCATAGATGGGATGAGGTGGTTTCAGGATAAGGGAAGAACAGAGCCCAGAGTTTGCCTCTGGTAGGGTAACAATAGCAGTAAGTAAGTTCTTAGAGAAGATATGGGTGGATGCAAGCTCTGGTTCAAAATGGACTTTATAGGTGACTTGCCTATGAAAGGCAGAGACAGAGGGATCTTCGAGTGAACTGTGTATACCCATCTCTGACACTATTTTTTCAATTACCTATGCTTTGTGTCTTACTCTAAACAAGGGCTGCCTACTCTTCCCATAGCCACATACAGACAGTTTCGCTGCCACTTGTAGCTACTTTCTGAGGTTGCTAATATTTGTTACTTTCCCCCACTAAATCTTATTCTCAGCCTTATATGTTTACCTGTTGTTTCCATGAACTGACCACACATAGAATAAAATCAATGACATAGTAATTTATGTACTAAATTTATGTTAGAGTTTCATGGTCTTGCTGGGTTTTTTGTTGTTTGTTTGTTTTTCTTCTTCAAATGTGTGCTTTTGCTGAGAGATCTTCTTCCTGGGTAGCTATCAACTCCACCATAGATGTCCAGATTTTATTGAGAAGTCCAGATTGCATTGAGAAGCGTTATAAAAAAAATTAGTCCTACTCTATGGCTTTAACTATCCTGAGCATGCCTGATCTTGTGTGGATCACACACCTACCTGAATACCTTGTGAAACTGCATGTAGAACTTTATTACAAATGGTAACGATGACGATGGAGCACACTACTCATAGCATAGCCATAGTGCATTTTGTTGAGAAGGAATATGACAGTGGGCTGTCCATACCTTTTCTAATTCATGGTCTAACAGATTTGTTTTGCCTTGCATTTTTCCTTTTCTCTGTATTTCTTTTCTGAGCAATTTCACCTGCTGCATGCCTTAATTTGTCTCTCGCATGTTAATCATTTTTTTTTATGCCTAAATATCTAAGCTCCAGACAAGTTAACCCAATGTTCATTGGCCTCTTATAGTTGATGGTGTCATTGGCTGGCTTCTTAGATTTAACCCTTTTAAAGTTCCATCATCATCCTCCCCAAACCTGTGTGTCTTCCAAGAGTGCCTGCCATTCGTCACTTCTTTGCTGTCCCCTATACTCAACTGATCTTTAGGTTCTGTTGGCTCTTGCTCCTAACTCTCTCTCACATGCTCTGTCTCTTCTGTCAAAGGCTTAGTTCAGATTCTTATGATTTGTGACCTGGATTATAGTCACAGCCTCCTTAGACAACTGCTTTCCCTTACTTCCCAGTTTCTTCTCTATGCATCCTTGACCCTGAGCTTTGTGAATTGAGAACTCTGATTCTGCCCTTCTCCTTCTGTGCACTGTTTCACAGGTATCATCACCACACACTTTAGACACATTGGGGTAGTGAGTGAGGTTTGTTTCTTTTCTTTTGTTTTGTTTTTTGGTTTTCATAGTTGTTTTATTTTATTTCTACATTTTTCTTTTTATTTATTTTTCTCTCATACAATACATCCAAATGCAGTTCCTCTTCCCTTTACTCCTCCCAGTACTCCCCAACCTCCCTTTTCCCCCTCAAGTTTTCTTCAGAAAAGAGCAGGTCTCCCAGATATATCAACCAAAGACAGCATAACAAGATACAGTAAGACTAGGCAAAAGACACTCATATCAAGGCTAGACAGGGCAATCCAGTAGAAGGAAAAGGGTTCCAAGAGCAAGCAAAAGAGTCAGAGACACCTCAACTCCTGCTGTTCGGAAACCCCCTAACTAAACAACCATAACATGTATGCAGAGGACCTAGAGCAGACCCAGGCAGGTTCTGTGGTTGCCCTCTGTCTCTGTGAGGCCCTATGACCCCTGCTTATTTGATTCTGTGGGCTGTGTTCTCCTGGTGTTGTCAACTCCTCTGCCTTCTAAAATCCCAATCCTTTCTTTCCTTCTTCTGCAGCAGGAGTTGGGGTGGGGGAGCTGTGTTTCTCTGAGCTCCCTAATGTTAGCTGTAGGTCTTGTATCTGCTCCCATCAGTTTTTTTTTTCCAAAATTTTAGTTTTAGCTTCTTTTAAGGTAGTTAATTCTTTAGATATGCTATCATGTTTTCCTGAGGTATCTGTCTCTTCTTGTCTTATCTCTGTCCCTTTTCTCCTTACCTTTTCCTTATTGACATTAATTTTTTTCACGTTTTTCAGAAACAGTTCAACTTTAATTTTTATAAAATTAAGTATCTTTCTTTGTCCATTTTTAATTATGTAAAAAAGTAGTTGTGTCTTCAAATACTACTTCTTTTCTAAATTATAGCACATACATATACATGCACACTCAATTGTTCATCTCTATAAACAAATGAAAGCATAATCTATGCACCATCACTTCTTTATTTCAATCCACTACTTTATATTTTACTTTATTTATTCATGGTTTTTGTCAGGCTTTTTCTTACCCCTCACTTTTCACCTCCATCACACTTCTTGCATTTCTACACTCTGCTGTGAGTTCTCCTCTCTGGATTTCTCTCTTCCTACACTCCTTGTCCAAAACATTTTTTCTCTCCTCATATTGCTCTTCAGCACCCCTTCATCCTTTCATTGTCTGCAGGTTGTATGTCTCCCAGCATCCTCCCTGTCAGTCTGTGTAGGGTGCTTCTCTGTGTTCTGAGAACTTCCCTGAATCCGACTATCATGCCACATACCCTGCTATGCTCTGCCTTCCACAGAGGCAAGAGGAGAGTGCATCTTGCTCGTCACTGCAAGTCCAGTGCCTATGTAACTTTCCGTCATATGACAGAAGTGCAGCAATTACTAAGTATAAAATGAATGAACAAGTGGATTTAACAGCTGAGGTTGAAGCTGGATTAGCCTACCTTTAAAGTTCACATTCTGTCTGCTACCCAAATAGCTTATTTAGAGTCTTTTATGACACATTGTCTTTGGGCATAGCAGTGGCAGCAGTGGAGGAAGGCTTGGACTAATATTACATGTAACACTTTATCAAGATACTGTTGAGCTGGCGATGGCTGATGACGTTTGTGTTGACTAGTTTCTTTCTTTCTTTCTTTCTTTCTTTCTTTCTTTCTTTCTTTCTTTCTTCCTTTCTTCCTTTCTCAGTTTGACACAACCTTCAGTCATTTTGGAAAAGAGAACCTTAATTTAAGGATTGCCTCTATCATATTGCCTATAGTCAACTCTATAGGACACTTTCTTGATTAAGGATTAATGTGTCCACAGTGGGCGGTGCCACCCTTAGGCAGGTGGTTCTGGGTGGATAAGAAAACAAGCTGAGTAAATCATGGAGAGAAAGCCACTAAGCAGCGTTCATCTATATCTTCTATTTCAGTTCTAATCTCCAAGTTCCTGCCCTGGCCTCCCTCAGTGATAGACTATAATGTGTAAGGTGAAATAAACCATTTCCTTCTCCAAATTGCGTTTGGTCATGGTGTTCATCACAGCAACAGAAAGCAAGCTAGGACAGTATTAAATTGCAGTTGGTAAAAAAGCCCACGTAACG
This sequence comes from Rhabdomys pumilio, assembly GCA_030674055.1. NCBI lineage: Eukaryota > Metazoa > Chordata > Mammalia > Rodentia > Muridae > Rhabdomys > Rhabdomys pumilio. The sequence continues at coordinate 40,591,026 of JANHMN010000013.1, forward strand.
TTCTAGTTCTATTCCCAGAACTGGATGAACCACTGGATTGAGCCCTCAAGTCAGCTGCAAATCTTGCACAGGAATCCGAACAGCCTTGGTGGTAGAGGGGGAGGAGTCATTTGAGCACGTTCAGAGCAACTATAGACACTCTTGATGTATAAACATTAAGATCTTAAGTGCATTTCATAAAGTAAAAGGAAATGACATCTATTAGAAAAGGAACATCGCGTGAGCAGCCCGGGCGTGGAGTAGGCTTTAGAGTTGCAGCTGCAGCAGCTTGAGCCAATTACAAGCTAGAAATAGAAAGCAGAGGAGGAGCTGAGAACAGGCTACCGCGATAATCCTAGCGTGTGTTCTCCGAAGCACAGGACTGAGTTTTCAGGGGGCAGAGGCTGGTGAGGATCTTGGGATACAGATGATGCTTGACCTGGACTATGTCACGCTCTGGTGCTCCGGCCATTGCCTCTTTTCTGACTCTATCAGGAATCTAATTATCTTCCTCATGTCTTTCCTCCCAGCCAAGTACTCATTTATTAAGTTTCCAGGCACCACTGTTCAATTTCTATGGCCGTAATTATTGCTTTCACTTTCTTTTTCTTTCTTTCTTTCTTTCTTTCTTTCTTTCTTTCTTTCTTTCTTTCATTTTTTTCTTTGCAGCAAAGCTGGCTTTAGACAGACCCTGGGTAGGGTACGCAGCAGGCTATTTATGTATAGACATTGTCTCAGTTTTGTGTCTGTGGCGCCTAGCCCAGTATGAACTAGAGCTGAAGTCAAAGGTTCATGCAAACTAGATTTCAAACAACTAGAAGTTAAACAAGAAGTTAGGATGAAATGAATATTTTGTCACGGCATTTGGAATTCATATACATAGGCAAAGTTTACCATTCTTTTAGGTAGGGCCAAACATGTTCAGATAGTTTGAAGTGCTGAGACTCTGTATCTAAATGATACACATGGTGTGGGGGAACTGTTGACAGGAGAGATGTGAAGACAAGAACATGACCAAGCCTTGGACAGATATTGTAGAGACAACAGCTCTTTCAAGTTCAGGAACCAGATTATTTTAGATATGCTTTTGGAAAAGAATGTGCTGCAGGTGTGAGATGGAGGGACCGATAAGTGGTTCTTCCCATTACTACTCTGTATCCCCCTTGGATAGTTCCTGTAATTTTAGGAGGGAAACATGTTTCTTTGTGTCCCGAATAAAGAACAAATAAAACAAAACTGTATCTGTCTTGTTTCCATTGCTATAACAAATGACCCATGGTGAAAGGTCATGATGAGGTAACCCATCCTGTCAGATTCTTGTGAGAGCCCCTTGGCTGAATTATAACAGGGTAGAAAAACCAAAAAGGATACAGAAAGGCTGAGATTATTGGATGGCGGTACTTTAAATAAAAACTATTTATATGAGTATACTGTCACTGTCTTCAAACACACCAGAAGAGGGCATTGGATCCTGTTACAGATGGTTGTGAGCCACCATGTGGTTGCTGGAAATTGAACTCAGGACCTCTGGATGAGCTGTCACTCTTTCTGTAAACAAACAATATTTTTTTTGAGAATTAACTAGGGTTCTGATTCCCTTGCAAGGATGTCAACTTCATACTTGGCTTAAAGACACTACTTTTCTTTAAAAAATATTCATTTATTTATTTATTTATTTATTTATTTATTTATTTATTTAATGTATGTGAGTATACTGTCACTGTCCTCAGACATGCCAGAAGAGGGCATTGGATCCCATTACAGATGTTTGTGAGCCACCATGTGGTTGCTGAGCCATCTCTCCAGTCCTCTTACTACTTTTATTTTACCAGACTGGGGGCCAAACTTCCAGCACAAGAAATGTTTGGTATGAACTCACATGAAAACCATAGCAAAACCAACATAAAGTTGCCAATTGGCATGCTATGTATTGGGGTTGCCCTATAGATGATAATTTAAGCATAAAGTCTTATTACTCCCCATTCTAACTCCCAAATAATTGACACAAAGACCCATTAAATTTATCAATAAGCTGTAAGCCTAGGCTGAGCAGGTTCTTAGCTATTCTAACCCTCTAAGCCATCTACTTCCCAGCTACAGGTCCGTTACCTTCAGTTTGAATCTTTCCCTTGCTGGCTTTGGTCCATGTTTGTGCTCATGTCTGCTCGCTCATCAAAACCTGATGGTGAATCCTCCTGTTCTCTCCACATGGTTTCTCCGCACACTCCTTTCCTCATAGCTCTTCTCTTACATCTTTTCCCCTGTGACCCATGACTGGTATCAGAAGTCCAGTCTTCCCATTTCCTCCGCTGAGCAAATTAAATGATCAGCTCTTTATTGACCAATCAGATGGTGATGAAGAGTGTTTATAAAACCCTGAGACTGGTGATGCTTCATAAAATATCAAAGTCTAACCTGCCAGTATAAAAATCGTCATTTGAATGATATAAAAATAAACAGGACACAGAGCACAAAATCATCACTCCAACAGTACCCCTCCCTTGTTTTTAAGTACCCTATTTCACATCAGCAGTGTTAACCACCATTGCACTCTAAAGCTTGCCTTTTGGAAAGGAGAGCCGTTATTCATCCTTCCCCCATGGGATGGGAGGCCGTGAGATACCTCCATTAGAGTGAATACTACATTGCTTCTCCTTAAATCTAAAATTCTCCAAGGAGAAGTTGTCCATTCTTCCCTCACACAGCAATGTAAGGTTAGCAATGGCGGTCTGCCATCCATTATGAAGCTGCTTTCTGGGTATTAGTTCTCCACCATCCCAGGTTCAAAGCATTTGAATTCCTGTTACAGGACCATCCAAAATCTAATTCAGTAGCTCTCAAGCCTTAGAGACCATCAGAGTCCTGGTGGTAGACAGAAGAGGGTGAGAGAAAGTGTGACCAGGGGTTTATTTAAATGTAGATAGATGTTTCTACCAAGTTGCTAATTCAAAGGGTCTGAAGAAGAGCAAGCAATTTGTATTTTTGAAAATGGTCTCTCTGCCCTCAGTCACTGTAGCTTCTGCTTCTGAGCCCTAGACTTTGAGAATCACTGTCTCAGATGAAAGTACAGGAGGGTTTGTGGTATTTTACTGATTTAAGGCTTGCCTGACTCCTGGACCATGTGATGAGATTGTTTTCAGGTTTGAAATGTCCCGAGTGTTTGTTTTGCATGGGCTCTGAGGAACAGAAGCAAATAAAACTGATGACATGGTTGGAAAGAACCTTACAAGTGAAATTCTTGGCAAGATTCCTGTTGCCACCCCAGAAAGAGGTACCAAAGCAAAATTATGTTCCATGGTAGTCATGGACCAGACATCACAGTGTGTATTAGTATGAAAAGAAGTACATAGGTATCTTAATCAGGTTTTCTATTGCTCTGAGGAGACACTATTATCATGGCAACTCTTATTAAAAAAAATTTTAATTGAGGCTGGTTGCAGAGGTTTAGTCCATTATTGTCATTGTAGAAAGCATGGCAGCATGCAGGCGGACATGATGCAGGAGGAGGGGCTGAGAGTTCTACATCTTGAGCCACGAACAGCAGAAGGAAATCACTATACTAGACATGGCTTGCACATATGAGACCTCAAAGCCTGACTCCAAAGTGACACACTTCTTTGAACAAGGCCACACCTACTCTAGCAAGGTTATACTGGATATAGCTTGAGCATATGAGACCTCAGAGCTCACCCCACAGTGATACACTTCTTCCAACAAGGCCACACCTACCTCAACAAGGCCATACTTGCTAGTAGTGCCACTCCCTATGGGCCAAGCATTCAAATACACGAGTCTATGGGGGATATTCCTATTCAAACCACCACAATAGGCCTTATATTGAAGTTTCACTGTTTTATGAAAACATAAAGAATAAAAAGTAGACCAATCCCATGTGGATTAAAAAAAAACATTATCAAGGGTCTGTTGGGTTGACTTTTAGGAAGAGACTCAGCTTTAGGTGACTAGATCCAGTCCACTGAATGAATCTTCACTGTGTATGCACTTGAGTGTTAAGATGACTTCTTGATATGACGCATGATGGGGCGACCATATATAGTGTACATATAAGGCATCATAGATGTTGAAGAGACTCAAAGGATTCACTGTAAATAGTTCCTGGAGTCACCTTCTGTGGTCACCAAGGGCATATTTAAGCTGAGGCATTGTTTTAGCTAAGAGTAGGGTTGGAGAGAGAATTTGACTTGAAAGAAAATACATAGCAAGAATCTGTTCATATAAAACTGTAGGGATCCAAATTGATGTCTAATTTGATTGTAACCTCACTGCTGAATTCTTAAAATCTTGTCTGAGCATCATTTTAGGGCATGCCTACGACACCACCATGGTGTATGCTTTTTAAAAAAATCCTTTGCCTACTGGTGGTCTTTGTTTATTCTATTCACATTATTTATGTAAGGGATGAAGACTCCATGGTTGAGGATATGTCTGAGTCAGTATGGAATTTTCATCTTAAGAATATCTGTGTTTCAGAGTCCAGACTTTGTGGAATCTTATTTCAGCATCTCCCCTTACACTGTAAGATAACGCTTAGAGACGTCCTGTCTTTAAATGCCTACTATTAAAATAATCACTCCTGCTATTTCATAGTTTTCTGAGGATCACAAACCTTACTAAGTTCTTGATGTCGAAGTGATTTTTTTCTGCTACAATACCATTGATTAAGCTGTTATCAGTAGTAATAATCATGTCCATGTCACTCTTACATTAGCCCCTTACCTATTTAAAGAAAGTTACTGAGTTTCCCTTGAGCCTCATCTTTTCTAGGTTAAATAAGCCTCATTTCTTTCATAGTTCCCTTTTGGGAGCATGGTTTTTATTTCTTTTTTTTCTGGACCCCTTCCAGATTTTCAAGGTTGTATTTCATCTGTGGAAACAAAATATAGGCAATGAATAAAGCATTACCGATGTTGAGTGGGAAGGACAGCTACCCCATGGTTTCTGTTTCATGGCTTCTATAGTCCCTGAGCCTTCATACTAACCTCTTCCCTATGAGGAATAATCGCATTACAAGAAACCAAAACTTTTCATTTCATTCTTCAGAGCCTCAGAAACACCTCCAGTGAATCAGCATGAAACCACTGGCCATTTCGAACAGGAAACTCTAGAGGTTTTGTCGAGGGAATGGAGTACCTTGTAACCTTGTAACCACAGTTATGGAAGGGGCCTAGGATTTTGGTGTGAATTCAATTTCATTAGACTCCATTAACCATGTTTTATAGTCATGACTTGACAAAATAAAGCCACGTGTTACCTGAAAGAGCATTCAAGCAGCCCTCAGCAGATTTAATGGGAAAAACCAACACCAACACCTCCAAACATTGATTTTTCCAGCACAGGTTACAGACTAATGAGAACCCATCTGTGTAGCATGCTTTGACCTCCATGCCCTCCAAGGGCTAAAATCCTGGCTACAAAGTGTGTTCAAGTTACTGCTGCTTTAGCATTTTTGTATTTCTGGAACTCTAAGTCTGACACTGCTGGTAAGATTATCTGCTAACAGCTGGAAAGTACATCTGCCTCACATTTTGAACAAGCTTCTCTGTCAATGAGGTAAAGATCCTTATTTCAGATAAATAATTATTACTGATTTTTCAAATAATTTCTCTGTCAGCAGAAAGAAATGGGGTGGGGAGCAAAGTAGATATGACAAGATTTACTTTCTTAAATTTTTTCTAAAACAGAAAAAAACTAATTTGAAAAAAGAATCAGTTTAAAATCACTGAAAAGCTTGAATAGAAAGTGAAGCCCTTTTATAGTCCTGTCCCCACCTGTGTGTGGCAAACGTTAACATCAGCATTGTCCAGCAAAGTATATATTGCTGCAACCAATGGCCAGGACTGCCTTATTATTGCCTGAGCTCATAGTTCATGCTAGAGCTTGGTTTTTGGAGATGTACACCCTACGGATTTGACAAGTGCATGATGATATGAATCTATAATTATGGATTAGATACATTGTTTTACTGCCCTGAAAAACCAAATATGTGTTCTATCTATTCATCGTTTTCTCCTCCCCCAAGCCTTGGCAACCACTGGTCTTTCTCTTTATGCCTCCTCCTGCATGGCAAGGAGCTGGAATCAAGCAGAAGTTAGCTTTCCAGACTGGCTTCCTTCACTGTGTTCCATGCTGTTGCTGTCTTCATGCATTTTCATGGAATCATGCTTTTCTGTCTGCTCACTGCATGCAGGCCATCTTGTAGAGACATGTATGGATTTGAGGTTCTGACAGATGTGACAAAAGCTGTCACATAGTTTTGTTTGGATATACATGTTCAACTCAGTTTGGGAAATACCAGGAAGTATGCTTGCGAGATTGCTTCAATTCTTTTAAGGTATTTATTATTATTATTACTATTATTATTATTCAGTTGGAACTAGCATATGTTGAGGACCTACTAAGTGTAAAACATTTTTATAAAGTGTGTCATCTTGTCTTAACTACTACCTTTCTTTTACACATAAAGAAACCTAAAGTTGAGCAATTTATGGGTGGGAGATGACCCATTAGGTTAAAGTGCTTTCTGTGTAAGCATGAGAAGCTAATTTTGATGATCTGGAACCCATGAAAAAGTTGGATATACAATTCAAGCATATTTTATCCTAGTGCTCCTGTAAGGAGATGGGAGGCAGAGACACAAGCATTTCTGGAAGTCTGAGCACCAGCTAGCATGGCATACACAACATAAAACAAAGAGAGACCCTGTTTTGAACAAGGCAGGTTTTGAGTACTGCATGGGTCCTTTGACTTCCACAGACGTGATATGGCATATGTATTAGTTAGGGTTTTACTGCTGTGAATAGATACCATGACCAAAGCAACTCTTAAAAAGAATATCTCATGAGGGCTGACTTACAGATTCAGAGATTCACTCCAATTATCATCAAGGCAGGAGCATGGCAGCCTCCAGGCAGGCATACAGGAGAAGCTGAGAGTTCTATATCTTCATCTTCAGGCTGCTAACAGAAGACTGGCTTCCAGGCAGCTAGTATGTGGGTCTTAGAGCCCACACCCACAATGACACACCTACTTCAATGGGGCCAAACCTTCTAATAGTGTCACTCCCTGGGCAAAGTATATACAAATCACAGCATGTATGCCCACACTCCCATGAATGTGTACACAGATCATGTGTGAACACACATATAAATGTTAAACAAGTTGCTGAAGGAAAAATTTGAATAAGTAAACACACATATCTAGTATCAGAGTTATTTTCTTTAAAATAAATTTGGCTTTAGGGATGGATAATCTTGGGCAGGTATACCTGCCCTGTATGCCAATTATTTAAATCTGTAGAAATGGTATCTATCTATCTATCTATCTATCTATCTATCTATCTATCTATCTATCTATCT
>JANHMN010000013.1:40598390-40648290 GCA_030674055.1 Rhabdomys pumilio
TCTATCTATCTATCTATCTATCTATCTATCTATCTATCTATCTATCTGCCATTTTCATAGTAAATGGAAAGGCTAGATTTGAACTTGGAATTTTTGACTAACTAGAGTTCAAGAACTAGCTGCCTGTCATAATTAGCTTCAGTTGTTAACCTGAGACCAACCTACCATCCTCTAGGAAGAGAGAAACTCAACTGGTTGACCTGTGGCCTTATCTACAGGGCATTTTCTTAATTCCTAACTGATGTAGGCCCAGTAGACTATGGTTGCTGTCATCCATAGGCAGGTAAACCTGGCCTGTGTAAGAAAGCTAGTTGAACAAGCCAGAGAGAGCAATCCAGTAAGCAGTGTTTCTCTGTCTGTGTTTTAGTTCCTGCTTCAAGGTTCTTCAAGTACTCTGACTTGCATACACTGTGCTATAGAAGTGTAGGCCAAGTAAACACTTTCTATCTTAAGCTGGGTTTTGGTCTTAGTGTTTATCACAGCAACAGAAATCAAACTAGAACATTGCATTAGTATTGAATTACAATTTTTTTTTTTTTGCAGTCACACATGTGGATTCATGTAATCATGTCTGCCAACCACCTCATTTCTCTCTGCCAATGTTTTTTAGCCACACTTCAAACATATAGTAAACACAATGGGGTATGTGCCTCCTCTATAAAGGTGATCCCAGGAAAAAGGGGCTCAGAGAGCAGGAGTGTAACACTTGGGTGGAGAACTAGAGAGCTCCTGGGTCCAGAGAATGATTAGAGCATGCAGGTGACTGGTAAATTTCTTGGGGCTTATGGCCTCTAATGGCCTATTAGAGAAGGAAGAAAAGAAGGCCTGGACAAGGAGATCCATACTGGGACCTAAGACAAGGGCTATTTTTGCTCAAGCCTAAGGATGGAGTTGTAGTCATGTGTCCTGGTTCATAGACGAGCTGAACTTCTAAAGGTTACATGACTGGCTAGTTATTATACAGGGACATCCTAAGTCCTGGCAACTTTTATAAAATTGACCTTATGAACTGAGTTTTCATATATGGCAGTTTACTTTCGTCCATGGCTTTACTTACCAGAATTTCAAATTGTCAGTTAAAATCCATTGATATTAGAGAATTCTAGAACTAAATCATTGATGAGCTTTGCATTTTGTCCCATGTGAGTACTGTGATGAAATCTCACATTATGCTTTTCTATCCCAAGAGGCAGATCATCTTTGTCTTGGTGCTGGGTATGCTATCTTCCTGCTAATTGCTCAGTAGCCACCTTGCTTGTAGATTGACTGTAAATATAAATGTGTGGTAATGTTTATGTCCAAATAATCTGCATTTGACTTAATAGTGACCTCCAAATGCAAGACCAGTGAAAGTGATTACTCAGAAACACCAAAAGCAAACTGTAAATAAAGAACTTTTCTTTGGTATCTTCTCACATCACCACAAGAAGGCTAAGTAAAGTATAATACATTATTTTGAGAAAGGAACTACATATACCTTTTGACAAATTTTTATGCTTATTTAATTATTATAATTGATTTTTTGATTTTTGTTTTTTAATTAATATATAGTAATTATACACAATTTTGAGTTACAGTGTGATATTTTACTAACTAACTTATTTATTTATTTGAAACAGAGTCTATATCTATAGCAGGATACCTATTCTGCTACATTGTATTCACAATGTAACTTGGTGATTAGGCAGTAGAACGGGAGTTGGAGCTCGAAGAGAAAGAGAGGAAGGGGAGGGGAGAAAAAGAGGAAGGGAAGGGGAGAAAAGATGAAGAGGGGGGAAGAAAATAGAGGAAGGGGAGGAGAAGAAGGAGGTTATCAGTCATGGAGAACCACAGGTGGGTCGAAAGCTGTCCTAGGTAGCAACTTTTATCAAAAGGTTAGATATTGAGTAACAACTCTAATTGTGTGGGCATCTTATTGATTGAGCATTTCTAAATATATAAATACTTTAGATAATCATTAAGCTTTAAGAGTCCCATTTCTACCAGGTACATCGAGGATAGCAGATATTGTCTGGGTTTCAGCCAAGCTTTGTGGATGCAGCGTGGGGAATTGGCAGAGCCATCCCCCACACTGGCATCTTGTGAGTGCCATGACCTGTGCATCTAGCTAGCCAGAGCCCTGGTCAGAACTGAGGAACAGCGGGAACATGGTGGCTGCCTGGGAACAAGCCAGGCACCATTTTCTAACTATCACCCCTGCATATATCAGGTTGGCCTTAAATCTTACCTCTGCTACCCATGGGCTGAGACTAAATGTGTGCACCACCACACCCAGGTAGAGTGATATTTTAATATTCAAGTAAATGCATTTACTATTTTCTTTTCCTTATTGTTTCTTTATGTTAGAAACTCTCTCAGTTTGCTTTCTGTTGCTGTGATAAAATATTGGCCAAAGGCAACTTTGAGGTAGAAAGGATTTATTTGGCTTACAGTTTACAACAGAAGAAAGCTAATACATGGATTTAAGGCAGGAACTGAATTAGAGACCATGGAGGAGTACTGCTTACTGGTTTGATTGGCTACCTTTCATATATACCTAAGGCTCACCTACCCAGGGATGATACTGCCTTCAGTGGGCTGGGTCTCCCATAGCAACCAACAATCAAGAAAATGCCTCACAGACAGGGCCACAGGGCAATCTGATGGGGACAATTTCTCAATTGAGATTCCCTCTTCTGAAGTGTGTAAAGCTGACAAGCATGATTAAACATCACAGAGTCCCTGAGTTCCTCTCTTCTAGGTTTGTTAATTCAATAGTTAGGTTATTACAAACAGTCACTCTACCATGCTGTAGAATTCCAGAATTCATGCCTACCATCTGTGTTTTGGTGCCTATTATGCAACTTCTTTTTTTTCTCCTATCCCTACCTAGTCTCTAACTTTGGCTTTTCTGTGCTTAAGCCATTTTGGGGAGCTTCTATACATGAAAGAGAACATGTGATATTTGATTTTATGTGTTTGGCTTATTTCACTTGACATAATACCCCTGGTTTCATCCATTTTTCTGTAAATGACATAAGTTATTCTGAGGATTGTTGGTCTCTTACTGTGCCTGGTTCATAGGTTGATATTTATCAGAAGTATGTTTTTATTTGAAAAATTATAGTCTGCTTAGAATTTGGTGCAGCCATCAATTTCACATCTCCTCTAGATGAAAGGACACTCCTCCACGTGCATCTGCATAGACCCATCCCAGAAATGGCCTCTTGTTACCACAAAGTTTTAAAACCTGCCATGGACATTACTTCTGTTCACAACTAGGTGCTCTTGAATGAACAAATAGCTATTTAGTCTTTTAAGGTGACATTACAAAGCAATCAATACCTTAGGACATTTCTAAAGGCTAATTTGAAACTTTGGGAACATCAATCACAGGACAGTGCCAGAATAATTTCCTAATTACTTCCTATAGAGGTCAGCTTATTGATGTGCTTGTGTGAGTCAACAGGCTGACTAGGAAACCACAATTAGAAATGTGATCAACATAAACTTAGTTGAAATAACTAACAGATGTCTTTGATGATTTGCATATGAAGTTGCCACCAGCTTTAGAAATCCAGCTTATTAAGGGCTGAGACTATTTCAGACACTTTTTTTTTTTTTCTGTGTTGGAACATGCTGAAGGAAGCTGTCTATTAAAATGTCATGCATAAATGTCTTCCAGTATTGGGTTTCACTTGGCATAGGTAATTCCTGATAGTGTGTGCTTACACATTTATAAATATCTCTCTGGATATATTAGCATTCGAACATTACTCATTTCCTGCAATGCACATTAGGGATGTCCTCTGTTTTTTTTTATCTTACAAACAGCCTTCAAAGGAACCTGGCAAAGGTGTTACCATTTGGGTGGTGTTTTCGGATGAGGATGCTGAGAGATGGCTCTCATAGCCTCTACCTTCCAGTGCCAAGTTGGAGTTTGACTTCCAACTCTGCACATTCCACGTCATGACACAGCCTTTCTTACTCGTGTTAGCCCTCAGTCACTCTTAGACCTCAGAACAGTGGGACTCTACATTCTGGAGATTCCCATGATAACTCCGTAAGCAGCCCAACTCAATCAGTTATATAATTCTGAGAAAACTTTCTACCTTGGCTCCTAACTTGTAACATTTTTTTTTCAAAAGAACACAGTCCAAATGCATTCTATAGTTTTTATTTTATAACCATAATCCAGTTAATAAAACACAAAACACATGTTACCACTTCACTTATAATTCAAGTAACTATAGTTATCGTTGTATATTTTGTTCCTTACTTTGTAATCAATTTTTTTTCCGTGTGTGTGTGTGTGTGTGTTTACGTGCAAAAGTTCAACTCTTTGTAGATGCTGGGGATCAGAACTCTGATCTCACACGTGTGCAGAAAGCACTTACCCACCAAACTGTATCCCCAGCCCCAGTGAATTTTTTATCTGTGTTTTTATGTTTTGAAAAGCAAGAATGAAACCTAGGAAGGGTGGCATAAGCTCGTAAGCCTGGTATTTGGGAGATGGAGCCAGAGGACTGAGAGTCTGGGCCAGCTTTAGGTTGATGGTAAGATCCCTGACTTAAAAACCTAGGGGGATGGAAACCTGGGAGGAAAAATAAATAAAATAAATTGTAGTAAACTTCACTCTGAATCTATGTGTGTCTAATGTGAGGCTGGTTCTTTTCAGAAGTGCCACAAAAATCAGTGACGAAGCAGAGGGAGAAAGAGAGAAGATGGGTTCTGTTGGGGGTACTGTTGAGACAAGGTTTCCTTTCTTTTTGTTAGACATCCATTTTCTCCTTGAAACACAGCACCATGTTCCTGCCATGAGGATATTATTAGTTTGTGTAAACATGACATTGAGAAAGTAACAAAATCTAAACGAGAGGATAATCACTCTACTGCAAAACATTTCTGGCACTCATTTAAGGAATATGCTAAAATTTTTTAATCAAGTAAGTGCTGTCCACCTTCTGCCTCCTTCTGTGGTTGTGTCCAGACTCAGGTGATTGGGTAGGAAGGAAGATGGTCTTGCAGGGAGAAGTATCTGAATGCTGGGATGGGTGAAGAATGGGCTCAGTCAACATTTTCTGTATAGGATCAGATAAGAAATATTTTTAATCTTGTCTGGAATCTCTGTGATAACTATTTGACTTGTGTAGGGCAAAATCAGGCTCTTCCAACAAAACTTCTTTTATATAAACAGACATCCGGCTACATTTGTCTCACAGGGTCTAGTTTGCCATTTTCCAGAACACACTTGAGCCATCTCTTTTAGGTTCCATCAGTATCTTTAGGATGTTCTAACAGTGTGATACTGCTGCCTCCTCTCTCTACCAGTTACCATTGTTGTCCTAGGATCACACCTGTCTAATGACACAGGTGTATTTGGGCTGCCTGTGTTTCAGTTGACTAAATCCAGATCTAGGAGATAAGTAGAGCCACCTCTTCAGTACAACTAGCTGCAATTCCAGCTATCCACTCTACCATAGTTATCAAGTCAGGTAGATTTTACTCTCTGTCTCTCCAGGCTTCACATTTATTCCTTCTCCAGGCTCTTATTGCCCAAGGTAGACACATAGTAAACCTCTCCTATCCTTTGTTCCTGTTCTCCAGTGTTCCCTTTTTATGGTTGAACTCTGGTGGTATCAATCAACACATTCAGTCTACCTGTAAGTTTATCTTGGGTTGATTTCCTATGAGTCCCACCTGTTAGCTGTATTTACTTTTCTGCCCTGTTTTTCCATTAGCTGAGGTCGTCCCCTGGACCAGAGCAATCAATTCGCCAGCTTCTAATCATACTTCACCTTCTCTCTCCCCAAATCTTTGCTTGAGCCCTGTTTCTTTGTGAGATATTCTTTTCTTCCTATGTTTGATTGCTAAAGTTGAAATTTCCTTCAAGATGGAACTCATTTGCCTAATTTTATTTTATTTTTTAAAGATGAGCTCAGGTCTCCTCCCCTTGTTGTCTGGCTCACTGCTTTCCCTCTTGTCCCTATCAGCATTTGGCATCTTGCATCTTGGTTTAGCACTCTCAGCTGACACACAGATGTTACTGGTACAGTAATCTCACAAAGGAGACATTCAGAAGAGGTCTATGGAAAGACCAAACAGTTGAATGAAGGTGACAAGAAACAGGGCTCCCCAGCCACTCAGGAAGCGATGCAGCATTTTGCTCTTTAAGGGTAACTGCTTCTACCTTTTCAGGTTCCAATGGAGCAGAAGCCACTCCCTTTCATTAATTCCCATTGTCAATCAAAAGAGAGAGCACCACTGAAGCCAGCTCCACTTTTTTCCTGGGACTGGAAGGGCTCTAGTGTTGTGTTTTAACCCAGATCCATTGGTTTGTTGTTTGGTTAGGCTATCTTTCTCTAAAAGAATTCTGGCTTGGAGGACTGATATGACTCTTAGCTATTGGCCATGTTGTATGTAGTTTCATCTCCCCAGGTTTTCTGGACAGAGCAACGCTGAGAATCCAGTATATGCTATTTCTTTCCTCCTTCCTCCACCATGCCATGGACCTCTGAACGTTAGCTGATGTTCTCCACAGATTCACCATCCTTTGGCTGGCCCCATCTTCCTCTGTCCTCATGACAGGCTCTACTACTTAGGGTCTGAATATATCTAGGGAAAATGGAGGAAACAAATGATACCATCAGATTATTTTGTCTGTGAGACATCTATGTTTTCTACTTTCATTGCTGAGTGCTCTTTCCTTTATGTAGTGGATCACACTGGGCCAAGGCTTTTGGGATAGTTTGTGGGCCAATGACAGGATCCTAACGCTATTACTCTTTTGGTATTTTCTTCAATTTTGTCATATTTCATGGAAACAAAAATTTTATTTGTAATCTTAGTTAGGCAACAAGGTAGACAAATAAAGAAGAACTCAAATGTCCTTCGTGGGAAGAAGTGGATAAGAAGTGAATAGTTCTTTACTTGGATAATATTGTATAAGAGCTGTGACCCCCGCCCCCACATATAACATTATTTACAAAATGGTGATAAGGTACATGAGAGAATAACCACCTTTTTTCTAATTTGAAAATACATTTTTCATCCTCTATATTCTGATTATGGTTTTCCCTTTTTACTTCTCCACTCACACAAGTCCACATCCTTTGGTCTCTCATTTGAAAACAAACAGGCATCTAAAAATATAAAATAAGATAAAATAAAAACGAACAAACCAGAACAGGACAAAACAAACAACAAACAAACAGAAAAAAATAGTCAAAGAAAAAGCACAAGAAACACAGACATAAACACACACATTTATACACATAGAAATCTCATAAAAACACAGTCAGAAACCATAATATAAGCAAAAGATCTATGAAGTAAAAAAAATCACCCAAAGAATTATGAGACCAAAAAAAAACCCTCCAAAAATATTATTGCATTCATTCTGTGTTGACCATCTATTGCTAGGCATGGGGCCTGCTCTTAAGTGTGGTTTGTGTAGCCATTGAGACTGTTGGAGAAAGAATAACCACTTTCATAAAACAAATAACCACAGATGATAGGGAATTATTATTTGTAGATATAGTTTTCCCCTTCAGAACAGCCAAAAATGTAGTATGTTTAAAATGAAGAATCATTGTGCAAATCACCAAGGAATGCTAAATTTATTTAACTGTAAAACACGAGTCTGATTTTTTTTATTAATAAAAGTTTTACAAAATTTAGTATTAGAAGTTATTTTTAAAACTTCATTATCAATTCTCTGGACATATGATTTGTCTTCATACTCACATACTATTTTATTTTATAGAGAAATCTTATGTCATTTTTTTTTCTGTTGATGGCTAACCCAGTTTAAACTCTCTCTCCAGACTCAAGGTTCGTCCACAGCAAGATATTATAATCAGGCAGTTCTTAGCCAACATCTGGGTGCAGGAATGGACAGATGAGTCCTCTCTTTTGGCTGTGTGGGGCATCTTAGGAAAGAGAATGTTGCTGCTTGCTTTACTTTGTGGTTAAAGGTTCTGTGACCTTTCAGCATTGTGAGAAAGGTACATATTGAAGAACAGAAAACAGATATTGCACCGTGGCTTTGGTCTCCAGGGAGAAGTAAGGCACATAGCTTGGCCATTCGGGTAAAGAATGTACAGACCTTCATGAGACAGTCCAGTTTCTTTCTAAAATGTTAATTTTTAATGGAGTCCTGCATTAGAGTCTCTTTCTGAAGCACACTCTTCCCCCCCACCCCACCACTTCTACTTTTTAAAATCGATCAAGTGGAAAAGCCATTTGATTTGGTTTTCATCGCTAGCGGAGAGTGGATCTTTCAAAAATAGCCATTGGCTGTATGATGCCATTTTTTGTTTTTTTAAATTGGCAAGCAGCTGAAATGGGATTTTAACCTACTCCCTTCACTATTTTAGGTTTAGAACTCAGGAAAAGTATAAATGTAAGTAGAACGTGGGAAGTTTTGGATGGCTTATGGGTTCTGGGGTGTCAAGAATTAGTTTGGGAGTTGATCATTCTTTGAAGAGATTATCTCTATAATATCATACTTCTTCCTTCCAATTCTTTGAAACATTGAATGTGGTGTCCCAGCAGGTATCCAACTCCCTCTTCAGGACACCCAGAAAAGCTACATTGTAGCTTCTCTCAGCGAATGGTTAGTAATGCCAGCTGTAATTGCAGTATTACAGAAAGTCTGAAAACAGCAAGAAAAAAAAATAACCTTGCTTATTCCATTCTGAAATTCCCAGTGATATTCACATGTTCCAGAAAAATGCTGGGGAACTAAAAGAAAAAGTCCCTTGCGCCCCCGAAACCTTGCACTAATTTTTATCTTCTTCCAGAGTGGGTAGGCTATGCTGTGCTCCCCAGTGATCTGGCAGCTGGATGTGTCCTGTGCCAGACTCCTCACTAGAAGCCTTCAGAGAAATCAGACGGTGGACAGCTTGCCTAAGACAAAGGCATCGGAGTTGTTTGCTGGGAGTAGAAAGGATAAGGATGGGGAGTTGAATACAAACAAGTCCCAGTTACATCCCAAGGAGGCAGAGGCCACAGACACGAGGAGGTGTGGCTTATGTCTGAATGAGTCAGGGGTAAGGCCTGCAGGCAGCTAGAGGTCCGTGGTCTAATGGTTAGGAAGCAAAAGAAAAGAGGAAAGGAGCTACTTCTACTAGGCTCCACCTCTTAAGTGGCATTTTGGGGCCCAGTACATGGATTTATGGGATACATACAAAATCCAAACAATCCAAATATGAAAAAGCCTTGAGAGACTGCCTGTTATTTGGATGTAAGTGTCCCCCAAAGGCTCACACAGTATAGATTTGCTCCCCAGAGGGTACTACTGAAAGGTGGAAGCTTTACTAGGTGGAGGCCTTAAAGATATTGAGGGTGTGCCCTAAAAAGTATTATGAGACTCTGTCCTCTCTTTTTCCCTCTCTTTTGCTTCTTGGTCTTGAGGTGAGTGCTGAATGTTCTTGGTTACATGATACTGCCTTGCCACAGACCCAAGACCTTAGAGCCAGCTAAACATGGCCTGAAAGAACCAAGACTGTAGTCAAAAATTAACCTTTTCTCAGGTGTTTCTAT
Source organism: Rhabdomys pumilio (assembly GCA_030674055.1). Classification (NCBI taxonomy): domain Eukaryota; kingdom Metazoa; phylum Chordata; class Mammalia; order Rodentia; family Muridae; genus Rhabdomys; species Rhabdomys pumilio. The sequence goes on from JANHMN010000013.1 coordinate 40,607,916, forward strand.
GCAATGGATGCTATCTCAGCACCCTCAGCTGAAAAGCACCTGTGAGTGGCAACTATGGTTACTAATAATTAAACTAAAAAAAGATCATCAAGGCAGGAAATCAGCTGAAAAACCAGGCCCCGCCCCACTACATGTGCATTAACTTTCATCTGTAATGGTCAGAAAAGTTTTCTGACCCTCTCTTCTCTGTTAGGAGGACCTGGAGAAAAGTCTGACATTCCAAAGGTATGACTTAACTCGGTGTCAGCTCAGATGCAAAGACAGCAAAAAGATGGAGAACTAGCTGATAACAAGAGCTTTGTAGACAGTACAACATGAGGTAAAAGGCATCGGCTTAAAACGCATTGTGATTCTAGAATCACTCATTGGTGCCTATGAATTGCCAAGCTTCCTCCTTGTGACTGCAACTTGGGGCTGAGGGATGGATGCAGTTCGTGAGAGACGCACCTGCTGCCAAGCTCTTGGTCCTATGTCTTCTCCGTAAGACCTGTACTGAAGAATGATCCGAAGAACGAATTTCCAGGGCAAAAGAGCACAGGTCCCGTTAGCCTGTCACTTTGGGGCTTTCTGGAAAAGAAAGAATAGCTTTCAAGACCTAAAGATAGGCCTGTTAGAGATTTTCCCAGGACTTCTGTGCAAATGAGAACTATGAGGTTTGCATAACAATGACTGAGATAAATTGGAAAAAAAAAATACAGCCACTCACTGTGGAAAACCCATTTCTGTTAATGGAGGGGATAATTGCAAGACACAAGGCTGGGGCCTAGCAGCCTTTTGTCTTCCTTTTGCATTAAATCCTGTCCTGTGAACTGAAAAGCATCTATTCACCAGCCCAGTGATTGGTGATTGAGTATGACTTCACTGTTTGCCAGCTGTGCGAACCTGATCATGTTAACCAAGCCCAAAGCCTCGATTTTCTAATCTCTTCTCTAAAATGGGAACGTTACTGGGCCTCCCTCATTGGGCTAGTGTTGAGTTATAAACACATTTGTGTGTGTGTGTGTGTGTGTGTGTGTGTGTGTGAGTGTGTGAGTGTGTGAAGGCTTTAATTCAGTGCCTGACATAGAAGATGTTCAGAAACTTTTTTTTTCTTGCTAGTACAGTTTGCTCTCAGTTGCAGGGTGGTATAGCATATTGGCTTTATTATATATCACCTTGGAGACTCAAATGTAGATTCTGGAGGCTCAAAATCATTTGCTTACATCTAGCAATTATTAATTGTGCTTTTTTGGAAATGATGCTCTAGGCATAGCAAAAATAATTGAAAAACCCAGAGAGCTGCCTGTCTCAGAGGCTCAATTTAAAAATTCTTATATCCAAAGGAACACAAAGTGGCAGCTAGTATTCATAAGTAATTAGGCCATCGCCACACAAGGATTTCAATAGCTATGGAAACGAAATAAGCACCTTAGGAGCCCATACTGTATTCAGTTTTTCACTGTTATTTATTCATCCTGCAGCGTACTTCTGTTGTGTCAAGCATTTGGATATGTGTTGGAAGTGCTCTGATACAAAGCAGATGTAGCTATGTTCACAGATTAGCATTTGAATGGGAGACATGGGAACACCCACTAAGGGAACAACCACATTATCCAAAGTCATTGCAAACTGCAATAAAAACAGTCATCTCTCAGTGTCTGAAGAGGCTCCTTTCCCGGACACCTCCCCAGCATTCTTTATAGATGGTAAAGTCTTTGGATGTTCAAGTTTCTTAGATTAGACGCTGTCATATTTGCATGGCTCATACACTTCTGACTGTTGATCTTAAATCCCTCTTGATCACTTATATTGCTTAGTACAATGTGAATAATGGTTAGGCTGCAGTTTCTAGGGAAGGCTGACAATTCAGTTGCAGGGGATAGTTTTGAACTGTGATTCGTTGAATTCATAAGACACAGAACTCGTGGTTGTGGAGGGCCTGCTGTGTTATAAACAAACTGAGAGGAGACTAAGATATCAAGTAGTGGAAATGGGGGACAATTGTTTTATACCTGAAAAAGGCGGGGCAGAAGAGCTATCCATGAGTGGAGGATACACCAGAGGAAGGAAGAGAATCCCTGGAAAATAAGCAGACTATGCTTTGACTATAGAGCAGTAAGTGAGCGAGTTGTTTTAAGGGAAATAGGCCAAGCAGGCCGTGAAGACATGTGAGGTGCGTAGGTATGTAGATTTTTTAAGTTTTTATTTATTTATTTATTTATTTATGCCACAGAAAACTATTAAATTATTTTTTAAATTTTTAGTTTATTGTTTTATAAGTTAGGACAGGGTCTCATATAGCCTGGGCTGGTCTCCAAGTTTTTTGCATAGTCCAGTCTTGCCTTAAATTCCTGATATTTCTCTCTCTACCACGCAAGTGCTATGGTTATTGATATGTTCCATCAGTCCTGGCTAAGAACGGTCATATCATACCACTCTGGCTTGTGTGTGGGGATCTTCATGGCAGTTTGGGTGAGATCACAGCAAAGAGCGACGAAGAGTAGACTGAATTGGTCAATCTGCTAGTTTGTACAAAGGAATTACCATTTCAGATGGTGAACCTCAAATCATAACTAGGCTCAAATGCATGTTGGTTAATTCAAATAGGCATCACAACAGTAAATACTTTTGTTTTTTGGTCAGAACTAGTTTGTTTATTCCCATAGTGTAAAATCTGTGCTTTGGGATTCAATTAACTTTTGGAAAGCGTTTTCTGCATCCTACTCCATCCCCCTTTTCCCTAAAAAAAAAGTTGCTTGAAGAAGTAGTCCATTTGTTGCCAAAAGGTCAGGTAAATATGGTACATGAAGCAAAACTTCATAATTTGTTCAACATTTAAACCCTGTGACGCACGGCTGGAGAAGAATGCTGTGAAGAATAATTAGGAGCTTTCTGGTGACCATTGTTAGCTGCAGGCTCAGTGTAGCTCTTGGTTTGCTGAGTGTACCTTCTGGACATAATGGTGTCCTTGGGATTTGGAAAGCTGTGTTGAACCAGATGAGTTGCAGATGACTATGGTTTTTCTTTTCTACCTTTCTACTTTGCCCTAAAGGCCAGATGATAATTGATTGGTCCGCACTGAGTTCTTGGGCAACTTCTCCTATAGCTGTAAGAGAATCTGCTTTGATGATTGCTCTCACTTGGTTTTGGTCAGCTGCAGATGGCGGACAGCCTTAATGCTTGTCTTCAAGGTCCTCTTGTCTCCTTGGGAGGAGTTCAGCATGTACCACTGTACAAGTTCAATGCCTCGTTCACGTCACTCATAGTCCTTCGAAGTTCCCGGCTAAATGCATGCTTGACATTAAGAGTTGGCTCAGCTGTTTTACAACACATTTGGAACTCAAAAAAATTGAATTTCCTTTTTGTCTAACATTATTTCTATAATGTAAAATAAATTTGAAATAAACACAAAGTAATAAGTCTTACGGGAATGTAAGAAATATGCATTAAAATGGCATGTGACATGATCATACTTATTAAGAAGGCATTATAATATCAAACAGCAAATTTCATAAATTCAAAAGCCATGATTCCTTTTGCATCCATGTATTGCCTGTCCATTCCTCTGTGGTGACACTGGGGTGGAACTTGCAGTTGTATATATGCTTCTGTAGCTCAAAGGTGAAGTCTGAGCTGAGATGTAAATCGGAGAGTTGTGGATTCACATACTCTACAGTATTTAAAGCCACACCAAGGTTCTTGGAAATTGTTGACCTGCAATCTTAGAACCAGAATGCTTATGAACCAGGTGAAGGGTAACAAAGGAAATCTTGGGGGAATGACCAGTAAAATGAGGAAATTCTGGGGACCACAGCACCCAAGAGATTAGGCAGTGTTTAAGGAAGGAGGGAAGCAGCAGCCTGGTTGAAGTCTGGCAAGAAGTAGAATAAGAAGTAAACGGGAGCAGGTGCTAGGCTGAGCGGCATGGAAATAGACTTTTGACCATCATAGGAGGCATGGTGGGTGGCAAGACTAGTGTATATTGGGATCCTATTAGAATAGGTTTAAGAGTAAATGGGGATAAGTTGGCAGTTGTATAAGCATCTCTTTAAAGATGTTTGGAAAAAGGAGAGTTTTCCAAAGATAGTCTTCCGAAAGGTTCTTTTCATGTGATGAGAATGTTCCTCTGGGGAGGTGGCAACTGAAGGGGTAATATCCTTTAGAAGGCGAGAGGGAACTTTCTTCAGGGGACAAGTGAAGGGGCTGGCATGATGTGAAGTAGGGAAGCGTTATCATATGAAGGAATGCAGATTTAGATATGGGAAATATGTATCTTGCTAGACTATGGTATTTTCTACTCTGAAAGAATGGGAAAGATAATCACATTAGGCTAGGAATAGAGGAGGGAGGGAGCATGGACATTTTGAAAGAAAGTAGAGGGCATAAAATGATGATCCAGGCACTGGGAAAGGGCCTACAAAGAAAATAACCCAGACTTGTTGATCTTTCTTGAGTATGGGTTCTACAGGACATCAATTTTTTTCCGTTTTGCACTATCTGCATGGTACCTGAGTGGGACTAGAAAAGTCGTAGAATCTCAAGAAAGGCTGATCGAATGAGCAAGTTCGGGGTGAACTCTCCAGCAATATTCAACGGCTGGAGAACAGCAGTGGAATGGACACTGAAGGGGAGGACAGAATTTTAGTTGGTGGAGGTTTTCTGAGGCAAGACTGACTGGCAGTGAGCCTCCAGGGAGTGGAGTGTATTTGCAAGGGAGTAATTACAAAGGGCTCTCTCATCAGGACTCAAACAACAAAACAGAAGGGTAATGGATAATCAGCTAATGGAGAGGGAGAAGGTGGTTTGTGGTCAGAAAGTTTGGCAGAAGGGATTGAAGACTTCTTGAAGAATGAGAGGTTGTGATTGCCCGGAAGCAGGTTTGAATTGGGATTTGAGAAAGGGAGCAGGTAGTGGTGGTAACATAGGTCAAGGCAGAATGAGGTGGCAGAACCAATCATGTCTGTGAGGTCAAAGAGCTGACAGGCACTTTCTCTTTCCTCTTTACATCATTGGGTTTATCATGCTTGGGATCCTACACTGTGGAAAAAGCAGGTGGACTTTGAGATAAAGTCTGCAGAGTCTAAATGCACACCTCCTTTAGCTGCCTTCCCCAACAAACACACATAGCTAAGCATGCTTGTCTTGGGGATGAGGATGTTTTCATGGTTATTTGAAGAGTCAGAGAGTGCACTCTGCAGTCATTTAGTCAATATGTGCTTGTAATTAGCTTACAACATATGGTGTCTAGAGGGAAAGCCTATTGGGGCAGAAATATAAATTTAGTCACACTTAAGTTGTGGCTTGTGAATTGTGTTGTTGAAAACTGTAATAGGGTTGCATTTGCCAAATATGGTACAGTTGGCATTCCTTGCTGTCAGGTGTCCACCTGTCACAGCCGTGAGCAATGTCTTGGCTTTTTACTTTGGAATGGTATGAGGGAAGGAGGTGATAGGGAAGACACTAGAGAACTTGTTGGTTCAAGAAAAGAGGGCGTCTCAAGTGGTGGTACCCACATACAGTTCTGGTCCTTGAGAAGCTGAGGAAGAATTGTGGGTTTGAGTGTGGTCATCCTGGACTACACGATGAGTTTGAGGCAAGCCCGAGCTACATAGAGAAACCATGCCTGTGGAAAAAAAAAGAGCAGTCTATTCTTGCTTCCTTTGCTTTACAGGAGAGTGTGCAAGCCTCTTGGTACTACTAGGCTGTAAAGGAGCAATGATTAGAGTCTAATGGGTATCTGAGCAGAGGAGCCTGAAGTAGAATTCTGAATCAGAGACCCCAATGTCATTTTTCTTGTGTGGCATCAGCAATATGTTCTCAGTGAGAAGGCCTTTTTCAGATGGACTTCTTGGGCAGAAGTGTTACTGTCAGTCAGTCAGTCAGTCAGTATTCTTTGGACCTGACCATCACAGCAATTCAAATGTCCAAACAGTTTACAATGCAGCTGATTCCTGAAAACTTTTTGATGATCACTTTATGATATCATCACACCTGAATGTTGTATGAGTTCTCAGAAAACCTGAGAGAGGTGGGGGGAAGGGAGGGAAGGAGGGGGGAGGGGAGGGGAAGGGGGAGGGGAAGGGGGAGGGGAAGGGGGAGGGGAAGGGGGAAAGGGAAGAGAAAACCTGAATCCATTGTGAAGAAAATCCTGATCTCTCAAGGAATTGACTTGACTAAGATAGGATCTGGAAATAGAGATTAAGTAGAAATAGTAATATTTGTTCACTTTTCTTACACATTTAAGGCCATGAACTGAAAAGTTTATACCTGTTGTATTACTTGTGGACTAAGACAGATACCATAATTCCAGCTACTGTTCTACAGTCCAGCTAGAGCAAAAGACAGTAACTGGGAGACAACCTACACAATACAAATATCTTTTCTCATCTTGTTAGACAGGGTATATATGGTCTTACAGAATACATAGTTGCAAGGGAGACTATGAAAATGTATATGTGAACTGAATATCTCTAGGCAATGTCACAATGTGGAAGAGTTATTAATTGAATAAAGAAGAGAAAATATTTTAGGAAAACTCAGTAATTTCTAGAACTTGATTCTACAGATGCCATCTGAGACTGGCTGAGTTATTTCTTTAAAGAGGCATGGAGTGCATGTTATCCTAGTCATTAATATCTACTCCTTTGGGGATAAGAGTGACTTCAGATGCTTATCCATGGGTGGGCCCTCTAATTCCCTAGGCTGCTTAATTCCTCACTTCTTGAATGAGCTCACGTCTAGCACTAAGCTAATAGCTTCACTTCAGTGCTAAGTAGTGGAAATACATCAAGGGCTTCTCTTACATTTTCTGTTACTAGAGGTGCTTTACAGTAGCTTCAGAATAATGGATCTATTTTATTCATATTATCATTAGTCTTATAATCATCAAACTAGCTTATAATTATATCGCATGTATTTAAATTCTTGGTAGTTGACTTAAATTCGTGATCCAGCTTGATCTTCAAGGACTCTCTATGAAGTAATTATTAAATGATGCATGTTCACGTTCTTTTAACATTCATCAGCATATTCTGATTTTTCCCATTTCCCTAGATATAAAGTTAGTAATGTTCAGAATGAGCGTTTGCTCATCACATCTGGGATTCTTTCTCTTCCTTTAATTTTTCTTTCACTTGTAGGTTGTTTTGTAGGGCCATTGCTGGACTCTTCTGAACACATTGAATTTGTTTTTTTATGTTTTCTTTTTTTCCCAAATGCTTCTCCTGTTTGCCCTCCCTCGGTATGGCTCTTTCTCTGAACCAAGTCTCTACAATTTTCTCAGTTCTCTGTCTCTTGTTTCCTGCAACTATTATCTGTTTTTCTTTGATATTTTCTCTGTTTTCCTAATTACATTCTTTTTTATTGGATATTTTATTTATTTACAATACAGATGTCATCCCCTTTCCCTATTTCTCCCCCCTAGGACCCCCATCCCATTCCCCCTCCACCTTTATGTTTTTATACCATTTTGATTACATGTATGTAGTAAGGTCAGTTCTAGGTTGAGGGTCTAGCAATACAATAGATGCAAATAGTCAAGGAACAAGCAATACAATAAATACAAATAGTCAATGAAAAAGCAAGGCATTAAACCCAATTATGTAAACACTCCTGTGATCACTGTTTCTAAGGGCTTATCAAGATGACCAAAGTATCTGAGCCTACTCTGCTGTCCTAGCCTAAGGTCATTTTCATGTCTGAAGCCTACTTCCTTGTTCTAGCCTAAAATTTAGATTCCTGTCTGAAATTACTTCTTTGTTCTAGCCTAATATTTAGGTTCCTGCCTGAGATTACTTCTTTGTTCTAGCCTAAGACTTAGACTCCTACCTGAAATTACTTCTTTGTTTGAGTCTAATGTCAGATTCCTACCCGAAGCTTACTTCCTTGTCCTTGGTCAATGTCATATTCCTGCTAAGCAGCCCATTTCCTTGTCCTTGGCCCATGTCAGATTCTTGCCAAGCAGCCCCAAAGGTTCTCCACCTCTCTCTCTTTTTTATTTCATTAACAAGACTGAGCCTGTCATAGGTCGTTCTGACAAGAATGCTTTCCTTACCTGTCATGAAATATACATTATCAAAAGCAATGCACTTCTGTCTTAGGTTGGTAAGGCTCTGTGTAGAATCTTGATTTCTACTTTCATCTCTGTATCTTTTGGAATCTACAATTACATGTAGAGATCTCTTCTGTTTTTATTCTTGAAGGTGGCTGAAGTTCTCGCTTCTCTGATTATACTTCAGGGCTTTGTGTATCTCAACTGACAATTTCTCATCACCACAAACAGCTTTTCCTTTTCTCACTGCAAATTCCTCATGTTTGCCAGTGTTGTCATACTGCCTGACCCCATTGCTGTCCACATTCAGAACAGTGTCCTAGAGCTGTTGCTTAACAAGCAGCCTTTTCATCAGTGGAGGACTCTCTATCGCTGCTTTTTTTCTAGCTTTTTTTTGGTCATTAATTGATTTATTTATTCACTTTCCATACAGGTTTCAGCTTCCCCTCTCCTCCTAACCCAATCCCCACATGGTCCCTCCCCACAACCCTTCTCCTCTAAGAAGAGAACCACTCTGGGTATCATCTCACCCTGACACTTCAAGTCACTGCAGGACTAGGCATATCCTTTCCCACTGAGGCCAGGCAAGGTGGTCCAGTTAGGGGAACAGGATCCACAGGAAGGCAATAGAGTCAAAGGCAATCCCCACTCCACTTTTTTGGGGACCTACAGGAAGACCAAGCTGCACATTTGCTATTTATGTGCAGGGTGGCTAGGTCCAACCCATGCTTGCTCTTTGGTTAGTGGTTCATTCTCTGAAAGTCCCCAGGGGTCCAAGTTAGTAGACTCTGTTGGTCTTCTTGTGGAGTCCCTTTCCACTTTGGGTCTCTCAATCCTTCTACCTTTTTCTCTATGCCTCTCCCATGAGAAAGAAGATGTATTGTCCATGATATCTCTGAACATGGCATTGCCTTCTTTAAGTTGACACCCTATGTCCCATTATTCTAATGAGTTAGGAATATTAAAGAATTGGGGCCTGTACAGGGTCAAATAATAACTTCCGTGCTATTGTCCACTATCTGATGTTATTGAGGTCCTGGGAGTGATGTAGCTCAAGGAAGAGTTGATGCTGAGTTTGACACTTCTGCAGACCTAACTCTGCTCTTCTGACACACAACAAGGTTAAATGGGGTTCTGACATTTTCCTTCTTTCCTTTGTGGACAGATGTGCAGAGCCTAGAGTTTACTTCACTGTGCACTCAGATGGTTTTGACACTGAGGGTCAAGTTTTACTTACTTCTTGATAGGATCATATAAAACATTCATGAATTCATGAACAAAGGAAAACTACAAGTAAAAGATATAAACTACCTTCTCATTTTTGTGGAATAGCTGTGGACTCTTTTTTGTTTCCTGGGAATAGTTGATATAGTTTTAGTAACTTTGATCTAAGACTCTGGGTGCCAACTGCTGCTCTTTCCTTCCATACCATGCTATGTGCTAACTGTTGAACTGGACCATCACAAATGATGCCATACAGGTCATTGAATAATCACAATATGTTTTTTCTGCCTACATTTGAGATTAGAAGTACCGAGTGAAGAGTGGATAAGTGTAGGAGGATTCTCAGAGAACATACGTGTCACATGAGTGCACACCACATTTGCTTTAAAGTAATTAATGTGTGAAATTTACTGTGCCCTTGTTAGCATATTTTTACTCCCTGTACACTTTCTTAGTCTCATAATCACCTGCTTCTCAGGGAAGGCATCTTTCAATTGGAATATAAAGAGAAATGGAATTTCTCTGAATTTTGAGGGGGCAGGATCTAGGACCTGCAACCTCTTGACAGTGTTGTTTTAATCAAAATAAGGAGTTTTGAATCAAAATGACACCTCATAAAAGAGTTTTAGTCTCAACATTTTATTATGAAACTTTAAAGTATGCAGGAAAAAAATCAAAGAATTGTATATCTATTTTCTAGATTTTATGATGAATACTTTACTACAATTACTTTATTGAAACAAACTTATTGACCTTTGTTTCTTATTTTATTATGAATTTTTAAGACTGGCAATATTGCATTTTCATCTCAAACACATACTTAGGGAATATCAGTAATTGACATTCAATTTTGTTCATCTTTTTAAGTAATAAAATTAATGAAATGTTCTTGTCCAACGTGTGTGCTCAGTAGGGTCAGGTATACATGTGCCTTTGTGATCCTGTGTTATATGTTAGGACACCTCACTTGCAGTGTTCCCCTATGGACTTCCCAGGAGTCTCCACTTGCTCTGTCTCAGGAGCTGCTTTAACAATTTCTCCTGGTATTTCTAGTTCTTGGGTCATCTAGTTCAGCTTTTATTGATTTCCTAGTCTTTAAAGTAAGGTCTCTTCAAATTTCTAGTATTCTGACTGCATTCTTGACTATCCTGCTACAGTTCTCTGGATAAAATTGATTTTTGTTTTATTTACGTGAACCCCAGATTCTTTTTTTTCTATGACAATAAATGAAGATTCTGGCCAGACTTTTAGCCTTTGCTTAGTTCTTTGCATTTCTTTTCAAGCAAGTCATGTTTGAGGGTGAAAAAGAGCTTTGGATAGAATGTAGATGTTTGGGGTCTACCCTTTTTGGTGTTTCCTCCTTACTCTCTGTGAGTGTCTTAGTTGACATTTCTGTTTCTTTGATGAAACACTGTGACCAAAGCAACTTGAAGAGGAAAGGGGTTATTTGGCTTACACTTTGCTATCACTGTTTATCATTGCAGAGAGTCAAGAAAGGAACTTAAACAGGGCAGGAACCTGGAGACAGGAGCTGATGCAGAGCCATGGAGGGATGCTGCTTACTGGCTTGCTCCCTATGGTCTGCTCAGCCTGCTTTCTTAGAAAATCTCAAACCACATACCCAGGGTGGCATCACCCACAATGGACTGGGCCCTACCCACCAAACACTAGATAAGAAAATGCCCTACAACCAGATTTTATAAAGGCATTCTCTCAATTGAGGTTCCTTCCTTTCAGATAAATCTAGCTGTGTCAAGTTGATATAAACTATCCAGCACAGGGCAGTATCTGATTCTTTTAGTAAGCAACTCTTTAGGGTTTTGTATGTATTTAGCTTCCCTATTTCTGATGATTGCTTTGGGGAAAAATATGACAAATATAGTGTTTCTTTTTTCTAAATGTTGATGCCCTGCCAGCATTTCTTGATTCAAGTTATTTGCTAATATATCCAAATAGTTATCTTCCATATTTTGTCCAGAATATGTGATGTTACCTGCTATTGGATTAGTCTGATAATAGTTATGTGCCATTGTTACAAGGAGAATCTAAGTGTCTTTTCTGTTCCAGTTCCCCAACTAGATAAAAAGAGCTTGGAGGGACAATGAGTACAGTGTTGAGAGAATGTGTGAAGAGTGCCTCAGAAGGCAACCTGTTCTCACTTCACATCACTGTGTGCAAGAGCAGAGTAGCAGCACTGCCATTCTATGCCCCAACACAGAGGGCCAGAGGTCTAACACATCAGGATAGGAAGAGCAGAAAATTGTTTCATTTTTTCCCAGAGGGTTAGATAAATCACCCAAAGAGGCCAAGCACCTGGGAATTCTTCCATTAGAGTCCAGGGAGGGAATAAAAGCGTGGTTGCCATGGAGAACGTGACTGACCAGGGTTCAGAATGTATGGCTTGGCAGATGTCTGTATGGGAAAGTGTCAATTAATGACTAGCCGGGATTGAGGTACCACCGTAGAAGTCAGTGTAGATAGACAAGGCAAGGACAGAAGACCTTTTCATGTGCAGTGGTTGGAGGACAACTGTGTCCTCAGTTTTTCATATTTTGAGGCTAAATATTACAGTTTTGGTTTGTTATTGTTCTTAGACCTTAGTTCCAATTCCAAGGATTAGAGTTAAAAAACCAACATTCTTATTTGATTGAGTTTACCTAGAACTTTCTGATTTAAGTTTCCCCCCAAAATGAACTGGAAAGTTAAAGACAAGAAGGAAGGCCATAGTGTTAGGTAGCTACTCAGATATCAGCAAACTTGAAAGTTACTGAGAATAGACTCTCCCTCTTAATTAGCTTTGGATCTCACTTGTGTCTCTGATAACACTAACTTGACAAGTAAAAAATAGTGAAAAAAAAGGTAAAAAAAAAAGAGGAGGTAGGATACCTCTTCATTGTTGGAATTTCAAATACAGGAAAGGAAGGAGAAAGCATCAGTGTTGTCTTTTCTTATAAAAGCATCATGTGAAAAACAGATACAGACTGTACAGCAGAGAGGAAGCTGGACCGAGCAGGGCTTTGATGAGGTCCATTGAAGGAATGTGTTCCTTCTTACAAGGCATTGCTATTCGTGTTAGTGACTGGTTGCTGTGATGAAAAACCATGGCCAAGACTAGTTATTAAAGAAAGCTAGTTATTAATTGGGAACTTGCTTACAGTTTCATAGGGTTAGTCCATGATCACCATGGTGGTGGATGTGATGGCTCAGGCAGGCAGGCATAGCTTTAAAGCAGTAGCTCGGGAACTTGCATCCTGATCCATTCATAGTAATGAGAAAGAGAGTGAGACTGGGCTTAGTGTTGGCTTTTGAAACCTCAAACCCTACCCCTAGTGACATACCTCCTTCAACAAAGTCACAACGCCTAATCTTTTCTAAACACCATCTGGGAACCAAACATTTTAAATATATGAACTTATGAGGGCCATTCTCAATCAAACCATCACAATATTTTAATAGATTTACTTATTATTTTAATTTCTTTAATTCCTTTTAGTCTATTGTGTTATATAATGTTTGGCTAGAAGAATGGAATCTGAGATATATCTATGGCCTTGGATGAAGACATAACTTTATGAACTGCTAGAAGGATGAGAAGAATTCTATTTAATAGGAGGCTTTGTGATGAAGAATAAAGAAATACCATTGTCTCCTCCTTAAAGGTTTATCCAAATAAATCTACCAATCATCTGGACAGCCAAACACTCCTCAGGAAACCCTATGTTCCAGAATCTTTAAGAAATAATATAAAGCTTACTGAATATGTAGGTTGGCATGGTGTCTCTCTGTCTATCCTATAAGCTTATTTCTAAGGTCACATGCTCCATTGGAGATAAAAGCAACATGAGTTTAACCCAACACTATCTTTTAACAAGTTACTTTTTTGGAATATCTCTATGAAAATTATGAAGGGGATCACACACTCTGTTTCTTGAGAGTGTTTAATATCATTCTAAAGAAAATTCTGCCTATTTTTGTAGGAGAAAATACAGGCATGATCTGGAGGCCAGCCTAACTGGTATACTGCACTTCCAAATCAGAAGCATGGCATGCCATGCTCCTGAAGTCAGAACACTGAATTCGGAAGTAGTGTGAGTGGCCTGTAGCTGACCTTGTGTGAGTCTACACTCTTCACAGATCCTTTAATGTCCTTCTTCTGCATGGAGACTCTGGTGGTGTGAACACTCACTGTCCAATCCAAGGTAGTGTGTTAACCAATCACAGTTAATAGGCTTCTACTATATGAGTGGTTGCTCACTGGCAATAAAGCTGACGCTGTTCCCTGAGACTGTCTTTGGAGTGATTCATCTCTATGCCCTTTATCAACCCACAGGCATTGCTGTCTGGGCAGGGGACTCTCCAGTGACAATGATATATGTTCTACACTTACACACTGTGTGTCTTGTTTGGATTCAATCTGTTACAGGGAATTTAGTGTTCCCTCTTCTAGGTTCTAGTTATTGTTAATAAAAGAATTTAGAAAGGGACTTGGGAGGAAGCTTGATGACAATTTCACCAGAGTTTGTAAGAAAAACAGCAAAGGGATACAACCTGTCATCAGCCAAGAGGGTGATAAAGAAGAAGAAAGAAAGGTAGCCATCCATTTTAGGTTAGAGTCTAAGGAAGAAGGAAGGCTCAACAACCTGGCTCCGCAAGCAAACACATGGCAGACAGGCAGCTGCATGGTAGGTAAATAGTTGTGGGACAGAAGTAGTAGTGGTGGGAACTTTAGAGGATTGAGCAGGCCTACTGTCATGGAAAACACACTCAAGCTTTGGTAAGAAAAAGAAACAAGAAAAAGGAAAGATAAAAGTTTCTGGTAACTTGACTAAGAGGACAGCAGCATAGCAGGTGCTCAATAAGTCATTGCATGGAGGAGAGGTTTCTAGAAATGGTAAGTATACTATCTCACCGAGGACAGAGTACTCCTTAGCATGCCTTCAAGTGAATTAGATTTTCTTCTGGCATCCCTGGCCTTGTAGGACAGAACCACAGACATTTTTAGCTTCTGGCTAAGGGTGCAAATGGAACTGCTCCCTCCCACCTAGATGATTGGTAGGTACAGCTGAATTAACTTAAAAAATCACTTTTTAGGCTTATGTGTAGGAGTGCTTTGTCTAAATGTATGTGTACAATATATTTGCTTGCTGCCTTCAGAGTTTATGGAAGGGCGTATGATTCTCTGGAACGGGAGTTAGGGATGGTTGTGGGTGCTGGGGACTGAATCCCATTCCTTTGCAAGAACAACAGGCGCTCTTAACTGCTGAGCCATGTCTACAACTGCTTGTTGGGTTAATGCTTAAAGAAAGAAACAATGTTATGTGAGTTTCTAATCTCTGGAATATAGAAGAATGTCATGTTTCCACCCATAGGCCCACGGAGATAAAGCTAATAAGGTTGATATTTACTTTTTCAGTATTAGCAAGGAAATTGGGAGGAATGGGGACCAAAGTCAACTGTAAAGCAGGGGTCTATTTTTAATGGCCTCTAGTTACATAGTGTGTTTCCTCCTTGAGAGCTGAGGTTGAGAATAGTTATCATCTATTTCCAATGAAAACCCAGATACCAAATTCCACAGCCATTCAGTAGAAGAATGTCTGGAATTTAGTTTCAGTCACAGCTTCTCATACAGCTTCCAGGCAGAAGTGCTCTATGGGAGAAGAAAGATAAGAGACCAGAACTCCCTTCTGACATCCCTGGTGCTTGGAGGACAACACCACAGACATTTTCAGCTTCTGGCCAAGGACAAAAATGGAGCTGTTCACTTGTGGAGTTCCAGAGCCTAAATTTGCCCAACCAGTGTGCCTCCCCTGTGTTCTTATTAAAGCAACAGAGATGACAAAGTCTAGGGAACTGAGGGGAAGACCCTGGTAGCAGTACCCAGAAGATGCATCTGAATTTAGTCATTTGTGAATTTGAGATTCTGTACTGCCTACACACATGCAATGTTGACACTGCTGGAAGAACTGAGTGCTAACTGGTGATGGAGAATCCAGGTGGTGACTTCAGAAGTGCAGGGGCGAGTGTGGGGGCTTGTTTTGGCCATGATTCTCTAGGCATGGAGTTTTGGGTTTCATTTCAGGGTTCTGCTAATGTCCCTCTAGCCAACCAGTAATCAAGGTTTTACTGTTCTGTCTTGTTATCATTTATAATGTCCATAATTTGCATATATTTGCATTTTAATTTTTCTAACTAAAAGAATTGAATAAATATTCATTCTCTGCGTACCACTGGAGCAGAAACACATTGGACTCCAGTGGTATGAATAAAGGGCACTGTCGGCATATTCTTTACTTTAGCTCAGAATTATGTTTTAGACTGTGGGTGTGCTTTCCTTTCCGGTACTTGGATCAAAAGTAAAATTCCACTGTGTATTTTCATGTTTCCTTATGTTGATGAAAGGCACCATATAGGCAGGTAGGTGAAGTCTTTCATTATAGATGGAGAAATTGAGCCACAGAAGAGACTTAACTCTGTCAGAGATGAGGCAATATAATACCAGAGACTGTCCCTTTTCTGTCTTGGTTAATTTGCCCCTCTGTCTCTATGGGAAGAGTATGAAGACTTGTGTTGTAGGACCTGGTCCTCTGAGAAAAACAGCCACCATCTTCATGAGTTCAGCTGTGTCTGCTTGCAAAAGATCACTACAGCTGGACTTATTTGCTGTGATGTTTCTTCACAGAAGAATCAAGTGGGAAGGGTTACTGGATCCTCACATAAATAGCCTGCCACTCCTCCCAGAGAATTGCATGTGATTCTGACCTATTTGCACAGCTCTTTGGGTCTAGGAGAGGGGTAGATTATATAGACTGAGAAAGAGAAGAGGAAGGAAGCTCCATCTATGTGGCTCCATCATCCATGCTGGGTGAAGACTTTTCAATCTGAGTGCTTTAGGGGCACCTATCATCTATAAGAAAGCTCAATAAACTTATTGGCTCTCCAGGATGAACTTAAGTGGATTTGAACTTTGGTTTGTCACTGAGACCTTAGAGAAAGAGGGTAGATGTTACCAATCTCAGGAAGAAATTTCATGCCACAGCCTTTGTTATTGTTGTTGTTGTAGTTTTAAAGTACAAGTTTAAAAAGTTTGGTATAATGTTTGTGGTACTTCCTAGGTGGTAGACTACATAAAGATGTATTTAAGTACCTACTTTCTAGCCACCAGTGGTCATAAACTCAGTGAGGTAGATGATCACTGAAGCCTTGTGCTTTCTATGAGAAGCATGTGGCTACAGAAGAAGCTGCTCTGTACAAAGAGGCTCTGGGTGTGGAGTAGAATGATTATGTGGTCTGAATCAGTAGTGGCCACAAGAACCAAAGTTTTCTCATGAGGCAATGTATCTTGACCCATGGCAGAGTCTGACTGCTATTGAATAACGGTCGTTTTTATTATAGACTAAGGATTACTGGGAAAAGGAAGTATAAATCTGTTCAGGATGTCAATCTGAGAAGTTTCAACTTGGCTACTATAAAAACAAAACAAAACAAAACAAAACAAAACAAAAAACAAACAAACAAACAAACAAAAAACAAGAGAAGAATATTCCTGGACTGACAGATACTCCTATGTCTCTGTGGTCCCAAAAGAGCTAGATGAATCTGAAAGATTCAATCTCTCTAAAGAAGATAATGTCTGCCAATACATTGTCAGAAAGCTCTTAAACAAAGATGGTAAGAAGCACAGGACCAAAGCATTTCTTAACTTCATATGTCCTGCAACACAGACATCCACACATTGCTCTGAAGAAATACTGCACTAAGACAAATAAGGAGGAGGCTGCAGAATTCACTAACCATTTGGCCAAAAGAACGATGGAAGTCAAAGGAAACACAGAACCGATCGCTAAGTACGCAGTCCTCACTGAGAGCTGCTATTTCTGAGTCTAAGTACACTCAAAAGTAATTCTTTTTTTTTTGATATTTTATTTACATTTCAGATGCCATCCCCTTTCCCCATTTCCCCTCCCTAGAAAACCCCTATCCCGTGCCCCCTTTTCCATTTTGCTTTTATACATTTTTAAAAAATGTTAATCAAAGGCTTTATAAGTATGGTAATGCTCAATCAGAAGTGTAACACAATACCCAACCTAGCTATGTAAACTATCTTTGACTGGTGGAGACACATGAACTTCTGCCTCCATGCCCCCTCTCTCTTTCTCTCTCTTTTTCTCTCTCATTACCTAGCTTCTCATCTACTTCATCTTCTCCTCTCCTTATTCCATCTTTTCCTCTCGGTGCTCCTTCCCCCTTAGCTCCTCCTACATATTACCCTTCCTATTAAAATAAAACTTTTCTCTCAAAATACAATTAGAGCATAATTATTCCTATTTGTACCAGTGAGGTACAAGATAGTCTTAATACCCAGTCCATCCTTTTGTTGACTAGCCAGAACCTCTGTCGTCTCTCTTGACTAAAACACTTAGTTTTGAACCTGGCTTTTTCTTGGCTTTAGAATGAATGTCAGCTGAGAACTATCCACTCAGATCTTCAAAAGTAATTCTTTAAGAGCAACAACAAGGATCAGACTTTGAGAAACGAAGTTTGACGGTGTGCAGAAGACACTAAGAGATCCTAAGAGAAGTGGAGACCATGGCAGGTGAGGAAGGGATAAGGAAGTCAGAGTCTGCATCTTCAAAGTGAGGTTCAAGGGCTATTGTGTAAAGTTAATGAGTGACAATCATATTTTAAATAAAATATGTAAGAAAACATCTATTTAATCACAGGTCAACATTGAGGCTGGAGAGATAACTAGTGGCTAAGAGAACTGGCTGCTCTTTTAGAAGACCTGGGTTTGGTTCCCAGTACTCATGTGGAGGTGTATGTAACTCCAGTAACAGGGGATAACATCTATCCTCTGTGGCCACGAGCCATACATGTACATACATGTAAGCAAAACATGAATGTACATAAAACAAAAAATAAATCTTAAAAAATAGAACACATACTACATATGAAATATATTTACCTATCAAATTCACTGATACCATCTATGTATAACCTAGCAACGTGCTTAGGGGGTGTTAATAGATTAATACACAATTTAATAAATTGACCAATAAAGAGCTGAGGAATAAATACGATATCTCAAATAGTAGAGGTTCCAACCAGATGGCTCATATCAGTGAAGCCAGCATGGATTGTGAGATTTCACTGGGGATCCAGGAGTATTGAACTTCAGAATGGGATGGTGGGAGGTTGTATCTTTTCAGCATAAACATTTCTCTATTATTTTATAGATTTATGCAATGCGATTTTACTGAAAGGCATTCTGGATATGTACTGTCTTTCTTGATATGTACTGATATGTCTTTCGATATCTACTGTCTTTGATATGTACTGTAAATATTTTGATTTGTTTTGGCCAATGTAGTCTTCAAAAAGGCCAAAAATATGTAAATACTTTCTACCAAGGAAATATGCAATACTGTCCTTCATATACTTGCTCAAAGGGCATATGGGTTGTTGTATTTTCATTGACCCCTGCTACTGTGTATTTATTTTCAAGTCTGTCTCCACCCCTCTCTAACTCTTTTACCTCAGAGTCTCATATAGCCAAGACTGGACTTGAACTTGATACGTAGCCAAGGATGACCTTGAACTGTTCATTCTCCTGCTTTTACCTCAGGAGTGCTAATATCACAAGCATGCAGCATCATGCCCTAAGAGGTATTCAGAACTGAAGCCAGGACTTCCCAAATGGCTCGCAAGCATTCTACAAATTGGATCCTCAGTTCTGACTTAAGTCCTTTAGGTGCGATGCAGTGAGTTCTTTGAATGATTAAAGTTTACTAATGATGATGCTTAATTCCCCCATGTCATTATTACTAATATGATTTTTGGTTAAATTATAAATCAATGAGATACTAAAAAATTTGACTATAAATGTGGATTTATTCGTTCCTCACTTCTGTCAGCATTTCTCAAATAGTTCACTGCTAATCCATTAGATAAGCACAAATATCCATTGCTGTAGTCTCCTTGTGATTGACTTAACTTATTATTGCACAATGTTACATGGCTAAGATAAGTCAGGATACCTTTTTGCTTAAATCAGCAGGGCTCTGATTATCTTGTATAATAAAGTCAAAGAGAGGAGGAATAAAAGTGTTAAAGAGAGGCAGGGGAGGTTTTGAAGATGGGCTGTGTAGATCTCTATCCTCAGAGAGCCTGGCCCACCAACAGCCACAGTTGCTTTGCCAGAAACTTCTCTGTGTTTTCATGGAGCTCATGTTTCTACAGTCTGCACCCAGACATTCTCTGTGCACAGCCGGGAGCTTCAGGTAGGCCTGTTCCTGGGAGACTTGGAATTCTGACAGCTGATGGTGGCTCATTGGTCCAGACAGCTTTGGCCATGTCTATGTAGCCTGCCTTCCCTTGGGAGATACACTTGCATTGCAGATGGTTGACTCTACATCCTTTCTTGACTCACTTTTACTTTCTCTCATTTCCTTTAGGAAGTTCCACACATTTCTTGTCCTGCAACTACTTTCCAGGGATCCTGGATTAACTCAGAGAAGGGCACACTTTTGGGTTATCTAGCAGCTTGATAATGCCATGAGCAAACTGGACTCTGCTATCCTAGATATCTGTTATGCATTCTGGTTATCAACTTCCAGTGGCCACTGAAGGCAGCACATTGAGGCACTTGAGTCTCAAAAGGGAAAAATGGCTCTCATTTTCCAGTGTGCTCAAACTTGAAAAGAATCTTTCCCAGAACCACTGCAGCAGCCTCTGGTCAGTCACAAAGGCTAGAGCACCGGTGAACTATTTTCTCCATGAATCACTAACGAGTAATGACTTCAGCGATGGGTAATGTTTATCCACCAGGTGGGAAGGAAGTCAGTTATCCTCCAAGTTCCACAGTAGAGGGTCTAACTGAACAAGATCAGAGTTCTGGTCTTGGCTTTTTGAGTTACTTATTTTATGTGTCTGAGTGTTTTCTGTGTAGTGATGCATGGGGACTGTATGTGTGCAACATCAGTTTTCTGATGAAGGGAGAAGGAATGGTGCCTATTGAGTAGACAGTCAGAGCTTTCAACTTCATCTATTTCCTAGAATATGAATGGCACTTTTGCTTTCTCTGTTGCTATTCTCAGGATTACTGCATCATTCCATTCAAGTTGCCTTTATAGATGGTATATGGCTCTATTTTGTTTAATACTTTTTAAGATCTGAAAGCATGTTAGTATGATTGGTACATTTAAGCTTATTTGGATCATCCATCTGTTCAAATCCACCTTTGGCATATGATTTTCTAATGTATATTTATTGTAAGATTTTTTTCTGTCTTATTCATGACTACCTGTAGTTTTTACAATGTGCTTTACTAAAACAATTTAGACATAAAATATAAAACTAAGAAGATAGTATATTAATTGTTAAATCTTCATACAGTAATGATGGTGACTGTTTTACCTCATGCACCTTATTTAGGCCTTCTCTTTCCTTTGATAAAGATTTTTAAATCAATAAAAAAAGAACAGATTTTACCTTAAGTACATCAGTGTTATGGGGTTATGGACACAGCTCATTGGTTGATCACGTGTCCAACAGATAATCAAGCCCCAGTGTAAATCACTAACAACACAGATAAGCATAAACATTCTTAAGTATAACTATTTTCCTTCCCCTCTCATTCTTTGCAATTATGATTTTCTTCTTGGTAGTTTTTCTTAAAAAATAGGGGTTTACCTTTAAATTTTCAACAAAACATCATATGGTTTAACAAAACCCATCGCATACAAGTTGACAAGGCAAACCAATGGAAGGAAAAGAGCCCCAAGAGAAGGCACAGAGTCAGAGACACTTGTTCACACACTCAGAGGTCCCATAAGATTACTAAACTGAAAGCTGTAATATATACACAGAGGACCTGATGCAGACCCATGTAGGCCCTGCACTTGCTGTTTCAGTCTCTGGGTTCATATGAGCTTTGCTCAGTTATTTTAGAAGGCCTGTTCTCCTACTGTAGGGGTCTTACACTCTTTCCACCTCCTCTTCTACAGGATTCCATGAGCTCTGAAGGTAGGGATTTGATGGAGACATCTCATTTAGAGCTGTGCATTCCAAGGTCTCTCTGTACAATGTCTGACTGTGGGTCTCTATTTCTTTCCCATATGTTGCAGTAGAAAAGTCTCTGATGATGACTGAATAAAACACAGATCCACAAGTATTGCAGAATATCATTAGGAGTCATTTTATTGTTACTTTTTTTTTTTAAGATGAGTAGTATTTGGTTTTACCCTAGCTCTCTGGACTGTCTAGTTTCTGGTTCTTAGTTAGCCATGCAGTGCTGGGTATGGGTTCCACATTGAGCAGTGAGCATTAAATCAAATCAGACATTGGTTGGTTACTCCCACAGACTTTGTGGTACTATTGACCCAACACATATTGTAGGCAGATAGATTTTAGATCAAAAGTTTTGGGAATGGGTTGGCGTTTCTCTCTTTTTTGGTAGCCTGCAGAGTATCTTTCTGTACCAAAGACACCAGAAGATGGGGTGAAGGTTCTATGCCCACACCAGCTCAACCCCTCTATGTTCACTGAATTGTGAGGGTGTTGTTCAACAGCCACTAGTCTGAACACTTTAAAAGTTTTTAACTTTCCCACTTAGTGTACTACTTTTGTGTGGTGGTTGACTTCCATGTTGGCAGGCTGTAAATGCTAGACTTAGCTACAAGTAGCGACAAATAAATCCGGAAAGCTCAGTTTCTAAAATAAAAGTGTTTTCTTGTTCACAACCCAGTCTCTTATGGACTGAGAATCTCTTCTCTAAGCAGGATGTCTGGCTGGCCTGGCCTTCTGTATCATTTAGAACAGGCGGCTTCTAAAGTTTCTTGGGTAGAGAAGAAAAAGCTAGAAGACTGTGGGACGAGGTTTTCAAGGACCGTTTATCCACATTCTATTTTACTGTACTAACTCAGACATGTGGTGCTTTGGCTTGACTGTGAAATGGTCCCAAAGGCTCAGGTATTTGAATAACTTGTCCTCAGGTAGTGTGCTTTTTGCGAAGGTTGTAGGGAACCTGTAGAAAGTAGAGCCTTGCTAGATGTCACTGGGGATGGGTCTTGAGGTTTGATAGCTCAGCTCCACTATTTTCTTTCTGCTTCTGGGTTGCTGATGGAATATGCCAGGCTGGCCTCATGCTTCTGCTGTCAAGACTGATTTCCTCAGCATGATAGACTGTGTCCCCTCTGGAACTGTGAGCCAAAATAAACTCTTTATCCCATAAGTTGCTTTTGGCAGAGTATTCAGGACAATAGAAACGAAACCAAGACCTTAATGTATTTGTGATGGAAGCTAGGAAAAGTAGGTTCTCTGGATCTTTAGAAAACATCTGTAATACATGTCAATTCTATTTAACATTAACTGACCCTCTTTAGAGATTTATATAGATTCCAGTAGCAAGCACATGTTCTTTACATTTGGCATTAAGAAATACAGCATGGTGATGCATGCCTGTAATCCCAGAGGGATTTAAGACGGAGGCAGGGAGGCAGAGACAGGTGGATTTCTCTGAGTTGGAGGCCAGTGTAGAGTGAGTTCCAGGACAGCCTGTCCCTGTCTCAAAAACAAAAATAAACAAACAAAACAAAGAAATATTTAAAATATTGGATTGGCTGGGAGCTGTTGATCTGCTGGGCATAAAGCCTGACAGATAATGCACACACCTAAGTGAGAAACAGAATAGAGAAGAGGAGAATCCTGACAGCATCAGAAACTGGGTTCAGGTGGAACCAATTGATTCCATGGTTTTGCTTAGACTTTCTGCCATGAACAATGGCAGAACTCTGATGTATGTTGCTAAGTAAAATAGGTAAGTACAGGGAGTCATAGAGCTCACACTGTATTGGCTTACACAACATGGTAGGATACTCTCAATCCATGATTTGTGGCTTAAAATTTCTTCTTCATCAGGAAAGCAAATGGCCAGCAAAGTATCACTCCATTATATTGTTACCACGGCACTGGATTAAATACCTGTTGAACAGAGTCTAGGCTTATCAGAAGGTTAAAGCTATAGTTTTATATTTTAGCTGGAACCTCCGTTCTATGATAAATGTTTAGTGAGAATGCTTTGAGTGTTAGAAATCAGGATATCTTAACAACGTGATTACCCAATAAGAAAATTTATTATCTCATATTTTTGCTTTAGGTGTGACACATTACAATGGCTACTGATGGCATGAGGATCTATGTTTTGAAGGACTTTTAACATGTTCAACTTTAAGGCTGTTTTAACATTTACTTGAGGGTAATCCTCAAGTACCTATGGCCACCACTGCCTTTCTACATCCACCTGTCTGACCAGGAAATACTTACTTTCTTGTCTGGCTTAAGAAGAACCCGAGGTTGGGGGGTGTACCAAGTTAGTTCTCAACTGGTCTCTGCTGTTTCTTTGAGCTTCCAACTGTCTCCTGAGGAGCATCATGGGTAGGGTGGGTCACTGGTGAGGTCCTGGTCTTAAGGAAAGAGATGACAATGGATGTAGGGTTAACACCTTCCTGTTTTCTATCTTCTCCATTATAACAGTGAAAGAGAAAAGCAGGATCTTCCCATGAATTAGATGTAGAGGCCTGATTGCTTGCTACCCCAGCCATCTCTTACAAGTAGTAGTATCACTCTGATAGTTCCCATGGCAACTTGAATTCTGGTGAGTCATCACAACTTATATTTGTCTGTAGCAGGGAAAAAAGATGATGCTAAATACGTTCTCAGTGAACGTTTAAACTCTCAGATCTAAATTTGGTGACTGGGAATAGATTACACAACAGCTAGTGACTCTACACAAAGGTAAGACTTAGACTAAAGACAAAGTCTTTAATCGACTTTGGGAGTGTGAAGCAGCTCAGGGGAATTTATGGGATAATGAATGGGAGGCTACTGAAGGTCATCCTGAATAGACCAGTTTGGAAATAAAGTGGTGAAAATTTTAGTAATTTAGTTAGGATCATACAAAAGTGATGTAAATAATTTATATGTTAATTGGTGTTAGTAGCTTAATAAATCAGCAAAGTGTTATGCTTCCCTGATAACGTGGACTGCAATGTTCTGTGACTGTGGGCATTCCTTTCCCTGAATTAGAGAAAGCTTTAGACTCATAATGCAGACAAAACAGCTGTTCCATCAAGCTGTTTTCCAAATAGGGTTGCACCATTATTGTTGTTGTTAGACAGGAAGGGAAGTGATGTCAGTGTGAATGTGAAAATGAAGTAACGTTGTCTGTCAGGAAACAGAACTGGTGCCAGGGGCTCAGCCCCTGCACAGCTGAGAGATGAAAGAGAAAACTGGGAAACCAAAGACCCACAAAATCCATGTTCTGTAATTCATAATAGTCACTGAAAATACAGTCGTTCATGCCCAGCCCAGAGAGGCTACACCTTCAGATAGCACAGTTTGGATCACCACCCAGGCAAACTTGAACCATGGTGGTAAAAACTGCCACTTGATGTACTCCCATCCCCAAACTGAGCACTAGAGAGAAATAACCACTTCTTGAACCAGAGTCAAGCCTGGGACAGAGTTGCCAGATTTAGCAAGTCAAAATGAACAATGCTTCACTCAATTTAAACTTTGAGTAAATCAATTTTTAGGGGGTGGACAAGTATCTTCTAAATGTTGGCATGGTAGTGACAGTTAAAAAATAAAAACCTAGGCAGTGTTTATCTAAGTTCAAATTTAACTAAATGATCTCTGTTTTATCCGGTAACTCTAAGCTGAGATAATTAATACTTTTGGCCTAATTCTCAGATCATTTTTGACATAACTTTGCTTAAACTCGTCTTTGAAATGCTAATCTTGACTCTCGCAGTTCCATGTGGCAGGCTATATTATGCATCGAGTCCCACTCCAAGTCCTTAGAACATGACATTGACTCCTTTATTGAAAACTGTGATCTGGGTAGGCCTCACAACTGGCTTGAATAATGGAGTGTTGTGGAAGGGACTCTGAGGCTGGAGATTAATTTCTATTTTGCTTTCTTAAAACCTTCCCCCCAGCCCCCGTCCCCATGCCCTCTGCCCCAGGAACTGCAAGCTGACATGTTGAAGTTATCAGGTGAGAGAGATGATGAGAAAGATTACCCAGAGTTGGGAGGACGCTTGAGAGTCGTTCTGGTTTCCAGCAGTTTAAACCTGTTTCAGATAACCCAGTTTCAACAGTACTTCAGTGAAACATCATAGAAGATTCAGCCGAATCATCCACATGTTCTACCCTGCACTTCTGAAGCCTAGCTATGCATTAATACATGGTTGCAGTTGCTTTTCCTGTCTGTGTTTTGTGTGTTTAGTTACTTGCATAGCACTAATGAATACTAGTTCATTAGTTCAAGAGGAATACTAGTATATTTTCAAGTAATACTTTTTTGTCTTTTACAATAACTAGTTTTCGAGACACTGTGTATCCCATACTGTCATTCATAATAGTTCTTTAGCCTCAGACTCCCAAGTGCTTGGATTCAGAAATTAGCTCCCATGAATAGCTGTATAGTTTAGTGTTTAGAAATTTCAACATAATTGCAAATAATAGCCCAGATATTTATTTAAGTTGGGCTATAGATGTTTTACTTTTTTGGTTTCTCAGATACTTTTTGTTTTATTAAGTCAAAAAGGGATTTATATGTATAACATTTAATTGTATGTGAGGAAAAAAAACTGAACAATACCTGCATATCCTATGCCATCCCCCAGAACCAGAACCTATGTCACCTCAATCTAGAACCAACTTAGGAAGAACGTGTTTATAACCCCAGCTCTCAGAAGGTAGAGGCAGGAGAATTGTTGAGTTTGGAGCCACTCTGGGCTACATAGAGGGACCATTCCTCACTCTCCACATTCCCCCAAACAAACCCTCAGTTCAGTATTTAGTAATAAAACAAATATTCACAAAGACATCGGTTACTTTGCTTTTACCACTAGATAGATGTTGAACTTTCAACAAATTGCTTAAAGAAATTCTTTATGGCAGGCTGTAAAATCAAGGTAGAGATGACTAGGTTTCATAGCCTCAAAAAAGAATGAGTTAGAAGTGATAAAGAAAATCTAACATGACAGAAGTAATAAAAGAATACATGCTTTAAAAAAAACTCTGTAAGAATAAGCAAACCATATTTGAGGGCATTTAAATGTGTTCTTGGAAGACTCCGAAGGGTACTTGAGAGTACAGAAAAACATCCCCTGATGTTGCTATGATAACTCCCCGAATTCATTCAGGAGTTTCTTGAAATCTCTGCAACAAAATCAGTAAGCATTCCTATGATGCCCCCAAGTTCCTTTGGAAGATCCCTTAAAAATAGACAAACACAGAAATCTATCGGAGTAGAAAGAACAGAAGGCTATGAGGGGAGAACTGATATCACCAGACATTAGACATAATATAGAACTTCTGTAACAAAACAGTGTGATATTGGTACATGGGTACCATTATAATTTGGATCTAGAGTGTCTCTTAAAGTCTCATGTGTTAAAAGCTTAGTTACCAGCCAATGCTGCTATTGGAAAGTAGTAGGAGCTATGTGGTTGTAGGAGGGTGAGCAGGAGACTAGGTCATTGGGGATTTAATTTTGACAGGCACTCTTTTTTCTTTCTTTAAAAGCAATATTTATTTAGTATATGCATATGGTTTGTGTGTATGTACATGTATGTATGGAGTGTCTGTGTGCCATGGCATGCATGTGGAGCTCAGTGGACAACATTCTCTAATGTTGAGGCAGTGTCTCCCTTGTTTCTGCTGATGACCCGCACATTCCAGGGTATATGGTTCATGGGCTTCCTGCAATTCTATGTTGCCTGCCCATTTGGAGATTCATGCTATACATTGTTAAAATAAGTTCAGAAAAAGACACAAAACATATAGAAATTAAGTATATCATCTATTCACCCATTTAGAGATGAAAAATTCCCATATAATACACATAGGTGTAAATTCTAAGTACAATCATGTTTTTTTTAACATAAAACATGATATCATCTAAGGAGTAAAAGAAAAGTGAGTGAAAAGTTCTATAATTCGGGTATGAAAGAAGACTGCTACTGAAAACCTAGAGACTGTCTCTGGGTGAGGATTGGCTCCGAGATAAAGGCACTTTCTAACAAGCCTGGAGACCTGAGTTCCATCCCAGGGAATTGTGGAAGGAGAGAACCAAGTCCTCCAAGTTACTCTCTGACCACCATATAAATGAACACTCTCTACATGTGTGCATGCACACTAAATAGGTATATGTAAAAAAAGAGAAAACTCCAGAGACTATGGAAGATTGTTAAGTTTAGTACATTAAATTAATTTAAATATAGAAATATTATAACATGAAAAGAGAAATAATAGATAGCCTTGTACTACATATATAACAAATTAAGGATAATATTGCCATGCAATATAGAATTTTTAAAGATTGAGTCATTGGCACCAAAAAAATTGATAGGAACATGAACTAGTGACATAAAAGATGAAAGAGCTCTCACCCTTAAATATATAAAAAAAAGTCTTCATATCATTATGAAAAAAGTTAACATTACAAATGAGAACTACTTCACACCTATAGTAAAAACTTATAATAATATGTCTAGGAATTTTGTTGATGAGATTATGGAAAAAGTCATTTCTATAATTACTTGTGAAAATAAAATTTGATAAGTTTTTATTGAAGTAAAAATTGAAATATTGAAATTATTATCATTATTGATATGCTTTAGTTTTTAAAGTGCTGGGAATGGAAGCTAAGTGGTATTCTATTGAGATACAATACAGTTGACCAATTAATATGTTCTTTACAGAGCTGTCTATACAAATATTTGGCTCATTATAAAAAGAATGTCTATTTTTCTATTATAAGGTTCATGTTAGATAAAGAACAAAAAGTCTTTATAAATGTTAGATATAATCCCTTATCTGACACAGGATTTTTTCTGAATCCATGGGATGGCATTTTGTTTTATTTCCTTCATTGTGTAGAAAGTGTGTGTAGGTTGATATAAGTCAAGTTGCTTAGTTTTGTTTTTGTGGACTGAGCCAAGGTCCATTACCAACGTTTTGCAGATTTCTTTCCATGTACTCTTTCTGGCTTTGAATTTTCAGCTTTGCATTTAGGTCTTTCATGAGTTGGAGTAGACTTCTGTGTACCCTGTGAGGCTCCAGTTTCCTTCCTTTGCACATAGAATCTGGTTTCTTCAGCATTTACTAAAGAGACTCTTATTTCTGAGCTGTGTACAGTTAGTCCTTTAGTTAGAAATTAGTTGACTACAGATGTTAGAATTTATTTCTGAGCTTTCTGTTTTATTTCACTTGCCCATGTATCTGGTTTTATGACAGTTCCACATGATTATTGCTTTGGAACAAAATGTTGTTTTTTAGTGATTTTTTTTAAAGCTAGTGTATAGAATGCTGGGCTTCACTGTAAAAATCCATGTACATGTATTTTTATACTTTGCTTATATTTAAAATATTACCACTTCTCTCTCCTTCTGCTGATGTCTCTAATATATTTTCCTCCTCCAAATATACCCCTTTTCTTGTGTGTGTGTTTTTCTGTCTCTCTCTCTCTGTGTCTCTCTGTATGCACACATACATATAAAAAATAAATGTGATATTTTGTCTTTCTTTCCATATCTTTTCTTCCCTTTCCTTAGTCTCCTTTATCTCCCCTAATGTGTCTCTTCTACTTTCATGTTATTTATCATCTATGAATCGTTTGTCTGTCTATCTATCTATCTATCATCCATCTATCTGTACATCTATCTATATATCCTATCTTCATCCATCTAGAATCTGTGTATTGACAACATGATGTTTGTCTTTCTGAATGTGGTTTCTTTTGTTTAATATGACGATATCTAGTTCAAACCACTTTTCTACAAAGACTATTTCAGAGATGATAGATAACTATAAAGAAACAGTTTTTTCAGGTACAGTATATTTTCCAGGTACAATGGGGCAGTTTCACATATAAATTCATTTTAGTTGTGACAGCTGTAAAGGCTTTGACAGATGAAGCCAGAAAAGGGATCCCAAGACATAGTAGAGAAGTGGGTAAAAAGTCCTACCCCTAGCTAATGAGCTATTGGCAACTGACAATTGCTGGGTAAGAGACACAGTTTTCTTTGATGATGTGGTCTCTGGTAGGTTGATCATGCTGTAGTGCAGCGGTTCTCAAGCTGTAGGTCGTGACCACTTTGAGTGTCTAATGACCCTTTCACAGGGGTTGCCTAAGACCATTGGAATGTATATGTATGTATATGTATATGTATATGATGTATATGTATATAATATTACGATTTATTACAGTTACAAAGTAGCAATGACAATAATTTTATGGTTGGGGTCACCACAACATGATGAAATGTATTAAAGAGTTGCAGCATTAGGAAGGTTGAGAACCACTGCTTTAGTGTAAGACTGTACATCTAAGAATGCATGGGTCATATATCAACTCTACTTGATGGGTTAAAGAGAAATAAAAGAACACAAATTGTGTAGTGCAGGGAAAGAGTGGGTGTCTATGAGGACTTGGGCATGGGTGATGCATATGATCAATCATACATTGTATGAAATCCTCAAAGACCTTACAGAAATGAAAAAATAAAAAGTAAAGAATGTAAGATAAAATATGGGTGATTTTGACAGTAATTGATAAAAGACAGAACACCAGGAACTAGAAAGATGGCTTGCATTTGAAGCTGAATTTAAACCTCCCAACCCTAAAAGTCATAGCACATCTATAATCTCAGTAATCCTAATGGAAGATGACAGACTAACTAACTTAGTCTACATAGCAATGACCAATAGGGGATCTTTTGTCAAAAACAAGGTAGAGGTAAAGAATGACACCCAGGGCTCTTGTCTCCCTGCATGTACTCTTAATGAATCCTCAAATTTGGAATATTATTTTTCTTTTTTCTCTTTACATTTATTTATTTAATATGCATGAGTAAAACTGTAGCTGTCTTCAGACATACAAGAAGAGGGTATCAGGTTCCATTACAGATGGTTGTGAGCCGCCATGTGGTTTCTGGGAATTGAACTCAGGACCTCTGGAAGGGCACTCAGTGTTCTTAATCTCTGAGCCATCTCTCCAGCCCAGGATGACATTATTTTATTGAGAAATTTTTGCATCTTTATTCATCAACATTTTTTTCATAATTTTCTATTTTTATTATGTCCTTATCCAGTGTTGGTATCAGGTATGCTTGATTAATATAGTTTGATAATGTCTTTTCCTTCCTATTTTATTAAACAGTGTGAGGAGCCTTGTTTATAGCTTTTCTTTATTAGTAAAAGTCAGCAATGAATCTATGGAGTCCTTGCCTGTTTTTTGGTAAGAGACTTGATCCTGTCATTTGTTATGAATCTGTTCAAGTTGGTTACATACACTTGGTAATTATCATAGGTCATATATGTTTACAGATTTATTTATTTATTGCAGGTTTCACGATATTTTGAAATGTAAATTTTCAAATAGTCCCCAGAATCTGTTGCAATGCCCCTTTCCACCTCTGATTTTATTTTATTTTTGAGTTTCATCTCTTTATTTTTGTTATTTTGTCTGTTTGTTGATCTTGTTTATCTGTTCTAAAAAACAGTCTATTTTTAGGTATTACTTGTTTAGTCTCCATTTCATTAATTTTTGATCTTTATTATTTCCATCTAATGTTTTTAGGTTTTGCTTGTTTATGATTTTCTAAGACCTTGAGATGTATCATTATCATTTTCTTACTACTCTGTTTTTTTAAGGAAGTATGTATAACTTTTTTTATAAGCTTTCAGAGAACTGTTTTAGCTGTATTCCATAGATTCTTATAAGTTGTATTTCTCTTTTAATTTGATTCTAGGAATCTTTAATTTTATTCTTTCTGGATTTTTTTCAATCACCCACTGGTCGTAATAGAATATATGGTTTAATTTGTTTAATCTCTAAATATCTGTTTAATTTCTGTAGCTCCTCTTGATATGGATTTATAATTATATTTTATAAACATCTGCTCAGATAAATTATTTTTGTTTATTAAATTTGTTTGAAGCTTGTTCTATGGCCTAAAATGTGATCTGTTTTTAGTATGTTCCATGGACTGTTGAGAATGATTATATATCTAATTGATGGAATATTCTGAAAACAACTATTGATTATCTACCACTTGATCATGGTACATATTAACTCTAATGGCTTTTGTTTTTATTGATTGTAAGTCTGTATGACCTGTTACTCGATAAGTTTATTGAGATGACTCACTATTATTGTGTCAGGACCTATCGGTTAGTGTTTGTTTATGAAATTGGGTACTTCAGTGTTAGTGCATGCATTTTTATGTTATTCTATCTTCTTGATGGATTGTTCACTGTAATCATATGTTATGCCTTCTTCATCTCTTCTTAGTAACTTTTATTTGAAGTTTACGTTATCAGTGATTGGAATGTGAATACTGACTTATTTTGGCATCTATCTTACCTGAAGTTGACTTCTGTCCTTTCACTCTATCTGTTGGTGTCTTTGCCTATAAGTTGTATTTCTTGGAGGCAACAGATAGTTGGATAGTTTAATCCAAGTATCTAGTCTGGGACTTTGAATCAGAAAACTGAGAACATTTATATTTAGTGTACATTTGCTGACTTATGTAAATTTGTTGGTTGTTCCAAATTTATGTAAATTTGTTAGTTGTTCCGCTGCCTGGTTGGAATAGCCTTTGTCTTCTTTATCCATCATTTATATTAAGGGTTTGATTGTTTACTGTGTTAAAGATGATGGATTTTTTCTTTGTTATCTTCTCCATCTATTCAACTCATGAAAATTATTCTTTCCTATATTGTCTTGATTGAGGCCGTATTCTTCCTCTGCATGTTTAGGAATCCATTAAGTATCTTCTTAATGCTGGCTTGGTGGAATTGGATTGCTTTAGTTTGTGCCTGTATAAAAATTTCTGTTCCTAGTGTCATGTTAATTTTAACAGATTGGCTTGCTATTTCAACCACAGTTGGCAGTTATTTTCTTTTAAGGCCCGGAGTATATCATTCCATACATTCCTGTCTTTGAGGGTTTTTGTTGAACATTCTGCTGATATTCTCATATGTTTGATTCTATGATTTAGAATTTTTTAATAGCTTTGAACAGATTTCCTTTTTTTGTGTGTACTTGAAATCTTGTCTATGAGTGTGGTTAATATTCTAGCTGGGAGTAGTGGTATGTCTTCCAAGTTTGCTGGGAGTAAAGGGAGGAAAAACAGCATGAATATCTGCATGGGTATACAGACTTATCTCCATTTTAAAAATAATCTGTTATGAATAAAACACCTGCTGGAGAGAATAACCCTGTGTATTCCAAGTAGTTGGATGGAGCTCCAGTGTTCGTAGCTTCTATCATAATGATCTTCATTGCATGTAGATAGCTTCTGATCTGAGCCACAGTTCTGATTCTGATCTCAGTCATATTGGCTAGTTTGTTTATTTCTTCGTACTTTTATTTTTCCTCTTTATATTTCTGGATCTATCTGAAACTCTTCCTTTTAGTCCTTCTTAGGACTAGACTCTATCTTTCTTATTGACACACCATACTGATGCAGCTTCAAAGCCACCATCTTACTCAATAGTGTCTACTAACATTTTGAAACAAGAAATGTGATATCTCCAACTTTGTTTTCTCTTCTCAGAATTTACTTGGCTGCTGGTGATCTCCTGTGTTTCCATACAAATTAAATTTTTTTTTTTTTTTTTTTTTTTTTTTTTTTTTTTTTTTTTTTTTTTTACTATTTTAAAGAATGGCATTACAATGCTGACAAGACTTGTTGAATGTATATATAGCTTTGGGTGATATATAACAATAGACAAATGAATTTGGATGAGGGGTGTTTTTGCTATTTATTGAAATACACATCATAGAGAAGTACAAAAATAATGCTAACAGTGGGGAGAAGGGAAGAGGAAATGAGCTTAGCCATCTTTTCCTAAATCATGTTAATTTTTAATATCAGATGTAATATTCATATGTATTTTAATACTATTGTTGAATGCTTAAGTTGAAGTTATTGCAAGAGAAACACTTAGAATCAAAATAAAACATTCCTTTAAATTTGCAAGGGAGCCCGAATGCCTGCACTTCTTGCCTGCATGTTAGCATTCTGCTCGTGCTAAAATCTTAATATGTCCAATAAGAACATAATATAGGATTTGCATCAATGTTAGAGAAAGAAAAATCACATATACTTGCAGATGTTGTGTTTTCTGTTTCAAAATGAAAATAGAATCTGGTGACATATAAATAGTACTTCAGAGAGAGTAAATCAGGCTGAATATACAAAACGCACAGCTTTTCAAAGTGTGATCAACAAGAATTTAGAACATGTGAGAGGGATGAGGATACATACCAGACTGAAAGGGAATGGGGAGTGGGAAGGGGGTTCCAGAGCCTATTGAGAGTGTGTAGGGGGAGAGGAAGACAGAGTAGTGCTTTTGTCTCCCCCTCCTAAATGCTAACAATGTCCTTTTCAGCATGAGACATAGTAGAGCACTCTTAAGCACAGCTCCAAATAATGTGGAAAGGGGAGAAAGATTGATGCTGCTGGATACTACAGGAAGCCAAAATCCCCACAAACCTGTCAAGACTGACCTTAGCAAGACCGCTTCCATCTGTTTATTTCAAGATATGATGTGTACACATGGCACATGGGCAGGTTTGTAGATCCAGTTGTGGTGTTAAGATGAGGAAACCGTGCGAGGCAAGGTCAAGAGTCTGAGGCTGAGAGTGGAACACAGGAACACGAACACATGCAAGCCACAGAATCAAAAATCAGTGTTGCCATAGAGATCGTCAGAGTTGCTGGACAGTTGGGACTACATTTGTAATAAGCATGTTAGTTAAAAGATAAATAACTTTCCTGGTTTATTTGAAATCACCTGGCAGTATTAAACTGCTCAGATACAGGCACTGAGAGGCTAAACTGCTTCACATCTGAGATGGTGAGTTGTCAGGTGGGTTTGTTGGGAGAAAATTGGGCAAGGGAGTTGATGATGTTAGCAAAGATATGCCTTAATTGATTTCATATAAGCCAGGCAAGAAGGAAAGTGGCAGGGAGATGGGTCTCTAGATAAGGGGGGATGTTTTAGGAGTAATGGTTTAGCAGTCTTATTGAGGTTGAAACATGTTTAAGGGATAACACTTAAACGAGGGAGGTCATTAGAAAATAAAATTTGGCATTTAACACAGCAGAGGCCATGTAATTTATGGTGATGACAGAGTCTAAAATAGACTCAGAATCTGGAGCTTTTGTTGAGGTTATATCTGGTCACAATGTGAAGCCATCGAGAATATGACTTCTAAAGATGCTAGACAGGTCTCCTCTCTACATATGTTGATGTTACAAAAATCATACATAAGTTGGGGTAGAGAGAAAGGTTTTGAGCCAGGAGAAAGATGTTATAGCTAGGCATCTTAGCCTCAAAGTTGAGAGCTTTGTAAGAGCGTAGAGATATGTATGGTGGAGCTGATAAAGTCATGGAAAGTAAGGATGGCAACTTTCCCTGTGTGAGTTTGGAGCAAGAATAGCAGCACCCCACAAAGATTACCCAGGGATACCTGTCAATAAGACACATTGCCAGGTGATTTCAAGTAAACCAGGAAAGTTATTTATCTTTTAACTAACATGCTTATTACAAATGTAGTCCCACCTGTCCAGCAACACTGGCGATCTCTATGGCAACACTGATTTTTGATTCTGTGGCTTGCATGTGTTTGTGTACCTGTGTTCCACTCTCAGCCTCAGACTCTGACCTTGCCTCTCACCGTTTCCTCATCTTAACACCACTACTAGATCTGCAAACCTGCCTATGTGCCAGATTTCAGATCAATGAAGAGGTAAAAGGATCATTCCAGAAAGCACTTGTGTTTTGAGTGGTGGTTGTGTGGTGATGCCAACCAAGGAGTCAAGCTGTAAGTGGGCAGCTTAAGAAGTAAGAAATTAGAAAGGGATTGGCTTGGCTCGAGAATGGTATAGTTGTAAGACTTTTGGTTCAGTAACCATGGGGGATTCTACAGGGATTTGAATCATGATAGGGACACACATTTAACACACAGTAGTTGGATGCAAAGACTGTAATATTTCTTTCTCTCTATTAAACCATTCTTGGCCTAGAGGCCTCATCTGCCTATTTGGTAAGAAATAATGTTTTAGGCTTTTGTGAGGATCCCTTTCTATTCTTGGGGTTACAGATGAACAAGGAGTTTTCTCCCTGGTCAGGAAATTTGAGGAACCCTTTGGACTCCCCATAATGTCTGTTGTCTCTTTTGAGGGTCATCTTTCAATGTCACACAGATGACATCACAGTCATAGGTTTTGTTGTCTGTTTTTACCTAACACAAACTTCTAGGCTAATGTTCCATAGCTCAGTTAGGAAGAATCTACTTTCCAGTTTCATGAGAAGGTTCTTGTTATCAGGGAGCACTGGCTGGGGTCCCTGATCTTGGCTACCAGCAGAAACTAATTTCTGGTCCAAATCTTCATGTCACTTATTTCAACTAGAAGATGGGAAACCTCATTTTTAGTTGCTTGCTTTCATTAGTGTCAGCTCTGGAAACAAATAGCTCTGGGCTATTTGGGGGTTATAGCTGGTGATAAGAAACACCGTTCTACATGCTAGGTAGGAGAGGAGAAAAGGATATTTGCTTTTCCTAGCACAAGGCTAGTGGGATGCTTACAATTGATTTTCATTTGTCTCTCAATTTTGAGTGCTCACTGAGATCTAGTCTGGGATTTGGATGTCTTACCTATGACATGAAAACTTCTAACACAGATGCTTGCTCTCCGTTTATGGATGCAAGTGATTAGGCTTTGGTAGTGTAGGATAACAAAGGATACTGCTTTACAGAAGAGGGTGGTTCAATATGGGCTCAGAATCTGACCTCCTTGCTCCTAGCGCTGCACATAGAACTGTAGACAGGACAGACTTACCAAACACGACTCTGGAGTTCTTCACTAGCATGCAAATCAGCTAACACCAAACAGTTGCTTTCACAGTCACACTGTCTTGGTGCCCAGAGTAATCATTTCCGTTCCCGCTGTTGGGTGGGTGTGAGAACTAGGCTCATCTTAAAATGCATGACTAATAAGCGCTTATCTGGATGGTACATCTGGTATTGACGGGGATGATCTGACAAGATGGCAATGCATCCAAGACCCGGGAACACAGCTTGTGGGCAACTGACTGGGCCTTTGTGGCTTTGTGCTTGTGGGAGTTGGTGGGAAGACTTTCGGTGTTTCCTGTTTCCTTCAAGCATTTCATTTTAGCATTTAGCTAAAAGTTTTCCTGACAAATTTGCTAAGAATTCATTTGTGTTAGAAAACTGAAGCTTTCTGTTCTCTGGAAAATCCAAACAAAGTGACATACAGATGGTTTTGTGTAGGTCCAGCCGGTGACCATTCTACATAACTGCATGCCTTTGGATTTGACTTCATACAAGAAAGAGCATATGAGTATTTATTTCATTGGCCCTCAGAAATGGATAAAGAGCTATACTTGTGAAAGAAAGTGCTATGAATATTCCTCAAAAAAATTAAAAATAGAACTGCTGTATGATATGAATATACCACACTTGCATATCTGTCTGAAGGTTTTGAAGTTATCATAGTACAGATAGATGCATTAATGTTTACTGCTGCACTAATCTCAATAGTCAACTGTCTTAATTAGGGTTTTACTGCTGTGAACAGACACCATGACCAAGACAAATCTTATAAGGATAACATTTCATTGTGGCTGGCTTTTTTTAGGTTCAGAGATTCAGTCTAGTATCATCAAGGTTGGAGCATGGTAGTATTCAGGCAGGCACGGTGCAGGCAGAGCTGAGAGTTCTACATCTTCATCTGTAGGCTGCTAGCAGAATACTGAGTTCCAGGAAGCTAGGATGAGGGTTTTATAACCCACACCCACAGTGACACACCTACTCCAACAGGACCACACCTTCTAATAGTGCACTCTCTGGGCAGAGCATATACAAACCATCACACCAAGATATGGAATTAGCCTAGATGCCCATCAACAGGTAAAAAAAAGATAGCCCATTTACATAGTAGAATCTTATTCAGCTGTAAGGAGGATTAAAGTTAGAACAATCACCGGAAAATAAATGGAACTAAAGTTCACAGTGTTAAGCAAAATAAGTCCAAAGGAGAAAGACAAATATAAAAATGCCTTCTCTCATTCCATAAACCTACATTTAAATTTACAGATGCACACACACGATATGTGTAGAAAGAACTCTAAAGGAGACAGGAAGAAGGTACGAGAGAGGACAATGAAGTGTGTATATATATATATATATATATATATATATATATATACACACACACATATATATGCATATATATATATTTGTGTATATATATACATATATATATGTATATATATATAATTAAAGTAATGGATGGGGAGAAGGAAATCAGAAATATGAGGACTGGGTGGAGGAGGGCAACAAAAGGAAAAAAAGAGAATAATTATATGTATATGAAAATGTCACAGTGAAAATTATTTCTTTGTGTGCTAATGAAAAATTAGCTTAGAATAAATAAATGCATGTCTGATCATCTAATTTGATATTTAAAAGTAGTAAATGGAAGACTTTATGTGATTAAATAAAACATGCTTTTGGTTCCCTAAGTGAGAGAGGATTGTAAAAAAAGACTCTAAATGAGGGAGAACTAGAGAGAGCTAGCGGAGAAGAGGAAAGCAATACATTTACACACTGTCAGATACTTATTAGCTACAGAAGACTATTTTTGAAATGATTAATATAATATACTTTTGATTCTGGGGCATGGTCTCATGTAGCTCAGGCATGAGCTATAGTCAAAGGTGAGACTGAGCTGATTCTCTTGCCTTCACCTTACCTTCTCCATTCCAGGATTGTAGACATGTGCCACTCCATGCCTGGCTGTTTATACTCTTTTGGACGATTTCTTTTCTCTCTTTTCTTCTTTTTAAAATGCAGTCTGCTTTGCTTAGATACTTCAACTTGAACATAAAGTATTTTGGTATCAGTAAGATGACATGCTAATTTTTATGCACTGTGTTATTTATTAGGTCTGGATTTATATGATTGCTAGTTCATATCCTGGTCTAAGGTATTGAGAGCTTCTAGGAATGGGTGGTATAATATACCTTGTCAATGCTTTCCTATCACAGTCATAACAATTTCACACAAATTAAGTGAATTAAATAACAGTGAGTCATTATCACATAGGTCCAAAGGCTGGAAACCCAAACTAATTTTGACTTAAAATCCTGGTGCTTGGGCTCAAAGTGTTGGCCATTTTAAGTTTTATCTCTATTTTAATTAATTAATTAATTAATTAATAATCATCAATAAGTAAATGTGTTAATATATTAATTATAATATATAATAAATTTTTGTATAACTTATTATATAATATATTATATACTATATAATTATTTTATATATACTTATTATATATTATATAATAAATGATTGATTATATATTATATATGTAAATATATAATATATTATATAATGTTATATATCATATATAATAATATAAAATAAATTATATAATATATAATATAATAAAATAAATATATAATATATAATTAATAATATATTAATGAATTTTGTTGTTGTTCTGGAGGCTACAGAGGAAAAAAAGTCATCTTCTTACCCTTTCTGCTTCTTGAAGTCTATTACTTTTCTTTGGTGGGTGTCTCTTGAGTGGTGGTAACATGACACCTCTTATCCTTTCTTCAGCCACACCTCTCAGTCACTATAGCCCACTGCTTTTACATGTGGCTCATATGGTTAGACAGAACTCATCTGGGCGCCGAGGCTAATTTGTTCAGTTTAAGGCTATCCAATGAGCATCATTAATGGTCCGGGCAACCTTAGCTCTCTTTGTCATTCAGCGTAACTCAGTCATGGGTTCCTGGAATTAAGATATTGTTTTGTTTTATTTTGGGTCATGACTATAAACAGGTCATCATGCCTACCACCATTACCTTTTTTACGCAGGATTTAACTGCCCCTTTATGGTCTGACAGAACATCTCCAACTCTACCTACCAGACTTTGTCTAGGAGAATTTTTGACAATGGTATTGTGCTATCATAAGGGGTTTGCTATCATTTTCTGGAGAATTTATTTGTTTTAGCCAAAATTCTATATTCAGTTTAAAATACTATGCTCAAATTTTTAGTCTACGGGAGTCAGAATCAATACGACTTATAGCTTACTTCAACTGGGTTCCTTACTGTTTATCACGTAATGAAATTTGGAATTATATTTAGATAGACAAACACATAGTAGACTTGTTTTGAAGGAGAGGCTCACACCTCTACTTACCCCAGAAACAGAGCCCACAAAGGACTAGCGTAATGATTTCATCATCAAAGTCCAACTTGGCCATCCAGTGAGTTTTTTTATTTTATTTTTTTTCCCGTTTCTTTTGGCCACTAACAGAAGGGAGGCGAGGGGTTGCTTACAAGGGCCCGGATGACTCAAAAAGATAGCTGAGTCACTGAAAAGATCATATCTACAGGAGTGATTCATGAAAGCGGTGACCCTGGAGCACACAGGCAGGACTCCCAGGCAGCTCCACAGGCCCTGACTAGGTCCCCTGAGGGTCCTCCTCCCCCAACAGTTCTTCCTTTCTTTAATTAAGCTTAGGAAGTGCCTTCCGGAATCTTCCAAATTTCTGCTTTCCTAAGCATGTGATCTTTTGTTTACCGGAGCCTTCCCTTTCCTCATGGAGGGAATTCCCACCCCCCCCCCCCCCCCCCCCCCCCCCCCCCGGAGGAAAAT
Source organism: Rhabdomys pumilio (assembly GCA_030674055.1). Lineage (NCBI taxonomy): Eukaryota > Metazoa > Chordata > Mammalia > Rodentia > Muridae > Rhabdomys > Rhabdomys pumilio. Next base: position 40,647,946 of record JANHMN010000013.1, read on the forward strand.
TCCCTACAGCAGGAAGGGAGAGGGAAGAAAAGATCTATGAGGTGATAGATTTAATCTAAGCTTCTACCTTTTGGACTTTGCATTCCTGGTGCGTTCCTCACACTGTTTAGTGGGGGAAATAAGTTGAAGAATTTATGGGAGCCAGGAAGCTGACTGTCAGAAAGGTGTTCAGCACTCAAACCTGAGGACTGGAGTTCAATTTTGCCCTACTCACCTGAAAAGCATGGTACCTTAGGCACTGCCTGGAATCCTTGGGTTGGAAAGGCAGAGACTCTTGCCTGATATTTGCCATCCAATCTCATACACACACACACACACACACACACACACACACACACACACACA